>CM075977.1:216353023-216605366 GCA_038087875.1 Malacoraja senta | reverse complement strand
ATATGTTAGCGATGAATTCTCGATCTTCCAATCTACCTTGTTGTGGCCCTTGAGCATTTTTTAAAATCTGCATTCATTGTAGCTGCAACACTATTTCCTGCAGTGTTTTCTCTTTTGCACTACCTGTGTATAGTATGATTTCCAAGGATAGTATGCAAAACAAAAATGTCTTCTGTACATGACATTAATAATCGTTTGTGTTCTAGCTGTAAAATAAATAGTGATATGCAATGATTTTAAATATTATTGCATTAATACAATGTGTTACTTTTATGTGTTGCTCTGGAAAGATAAACTAACCAGTGAAGTATAGTGGGAATTAGTTTAATTATAGTTTAGAGATACAGCGCGGAAACAGACCCTTCGGCCCACCGAGTCCGCTCATTAACACTATCCTAGAGACATTTTGTTGGGCTAAGAATATCTTGGACGATCTGCGCTAGTGAAGGGAGATTGAGAAGATTATGACTTTTTAAATAAATTTAATAAACTCAGTTTCCAGCTTAATTAATTTAGGGTAACGGAAAGAAACATTGAATCATCAATAGAAAGCCACAACGTCTTGTGTTGTATACAATTGTTATCAAAGAAAATGAGTCAAGGAGCTTCTTGGAAATAATATCCAACAAAAATTGGATATGTTGTCACATAGGGAGATGATATGCCAGATGTTGATTTCAAGGAACTATAATAAAGGGGGAAAAGCAGGACAAGGCTTGGAGAGAGATAGGACAGTAGAGCATTGAGACCAGACAGTTAAAGGAGCGAAGACAGAAAATCCTGGAAATATGCAGCACATGTGGAGAGAGAAATGTAGTTATGATTTTGGGTTGGTGACCTTTCATCAGAATCGGTTGTTAACCTGAAACATTAACTTGGTTTCTTCATGAGATGTTGTCTGACCTGCAAGGAGTTACCAGCATCTGTATTTTGCTTTTTGACAACTGATGGACCAGGTGTTAGTGGTGGAACTATTAAGGGCCCGTCCCACTTACGCGATTTTTTTCGGCGACTTGCCGGCACCCGTCATAGTCGCAGCAGGTTGCCGAAAATTATCAAAATGTTGAAAATCCAGCAGCTACCAGAAAAAGGTACGACTCTTTGGGCGACTGCTCACAACCATACAGGCGACATGTCGCAGGGTGACGCCTGTATGGTCGTGAGCAACCTGCTGCGACTATGACGGGTGTCGGCAAGTCGCAGAAAAAATCGCATAAGTGGGACAGGCCCTTTGGAATCAATGTAGGCCAAATGGCAGAGTTAGAAGAAGGGTAGAAGAATAGGTGAAGGAAAAGGACATTGGAGGTGGTCACGATGGTGGGCGTGGAAATGGTAACAAGGGGAAGATTTTTATAATTAATATGTTGCCTATAAAGGCTATTTGGTGCAAGTCTGAGATAAATGGTACCAGAGCTTTGGGTGTTCATATTATAGCACCCTAGCCAGGACAATCAAATCTTGATGTTACATGAGCATGGTTAAGGGTTTCAGCAATGCACACAATCTTGAAATTACATGGAATAATGGGGAATAATGCAAGAGATTGTTTCTAATACTGTTTGATATGTGCCATTCTCCTTTTTCACCACAGGTTTAAGACTCTTAATATTTTTGAAGGCTGATTTTATGTTCACATTTCATATCTATGCCGATATTTCTTTTTTTTTTCTCTTGTTCCTCCTTTCAAAAAAAGTTTTTGATTAGCAAGTGGATAGAGAGACTGGTAACGTATTCACTGAGTTAAGAGAAGTAGAAACAAATTTTTAATCTTTAATAGTTGCGAGCTGACTTTAAGCTCATTTTTAAAATTGATTGAAAGGCCGCAGGTTGTGTCCTGGTTGTGTATAGTTGGGATCAGTTTTCATTGATCTGGAAAGATTTTGGAATCTATATTGTACACACAAGGCTAAAAATCTGTCAGCGTAGTGCTAATTTAGGCTGATAGTTTAGTGTTGATTAAACCAAACTGACACCAATAGATTAGAATAAGCCTAAAACAATTCACAGTGCAATCCTTTTAGTTTATCTACAACATTCTTTTAACACTCATATTTAAATGTTGTTGGCATACTATAATTACACATCTGAGCCTCGACTATGAAAAAACCTTGCAATACCCCTAGTGGGGAGAATGTATTGATTTATAATACAGAGCCTTTTGCTATTTGTACCATTATTGCAAGAAATGGGCTTATTTCCTTCAGTCTTTTAGGGGATTACGTTTTGCCTCTTTGCAAAGGACATTACCATCATATCGTGTAATACAATCAATAGAAAAGATTACAGACAGCTGCAGTAAATCATAACTATCAGTAACCATGAGGTGTTATATAGATCTGCATATCAATTTGTAACATTATGGCTTGGCTTATCAAATACTCTTCTATTGTCAATTTCAAACACACTAAAGTCATGGAGCTCCACTAAACATGCTTGTCAGTAGCATTAGCCCAATACAGTCAGTTGACAATAACGGTCACTTCCAAAGGTGTCACTTCCACCGTTTCCTTCTCAGTGGGTCTATAGCCTTCAAAATGGTTGACCACACTTTTATCATCTGAAGTAACTCCATTGTTGTCGAGCTAGATTGAGCTGCACTCGGTTAGTTCAACTTTCTAGTTTTAGCCATGGTTTCTCTTCTTGCTCCAAATCTTAACTTTCCCATGAAATTATGATGGTGGCCTGCTACTGCTTCTAATATACCTGCTGCTCCTTGGCAACATAATCTGAAAGCAAAAAATCATTTTCTATATAATGGGCAGATGAAAATGTTGCTCCTGAATTTGACTTTACCGTTATCTTTCAATGTTCAGACATCTTGCTGCTTTCTAATACAATCCAAATTAAAAATGGAAAGACCAAGATCATTGACTTTGATTCTTATCATGAACATAATTCTCTCTTAATTCTCTCTTTACTGAATCCATTTTAATGGATTAAAACCAAACTAAAATGTGCTAACTTAGTAGCACATTTAACTTTGAGATAAGCTGCAGACTCTTCTTCTTAGGCCCCCTTCGGTCATGACTGACCATGGGTGTTTTCAGGATGCTATTCCCTATATGGAGGACGCCTGTGCGTGACTTTATTTAACGTGAGGAGGCTGGTGCACAGACAGCCACCCCACGGTCCTTGACGATCTGGGTCGGGATCCAGTGGCATGAAGTCCAAGACGACCGAATACCCTTTTCTGCTGCAGCCTTCATCAGCCGTTGTGACGCTCCACTAAGATCAGCCATCGTCCTCCGCCTGTTCCACTGTTGAGGTCTTGGTTGGATTGCTCTTTGTCAGAGACGTCCCCCTCAACCTTACCGCCAAGGGTGGCCCTACCAGGAGCATAGCTCCAGACGGCATCGCTCTCAGGATCTCAGATCCACACAAGCTTCTCCACCACAACAAGGTGACAATCCACGGAACAGCAGACTACAACTTCCAATCCATTATTGAGAATGCTTACATTGTTTCAAACTCAACTCGTCATGTCAGATAATATTTAGTCATCGACTTATGCTTGCTGACCTTCATTTTCAAATCTCTCTGATCCACCATTTCAGTCTTATCCAGCACTATAACACTCTGGAAACATGTGCAGTTCTACCTTTGTCGTTGAAGTTAACCACACTATTATAGGCTGATGTGTTTCAGCTGCTAAGGTCCCACATTCTGGAATTCCCCTCTAAATCTTTTACTTCCTTTAAGATGCTTTCTTTAAAATTGGTTTTGTCATGTGTACCAAGATACAGTAGAAAAACGTTTTACATGTTATCCAGGCAAATCACGTCGTACATGAGTACATTAGACAGTGCAAAAGAAAATAAAAGACAGAGTGCTACAGCTATAGAGAAAGTGGAAATTAAAAAAGGGGAAGGGCCACAACAGGGTTGATTGGAAGTGCTGGTCTTTATCCGTAACATTTGTGAGGTTTATTCAGGAGTTTGATAAAAGCGGGGAAGAAGCTGTTCTTGAATCTGATTGTGTACGATTTCAAGGCTCTTTACTTTCTGTCCGACGGGGAGAGTAGAGGAGAGAGAATGATCATTATGCGAGCTTCCTTTGTAATGTTTTCTTCTTTACCGTGGCAGCTTGAAGAGTAGATGGAGTCATTGGGGAGGGGACTGGGAAGGAAGAGGTTGGATTCTGAGACTTGGGCTGGGTTCAAATCTCTGCAATTTCTTGGGGTCATGGGTTTCAACAAGAGAAAATCTGGATTAAAAGATGATTGTAGTTAGACTTATTAAATTGCCATTGGGGCACTTTTGTGGCATGGGGTTCTGGGTAAGCACCATTGCTAGCTTGGTTCCGATGTAAACTTGAGTGATTGGACCGTGTTTTTGAAATTACAAATGGACTTGCTTGCACTAGGGACTGAGTACGGATTTGTTTACGTAAGTGCATGTTTACATAAGTCGCCTATTGTGTACGTCAGGAATGTCTGTACCACAGAATTAATAAATGCGACAGGGTTAAATAGCCATTTCTTTAATCTCTATTCATTGAGCTTGGAAAATGTTACTATAATATTTTCAGGCTATTTTCCATTGTTGGGCTGCCATTATTGGTATGTTCCCAGGGAGTACAAATACCTTGGAGTGTACCTGTACATTAAACTGGACTGGCGCAAGAACGCTGAGGCCCTGTACAAGAAGGGACAGAGCTGGTTGTACTTTTTGAGAAGGCTTCGCTCCTTCAACGTCTGCAGTGAGATGCTGCAGATGTTCTAACAATCGGTGGTAGCCAGCGCCATCTTCGCTGCCGTGTGCTGGGGCAGCAGGGCGAAGGCCACAGACACCAATAGGATCAACAAACTCATCAGGAAGGCTGGCGGAGTTGGATTCATGGGAGGTGGTCTTGGAGGGGAGGATGCTCCTTAAACTGCGGTGCATCCTGGACAATAGAGCTCACCCCCTTCAGGACGCACTGGTCAACCTGAGGAGCACCTTCAGCAACAGACTGGTTCCACCGAGATGCAGGACAGAACGCCACAGGAAATCCTTTTTCCCTGTGGCTATCAAACTGTACAACTCCTCCCTCCTCTGTCGTGGGGTGGACTGAGACTGATCTCCACCCCCAATCTTTGCACATCCCCAATCTTTTCCACTTGTCACTTTAATTTCATGTTTCATGTATTTAGTGTTTTTTATAACTGTTGGCAGATCAATTTCCCTCCTGGGATAAATAAAGTTCTATCGTATGGTATAAGTACAGGACAATATTAACAGAATGGCGGTGCGTTGCTGACAGTACTTTGCTGTGGCATGATCTCTTCCCACTGAGGGAGTTTTGGAATGGCATTTAATCGGTAATATAATATTGACTCCAACCATCACTATAAGGCTGCCACAATTAAGCAGTTTTTAGAATAGAGTTGTACTTAAATTTAGTTAAATGCATGTGCCTGCAGAAATAATAAGTAGTGCATTTCACCTTGCTGCTGATAAGCATAGGTTAAAAGAAGCAAACTTTTACAATTTGAATTTGGGAAATATTCTCATTTGCTTGCATGTAAAATTTTTGAGATTGTTTTGAGAATTAATGCTTGAATGCTGCAGTGGTGATCATTTAAAAGATAGTGGAAAATATTAAATTACATGTTAAATTCAGCATTTTAAATGTTGGAGTCAGTATTGCAGGTGACATTCACTTTTGCCATTCTACTCTCAAACGCCTTGATAAGTTATTTGTCATAGCTTTGAACATCTATTAAATATTTTAATGTGATTAAGTAGACTTTTGACACTCTCCATCACTGGTATGCCATTGAACTTCTTGAATATTGCCTGAATTGCATTCATTCCAAGCAGGTAGATTCTGGAGGTCTTTGAGCTGTAGTAAATCACGCAGAATACCTAACCTCTGTTATATTCTTGCTGTTACAGTTACATTTGTGGCAAAGTTTCTTGTCGTGTTCAAAGGTAAAGATGAGTATTCTTGGCTTGTGTGTGGAACCTGATCTCAGACTTACAAATAATGGCAGCAAACGACATCATTTACCTGAGTTATTCCCGCAGTGTAACATTTTTGTTGGAAATCAGAATTAATGGTGCAATGCAGTAAGAGGAGCTATTACTGGAAATGCTATGATTACATTTTACAGATCAGCTGGAAAGTTGAGCAGAGTGGTGGCCGATGGAATTTAATCCAGGCATGGAGATAATGCATTTGAGTCATAGAGATATATAGCACGGAAACAGGCTCTTCAACCCAACACGTCCGTGTTGATCAAGATGTCTTATCTACCTGCGTTTGGCCCATTTACGTCAGCCTTTTCTAGCCAAGTACCTATCCAAATATCTTTTCCGTGGATTGTCACCATGTCGTGGTGGAGAAGCTTGTGTGGTCCTGAGATCCTGAGAGCAATGCCGTCTGGAGCTATGCTCCTGGTACGGTCACCCATGCGGTAAGGTCGAGGGGGAGGTCTCTGACAGAGCAATCCAACCAAGACCTCAGTGGTGGAACAGGCAGTGGATGATGGCTGACTTTAGTGGAGCGTCACAATGGCTGGGAAGGCGGATGAAGGCTGTAGCAGAAAGGGTCCCCGGTCGTCTTGGATTCCATGCCACTGGATCCTGACCCAGATCTGTCAAGGACCGTGTGGTGGCTGTCTGTGCACCAGTCTCCCCACGTTAAACAAAGTCACGCACAGGCGTCCTCCATGAGAGGACAGTCATACTCGTTTCGAGTGTCTGCCGATGATGATCTTTTTATCATTGTAATTATATCACCCTCAAAAGCTTCATCTGGCAGCTTGTTCCATGTACCCACCATGTTCTATGTGAGGTTCTTTTTAAATCTTTCCCCTCTTATCTTACGTCTGTGTCTGCTAATTTTAAATTCCCCTGCCTTGGGGGGGAAAAAACTGATCATCCATCTTGTCTATGCTCCTCATTATTTACTCTAAGATCATCTCTCGGCCTCCAAATCTCCAGGGAAAACAGATCAAGCCAATCCAGCCTCTCCTTATAACTCATACTCTGCATCCTGGTTACAACTTTGTGAATCTTTTCTGCACCCTCTCCAGTTTACATAAGGTCCCAACTCCTACACTCAATGCCCATATGGTAGGGGCCAGACCGACAGGGACCTTAGAAACTTTGATCAATCAATCAATCAATCAATCAACCTTTATTGTCATCTTGCAAAGCAACAGTTGTACAGTGGAAAATGAGAAGACGTTTCCCAGGGAATAGCAGAGCATCGCACATAAAACTTAAACATTTCACACATAAAATAAAAACAATAAAAACAATCCAGTCCCTGATAAAAACAATACGAATAGTTAAAAAGTGCAGGTAAAAAACAGCAACATCAAAATACAAGTAAAAACAGCCTCACAGCCTGTGGAAGGAAGTTGTTTAGCAGTCTGGTTGTCTGGGCTTTGATGCTACGGTATCTCTTGCCTGAATGCAGGAGATCCAGATGTGTGTGGAGGAGGTGCAGTCTGTCCTTTGCTATGTTCAGTGCTTTTTTCAGGCAGCAGCTCTGGAACAGTTCTGGTACCGAGGGTAGGGAGACGCCAATGATCCTCTCTGCTCCCCTCACTACCCTCTGCAGAGCCTTCCTGTCTGAGCAGTTGGAGTACCACATGTTAATGCAGTACGTGAGTACAGTCTCCACCGTGCCCCTGTAAAAAGTCCCGAGGATGTTGGTGGGGAGTGAGGCCTGTTTGAGTTTCCTCAGGTAGTGCAGTCACTGATGGGCCCGTTTGACAATCCCAGTGTTGTTCCTGGACCAGGTGAGACTGTCTGTGATTTGCACTGTGAGGAACTGATGTGCAGAGGATGTAAATTCATAGCTCCCTGAAAATGTTGACAGTTGGATAGGATAGTGAAGAAGGTGCATGGCTTGCTTGTCCTCATCGGCAGGGGTAGTCAGAATAAGAATTGGGATATTATGTTGCATCCTTACAGGACATTAATCAGGCCACACTCCATACATGCAGTTCTGGTCCCCATGTCATAGACAGGATGTGGTAGTGCTAGAAACAGCGCAGAAGAAATTCGCCATGATGATGCCTGAAATGGCAGGCTTTAGTTGCAAGGAGAGATTAGATAAGCTGGGATTCCTCTGACTGGAGTCGACTAAGGGGTGACCCTCAGTCCTTCAAAGTGTAAGGATATATAGAAGTAAGTAAGTACGTTTAAGTTTATTGGCCAAGTATTCACATACAAGGAATTTGCCTTGGTGCTTGCCTTGGAACAAGCCGTCAAAGGAAGTGGAGAGGCAGGTTCAATTTTTAAAAAGCATTTGGGATGGTACATGGATGGAAAAAGAATAGAGGGATGTGAAAACTAATGCAGGAAAGTGGGGTTAGTATGGATAGGCATCTTGGTTGGCATGGATGAATCCAGCTGAGGGGCTTGTTTTGTGCTCTGTCGCGATGATTCTGAAGAATTAAAAGTGGAATCAAATAAAAGAGTCTGTCTCATTCAACAGGACGACAAAGGAGTGCTATAGAATGATGTCGACTGCTGAAGGCTATAGAGAGCCAACAAAGAATCTCAGATAGCACATCGTGGTTATAGAGGTTATCAATTCTGATTTTGATATATGTTGCGAAAGAGTGTTGTGAAAGAGTGGAATCCTGATTGGGTTGATTTAACAAGGAATAATACGTCTGGAAATCAAAATCAAAGAACTGCAGAAATCTGAAATAAAACAGAAAATATTGATAAACAGCAAGTCAGGGAAAATCAGAAAAGGGAAACAGCGTTGATGTTTCAGCTCCAAGATCTTTCAGCATGCATCCCTGGAAGAGAAGTGACAGTGAATTCAACAGTAAACAAAAGATCTTGGACTTATAACATCAACCCTGTTTCTCTTTCCACAGATGCTGTCAGATCTGCTAAGTGTTTACAACATTTTCTGTTTCATTTCATGGCAAGCCTAGTGTAGTTTAGTTTTTTTGTCGGGTGTAACGAGGTACAGTTAAAGTGTTTTTTTTGTTTTTGTTGCTGACTATCTAGTCAGTGGAAAGATTACATGATTACAATCAAGCCGTCCACAGTTTACAGATACAAAATATAGGGAATAATGTTTAATGCACGAGAGTCTGATTTAAAAATAGTCCGGAGTCTCCAATGAGGTACATGGTAGGTCAGGGCTGCTGTCTAGTTGGTGATAGGATAGTTCAGTTGCCTGCTTAAAAACTAGGAAGAAACTGTCCCTGAGTCTGCAGGTATGCATTTTCACACTTCTGTACCTCTGTGCCTGATGGGAGAGGGAGTGTCCGGTGTGAGACTCATCCTTGATTATGCTGGTGGCCTTGTCAAGTCGGTGTGTAGCGTAGATAGTCAATGGAAGGGAGGTTAGTTTGCGTGATGGTCTGTGGTCTTGGATGTAGCTGTTCCCAAACGATGCTGTGATGCATCCCAGTAAAAAGGTTTCTATGGTGCATCTGTAGACGTTGGTGAGAGTTGTTGGGGACATGCTGAACTTCCTAAGCCTAAGGAAGTAGAGGTGTTGGTGTGCTTTCTTGGCCATTGCATCAATATGGCTGGTCCAGGACCAGTTGCGTGAGATATTTACTCCTAGGAACTTGAAGCTTTCAACCAGCTCGAGTTTAGTTTAGAGATACAGCACGGAAACAGGCCCTTCAGTCCACCGTGTCCGCGCCGACCAGCGATCCCTGCAAGTTAACACTATCCTACACCCTCTAGGGATAATTTTTACATTTACCAAGCCAATTAACCTACAAACCTGTACGTCTTTGGAGTGTGGGAGGAAACCAAAGATCTCGGAGAAAACCCATGCAAGTCACGGAGAGAAGGTTCAAACTCCGTACAGACAGCACCCGCAGTCTGGATCGAATCCGGGTCTCCTTTCGCTGTAAGGCAGCAACTTTACCGTTGTGCCACCGTGACCGCTCTACTTTGGTGCCGTCAATATCTACTTAATTTACTGACCTTCCAGGTTGGTGTTGCCAGAATAAAACCATGTTATCCTCTGAATTGTTTAAGTAAGAACTGCAGATGCTGGTAAATCGAAGATAGGCAAAATGCTGGAGTAACTCAGCGGGTGAGACAGCATCTATGGAGAGAAGGAATTGGCGACGTTTCGGGTTGAGACCCTTCTTCAGACAATTGTTAGGCTGAGATGCCGCAGGATCATGAGGTGTAAGCAACATCTGCAATGCTCCAAAAGGAACATTATACTGAGAATTATGTCACTCGGTGCATCCTGGCATGGAAATCGTGTCATGGCCGCAAGGGCAACTTGTGATGGGAGGTGTCTGATTACATTTTCCGAGCACCTCCAAATGATCTGAGAGTAGCTAATACCGTGCTTCACTCAGGAAAAAGAATCAAATTTCAATTTCATATTGCTGAAAAAACAGTGTTTTTTAAACAAATTAAAACTGAGGTGATGTGCGCTAGCTGTAGATGTTCCACTGCAGTTTGAAACTTTATATCCTGGGATATTGCTTGCTCTTCAATTATCGATAAGCCATGGGACCTACCCTGATTCTAAGCGTAGAATATCACCCAGGAGTATATTAGAAGCATGAATAAAATGTAATCCAATTTTCTGAAGCCCTGGTTTGGAGCACCTCATCCTGTTTCTACTACAAACCCACTGACTCACATGGCTATCTGGACTACACTTTTTCCCACCCTGCTTCCTGTAAGGACTCTATCCCCTACTCCCAATTCCTCCGTCTACGCCGATTCTGCACCCAGGTGTGACAAACCAGGGCATCGGAGATGTCCTCATCATTTAGGGAACCGGGATTCCCCTCTTCGACTATAGATGAGGCTCTCACCAGGGTCTCCTCTATATCCTGCAGCTCTGCTCTCACTCCCCATCCCCCCCCCCCCCGCCATTCGTAAAAAGGACAGTCCCCCTTGTCCTCACCTTCCACCCTACCAGCCGTCACATACAACAGATAATCCTCCGACATTTTCGCCACCTCTAACGGGATCCCACCACTGGCCACATCTTCCCATCTCGTTCCCTTTTGGCTTTCCGCAGAGACCACTCCCTCCCTAACTTCCTGGTCAATTCGTCCCTTCCCACCCAAACCACCCCCTTCCCTGGTACTTTCCCTTGCAACCGCAGGAAATATTACACTTGTCGCTTTACCTCCCCCCTCGACTCCATTCAAGGACCCAAGCAGTCGTTCCAGGTGCGGCAGAGATTTCACCTGCACCTCCTCCAACCTCATCTATTGCATCTGCTGCTCTAGGTGTCAGCTGCTCTACATCGGTGAGACCAAGCGTAGGCTTGGCGATCGCTTCGCCCAACACCTCCGCTCAGTTCGCACTAACCAACCTGATCTCCCGGTGGCTCAGCACTTCAACTCCCCCTCCCATTCCGAACCCGATCTTTCTATCCTGAGCCTCCTCCATAGCCAGAGTGAGTCCCACCGCAAATTGGAGCTGCACCTCATATTTCGCTTGGGTAGTTTACACCCCCAGCGGTATGAACATTGACTTCTCCAATTTCAGGTAGTCCTTCCCCTCCCCTTCCCAGCTCTCCCACAGCCCACTGTCTCCGCCTCTTCCTTCTTCCCGCCCCACATCAGTCTGAAGAAGGGTCTCGACTCGAAACGTCACCTATTCCTTCGCTCCATAGATGCTGCCTCATCAGCTGAGTTTCTCCAGCATTTTGTCTTACCTTCCAGGCGGTGATTTATACTTCTGAACTATTTGCACTATGATCTTCCCAGTTTGGAGCATCGTTGCAGAAGTTAATTGTCCACAGCCCAATCATGTGCTTCATTCAGGCTTGGATTGATAATGGCAATAATTATTCCACACAATTGTCAAGGGTGTAATTACCTTATCATGACTCCAATGGCATTACCATCGTCAACATTCCGGGAGTCACCGTTGACCAGAAACTTAACTGTGACTTTAAAAATTTAAGAAATGAACAATAAATTCTGGGTTTTGGCGATGGTGCTCAAGTGCTGTGAATGAGTGAAAAAATGTCATAAATCTGGTTTATCAGAGGCTTTTGTGCACATTATAGAGTTACAGAATACACTTTTAAGATCACTTTGTTCAATGTACCTAAAGTAATAATGACATTTGGTGAGTGATTCCTTTGACTGGATAGTTACTATTGTTGATGAATCATTGGAATAGCTTAACTCAAAATATATGCCCCTTTTATAACAGTCACTTCATAGGTTTAAAGTGCAGCTTTATTGTATAACATATGGTCAACTTTGGTATGAGTATGCATAATGAATATGTAAAAATCAAAATAATTTCTTGCTTTACCAGTTTCAGTAATATGAATTAATCCTATTCATTGGTAGGTTAATTGGCCACTGTAAATTGCCCTTAATGTGCAGGTGAAAATGGTAGAATCTGGGGGAAATTGGTGAGATTATGTCAAAAATGGAAAAATGGGATTAATAAAAGATTAATGTGGTTGATGGCTGGTGCGGATATGTTGGGCCGAAGGGCCTGTTTCTATGCTGTATCTCTCAATGACTCTAACAGAATTAACACATGCTGATATGGCAGAAATGTCAGATCGGGATCCCTGTTCATGATGTACATAACTGATTTTTAGTTTAACAGTTAATTTTGTAGCTACACCTTGCTGTATTAAAAGACCTGTGCAATTACGCAATTTTGTCACGTATTATCATTAAAATTTCATAATTGTAATGAAATAGTTTATACTTATGATTTACATTCATATTCATGTAAGCTGGTTGGGAAAATTTATGCTATAAATCCATCTTTATGTCAGGTAGTGCTGTGGTGTTTCAATTTAATGTGTGCAAGCTTCACAGTGCCGATGACAGAACATTGTGAACTCCAAACTTATTCTAGTTTTTACATTGTCATCCATTTTGCTTTTCAACTTACATCAACTAAAAATATGCATCTTAAATGTTATAATATTTGTAAACATTTTGTCCCTAAAATTAAATTATTTTGAGTTATTCATTTATTTGTCACAGCTCAGCTGGTAGCAATCTTATTTCTGAATGTGAAGAATTTGCAGATTCAGGTTCAGAAACACAAACACGCACAATTCGTTCTATCTGACACATCAGGGATGATTGAGGGAATAGGTTGATGTTTTACGGGGAGATCACATCAGTTCCCTCGGGTAGAATGTAGAGGAACGCCAAGGTACCATTTCAAAGAACATCATCTTTGAAATCTTTGTTTTAGAAAGAACTGCAGATGCTGGAAAAATCAAAGGTAGACAAAAATGCTGGAGAAACTCAGCGGGTGAGGCAGCATCTATAGAGCGAAGGGATAGGCGACGTTTCGGGTAGAGACCCTTCTTCAGACTGATGTGGGGGGGGGAGGGAAAGAAAGCAAGAGGCGCAGACAGTAGGCCGTTGGAGAGCTGGGAAGGGGAAGGAGGGAGAAAGCAAGGACTACCTGAAATTGGAGAAGTCAATGTTCATACCGCTGGAGTGTAAACTACCCAAGTGAAATTATGAGGTGCTGCTCCTCTCATTTGAGGTGGGACTAACTCTAGCCATGGTGGAGGCCCAGGACAGAAAGGTCGGATTCGGAATGGGAGGGGAGTTGAAGTGCTGTGCAACTGGGAGATCAGGTTGGTTATTGCGAAGCGATCGCCAAGGCTGCCTGCGCTTGGTCTCGTCGATATAGGGCAGTTGACACCCACATCATTCTGAAGAAGGGTCTCGACCCGAAACTTCGCTTATTCCTTCGCACCTTAGATGCTGCCTCACCTGCTGAGTTTCTCCAGCATTTTTGTCTGCCAAGATTCATTTTTGGTGTTTCTGCAAATATATACTCCGACTACTTTTCATAAACGGGTTACCAGTTCGTTACCACTTTGCTGTTCATGGGAAATTGCTACGCCTAAATTGGCTACTTTTTTTCGTTCCAAACAACGATGCGTACACTCACATTGGATACAAGATGCTTCTGGATGCCCTGAAGTTGAGAGAGGTTTTATTCTGAAATGAAAGTCTGAGTTTTGAATTTGTTATTTTGAATTTTTGTTTAAAAAAAAGACTATTGTCAACAACTGGAGTAAAAGTCATAGGTGATAGGAGCAGAATTATTCCATTCGGCACTTTGTCTACCCTGCCATTCAATCATGGCTGATCTATCTTTCCCTCCTAACCCCATTCTCCTGCCTTCTCCCCATAACCCCTGACACCTGTACTAATCAAGAATCTATCTATCTCTGCTATAAAAATAGCAATTGACGGCCTCCACAACCTTCTGTGGCAAAGAATTCCACAGATTCACCACTCAGATATGGTGCCCAAAATTGCTCACAGTACTCCAACTGCAGCCTGACCAGCGCCTTATGGAGCCTCAGCATTACATCCCTGTTTTTGTATTCTAGCCCTCTTGAAATAAATAGACAATAGACAATAGGTGCAGGAGTTGATCATACACAATCAGTACCCTGTTCCTGCCTTGACTCCCCTATCATTAAGAGCTCTATCTAACTCTCTCTTGAAATCATGCAGAGAATTGGCCTCCACTGCAGAGAGAATTCCACAGATTCACAACTCTGTGTGAAAAAGTTTTTCCTCATCTCCGTTCTAAATGGCTTACCCCTTATTCTTAAACTGTGGCTCCTGGTTCTGAACTCCCCCAACATCGAGAACATATTTCCTGCTTCTAGCGTGTCCAAACCCTTAATAATCTTATGTTTCTATAAGACATCCTCTCATCCTTCTGAATTCCGGAGTATACAAGCCCAGTCGCTCCATTCTATCAACATATGACAGTCCCGCCATCCTGGAAATTAACCTTGTGAACCTACGTTGCACTCCCTCAATAGCAAGAATGTCCTTCCTCAAATTTGGAGACCAAAACTGCACACAATACTCGGGTGTGGTCTCACTGGGGCCCTGCTCAACTGCAGAAGGACCTATTTGCTCCTATACTCAACTCCTCTTGTTATGAAGGCCGACATGCCACTTGCTTTCTTCACTGCCTGTTGTACCTGCATGCTTACTTTCAGTGACTGATGAACAAGGACCCCAGATCTCGTTGTACCTCCCCTTTTCCCATCTCGACACCATTCAGATAATCTGCCTTCCTGTTTTTGCCACCAAAGTGGATAACCTCACATTTATCCACATTAAACTGCATCTGCCATGCATCTGCCCACTCACCCAACCTGTCCAAATTACCCTGCATCCTCATAGCATCCTCCTCACAGTTCACACTGCCACCCAGCTTTGTGTCATCTGCAAATTTGCAAATGTTACTAGCATTGCGCTTGCCTTCTTTACTATCAATTCGACTTGCAGCGTAACATTTTGGGAATCCTGCACCAGCACTCCCAAGTCCCTTTGCACCTCCGATTTCTGGATGTTCCCCCCATTTAGAAAATAGTCTACGCCTTTATTCCTACTACCAAAATGCATAACTCTTTACTTTGCTGCACTATATTCCATCTGCCACTTATCTGCCCACTCTCCCAACCTGTCCAAGTCCTTCTGCAGAGTCCCTGCTTTCTCTGCACTATTTCCCCTCACCTATTTTCATATCCTCTGCAAATTTGGCCACAAAGTTTTCAATCCCCTCATCCAAATCACTAATATACAACGTGAAGAGTAGCAGCCCCCCTGCAGAACTCCGCTAGTCACTGGTAGCCAACCAAAAAAATCCCCCTTTATTGCCACTCTTTGCTTTCTGCCATCCATGCTAGTATCTGCCCTTTGATACCATGGGCTCTCATCTTCCTTTGCTGCCTCACATTTGGCACTTTATCAAAGGCTTTCTGAAAGGGCCAATTCTAGCTACTCCACTTAAGGCCATAGAGTGCGAAGAAAGGATTTTCTTTAATTTCAAGTAGCCCTTGCTCTCTCTCCATCCATCTCTCTCTCCATCCCTTCCCAGTTCTCCCACCAGTTTTACTGTCTCTGACTACATTCTATCTCTGTACCGCCCACTCCCCTGACATCAGTCTGAAGAAGGGTCTCGACCCGAAACGTTACCCAATCCTTCTCTCCAGAGTTGCTGCCTGTCCCGCTGAGTTACTCCAGCATTTTGTGTCTGCTTTTGAAGAAAGGATTTGCCAGGCTGACAGGTGGGTTGAGGACTTTATGTGGATAGACTGGAGAAACTATTGATTATTTGCTTTGAAGCAGAAAAGATTGAAATATGAGAAGGACCAAGAATTAGAAGACATTGGTTTAAGGTGATTTAGAAATCAACTGAAGGAATTACAGGTGACCCCTGCGTCACAATGGGATTGTGTTACACAGAAACAGTTTGTATCACAATTTTCAGTAACATGAAACCCAAATTCCGATTGAATCCCATTCCTTAAGTGGAACTGCATTCCTGTGGGTAGTTATAATCGGAAATTCATTGCATGTGATAATGCTGACAACAGAGTTAGGAATAGTTTGATGAATGAATTGGATAAGGACGTAAAAAAAACAAATGCAGGGCTACAGTGAAAGTCAGTTTGGGTCTAATTGGCACATCTTGAATGGGCCAAATGATTATAATTGGTGTTATAAATATTTGTTTACATCTGACCTCTATATGTGAGGTTCATGGATACATTTGCAATTACATTTATGGATCTGCAAACACTGCGGCACAGTAGCGCAGCGGTAGAGTTGCTGCCTCACAGCGAATGCAGCGCCGGAGACCCGGGTTCGATCGCGATTACGGGTGCTGTCTATACCGAGTTTGTACGTTCTCCCCTTGACCTGCGTGGGTTTGCTCCGAGATCTTCGGTTTCCTCCCACATTCCAAAGATGTACAGGTTTGTAGGTTAATTGGCTTGGTAAATGTAAAAATTGTCCTTTGTGGGTGTAGGATAGTGTTAATGTGCGGGGATCACTGGTCGGCGCGCACCCGGTGGGCCGAAGGGTCTGTTTCCATGCTGTATCTCTAAACTAAACTAAACTAAATATTTTAACATTGTACATTTTGTTGAGCTGGAGGGAAATTGAATATAAATAAAGAAGAAATCTATTCTATCTCAATGTAAAAGTGTAATGAGAAAGATGAGTACCATTTAGATCTCAGTTGGTGTAGCGCATTTGAATAGAATGCATGGAATTTATAATATTGGTACATGCACATCCATATGGCATGTTAACCATTGAATCCTTCCACCAGCGGGCCAAATCCAATCTGGCTAATTATCTTACTCAAATCATCAGTAAAGTGACAGAAGATGTTAACAGTGGCACTTACTCATCCTAGTTTGGGTTACTTTCATGTTGATTCAACAGGTTGCCGCAGTTCCAGTCTGGCAACAGTGTCTTTCAGTGACATAGTCACAGCCACCAAACCCTGTTTGTAGGAGTGTGATCTTGAATACCTGGATTCAAGAAGAAGTTTTAAAAGGATTACGGTTATGCCCTGGAAAGATTTGAAAACAAGTCTTAAGCCCCTGTCCCACTTTCACGAGTTACTCACAAATTCTCCCGAGTTTTCCCCTTGATTCAAACTCGGAGAATTACGGTATTAGCCAGCCGTAGGTACTCGGGGCTATTTTTTTTACTCTTGGACATTTTTCAACATGCTGAAAAAACATCCCGACTTACCTGATGCCCCGAGTACCTACGGCTGGCATTACGAGCCGCTACGGAATATCTATGGACACCTACGGCCTCCTAGGGACTCGCTACGGACTCGCCACGGACATTCTCCGAGTTTAAAGCAAGGGGAAATCTTGGGAGAATTCATGAGTAACTCGGGAAAGTGGGACAGGGCAGGGCTCTCGCTTAACTTTTTTTCAATGTTGCCAACCGGGCAACCGTGACAGCTTTTTAGGTTGCCAAATGACAGTCTAGGTGGTCATTTAAGACGGTTTGCATGACGCGTGCGATAATGTGCTCGGACGAAGTGCGTAGTTACCAGTCGCAATTATGCTCAATGAAGCATTCACATATTATGTTCAAGAAGGAACTGCAGATGCTGGAAAATCGAAGGTAGACAAAAGTGCTGGAGAAACTCAGTGGGTGCAGCAGCATCTATGGAGCGAAGGAAATAGGCAACGTTTCGGGCTGAAACCCATCAGTCTGAAGAAGGGTTTCGGCCCAAAACGTTGCCTATTTCCTTCGCTCCATAGATGCTGCCGCATCCGCTGAGTTTCTCCAGCACTTTTGTCTACATTCACATATTATTTCTGCTTCAAATAACTCACAAACTAAACATATTCACCAATCAAGACATGATATATACCACAATGACATGCAGCAAAATTATAACACAATATCTCAACTATTTTTACACATTGCAATTAATGCAATTTCTATTAGTTCTTTCCACTTCCAAACAAAAATGTGGTTGGATTATTCAGCATATGATCAACCTGTGTCAATAAATCCTGGATCATGGTAACATATATGCTTAACCATACACACTACAGATTGATGCAAGCATGTTTTCTGTGAAGGACCGAAAATTACCATGACATGGCCATAGCATGGATCGTTATTGCTATTG
Organism: Malacoraja senta; assembly: GCA_038087875.1. Classification (NCBI taxonomy): domain Eukaryota; kingdom Metazoa; phylum Chordata; class Chondrichthyes; order Rajiformes; family Rajidae; genus Malacoraja; species Malacoraja senta. Next base: position 216,586,983 of record CM075977.1, on the reverse strand, counting down.
GCACAGAAACACTCTGGCTTCCCACATAATTTATCCATAACAAAATATACAGGATGCAAGGAAATTTCTAAAGGTATTTTATGATAATAGCTGTTAAAACCAACTATACCCATCTGACAGGTTAAACATTACACTAACTGACAAGAGATGGCCAAAGGACATAACTGCAGCAAATGTTCTTTTGGTAATGTGTTTAAAGGTGTCAAAACAAATAATAACATTGGGAATTAAAACACATTTGATTGCATTCCATTATCAAACATAGTCAATGTTCGCTGTGAAGACCATGAAGCACAATAGGGTCAGGGGTGTGTGAATCAGTGCGGGGTGGATAGATGGCGGGGGTTGAGAAGGCAATTTTTGCGGAATGGATGGATTGAGGCAGGTGAATTAGTACGTGTTGGTTGGAGTATGTAAAATTGTGAGCGGAGAGCACGGGGGATGTCAGTGGTGTTGAATGGGGGGATCAGTACGGGATGGATAGGGGGATCAGTACAGGATGAATGGGGGGGTTCAGTACAGGGTGAATGGGGGTAGACAAAAATGCTGGAGAAATTCAGCGGGTGAGGCAGCATCTATGGAGCTAAGGAAATAGGCAATGTTTCGGGTCGAGACCCTTCTTCAGACTGTTCCCCCCATTCTTCTTGAATGGGGGGTTCAGTACAGGATGGATGGGGGGGGATCAGCACAGGATGAATGGGGGGAATCAGTACAGGATGAATGGGGGGGGTGGTCAGGAGAGTGTGGATCGGAGGGTCTGTGCAGGATGAATGGGAGATCACTACAGGATGAATGAGGGGATCACTACAGGATGAATGAGGGGATCATAATAGGTTGAATGGGGGGTCAGTACGGGATGAATGAGGGGATCAGTACAGGATGCATGAGGGGATCAGTACAGGATGAATGGTGAATCAGTAAAAGATGAATGGGGAGGTCACTACAGGATGGATGGGGGGATTGGTGCAGGGTAAATGGAGGGTGGGTCAGTACAGTATGAATGGGGGGAGAAGTGCAGGATGGATGGGAAGGGGGGTCAGTGCAGGATGAATTGGGGGACCAGTGTAGGATGGATGGGGGGGGGGGGTGGAAGGAGAATCAATGCGAGGTGGGTAGGGTGATGAATAGATTTGGGGGGGGGGTAGATGGGGAGGGGAGCACAGGGGATGTCAGTGAGGACTGAATAGAGGAGGGAATGGGGATCAGTGTGTGATGGAGAGAGGGGTCCCAGGATAAGAGGGGTGGAGGGAGGCGTACAAGAGAGAGAGAGAGGGGGGGGAAGGGGCAGAGGAGGTGGGGAGGAAGGAAGGTCAGCGCTCCTCGGACAACATCGCCCCGCTGCCTTGGCCGTCCCTGTCCAACGCCAAAGTGCCGCCGCCTCCTCGCCACCGCCTCCCCTCCTCCGCCAGCCGACAGGAAGGTGCGGGGCCGAGCGGTGCAGCTGATGCAGCTGCTTCAGACGGCGGAAGGAGATACATAGATACATAGAAAATAGGTGCAGGAGTAGGCCATTCGGCCCTTCGAGGCTGCACCGCCATTCAATATGATCATGGCTGATCATCCAACTCAGTATCCCGTACCTGCCTTCTCTCCATACCCCCTGATCCCCTTAGCCACAATGGCCACATCTAACTCCCTCTTAAATATAGCCAATGAACTGGCCTCAACTACCCCCTGTGGCAGAGAGTTCCAGAGATTCACCACTCCGTGTGAAAAAGTTTTTCCTCATCTCGGTCTTAAAGGATTTCCCCCTTATCCTTAAGCTGTGACCCCTTGTCCTGGACTTCCCCAACATCGGGAACAATCTTCCTGCATCTAGCCTGTCCAACCCCATAAGAATTTTGTACGTTTCTATAAGATCCCCTCTCAATCTCCTAAATTCTAGCGAGTATAAGCCAAGAGTATCCAGTCTTTCTTCATATGAAAGTCCTGACATCCCAGGAATCAGTCTGGTGAACCTTCTCTGCACTCCCTCTATGGCTATAATGTCCTTCCTCAGATTTGGAGACCAAAACTGTACGCAATACTCCAGGTGTGGTCTCACCAAGACGCTGTACAACTGCAGTAGAACCTCCCTGCTCCTATACTCAAATCCTCTTGCTATGAAAGCCAACATACCATTCGCTTTCTTCACTGCCTGCTGCACCTGCATGCCTACTTTCAATGACTGGTGTACCATGACACCCAGGTCTCGCTGCATCTCCCCATTTCCTAATCGGCCACCATTTAGATAATAGTCTGCCTTCCCGTTTTTGCCACCAAAGTGGATAACCTCACATTTATCCACATTATACTGCATCTGCCAAACATTTGCCCACTCACCCAGCCTATCCAAGTCACCTTGCAGTCTCCTAGCATCCTCCTCACAGCTAACACTGCCCCCCAGCTTAGTGTCATCCGCAAACTTGGAGATGTTGCATTCAATTCCCTCATCCAGATCATTAATATAAATTGTAAATAGCTGGGGTCCCAGCACTGAGCCTTGCGGTACCCCACTAGTCACTGCCTGCCATTGTGAAAAGGACCCGTTTACTCCTACTCTTTGCTTCCTGTTTGCCAGCCAGTTCTCTATCCACATCAATACTGAACCCCCAATACCTGTGATTTAAGTTTGCATCCTAATCTCTTATGTGGTACCTTGTCGAAAGCCTTCTGAAAGTCCAGAGGCCGGGAGGAGGGGGATCTCTCTCTCCCCCTCCTCCCGGCCTCGGCGTGCGAGAGGGGTTGTTTTGAAAGCGCCATTTGCGGATTTGCAGGCAGCGGCCGTTATCAGGACGATAGCGGCCGCTGCTTGCAAATCCGGCAGCGGCGCTTTCAAAACAACCCCTCTCGCACGCCGACGGATGGAGGGAGAGGGAGGCCTCCTTCCACCGGGCGGGGTGCGGGAGGAGGAGGCGGTGGAGCAGCTGTCGCGGCCGCTGCTGCCGCTGTTCGGGGCCCGTCATTCGCTCCGACCCTTCGTCACCCTGCACCTAGTATCTTTGCCCCACAATCAAAGATACTAGAGGAATACAGCCGCCGCCGCCACCATGAAACTTCACGTTCCTATTCTCCAGAGATGCTATGCCTGACCCGCGGAGTTACTCCAGTTTTTTCTGTCTATCAGTATAAACGAGTATTTGTTTGCGAAGCCGGGCAAAATGAGTCGCCGTTTAGGTTGTCCGGCGGCACTTTGGGTGGTCAATGGCACCCGGGCAACCGCTAATTTTGAGCCCTGCAGGGGCTTTAGAGTTTTAAAAATGAGAGAGGCTATCTATCGTAAGCAATCAATAATTGTAATTAAATTGCACTTTCGTTACCCAAATCCTATCTGAAAAAAATACAGAGCATATTTTCTCCCATGTTCTTAATTTTTTTTAAGTTTGAGTTCACAGTCTGGTTTTGTGAACTTGGGTAATAAGAATCAGCAGGCCCTGTTGATGTTTTGCCATTTTTCTCCTCCATTGCCGCTGCTTGCTGAGTATCACTAACGTAAAACAAGGTTGCATAATTCGAGAATCCTCGCTAATGTGTGTAAACTTGCTGATTACCTATTGTGTTGACTACACATAGTCCCGGCCAAGAATTTTCAGTTTGAAAGACAAGGAAAATAACTTGTGGATGAAGAAAGTGGAGAGGTGGGGGGCAGGTGTAGGATAACTGAAAAATGGTGAGGGTTGCTTCAACAGGATGAGGAGGATGGGTGGAGACCATGAGGAGGAGGAATTTGGTGAGGTGAGAAAGGAATGAGGATAACAATCTTGAACATGCATTGATAAAATGCCTTTCATGTCCTCTGACATCAAAAAGCTGCAGTCGTCTAACTATTTTCAGCATAATCTGAATATTATAACAAATGTTTAGTGACCATTTGTTGCTCAATCCTGTGGTGAGAGCTGTGATCATAATAACCAGATGTTCTGTTTCAGCAGTGTTGGACTGATGGTGATTCTGAGAGAATATTCCCTTCATATCCAAATGAGAGGGCGAGAGACTTTGGTTTAACATCGCATTCTAAATACACCTACTGGTAGCCCAAATTCCATGTACTGCTAAATCTTGAACACGTAACTGAAATAATGGAGGTTGGTATCCTTCGCCCTGTGTTCTCGCGCTTATCTTTTGTGACCTTGTGGTTCCCAGCAACTTCAAACCTTGCTGCTGCAGCTGTTCTGTGCGATGCAGTGGATGGTGAGTTGAGCTTGGGCAGATCGCACTGGCCTGTTGTCAAAGTTCATCCAGGCCTGACAGGACCCAACTACATGTGTCACACGTGGGGTTGGGCTGTCTGTGGATAAAAATTAAGTCCTCGGGCTTCCGTCAGATTGGGTCAGGCTTGCTGTATACAAATGAAGATAGAAAGCTCTGCTGCTTGATTTCATTGTTGGGTAAGATTGTGTCCTGGGTAGGGGCTCCTTGCACTGATAAGCTGGAAGTGAACATAAAGAAACTGAGGGTGGGATGCAGATCTGAGCTAGGCACACTAAGAGTGGCTGTGGGTGCTGTCCAAGAGGCCAGTGCCTAGTGAAACATGTGGAAAGCTGAAGAATGGTGGCCACGGTGGCGCAGCGGTTGAGTTGCTGCAAACAGTGAATGCAGCGCCGGAGACGCGGGTTCGATCCCGACTACGGGTGCTGTCTGTACGGAGTTTGTACGTTCTCCCCGTGACCTATGTGGGTTTTCTCCAAGATCTTCGGTTTCCTCCCACACTCCAAAGATGTACAGGTTTGTAGGTTAATTGGCTTAGTAAATGTAAAAAAATTGTCCCTAGTGGGTGTAGGATAGTGTTGATGTGCGGAATTGCTGGTTGGCACGGACCCGGTGGGCCGAAGAGCCTGCTTCCGCGCTGTATCTTTAAACTAAAAAAAAAACTAGATTTCTGAGCATGAGCCTATCCCTGGCTACCCAACTCCAACACTATTTATATTCTGAAGTTGTATATCAAATAAAAAGTCCTTGTTTGGCTTGGCCATGGCCCAGTTGGATTCAAAACTGTTTTAATATTCTAAATTTTAGACTTTAGAGATAGTGTGGAAACAGGCCCTTCAGCCCACTGAGTCCGTGCTGACCAACAATCATCCCCCTACACTAGCAATATCCTACACTCTAGGGGCCATTTACAATTTTACCAAAGCCAAAGCCAATTAACCTACAAACCTGTACATCCGTGGAGTGTGGGAGGAAACCGGGGTACCTGGAGAAAATCCACGCGGTCACAGGGAGAACGTGCAAACTCCATACAGGTAGCACCCGCGGTCAGGACCGAAGCGGGGTCTCTGGCGCTGTGAGGCAGCAACTCTACAGCTGCGCCACTGTGCCACCCCAAACAATAGAATATTTCCACTGATTCTAAGAGACATTTAGAAACGGTGATAATACATTCAAATAGAAATTACCAAAGGAAAAATTAATTGAAAACGGCATGTATGTTTTAAAAATACCTTCACTTACCTTTTTAATTAAGGTATACATTACCATTCAAATAAATGAGACTGCACTGCATGTGCCAGACCTGGCTCGTGTAAAGCTAAAGAGCCATATGTAAGTAGTTCTGTAGCTCAGTAAACTTGGGTATCAGCTGTGAATTCTGTCTTGCGAACAAAGTGGAGTTATTAAGTGTGCTAGTATCAGACCTTCAGTGCATTCCAAGTGGTGGTGCACAGGTGCCGAAAGCTAGAATGTGGGGACATTAGGAGCAGGGATCCAGCAGGAGGATGCTGTATGTTAATGTCAAGGCAGCACCATGCAGTCTGATGAACATTTTCTGCAGGTTTTATAGATACATAGATACATAGAAAATAGGTGCAGGAGTAGGCCATTCGGCCCTTCGAGCCTGCACCGCCATTCAATATGATCATGGCTGATCATCCAACTCAGTATCCCGTACCTGCCTTCTCTCCATACCCCCTGATCCCTTTAGCCACAAGGGCCACATCTAACTCCCTCTTAAATATAGCCAATGAACTGGCGTCAACTACCCTCTGTGGCAGAGAGTTCCAGAGATTCACCACTCTCTGTGTGAAAAAGTTTTTCCTCATCTCGGTCTTAAAGGATTTCCCCCTTATCCTTAAGCTGTGACCCCTTGTCCTGGACTTCCCCAACATCGGGAACAATCTTCCTGCATCTAGCCTGTCCAACCCCATAAGAATTTTGAACGTTTCTATAAGATGCCCTCTCAATCTCCTAAATTCTAGCGAGTATAAGCCAAGTCTATCCAGTCTTTCTTCATATGAAAGTCCTGACATCCCAGGAATCAGTCTGGTGAACCTTCTCTGCACTCCCTCTATGGCTATAATGTCCTTCCTCAGATTTGGAGACCAAAACTGCACGCAATACTCCAGGTGTGGTCTCACCAAGACCCTGTACAACTGCAGTAGAACCTCCCTGCTCCTATACTCAAATCCTCTTGCTATGAAGGCCAACATACCATTCGCTTTCTTCACTGCCTGCTGCACCTGCATGCCTACTTTCAATGACTGGTGTACCATGACACCCAGGTCTCGCTGCACCTCCCCATTTCCTAATCGGCCACCATTTAGATAATAGTCTGCCTTCCCGTTTTTGCCACCAAAGTGGATAACCTCACATTTATCCACATTATACTGCATCTGCCAAACATTTGCCCACTCACCCAGCCTATCCAAGTCACCTTGCAGTCTCCTAGCATCGTCCTCACAGCTAACACTGCCCCCCAGCTTAGTGTCATCCGCAAACTTGGAGATGTTGCTTTCAATTCCCTCGTCCAGATCATTAATATAAATTGTAAATAGCTGGGGTCCCAGCACTGAGCCTTGCGGTACCCCACTAGTCACTGCCTGCCATTGTGAAAAGGACCCGTTTACTCCTACTCTTTGCTTCCTGTTTGCCAGCCAGTTCTCTATCCACATCAATACTGAACCCCCAATACCGTGTGATTTAAGTTTGTATCCTAATCTCTTATGTGGTACCTTGTCGAAAGCCTTCTGAAAGTCCAGATACAACACATCCACTGGTTCTCCCCTATCCACTTTACTAGTTACATCCTCGAAAAATTCTATAAGATTCGTCAGACACGATTTACCTTTCGTAAATCCATGCTGACTTTGTCCAATGATTTCACCACTTTCCAAATGTGCTGCTATCCCATCTTTAATAACTGACTCTAGCAGTTTCCCCACCACCGATGTTAGACTAACTGGTCTGTAATTCCCCGTTTTCTCTCTCCCTCCCTTCTTAAAAAGTGGGGTTACGTTTGCTACCCTCCAATCCTCAGGAACTACTCCAGAATCTAAAGAATTTTGAAACTTTATCACTAATGCATCCACTATTTCTGGAGCTACTTCCTTAAGTACTCTGGGATGCAGCCTATCTGGCCCTGGTGATTTATCGGCCTTTAATCCATTCAATTTACCCAACACCACTTCCCGACTAACCTGGAGTTCACTCAGTTCCTCCATCTCCTTTGACCCGCGGCCCCCTGCTATTTCCGGCAGATTATTTATGTCTTCCTTAGTGAAGACGGAACCAAAGTAGTCCTTCAATTGGTCCACCATATCCTTGTTCCCCATGATCAATTCACCTGTTTCTGACTGCAAGGGACCTACATTTGTTTTAACTAATCTCTTTCTCTTCACATATCTATAACAACTTTTGCAGTCAGTTTTTATGTTCCCTGCCAGTTTCCTTTCATAATCTATTTTCCCTTTCCTAATTAAGCCCTTTGTCCTCCTCTGATGGTCTCTGAATTTCTCCCAGTCCTCTGGTATGCTGCTTTTTCGGGCTAATTTGTACGCAACATCTTTTGCTTTGATACTATCCCTGATTTCCCTTGTTATCCACGGATGCACTACCTTCCCTGATTTATTCTTTTGCCAAACTGGGATGAACATTTTTTGTAGTTCATCCATGCAGTCTCTAAATGCCTTCCATTGCATATCCACCGTCAACCCTTTTAGAACTAATTGCCAGTCAATCTTGGCCAATTCACGTCTCATATCCTCAAAGTTACCTTTCTTTAAGTTCAGAACCGTTGTTTCTGAATTAACAATGTCACTCTCCATCCTAATGAAGAACTCAACCATATTATGGTCACTCTTGCCCAAGGGGGCACGCACAACAAGTCTGCTAACTAACCCTTCCTCATTACTCAATACCCAGTCTAGAATAGCCTGCTCTCTCGTTGGTTCCTCTACATGTTGGTTTAGATAACTATCCCTCATACATTCCAAGAAATCCTCTTCCTCAGCACCCCTGCCAATTTGATTCACCCAATCTATATGTAGATTGAAGTCACCCATTATAACTGTTTTGCCTTTGTTGCACGCATTTCTAATTTCCTGTTTGATGCCATCCCCAACTTCACTACTACTGCTAGGTGGCCTGTACACAACACCCACCAGCGTTTTCTGCCCCTTAGTATTTCGTAGCTCTACCCATACCGATTCCACATCCTCCAAGCTAATGTCCTTCCTTTCCACTGCGTTAATCTCCTCTCTAACCAGCAACGCTACCCCACCTCCTTTTCCTTTCTCTCTATCCCTCCTGAATATTGAATATCCCTGGATGTTCAGCTCCCAGCCTTGGTCACCCTGGAGCCATGTCTCCGTGATCCCAACTATATCATAATCATTAATTGCTATCTGCACGTTCAACTCATCGACCTTATTACGAATGCTCCTTGCATTGAGACACAAAGCCTTCAGGTTTGTTTTTACAACGCTCTTACCCCTTATACAATTATGTTGGAAAGTGGCTCTTTTTGATTTTTGCCCTGGATTTGTCTGCCTGCCACTTTTACTTTTCACCTTGCTACCTATTGCTTCCGCCCGCATTTTGCACCCCTCTGTTTCTCTGCTCACCCATTTAAGAACCCCACCACCTCTTATTCTCTGTTTATTATTGTTTTCTTCTTTCCCCCCTACATGTTGGGTCTGAGTGCTTTCCTTCTCTGCCTCCTGCCTCACACACTGTCTAATAGCATTCTCTATTTGAGTCCCTCCCCCCAACCATTCTAGTTTAAAGTCTCCCCAGTAGCCTTTGCAGATCTCCCCGCCAGGATATCGGTCCCCCTCAGGTTCAAGTGCAACCCATCCTTTTTGTACAGGTCGTACCTTCCACAAAAGAGGTCCCAATGATCCAGAAATTTGAATCCCTGCCTTCTGCACCAGTCCTTCAGCCACGCATTTATCCTCCACCTCGCTCCATTCCTACTCTCACTGTCGCGTGGCACAGGCAGTAATCCCGAGATTGTTACCTTCGCTGTCCTTCTCTTTAACTCCCCTCCTAACTCCCTAAATTCTCCTTTCAGGACCTCTTCTCTTTTTTTACCTATGTCATTGGTACCTATATGTATCACGACTTCGGGCTCCTCTCCCTGCCCTTTCAGGATGGCTTGGACACGTTGAGACACATCACAGACCCTGGCACCAGGGAGGCAAACTACCATCCGGGTCTCCCGACTGCGTCCACAGAATCGCCTGTCTGACCCCCTAACTATAGAGTCCCCTATTAATATTGCCCTCCTCTTCTTTTCCTTACCCTTCTGAGCAACAGGACCGGTCTCTATACCGGAGGCCCGGCCGAGACATCTGAGATTAGGCCTCAGCCTTTGGATGCTTTGGGTAGGAGAGTGGTGGGTGTGAGTCCGTGGTCCCCTTGCAGAATAGCAAGCAACTAATGGGTGGAGATTGGGGAGCTGTGGGAGTTTGGAGTGACTGTATGGGGAATCAAGAGGTTGAAGGAAGTGGAAACAGGCTAACTAGGAAAGAGATGATCAGAGGAGGGAGGAAGCTGAGGAAATGGACCGTGAGGCGGGGAGGCTAAGAGAGGCAGTTGAGACAAGGAGTCGGAGGGAGGGGCTCAGTGTGAAGGGTTTGAATGAGGGAGGGGAGCTCATGGTAAGTTCATGCGTGAGTGAGTGTAACTTCTCATCATTGGATTAAATCCTCACGGTTGAATCACTGTGGTAGCTAGTGTGCAACACCTACCCCATGTTAGAAGAAATCACACATGGATATGTTGCACTCCTCAATGGAAGCTAATCAGCCTGCATCTTAGTGATATTTATTGTTCCTGCACGATCTCCCTATTTTTAATTCGTTACCAGATCTCCTTATCAACTTGCCCAACCTACTTGTTTACTAGGATCCTCCTACATTTTATTGAATATTCCTTGCCTTGTTTATCCAACCCAAATGAATTACTTTCATTAAATTAAATGGATTAAATATTACTTACCACTTTTCTGCCGACATCAATGCACTCATTTAACTTTTCCTCTTAATATTCTCGTCATTTTGCAATCTCCATTTTTCCCTTTTATTTCTGTTTAGAGCCTTAAGATATTTTATCATATTAACGGTCTTCCTCTCTCTCATTATTTTATTGTATGGTTGCTATCCCATTCCTCCAAAGATAATTTGGCGTGTGGAGCCGTCATTTACAAAAGTTACGTCCAATGATGGAAAATGTGGTGAATACCGACGTTGACTTTAGAGTATCAGTTTACATTGAAAGTATAACTCTGAGATAATCCAAAGTGCAGAACTACCAATGCATGTGTGGCTTGCCTAAGGCCTGCAGTCATAGTGCAAAGTAAAATTAATCATTGCTGCACCATCCTGTAGCTGTTTGGTCACTGAAAATACCGTGCATGGTTTTCCTGCGATTTTACACATTTGAGTCAGTGCCAGATACAGCGGATGCTCTTAATAAAATGACAACAGTAATTTAGCTTTGTCATTTGAACTGGCACGAGCTGCATGGCTCAAAAATACAGTATTAAAGCAGTTGAGTGTGTGTCGAGTCTAATTCTTTTTCCCATTTTCCACAAAGCTGCATTTCCATTAACTTTGGGGAAAATACACTGGCAGATTCATTTAAAATAAGTTCAGCTCCACCCTTCATGTGAGTGGCTTATCCTTCCAAATACAAATTAAGGCCTCGGGATGGCTTTTCATTAGCTTGATGTTTATTTATATTTTTGCACTCCTTAGACAGCATGACCGAACACAAGCATAACTGTAAGTCAAATGATCTCAAAGAAACTAAAAATTCTTGCTCCAGCATATGCTAACCATTACAAGATGCTTTGATGGAAGGATATTAAAATTACTGGTAATTGACATAAAATATGACAAAGTGTTTTAAGCTTTCTGAGCAAAGCAACACACATTACAGAGGAGCGGCCCCATAATGTAACTGATTAATGAAGAATTGCTCAGGCACATGCAGTTGATGTTATGAAAAATGAATTCTTTGTTGTCTTGCCGACAACCAGGCAAAAGCAGCCGGAAGAAACTATTAATGGGAATCATTATCAATAGCAATATTTTCAAACTCTATTATGGCAATCAGGCAGGAATTTATTCAATAGATTTAGTTCATTTGGTCGTAATTGACAAATAATCAAAATTTATCAATGTACTTGCACACATTTCACTAACAATCAAGCAAAAGTGGTCCATTTACCACCTGACTTGATCCAAATTAGGACTAAATTGATGATCAATTAATCTTAGAAGGGGCAGCGTTGTATTTTGTAGAACAGCAGCAGCAAAAGTGGCAAATAAATGGAGTAAAGACAGGAGATTAGTGGAATGAGCAGGAAGGAGCTGAATGCGCCACGGATCGCAGCTAATGAGCATGCAGCTGGATTACAAATAGCTGGATTTATGGAGTCTGTATAAAGACGACAACCTAAGGAAAAGACAGACTTTTTTCACGTCAGTCAAACAAATTTATGTATTGACTAATCGTGGTGTTAGCACCGATAAATAGGTAAGTTTGCCGTTACAAGTTGATATTCTACAGGAGACAAAATATCAAACATTTGTATGAAAAGTCATGACCTGATAATACTCTCTTATTTTTTAAATGTAAAAAATATCCTAAACTTTGAGTTTGCATACGTACTAGAAAATGCACAGGTTTTAATTTTATGAATCTGAGGATGTTCATAATTGTTTTTCACAGGCTAGTAAAGGAAAAGCATATGTACGAAAAAGAGGCAAAACAGCAGGAAGAAAAAGTTGAGAAAATGAAAGCTGAAGGGGGTGATCATTACGTGGTTAAAAAGCAGGTAAGTTTGATTCTTAGCTTGGTGTTGTATTTGAAAACTGTTTTGTGTTCACAAGAAGCCTAAAATATTCTGTCACCCTGATCACTTTCCTGATAATACTAATACTCTTGGGCAAGTGTACAGAATAGCTTAAAGGTTTGTATGCTGATCAGTTTTTTGAACCCTGCCACCTTAAAAGCCAGCCAGGAAATTATTTCAGAATATTGTGCTTATAGAAATCAGGTTTAGTGGACCCATTTCACTGTCAAATCAATCAAATTTCTCCCCTTTTCAATTGCGTCCAATTTTCCAAAACCAAGCTCAAAAATAATTTAAAATATTACTATTTATGTTTTCAAGTTGTTGTTAATAATAATAATAATTAAATATTCACCCAAAAGCACTCTTTTTGTTTCCTTCTATTGACATTTTGGTATTTTTGTTAATGTATACCTTTTCAGGTGAAGAACTACTTTTTTAATAATCTGTTCGAATTTGTGGAATCTGGAAACTGAGGGATGAAATTGTTTTTAAATGAATAACTTATCTTCAGTTTGCTGATGGGTTTACTTTATTTTGTCCCTGTATAATATGTTATCTGCCATCCTCACGTCAAAATAAATCTAGTTTATATCATGTTTCGCAATATGAGTGTGCCTGAACGTCAATGAATTTTACAACCTAATTTCTATTGTAGCAAGTTTACAGTAGTTGAATACAAATCAGCAGGTTCACCTATAGTATAAAAAAATAACTGTTTGGAAAATATGCTCTTCAAGTGGATTTAGAAACTTTGGAATTGATTCTAGCTCACTCCATTTTCCGTGAAGATTCCTGTTGTTCATTAACATTTGTGAAATTTGAAATCGATTCTGAAAAGATTGCTCATAACTATGCCAAATTATATAAGTTCCCATTTCACAATTTTGGGTGGTCAACAATAAACGTAAGCCTGCGTTATTTTGCATGTTGGTATTCTTGACCGTGATGGGATATGTACATAAATTTCAACGTTGTACAGTTTTTGTGTGAACAGGATTCCTGGCTCTCCAATTGCTTTCACAATGGTAATCTGGTCTAGTAAAGGACAAAGATTACAGAGCAGATGCTATAAGGAATTTCCTCTGGAAAATATATCTAAATCTTGATAGTAGAACAAAGTGTAATTTATATGTGAACATGTGTGAAGTGGTGTGTGGGAGAGTGTGTTTTGTTGATAGCATGGGCCAACAGGAAATGTATGACACCCTAAATGTGTTTTACTACTTGAGTGGAATATTTTATAAAGAAATGCCTACCTGACAAATATAAAGTGCAGACAAGACATTCATTCCCACAAGGTTTCACTATTAAATTGCTTAAGGCAATGTAATAGTTACTGTTCTCTGAAGAGCAGAGTTTGCATGGTCACCGTACAAGCTCCAATTGCAAACAATTCTGGGCTCCTTTCAAGCTAATGGCTTGAAATAGAAAATGGTGGAAGCAGTTCGTAGATTTGGCAGCGTCTTGAAAGAGAAATGGAGTTAATTTTTCTGGTGGAAGACCTTTCATTAGAATTGGAAAAGTTCAGAGTTTTCGAGTTTTGATCGAAAATCTTTGAAATGTTAATTGTTTCTCTTTCCATAGATGCTGCCTGCTCTTTTTACTTCAGATTTCCAGCATTTATAGGGGTTTTTTCATAGTCAGGTTGATTTCGCAAAATGGTACAGTCTTTTTCATATCAATCTGCTTAGTGATAGCTTCTCCATCTGAAAGTTGGCTAACAATCATTTGGCGATCTATAATCGAGTGAAGAGTATGTGAACAGATAATATGCTATTTTCACCAAGGCAGACAATTTTGTCAAGGACGATTACTGATACCAACCATATATCAGAATTTTTGAGAGATTTAGTTTCTAAGTACAACTTCTTGGTTTGATATTCACATCTTTCAATCAAATATATGGTGGTAAATGATCAGTAAAGGCAATAAGTAAAATAATTATCATGCACACCTATCAATATTACTGCCTTCAATGTATTACATATTCAATGTTTTCTCAAAGATTAAATACTTCACATTATTTTGTGGAGAAAATTCTACTTCTAACGTGTAAGTCATGCAACTTGATGAACTGAATGAGGATGGATTCCTCCATTTTAAGTTCTGTACTTCATAGTGTGCAAATGTGTCCAGGCAGAGTCTTTCATGCCAATTTGATTCTAGGGCTAAAGTCAGATAGTGTTAATGTTTAGATAGAATGAACGGTTCAAACTGCAACTTAGAATTTCAATGTGTACGAATTTTGGGATATTGCAAGATTTTGAAGAAATAAAATGATTGTAAAGAGGTAAATTGATAGGAAAGGTTTTGAGGGAAATTGGCCAAACACGGGCAGGTGGGTCTAGTGTACATAGAGCATTTTGGTCAGCATTGGCAAGTGGGGCAGTAGGGCCTGTTTCTTTGATATATGACTGACTCTTTTCGTGTGGAAATAAATCATGGACCATGACCTATGGTAGAGATATGTAGAAAAAATGACAGCATATGGACCATTGTCAGAAGATACAAATTGAAATCAACTATTTGATTTGTTACCTTTTTCTCCCTCTCCTTACACTTTCTCCACCAACTCCTGTCACATATATGTACACTTTTTCACACTTAGATATGGTCACTGTACTAGATTTGTAAACCAGAGGATGGAAGTTCAGATTCCACCATGAACCCGCATTCTCTGTGTTTGGTCATTTCTATCTACCACTAGGGAAAAAAAGCTTCTGAATTATTTAGGTTAAGAGAATAGTCATGTCTGGCATGTTAAGTCTACATGTAACTCCAGTCCCATACTATGCGTGTGATATTTCTAATGTCTGGTGGTGGTAAAGTAAACCAGACAACCATAAGCATTTGTTGCAAATGAAACCTTTAGCTTGTTTTTGCCACATCACGAGCAGGAGCAATGCAGCGGGTTAAAAATGAAGCCCAAAATGCTGTCAGCCATAGAATGGAGCATTTTGCATATTAAAAATAAATACTAGGTAAATAGAGGTGGCAAATAGTTGTGCTTAAGTACCAGGAACAAGTTATTTTAAAGGATTTAAATTTTTTTTTTAAAGTTAAATTCTCATCTCTCCATTGCCTCTCGCACATACCAAATTTTAGTTGCACTACCATGGCTAACCTAAGGTTTGTAGTTCCTTCCCTAAACATCTTGGTGTCCCTTCTTCTCTATGTACATACTTCTCAGAACCTGATTGTCATCTACTCAAATTGATGTGGCCCACTGTCAGGTTTTGTTTGATGCACCTGAAGGTGTATTATCACACTAAGGGCACTACATAATACGTTAAATTAATCCAAATTGGTCCGACCTACTTTAGATTCCTCTTAAGTTACCTCCATCGGTGCTAACACTTGCTCAAGAAGCTCTTTGCTGAATTTCAGTATTCTTTCTAAAGAAAATCACGCACCCTTACATATTTAGCTCTGTCCTGTCGAGAATATGAGTGTTTTTGTCATTGCTACACAGCAGAAGCTATATTTGAATTTGATTTATTTTAATTGCTATATCGCACCATCAGCTGAAAATTAGCAAATCTGGTTGATTGCATTCCCACTAACTTTTAAACTTATTTGTTGCTTAACAATCTAAACCTAAACCATGTGTAGGAAGGAACTGCAGATGCTGGTTTAAACCAAAGTTAAACATAAAATGCTGGAGTAACTCTGGAGAGAAGGAATGGGTGACGTTTCGGGTCGAGACCTTTCTTCGGACTGAAGACTTCTTCAGTCTATCTAAAACCAAACCATCCTGCATTTGATTCTTCCTTAAATCCCATAGTTACCTAAATATAAAGATGCCTATAATCCTGTTTTAGTTATAACTTAAAATAATGCTTCATGCTTTTGCATCATGCTTCTTTCACTTAATGTAGATCTGATTTTTTTTTTCTGAAACTATTGAAGTTAACACAGATTAGAATGATAAAAATCTAAATCTGGAATGCACTGGCAAAAGATTGTATCTGGTACATTAATTTTTTTCCCAAAGGAACTCATTCAAGGCCCAGTGACAAAGCTCCCTGGGTTTCACCAGCCTCGAAGGACATGGGAGGTTTAAAACAGAATCCAGTTAGGACATGAGCGATGTGCCCACTTAATGAGTAAGTAGCAAATCAAACCCTCCTTTGGCTGTAACCTGCATCAAACAATGGACCATATCATTACATCCTGCCCGTGTTACAATTTTGATGGGATAGGTTTCACATAAACTCCCTCTCCGGGGAAAAAAAAGTAGTCGATTTTATAGACCTTGAGCTCACTTTTTCAATGTAGCACCAATCATGTACATGAAGAATGTTTCCCTTTCATGAATTCACATGATCTACTGGGAGTTTTATATGTTTTCTATTTGTTCATGAGCTCTCTTTTGCAAAACATGTTGAAATTTCTAATCCTTACTTTGAAACCTCTCCATTCCTTCCCTTCTCTATCTCGTCCAAGCTTTTGAAATCTTTGCATTTCTTCAAATCTGGCCCGTGCACAAAATTTGAATCACTTTTTTTCATGGCTGTGCTTCCAGCTGCCTCGGCTTAAATTCTGTACTTCCCTCCCTGCATCCCTCTGCCTCCCCAGCTGTTCTCTACTCAGTTTTTTGGAAGTTTAAAAAAAACTTTATGGCATTAAAATTCTATACAAATAATAGCACATAATTTTTTTTTAAACAAGTGAGTTGTAGGATACTGGATGTTTTATGCATGAACTTCAGTAAAGCTTTCAATAAGGTCCTTCATGGTAGACTTGATAGATTGGTTTTGCCATAGAATTCGGAAGAGAGTGGTGGTGGAATATTATTTTGACTGGAGGCGTGCGACCAGTGCGTTTTTTGCAGTGATCAGTGCTGGAACCTCGATTGTTTAAGCTATATATAATTGTTATGGATGAAAATGTAGTTAAGTTTGCAGTTGACGCAAACATTGGCGGAGTTGTGGGTAGTGCAGAAGATTGTCAAAGAATACAGCAAGATTTAGACCAGTTGGAAATTTGGGCAGAGAAATGGCAAAAATGGAGTTTAATCTGGACAAGTATGAGGTGATGCATTGCGAGAGATCAAATATAAGAAAATATATGGTTAATGACAAGACCAATAACAGCAGAGGGATCTTGCGGTGCAAGTCCATAGCTCCCTGAAAGTAGAAACACAAATGGATACGGTGGTAAAGAAGGCACACGGCATAATTTATTAGTTGGGGCATTAAGTATGAAAAGTCAGAAAATCAGTTACAGTCATAGAATGATACAGTGTGGAACCTGTATCTTCGGCCCAACTCGCCCACACCGGCCAACAATGTCCCTGCTCCACTAGTCCCACTTGCCTGTGCTTGGTCCATATCCCTCCAAACCTGTCCTATCCATGTAACTGTCTAACTTTCTTAAACGATGGGATAGTCTCAGCCTCAACTACCTCCTCTGGCAGCTTGTTCCATACACCCACCACCCTTTGTGTGAAAAAGTACTCCTCGGATTCCTATTAAATCTTTTCCCCTTCACCTTGAACTTATGTCCCCTGGTCCTCGATTTCCCTACTCTGGGCAAGAGACTCTGTGCATCTACCCGATCTATTCCTCTCATGATTTTGTATACCTCTGTAAGATCTCCCCTCATCCTCCTGCGCTCCATGGAATAGAGACTCAGTCTACTCAACCTCTCCCTATAGCTTACACCCACCAGTCCTGGCAACATCCTCGTAAATCTTTTCTGAACCCTTTCAAGCTTCACAATATCTTTCCTATAACATGGTCCCCAGAACTGAACACGATATTCTAAATGCGGTCTCACCAACGTCTTATACAACTGCAACATGACCTGCCAACTTCTATACTCAATACTCTGACTGATGGACAAAATGCCAAAAGCCTTTTTGACCACCTTATCTACCTGCGACTCAACCTTCAAGGAACCATGCACCTATACTCCTAGATCCCTCTGTTCTACAACACTACCCAGAGCCCTACCATTTATTGTGAAGGTCCTGCCCTTGTTCGACAAAATGCAGCACCTCACACTTCTCTGTATTAAATTCCATCAACCATTCCTCCACCCTCCTGGCCAATGGATCCAGATCCTGCTGCAAGCATTCACAACCATCTTCACTATCTGCAAAACCACTAACTTTTTTTATCATCACCAAACTTGCTAATCTTGCCCTGTATGCTCTCATCCAAATCATTGATGTAGATGACAAACAGTAATGGGCCCAGCACCAAACCCTGAGGCACACCACTAGTCACAGGCTTCCAGTCTGAGAAGGAACCTTCCACCATCACCCTCTCCTTCCTTCCATGGAGCCAATTTGCTATCCATTCGGCCATCTCTCCTTGGATCCCATGCAATCTAAAACTGTTGTACAAATGTTTGGTTGGGTTGCATTTAGAATATTGTATGCAGTTCTGGTCACTGCATTACTGGAAGCATGTAGAGGCATTGGAGCCTTCCAGAAAAGGTTCATCAAGATATTGCCTTGATTACAGGATATTGACTAATAGGAGATGTTGGACAAACTTAATTTGTTTTCTCTGGTCACAGGTTGAGAGGGTGACCTAATGGAAGTATATAAAATTAATAGAGGCATTGGTTAGGTAGATACCCTTTTTCACTAAGTGGAAATATCAAATATTGGAGAGCATAATTTTAAAGTAAGAGGATGGAACGTTTAAAGGGGATTTATGAGGCATGTTATTTTACACCGCGAACTGTGGGTGCAGGGAACGCATTGCCTGGAGAAGTGGTGGAAGCCGAAGGATTTTAAAGGCACGTTAACAGGCAGGAAATGAAGGGGTGTAGACAATGGGCAGGCAGATGGTATTAGATTAAATTAGCATCATGGTTGGCAGAAACATTGTGCGCCGGGGAACCTGTATCTGTATTGTACTGTTCCATGGGTCACTTTGTTATCACCAAGATAGTAGATATGACAGTGACTTAGTAACTTTGTGAGGAAACTACTTGGATCAAATAGTTGATTGCATCTTTTTATTAAATAATAGTAACTTGGAGTTCCTCAAAATCATCCTCTCACATTCTGTTCCTCTTTTAAATGTATATTGCCCACTCAGTATCTAATCCCAACTGCACATTTGATAATTCCATTCTGTTTTAATCAGCTTCTTGATTCTTGATGTCTTTTGAGTGGGGGCAATGGAAATCTTGCTGCTGCTTTCAATTCTGAATGTCTTGCAAGTCTGAATGTGCAGCCATTGCCACTTCCTCCAGCTCCATCCTTGTTAATATTATCAGCCACTGTATCTGACCTCAAGTGGAACCTCTCACACCTCTCCTGCTAAAGCTATCACAAAGAAATACGAATTCCACATTCATGCCAAAGACTACTTTACTCCTCAATTTAAATCTATCAACACCAATTTGCATTTATATAGGATCTTCAACATAGACAAACATCCCACTGAGAGAAAATGGAGCAGATGCCAAGGTTCTGATTAAATGAGTTAGGAGATGACTGAAAGCTTGGTCAAAGGTATGCCATTAAAGGCTAGCAAAGCAAGGAAAAGTGGATTTGGAGATAACAAAGCTCCATCACTGAGAATGAAGAATAGAGAAGATGATTAACAGGAGGCAAAAGTTAGGAGATTGGAAGAATTGAATGAAATGGAGATCTGACTAGATAGGGATATGTATTGTATTCATATAAGTAAGAGTTTTAAAATTTATTGGCGACACTTAAGTAAGTAACGGTCAACAAGAATGATTGTTGTACGACAGTATGTTAATGTTATAACAAGTTTTCACAGTTAAAGTTTTGGACAAATTAAAGTTTATGGAGGCTGATGAGCAAAGGATCAAATGGAGAGATAGGCAGTGCCATTATCAGTGGTGATAAGCCATATATATAAGCTGAAAATATGGATTTGAACTCAACAATATTGACTATCCAGCCTCAACAATTATATCTATTGAGTTTCGAAGATATCAGGTAGAAAATACGCAGAGTGTTTTTTCCCCGTTTGTTATTAACTGCAAGAGTATTGTTGACTAGAACTGAGCAGGGGTAAAGGTAATTCTAATATTTTTCACATTTCTTTGATTATAAAAGTATTCAGGATGGTGAGCAGCTGGTGAGCTTTCATTACACTTAGAAAACTGAAACTTGCCTGAAATTTACAGGAGTTTGCTGTGTGCTCTCTTATTAATAGATTTTCTTTTTCATCAGTACTTTGTAAGCAGTGTAATGGTATCACAGGTTTCCTGTCCACTTGCTGAACTATTGTACAACCATATTCTGATTTTTGTTAAACACAAACTGCTTGAGGAACTCAGTGGGTCAGACAGCATCTTTGGAGGGAATGGACATGAGACATTTCAGGTTGGGACCCTGTTGCAGACATTGTAGTAGTGGGAGGAAAGTTGGAAAAACGAGGTGGAGGTGGGACAGAGCCTGGCCAGTGATAGGTGCATGCAGGCGAGAGGGGGGGGTCTGCTTTGGCAGATGGGTGGAGTATGTGGCAAAGGAGATAAAAGAATAGTGGATAAAGAAAGATGAGGGGTGAAATATAAAGCCAGAGGGAGGGATATAATTGGAAGGGGGCAGGGGAGAATAAAAGGGAAATGAGGCTCTGAGTTGGGAGATGAGTGTATGAAGGAGGGGAAAGGAGCAGAGAGGGGGTGGGGGGGTGATGGGTGCACACCGGGGTGGGGGCACATGATAGAGAGAGGGGGTAGATATTACCTAAAATTGGAGAACTCATAGTTCATACCATTGGGTTGTAAGTTACCCAAGTAGAAAATGAGGTGCTGTTTTTTTCCAGTTTGTGTATGGCCTCTGGATTGGAGGAGGCCACGGATAGAAAGGTCGCTATGGGAAGGAGAGATGAAATGATTAGTAACCTGGAGATCCAGCAGGCCGTGGCAGACAGGGTGTGTTCATGCTGCAATTGCACATGTACTTCCTATGACTAACTTATTTGAAACCAAGATCAAACATCTACAAATTATTTTGTTTTTACAACAGGATAAGCTAAATATTTTTAATTTTTTTGTTTTAATCATATTAACAAAGTACTGATCAGAAGTTATTCTGCACTGTTGCTTTTCTGTAAATATATTGGGTTGAATTAGGAGAGTCATTTTGTGAACTGAAGGAAGTTATAACGTGATATTTTTATGTTATCTCCCAATCTAGCGTATGACGAGGGCCTTTTATTGATACAAGTATAGCATTACGCTATTTTGTTCTTCAATATGAATAATATGCATATTTCAGGCCATTTTTATGTTTTTGTTGCAGACATATCACAGAAATAAATTACAAAAATCCTGTGAAATTAATGAAAAATTGCTTTTACCAAATGAGTTTGAGCTAGATTAGTAGTGAAGGTAGACGCCGGTTATTGACCTTGGCAGCTAAATGTCTGTAATCTGTCTTCATTACTACTGTTTGCATAATGCCATTACACTCTTAGAATATTTTTTTGGTTGAATTGTAGATATGTGTATTTTTACATTACTGGAGAGATTTTGAGGAACGAGATTATTATTCAGGTTTTTACGCCATTACCCTGTTCTTAAAATCTACCCATCATGTGAAACGTTACAAATAACAGATATAAATTAGATAACTTCAAGACTGAAAGTCAAAAACATTTTTTATAATACACATTTTCATCGTTTTGCCACCATTTTGGACACCAAAAATGTGACGTTAAAAACTCTGCCACATTTAGGCATGAATATTTAATTCATAAATAAACTTCATATGGCCCCTCATACATATACGTTTTGATAATGATCTAGGGAAATATCTTCATCAATACCAGGAGAAAAACACAGTAACATGTCTGGTATTCCGCCTGGCAAAGATCCCGTAACGGTCGTTGTGCTTGGTGTTCATTGTCACAACGACCGTTATCGGGGTCGGTACCTCCGTAAGTTAAACCACGGAGACTCCAAACTAATCCTTTTCAAAAACCCAACGAGGTATCCTATGGTAGCAGCGATTTTTGGGCGAGTTAATTCTTTTTTCATATTTTCCAATTTAATATATCAAAAACATTGTGGTATCAAAAACGCAACGACCCTCGTTTACGATATATTTTCCGACTTTTTAAAATCAATTAAAAAAAAAAATGGACATAAATTGGTCATCAAAACTAAGTAACTGAGCCAATCTTCAATTTGGCAACACACTGTCTCTTGTTTACCTTTCGTACGAACCAAGTCGCTAACTTCATTCCTTCGTGTCAACTTCCGGAAGTTCCACAACGACTGTCACTGAGACATTTTACTTACTTAAAAAATCATCCCAAATCAAACCTTCTGACGAGTCATCGGCCATCGATATAGCTCAAATCCATAAGGTAATGTACCGTTTAGATCACATTGGTGAAAATGTTTGGTTTTTGCTAATAATATAACGTTCATTTTCTGGGACACCAAACCGTTGAATGTCCACCGTAACGTACGTTTGTGTGTATGATGTGTAACACGCTTTGTGGTGTCCACTCAGATGGATGCAGTATTCTACTACATGATCGATGTTTGCAATTTTATTGTTCCATGTGGTATTCATAAACGTAGAAACTAATAAGAAATACGTGCACTTACTGTGCCAACCAGGTCACTGGTGGACACTGTAAAGACTTGTCAGACATGTGATGTCTTCACTACTAGTTTATTGCAGACATTGTAATCATACACACACATAGTGCCCTAGCTGTTCGTGGTCCATCACCGGAGCTAGAGAGAGAGCTGGGGGTGGGGAGGCTACAATTATACTGAAGATAATGGGGAGTGGTTAGTAGTGGTGAGGTAACTATGTTAAAGGAGCATGCACTGATCTACATCCTTCCCCATGGAAAACAAAACATTACAATGATGACAGTGCGACCACGACTCATACGCTAGAAACAAACCAGCACGTACACCGGCAGGAAAAATTTGAAACATTCAAGCAATCTCCCCGTAACGCACAGGCGGCTTGGCCAACCGCCCGGAGCGGGTACGCAGCCCGCCCTCCAGCCCCCTCCGCAGCAAGAGCAGGGACAGGAGCAGGAGCGGTGATAGGGGAACGGGCAGGAGAATGAGCAGGAGAGGGAGGACGAGGAGACCGGGGAGGAGAAACGGGCACCGCAGCGGGCACGCGAGCGGGAGAGGTAGGAGCAGTGGGAGAACGGGGCACCAAGGGTTGAGAGGGCAGAGTCCTGGGCATGTGAGGAGCGGTAGGCAGAGAGGTAGCAACCGGAGGTGCAAAAGGGGCTGCAGGAGGCGGAGCGGGCTCGTTGACCGGCAGCAAATGCTGGCTGATAGCGCTCATGGTTCCCAGTACCATTCAGACGAACTCCCTGATTCTGATACCAGTTCCTCCCATGATGAATCGCGTATTTGTTCAGTTTTGGGTGCACCTGCTTTGATAGCTGATCCCTCAGTGCGAGTTACTGTGAATGGGATGACCTTTCCTGCAAAGGTCGACACGGGGGCGTTTGCCAATGTTATGTCATTAAGCCTCTTTGAGCAGATAAGATCTGGTGAGAAAGTTACTGCCGACGACTCCCGTCTTCATGCCTATGGGGAGGGGGGGAGTGCTCGTACCAGTCGGGAAGGCAACCCTTATCTGCACAGTTCTGAAGACCTCTCGGCCCCCCTCTTTCCTCCTGCTGGAATCTGAGAATGTTACTCTGTTGGGTGCCAGTGCGTGCCAGGACCTCGGTTTGGTTTCCTTCCACCGCGATATCCACCTGGTGCAGGGCCCCATGGACCCCATGAGCGAGTACCCTGATCGTTTTGACGATGTATTGGGCAAACTACCCTTCAATTACGAAATCGATGTGGACCCGGGGGTCGATCCGGTAATCCGCCTGGCTCACCGCGTCTCCTTTGCCATGAAGGACAGGGTGGAGTCGACTCTGTGCCACATGGTGGCCGTGGGCATCATCAAGGAGGTGAGTGATCCCACCCGGTGGGTCTCCACCATGGTCGTTGCTGCTAAGAAGGACAAGAGTGAGATTCGGATCTGTATAAACCCCAAGGACCTGAACCTTGCCATCAAGCGCCCGCACTACCCCATGCGAACGGTGGAGGACGTCGCTGCACAGGTTGGCCCAGCCACTGTCTTCTCTGTCCTCGATGCCAAGAGCTCTTTCTGGCAGATTCCACTGGATGAACGTTCCTCCTTCCTGACCACTTTCGGTACACCTTTCATAGATACATAGATACATAGAAAATAGGTGCAGGAGTAGGCCATTCGGCCCTTCGAGCCTGCACCGCCATTCAATATGATCATGGCTGATCATCCAACTCAGTATCCCGTACCTGCCTTCTCTCCATACCCCCTGATCCCTTTAGCCACAAGGGCCACATCTAACTCCCTCTTAAATATAGCCAATGAACTGGCCTCAACTACCCTCTGTGGCAGAGAGTTCCAGAGATTCACCACTCTCTGTGTGAAAAAGTTTTTCCTCATCTCGGTCTTAAAGGATTTCCCCCTTATCCTTAAGCTGTGACCCCTTGTCCTGGACTTCCCCAACATCGGGAACAATCTTCCTGCATCTAGCCTGTCCAACCCCACAAGAATTTTGTACGTTTCTATAAGATCCCCTCTCAATCTCCTAAATTCTAGCGAGTATAAGCCAAGTCTATCCAGTCTTTCTTCATATGAAAGTCCTGACATCCCAGGAATCAGTCTGGTGAACCTTCTCTGCACTCCCTCTATGGCTATAATGTCCTTCCTCAGATTTGGAGACCAAAACTGTACGCAATACTCCAGGTGTGGTCTCACCAAGACCCTGTACAACTGCAGTAGAACCTCCCTGCTCCTATACTCAAATCCTCTTGCTATGAAGGCCAACATACCATTCGCTTTCTTCACTGCCTGCTGCACCTGCATGCCTACTTTCAATGACTGGTGTACCATGACACCCAGGTCTCGCTGCACCTCCCCATTTCCTAATCGGCCACCATTTAGATAATAGTCTGCCTTCCCGTTTTTGCCACCAAAGTGGATAACCTCACATTTATCCACATTATACTGCATCTGCCATACATTTGCCCACTCACCCAGCCTATCCAAGTCACCTTGCAGTCTCCTAGCATCCTCCTCACAGCTAACACTGCCCCCCAGCTTAGTGTCATCCGCAAACTTGGAGATGTTGCTTTCAATTCCCTCGTCCAGATCATTAATATAAATTGTAAATAGCTGGGGTCCCAGCACTGAGCCTTGCGGTACCCCACTAGTCACTGCCTGCCATTGTGAAAAGGACCCGTTTACTCCTACTCTTTGCTTCCTGTTTGCCAGCCAGTTCTCTATCCACATCAATACTGAACCCCCAATACCGTGTGATTTAAGTTTGTATCCTAATCTCTTATGTGGTACCTTGTCGAAAGCCTTCTGAAAGTCCAGATACAACACATCCACTGGTTCTCCCCTATCCACTCTACTAGTTACATCCTCGAAAAATTCTATAAGATTCGTCAGACACGATTTACCTTTCGTAAATCCATGCTGACTTTGTCCAATGATTTCACCACTTTCCAAATGTGCTGCTATCCCATCTTTAATAACTGACTAGCAGTTTCCCCACTACCGATGTTAGACTAACTGGTCTGTAATTCCCCGTTTTCTCTCTCCCTCCCTTCTTAAAAAGTGGGGTTACGTTTGCTACCCTCCAATCCTCAGGAACTACTCCAGAATCTAAAGAATTTTGAAAAATTATCACTAATGCATCCACTATTTCTGGAGCTACTTCCTTAAGTACTCTGGGATGCAGCCTATCTGGCCCTGGTGATTTATCGGCCTTTAATCCATTCAATTTACCCAACACCACTTCCCGACTAACCTGGATTTCACTCAGTTCCTCCATCTCCTTTGACCCGCGGCCCCCTGCTATTTCCGGCAGATTATTTATGTCTTCCTTAGTGAAGACGGAACCAAAGTAGTTATTCAATTGGTCCGCCATATCCTTGTTCCCCATGATCAATTCACCTGTTTCTGACTGCAAGGGACCTACATTTGTTTTAACTAATCTCTTTCTCTTCACATATCTATAAAAACTTTTGCAGTCAGTTTTTATGTTCCCTGCCAGTTTCCTTTCATAATCTATTTTCCCTTTCCTAATTAAGCCCTTTGTCCTCCTCTGCTGGTCTCTGAATTTCTCCCAGTCCTCTGGTATGCTGCTTTTTCTGGCTAATTTGTACGCAACATCTTTTGCTTTGATACTATTCCTGATTTCCCTTGTTATCCACGGATGCACTACCTTCCCTGATTTATTCTTTTGCCAAACTGGGATGAACATTTTTTGTAGTTCATCCATGCAGTCTTTAAATGCCTTCCATTGCATATCCATCGGCAGGTTCCGTTTCCTCCGCATGCCTTTCGGGATCAATTCTGCCAGCGAGGTTTTCCAGCGCACCATGGAGCATGCACTGATCTACAGACACCACGCGACAACCATTACACAAAATGTATTTGTGTATTCTGATGCCATTTTCGGAAACTTGCCATCAATATGCTATCTTTTCTTATTTTTTTTGTTGATACTATGTTAGTCATGAACCCAATAAAGTGCTTGTCAACTTTTTTGAAGGAATTTGAAATTTGACCCCCTTGTCACATTATTGTGTGCACTATTGTAAAAAGACACACATACATTGCCAATTTTCTTTCAATTTTATAAAATACTAGACCAAGTGGGACCCGTTGGGCCCTGTTCCCCCAATGCAATATTCCACCACTCACCCATAGGCCCCAACTGCGCAGGTGCAGCTCATTTCCCCTCATCCCCCAGCACTTCCTCCCCTTCACCCTCCTGCTTCTTTTTCCTCTCCTCCTCCCCTCCCTCACTCCCTCTATCACCTCTCCCTCCCTCGCCTTTCCCATACCCTCAGTCACATCCTTCCCTCCCCCCATAACCCCTCTCCCCTCCCTATCCCCCTTGACGTCACTGTGAGGTGGAAGCTGCTGTGTTTTTTATTTTATGTAAATGAGATCCCAATGTGATATCATTGTGGGATGGAACACTGATGATGGACAGTTTATGTAAATGAGATCCCATTGTGATGTCATACCCTGCTAACTGCCAGTGCAAATTCAAGTGATTTTTGTCAAACTGGATTTTGTAAAATTTTAAATGTGAATAACTTGTAAAATATACCATCAATCTGAATGAAACGATAAAAAACACACCAAGGGACAATTGTGAGTAAGGTGGGCCAAAAAATGAGGCGCTATCGTGTACCGTTTTGACTTAGTTCCGAGAGAACATGGGAAGATAGACAGAATAATAAATAAGATGAGAGTTTTAGTAATATACTAGACCAAGGGGGACCTGTTGGGTCCTGTCCCCTCAACGCGCGGTTGCGGAGGGGAGCCGGGCGGGAGAGCAGGCTGCGAGCGAGTGGGCTGCTGGGCCAACGGCAAGCAGGCTGCTGGGCCCACGGCAAGTGGGCGGCGGAGACTCGAGGGAGACCACGGGCGGGCGCAATCTGAGGACGGTCAAAAGCAGCGGAGGGCCATCCGATCGTGGCTTCCGTGAGGGGAAGCCCACCCACCCGAGCGGGCTGCTGGGCCCACGGCGAGCAGGCTGCTGGGCCCACGGCGAGTGGGCGGCGGAGACTTGAAGGAGGCCAAGGGCGGGCGAGATCTGATGATGGTCAAAAGCAGCGTAGTCGACTGCGAGTTGGGGGGGACGGGTTACGTAACTCGCAGCTTGTGGAAAACAGGCTGCGCGTTGAAAACTGCGCAGCTGGCCGCGAGGAGCAGAGCCATTGTGACGTTATGAGCTCGTTAGCTTTAGCTCGTTAACTTCAAAAAATATCTCAGATTGGTGAAGAATTTGAAGAAATAATTCTGGAAATAATGATTCAAGATTTCAGATGAGGCGATTTTTGAGATCATGAGATAAATCTCTTCCGGAATATGTAAAAATGTCACCGTTATCGTGTCGGGTTTCGAGAAGATGTGAAACAAAATCAAACACACAAATAGGGATGACATAAACATCCAAGATCAGAGTTTTATAAAATTAAATAGATAGGTAGATCGATAATTGTGAGACCAAGTGTAGCACTTCTGTAAAGAGATTCATTTGGTTTAACATTATGCGATATAATTGATCAGTTACAACAACCTAAAAGTCCTGCTGCTCCATTATTCAATTGAGTTAGGTTTATGCAGTTTACATTTACTCAGTCGCCTGAAAAATCACCTAAGTGGGACTGGCCCATTAGGCACTTTCCCAGCACCTAATAAGATAAGGGTACAAATGTCACCGAAGCAATAAATAAAGTAAATTGACTACCAAGGGACAAGGTTATTAGACAATAGGTGCAGGAGTAGGCCATTCGACCCTTCGAGCCAGCACCGCCATTCAATGTGATCATCGCTGATCATCCCTAATCAGTACCCCGTTCCTGCCTTCTCCCCATATCCCCTTACTCCGCTATCTTTAAGAGCCCCATCTAGCTTAGGAAATGTACACTTGAATTAATTGACCTCATTGATATCATTAAGTGGGAAAGAGTTCAGAGAAAATTTATGAGGATGTTGCAAGGACTTAACGCCCTGAGGGAGAGGGTGGGTAGGCTAGGACTTTATTCCTTGGAGTGCAGGAGGCTGAGGGGTCATCTTATAGAAGGTAGACACAAAATGCTGGAGTAGCTCAGCGGGACAGGCAGCATCACTGGAGAGAAGGAATAAGTGACGTTTCAGGTCGAGACCCTTTCAGACTGGTTGTCTTATAGAGGTATATAAAACTATGAGGGGAGTAATAGGGGTTAATGCACAGAGTGATTTACCCAGTGAAGGAGAATCAAGAATTAAAGGACATGGGTTTAAGGTGAGAGGGGAAAGATCCTGGGGGGGCATGTTTTTCTCACACAGGGTGGTGGGTAAACGGCATGAGCTGCAAGTGGAAGTTGAGGCAGGAACTATAACAATGTTTAAAAGACATTTAGACAGGCATGTGGATAGGAAAGATTTAGAGGGATGCAGGACAATCACGCGCAGGTGTAGCTATTGTAGATGGGCATCATGGTTGGAATGAACAAGTTGGGCCAAATGGCCTGTTTCCATGCTGTATGACTGACTATTTGACGTTAATTAAATATTTTTGATGGCTTACAAACACTTGTGGGTTTTTGAAATTGTGTAGAATTTTTTTTTTTTTTTAACTTTCTGTTGTAATCTTTGAACTATTGATTTTTTTTGGTAGGTGATGGAAACGGGCAGAGCATAGTTGGGTGTGAGATAAAGGGCATGAGATGGGTTTGCAGAGAAAATTAAGGAGCATCCAAAAGATTTTATGTATATTAAAGGGGAAAAAAAGCAATAGGGAAATAATAAGGCTCATCAAAGACTAAAGTGGTTGACTATATGTGGAGCATTATGAGATGGGCAAGGTCATGAATGAATATTTCTCCTCTGTTTTGACCATGGAGAAACACATGAAGACCAGGAAACTTGGAAAAGCTAATGAGGATATCTTGTGGGGGAGTCCTTATTAGAAGATGTTGAAAGTTTTAAAACATATGAAAGTAGATAAATTTCCAAAGCCTGATCGTGTATATCCAAGAACATTATGGCAAGTTAGCAAAGAAATAGCAGGAGCCCTGGATGTGATATATGTATCATTGTTAGCCATGGATGCTGGAAGACTGGAGAATGGCTAATGCTGTGCCTTCATTTAAGAAGGGTTGTAAAGTAAAACCTGGGAATTCTACATCAGTAAGCATAACATCTGTTGTAGTCACTGGAAAGGATTCAAGGGATAAGAGATACATGCATATGGAAACACAGGGATTGATTAGGGATATACAGCATGGCCCTGTATGAGAGAGATCATGTCTCACGAGTTTGAGTTTTTTTGAAGAAGTAACCAAGGTGGTCGAAGAGGGAAGGGCATGTAGTCTGTATGACTTCAGCAAGGCCTTTGATAAGGTTCTGCATCGTAGGCTGCTCTGGAAGGTTAGATCACATGCAATCCAGGGAGAGTTAATTGGTGACAGGAAGCAGAGGGTGATGGTGGAAAGTTGGGGGTTTTCGGACTAGAAACCCATGGCTAGTGGTGTACCTTAGGTCAGTGCTGGGGCTATTGTTGTTTGTCATATATATCAATGATGTGAATGTACAAGGCATGGTTAGTATGTTTGCAGATGACAGTAAAATAGGTGGAATCATAGACTATAACGAAGATAATCAAGAATTAAATTGGGATCTTAATAAGCTGGGTACGTGGGCTGAGGTATAGCACATGGGGATCAGTGCGCTATAAGTGCTATCTTTTGAGGTCAAGCCAGTGTGGAGATTTTCCCCAGAGAAGGTGGCACGCATATGGAGAGTTACCAGTGGAAGTGGTTGAGGTAGGTAAAATAACAACATTTAAAGGATTTTTGGCCAGGTACATGGATGGGAAAGGTTTGGAGGTAGAAAGAACTGCAGATGCTAGTTTATGAATAAAGACAAAATGCTGAAGTAATTCAACATGTCAGGCAGCATCTTTAGTTTAGTTTAGAGATACAGCGCGGAAACAGACCCTTCGGCCCACCGAGTCCACGCCAACCAGCGATCCCCGCACATTAACACTGTCTTACACAAACTAGGGACAAATTACACTTATACCAAGCCAATTAACCTACAGAACTGTACGTCTTTGGAGTGTGGGAAGAAACCGAAGATTCGGAAAAAACCCATGCAGTTCACGGGGAGAACGTACAAACTCCGTACAGACAACACCCGTAATCGGGATCGAACCCGGGTTTCCGGCGCTGCGAGCGCTGTAAGGCAGCAACTCTACCGGTGCGCCACATGAAGAAGTGACATTTCTTAGATTAGATTAGATTAGATATACCTTTAATAATCCTTTACAGGAAATTACAGTGCCACGACAGCTTCAAGACAGACATAACACCACACATTTCCTCAAATAGCTTCCATACTTAACAAGTTAAAATACAAGTTAAAATACAAGTTAAAATACAAGTTAAAATACAATTAATGAAAAAAAAAGTGCAGTTATTTATGCGCATTATATAACCTTATAGCAGCTGGTAAACAGGACTTCCTATGTCTCAGTTTTGCACATTGGTGCAATCAGTCTCTGACTGAAGATGCTGCTCTTGATCACCTTCAGGGCATGGAGTGGGTGAGTGGGGTTGGTCATTATTGAACCTAGTTTGTTCAGAGTTCTGGCCTCTGCCACCTTCTGGACTGTTCGTTGCTCAGCCCCGACCACTGAGCCGGCCTTCCTGATCAGCTTGTCCAGTCTGTTCTTGTCCGCTATGCGGGCGCCATCTCCCCAACAGGCCACAGCAAAAAAAAGACCCTTCTTCAGATTGTGATGGGGGGGGGATGGCTATGAGCCAAAGATGTCTAGTACAGATAGACAACTTGGTCAGCAAGATGTGCCGATGGGTCTGTTTCTGTGCAGTGATGTTTTGATCATACTTTCCTGGTGAGGCTTATTCCGTCCTCTCCCCTCATTTAATTCCTTGCTCTTATGCAGAAACATGTTTTTCTTCAGCAACATTGTAGTCCTTGTGAGTCTTGAGTGATTGGTCACAGCACACTCCAATTTATGTTCTTGCTGCTCCTCCTGGTTTGATTGGACATCCATGTGGAAGAACGTAAGGAGAAAAAAAAGGATTAGGAGGAGATCCTTCAGCAGCGTGAGCCCTTGCAGCCTATCCATGGCTCTTGAGATCTTGGCTGCAACTCTACTTTATTGCCATTCTCTTGCTGTTTAAAAATTTGTTCTTGGATATATTCAATGACATTCCCCATATCTCTCAGGAGTAGAGATTCTTCAAGATTCATGGTCTACTAAAAGAAAAAAAAATCCACAACTCAGTCTTAAATGGGTAACCTCTTGTATAAAAGCAGAAAATGCCCAAAATACTCAGCAAGTCAGGCAGCATCTATAGAATAAGAAACCAGAGTTAACATTTCAGGTCAAAGATGCTTTATCAGAACTGGGGACAAAAGAACATTTAGTTTTTAGTTTCAACTTAAAATTAACTTGTATTCTCTCTTTCCCTCGTGATGAAGGGCTTGGATCTAAAACTCGTTCTCTTTCCCAAGATGTTGTCTGACCTAAGTGTTTTGAACATTTTTGTTTTAGTTTTCTGGGTAACCCTGATTCTGAAACAATGCCCTCTAGTTTACTGTTCACTGGATGTATTCCAGAGAGAGTTAGATATTGCTCTTAGGGCTAACGGAATCAAGGAATATGGGGTGAAAGCAGGAACGGGGTACTAATTCGGGACGATCGGCCATGATCATATGGCGGTCCTGGCTCGAAAAGCTGAACGGCCTACTCCTGCACCTATTTTCTTTGTTTCTACTAATCATAGCTACTAACCTCTCAAGCCCCCATGGAATCTTATTTCAATAGGTTACCTCTTGTTCTTCTACCTGCCAACAAATATAGGCCCAACCTTTCTTCATCTATCAACTCCTTCATCCCATGAATCAATGTAATGAATGTTGTCTGAACTGTCTCTACTGCAAGTATATCCTCCTTTAAGTATGGAGACCAAAACTGTCCATTGAACTTCAGGTAAACCCTCAACAGAGTATTGTAAAGTTGCATTACAACTTTCATTTTGTATTTCAGTGCTTTGCCATAAAGTTGCCGGCACTGATTGTTCTGACCTTTTCCTACCTTCAGCCCCTTTCTTCAGTCTGAAGTAGGGTTCTGACCCCAAACATCACCTATTCCTTTTCTCCAGGGATGCTTCCTGACCCACTGAGTTGTTCCAGCATTTTGTGTTTATTCTGTCAGCCTTCCTAATTATTTGTTATACCTGTATGCTACTCTTTTGTGTTCATCTGCTAGGACTCCCAAATCCCGTTATACAGCAGCATTATGCAGTGTCTTTCCATTTAAACAATTTTCTATTCATCTATTCTACCAGAGAGGATAACTGTGTATTTCTGCACATTATTATTCCATGCAGTATGTTTTTTGCCCATTAACCAAAATATATCTATATGTTTTTACAGGCCCTTTATGTCATACTCAAAATTTCCTTCCCTGTATATCTTTGTATCATCAGACAATTTGACAAAAATAGGCTTGTTGTCTTCATCAAAGTCAATAGTATGTGTTGTAAAGAATAGATTGTGAGCCTCCTGCACTAATGTTTGTTGCAGTCCAAAAGGCATAGCCAGCTAACTTTAAAAAACACATTTATTTTGATTTGCTTTTCAGTTACGGAGTCAACAGTTGTGCTTCAGTTATCAGCATTCAGTTGGATGCATACTATGTCAGTTTTGTCCCATAACTAGCATTATTCATTTGAGCACATCTTGTTTAAGACCGTGTGCAACCTATGCAATCCCTTAGATTAATTTGAATGTAATAATGATACCATCTTATGCCAACTGAATAAATTATTCAACTGTTTTAAATTCAGATTAAAGATAAATCAACTTGTTTGCCTTGTTAATATTAGCAGTATGTAAGCGAGTTAAACATTATCCATTTGAATTGTCAAATCACAAACCAATTGAGGCAATTTCTCACCAAAGGATCCTGAAGAATGATAGAAATTAAAGTTATTCATATATTTAGATGGACTGTGGCAGATAATTGCTTCTTCCGAGTTTGTTGTATGGTCTTTGTGTCATATGCTACCACACCAGTAGATGGCAATTTTCGCACCATGTACAATGTAGTTTATTCCTTATCAGTAAAGGATATTTTTCATTGTTAGAAACGTTGTACCTTTCTTGACAAATTAACTTGAAAATTGTTTGTTGCCAAACTGGGTGCAATATTATGCACATATCCTTTACTGCTCGCTGAAATACTTTAAAAGAGAAACTGTCTTTGTAGACATGGAGTACAGAATCCTAATTACCTAACAACCATGTGTTATTCTTTATCATGCAGAATACACTCTTGTAATAAAGATATTAATTCTGACTTCTGAATTTTAAGGTAGTTTTCTTATTTTATTATTTCACATAGAGGGTGGTGGCATGTGAGACGAACAGCCAAAGAAGGTAGTCGAGCCAGATACGATCACAACATTTAAAAGGCATGCACAGGAAAGGCTTTGAGAGATATGGGCTAAATGCGGGCAGATGGGACTAATGTAGGTGGTGCATCTTAGTCAGCATGGGCATGTTTCCGTGTTGTATGACTCTATGACCAGCCTTCATAAAACTGCAAGATCATTAATTAGAATGAACCAGACCAATCCCAAGGGGAAGGCACTTGGAAGTTCTCAATTTTAATTTTTTGAATAATAACTATTGTTTTACACAGTCTCGTCCATCTGGCAACTATTGCATATGGACTCTGAGCAGTTTCTGTGCATGGGATACTTAACCGGGGATTGTCATTATGTGTGGCCAAAATCACACTAATCTATATGCAAAGAATGTATTTCACTGTACCTTTGGTAGACATGACAATAAAAGACCCATCTCCCAAATCCTATGCATGAGCCTGGCTAGTCTCGTCATTAGACTAGTCTAGCCATTGGCTTAGGCTAGTCATTAAACTCTGGTTCCACCATATATCCCAGCTTCCACCATATATGTTCACCAGCAAACAAAGGTACTAATCACAAGTTTTTCTTGCTGTATTTAATCCAATAATTGTAATATCGTGTGTTGGATGCTCTAAATGATCACGTAATTAATCCTGAGATAGCTATCCACAAATGTACATTTTCCAGCAGCGGTCATTGGGCATAAATGACAAAAAAATAACTAATTGTTCATGAGCAATTAAAGTTCTTCAGCATCCCGGAAAATCTTTGTACCTCCTTTTCATATAATAAAACTTCCCAGATGATTTTGAGGAAAAAATTGATCCCAGTCCTTGTATGGGTAAATTGGGTAAATAACACAGTTTAGCAAGAGAATTACATAGATACATAGATACATAGAAAATAGGTGCAGGAGTAGGCCATTCGGCCCTTCGAGCCTGCACCGCCATTCAATATGATCATGGCTGATCATCCAACTCAGTATCCCGTACCTGCCTTCTCTCCATACCCCCTGATCCCTTTAGCCACAAGGGCCACATCTAACTCCCTCTTAAATATAGCCAATGAACTGGCCTCAACTACCCTCTGTGGCAGAGAGTTCCAGAGATTACAAAGCTGAGAGTATTGCAACTATGCGTGATTAACATCAGTGATTTACAAGAAGGCAGAATTGAAAATGCATCAGAAGGCTGCAGGGCTGGAGAAGTTTAGGGAAACAGAAAGGCCATGAAGTTTACAATTGAGGTACAGACAGATGATAAGAAACATGGTCGAGAGAAAGATGCAGATTATGTTGACACTATTTTTGGATGACTCGTGCTTCCTATTTCCAGTATATTTCAGATTTCCACCATCTGCATTGTTTTAACCTCATTGTCATCACATACTGTTGAACAGTAGAGAGGCTATGGAAGAGAATGATTTGGTGTACTGTGCCAAAGACTGCAGATGGATCAAAAATCATGTGAGAGGACATTTTATTGCATTCACATCATTTGTGCTATGATAAGGGATTTCATTCTGTGGTACTTTGGATAACTGCATCTGTGCAATAGGATGCAGGACAACAAAAACTTTGTTCATGGTAAATCATTATATTGACGATCTTCCATCATTTAAAATCTAATCTGCTGATGGATGTAAGAATGTACATCTTCTGTGGTAGTGGTAAGAACAGGTGTTTTGGGTTTGATGAGCACAGTGGTTGGCATAATTGTCCTTCAATTATCTCATCAGTTTTGTTGGTACATCCGTATCATCTGTTGAGAATTTGAAATACATTGAAATACAAGAGAAATACTTCCTCATTTTTACTCTTTTTTTAAGTTCATAAGCTCATGATAATAAAGTTATAAACATAAATCAATATAATAAAGTTCATATGTTCATAAATTATGAAGTTATGTTTTTTTATGACACAGGACATCATTTAGCTGATGCCAACTTTGAGCTTCCCATTCGTCCCATCGCCCCACTTATTTCCTTTTTACTTTCCAGCTACACATGTCCACAAATGCCCACCTTATTCTCCTGCCACCTATCTACATTGGTGGGAGTTTAGAATAGCCAATTGACCTACTAGAATATTCAGATTCAGATTCAGATTCAATTTTATTGTCATTGCACTTTTCAGTACAACAAAATGGTTTAGCCTGCAGTCATAACATAGAATAAATAACAAAATACACACTCAACACAGTTTAACATCCACCACAGTGAGTCCACCAGGCACCTCCTCATTGTGATGGAAGGCAAAAGTCCCAAAGTCCATGTCTCTTCCCTCCTTGCTCTCCCTCTGCGCTGAGGCGATCCAGGCGTCCGATGTTGTGACCCCGCCGGGTGATGGTAAGCAAGCCCCGTGGCTGAATCCGAGCTCCGCGAACAGGCCGGTTCAAACTCCGCGGCCCGGGGCGGTCGAAGCTGCCGAAGCTGCCACCCTCCTGTCCAGCGGACGAAGCTGTTGTTGCGGGAGCTCCGGAAAAACAGGTCACCAACCTGGGACCTGCGAGCTCCCGACGATGTCGTCCACTGGCCCGCGGCCGAGACCACTGGGCCCGCGGCCGAGGTTCCGAAGTCGGGTCGCAATGCCAATATATTGGAGATATAGAAGGATACTTGAGAACATGGAAACAAAAACATCATGGCATCACAGGGAGAATGTGCAAACTCCACAAAGGCACCACCAAAGATTGAACCAGAGCCACAGGAGCTAGTCATAGGCACTAGTTCAAAAACCGTTATATGATCAATTGAATGAATAAATAAGCTTATTGGCCAAGTATTCACATACAAGGAATTTGCCTTGGTGCTCCGCTCACAAGTGACAACATGACATACAGTGACAGTTAGGAATGACACATAAAACATTAAACATTAATAAAAGGGTTTTCGCAGACGACACAAACGAACAAACACATACAAAACAGCAAGGAGCAGCCATCGTTGGCGCAAGCAGCTGCAGCAGCTTAAATGTACATTGTTATTCAGTACAACGTCACTTTTCTGCCACTTAAGAGTATAATTAAGCCTGTAATTAATATGCATATATAATATCTCATTTGCTTTTATTTGTTTACTGTTAAGAAATTTGTTTTTCATTTAATACCATTAATCACAGACTAGTGAAAACCGTAAAACTACAGATGCTAGCAACTTGAAATAAAACTCAAAATGCTGGAAACACATAGCGGGTCAGACAGTGTACGTAGAAAGAGAAACAGTTAATGTTTCAGATAGTAGATCTATCAGTCAGAATTGAGAAAGAGAGAAAAGTTAGTTTTCTACTGCAGAGAAGATGGGAAAGGATTGCATGGGAAATCTATGATAGGGCAAGCCAAGATTGCACGGGGGATGAGTTGGAGTGGTCATTTGCTGCAATGGGGGTGGTCAGAGAGAGAAAAAGTGCAGAAAGCTATGCTGGTTGAACTAATGAACAAAAATTGGGAAATCACACTTGCGGCCATGCATTAAGGGAAATTGACAAGCAGATTTCTGCTAAGTTTAAAAATGCTTCAATAACTGGTATATTTTAATTTTCTAAATATTAATTGGAAACAATCCACATGATATACAGCACAAATAAGCCATTTAGTTAGGCATTCGTTATAATGGCCTTATGATATTTGTTATTTCAATTCATACTGAAGAGATCAAAATTATATTGGCTTGGCTAAAATTTGGTGTGCAGTTTTTGAAATAGCGTGCATAATAAAGAGCATGAAAATGGACCTGCTGGTCTCTGTTGTCTTGTCTCCGAGCTCCTATAGACCTCTGTCTTTCACAGCTTAAACCTCCTGCAGTGAGCACACTGCGATCAATAACTCAATAACATTTTTCATGCAGTAATTATCTGTGTGATATTACTTGAGCACAGCATTTCTTTATTACCTCAGAGATAAAAGTTTTTTTATGTCAACTGCAGATCCATTTGTTTAAAAGAATAAAAACAAAGCATGGTTTGTATCTGAACTATTATGAATGTGAATTGGGAAAAAAAACATTCAATTACTTGAATTAATTCACAATGAAAATTATTGAGCTTGTTCAACATTTTTAATTGTGTTTCCATATTATGAAGAGCCTGGAAATCAAATTATTGACAACATTTCTGAAAGTGAAGACGAGATTTTATGCTGGCAATATCTTGATGAAGCTATACTATTGCAAAGTTCAGCTCAAAACATTGTTAAATAACTCTATCTTGGTTGGTTCCAGCCTCACTTTTCTCTTATTTCCTTTTCAGATCGAGGTTTTACAAGAATCACGGATGATGATTCCAGACTGTCAACGCCGATTGGCAACTGCCCACAGTGACCTCTCACAACTATTGGTGAGAAGGCTTTACTCTTGGTTTGGCATGTTCAGTATAGAGTTCCCTTCTCTTTTTCCAGTATATCTGTTCAGTAATGGATTAGATATGCTACATATTTTATTCACCAAAATCATGCACTATGTGAAGTATGAAAATGGTGAAAAGTCAAGTAAAATATATAGATTGAAAAGATTGATCTAGAGTTTCTAGAATGGTGTTTTGTTTGCTATACTCTGAAGCATTTTGCTACTGTTTACATCTGTTCAAATCTCTGCAGTTGACGCACCATAATCCTGATTTTATTAACGCCGTTTTGCTGAATATGAAGTAATAGTGTCATCGATTCTAAAGCAAATAAATGTTAGTTTTTTGCTTTATTTGTCTAAGTAAAAAATGTATGATGTTCAGATACTGCTTAATTTAAGGTTGTGCGGCTTTGTTTGCATTATCTAGTTATCTTTTAACATTTAATGAATTTGCCACAGATGTTCAAAAATAAAGTTGCAATAAGATGCATTTCATTATTCAAATTGTTTAGGGAACATGCGTGTTTAACAAAAAATTATAGTAGATTCTTCTTGGCAAGTATGAGGCGATGCAATTTATATTAATTTTTGAAATTTGCTGTTAAAGTGCTTTATAAAATAAGTAGATATTTAGATATTTTGTGAAGTATAATTTTAATGGAAGTGTAAATGTTATGGGAGTTTAGTCTATTAAAGTATGCTTGGTTGGCTAAAAGCTCTGAATTTATAATAAATACAGGATTAGGGAAAATGGATGATGCCAGCTGTTTCTAAATATTCTAGTTCCCCAGAATAATTAGGTTATCACATACATATTTTAAAGAAATTGGACTACAATCATTCCATCGCATTTATTCATTTGCATTTTTATGTAAAATTAGCTGGAGAGTGTCTTTTAGCTATATTGATATCTTTAAAATCACTTTTGCTTGTTATGAGTAGTGGAATTGGCAATTTTTGGAAATGAACAGTCACTTATTAATTTGTAATGCATTTTACTAAACACTTGGGGTAGGAGGGAAGGAAAGAGTTCCTTTTGAAGTCCAGTTTGTACATAATAGTGTTCTTCAAACTTGATGAAAATCAAATTCTAAAATGGATAAATCTAGTTTTAATGGCATGTTTTGCACTAAGAATATAAAAAGCATCTTTATTTGGCATTATATTTAAAGATTGTGCACAAACCACATTCTTAGTATTTAATTGTGCTGAACTGAATGCCTATGACAATCTCTAGTCTACCCAAAGGAACATACAAGAGTTAAGAGTGTTTAATTGTCATATGTACCAACAATGGAGTAATGAAATTCTTACTTGCAACAGCATTACTGGCTTGGAAACAGAATACACATAGATGATATATAATATACAAAAATGTAATAAATTAATAACCACAAAACCCCAAAGTCCTGAGTACAATCAAGGACTGTCTGTTGACGTTCATAGTTGGAGTTTGGAATTGTTTAGTGTTCATGAGCCTGATGTTGTTGGGAAGAAGCTGTCCTTGAACCTGGTAGTTCACAGTTTACATTGGTCAGGAAAAGGATGAAATTACAGCTGTAGCACTGCCTTACAATGATGTCAACCAAGGCTTGTGTGTCATTGACTCGGGGATCTTAAGATTACCCAGAGCTTTTATGTACTCTCATTGTTCAAAGCATAACTCCATGTTTGGATTCCAATAGCGGATTGTGAGCATGACACCCATTTTGACACTTGTTAACATTTCATTCACTGAATTGGTAAGTTATCAATGGCCACAACTGTTCACTACCAAGGCTATTATAGAGACTACCAAGGCTATTATAGAGACATAGAGAGTCATAGAGCCATGCAACTTAGAAACAGGCCCTTCGGCCCAACTTTCCCAAGCCCCAACATGCCCCATCTACACTAGTGCCGCCTGTCTGCGTTTGGCCCATATCTCTTAGTACACATGCAATAATAAACCTAATGAGACAACATTATGACATTACCTGCCTCAACCACCTCGTTCCATATATATCCACCACCCATTGTATAAAAAAAAAAAGTCGCCCCTCAGGTTTCTATTAAATCTTTCGCCTCTCACCGTAAACCTATGTCCTCTGGTTCTTGATTCCCCGACTCTGGGTAAAAGACTTTGTGCATTTACCCTACCTATTCCCCTCATGATCGTATACACCTCTATACTGAAAGTGAGCATGCAGGTTCAGCAGGCAGTGAAGAAAGATCGTGGCATGTTGGCCTTCATTGGGAGAGGACTTGAGTTTAGGAGCAAGGAAGTCCTACTGCAGTTGTACAAGGCCTGGTGAGGCCGCACCTGGAGTATTATGTGCAGTTTTGGTCTCCTAATTTGAGGAAGGACATTCTTGCTATTGAGGGAGTGCAGCGTAGGTTTACAAGGTTAATTCCTGGGATATGATGAAAGAATGGGTCGACTGGGCTTGTATTCACTGGAGTTTAGAAGGATGAGAGGATATCTTATATAAACATATATTATTCTTAAAGGAGTGGAAGGCTAGATGCAGGAGAAATGTTCCTGATGTTGGGGGAGTCCAGAACCAGGGGTCACTGTTTAAGAATAAGGGGTTGGCCATTTAGAACTGAGATGAGTAAAAACTTTTACTCCCAGAGAGCTGTAAATCTGTGGAACTCTCTGTCGCAGAAGGCACTGGAGGCCAATGCACTGGACGTTTTCAAGAGAGAATTAGATCTAATTCTTAGGGCTAACGGAATTAAGGGATATGGGGAAAAAGCAGGAACGGGGTACTGATTTTGGATGATCAGCCATGATCATATTGAATGGCAGTGATGGTCGAAGTGCCGAGTGGCCTACTCCTGCACCTATTTTCTGTGTTTTTATCAGATCACCCCCTCATCCTCCCGTGCTCCAAGGAATAGAGTCCCAACATGTTCAATCTCTTCCCATAGCTCAGCCC
The DNA here is from genome assembly GCA_038087875.1 of Malacoraja senta. Lineage (NCBI taxonomy): Eukaryota > Metazoa > Chordata > Chondrichthyes > Rajiformes > Rajidae > Malacoraja > Malacoraja senta. The sequence continues at coordinate 216,545,721 of CM075977.1, read as the reverse complement.
CCTGAGTCCTGGCAAATCCTCGTAAATCTTCTCTGCACCCTTCCCAGCTTAACGTGTAAGAAGCATTTAGACAGGTACATGGATAAGATTAGAGGGATTAGAGGGATATGAGCCAAATGCAGGTAGATGGACATGTTGATCGGTATGGGCAAGTTGAGCCTGTTTTCACGCTGTATGTCTCTATAGTTTTCTGTTGCAGTGTGTCTGCATTCTGTTAGATGGTGTATTATAGATTTCATACAAAATATTTACACAAGTACATTTGTGATAATTAAAACATTCTATATTTTATCTTTTGTTTAGGAATGCGAGAAAGATTTGGAAGAAACTGAGGAATACAAAGAAGCCCAGTCCACAATAGCATCAATTAAATTCGAAGCATAAAACCAATTATCAATGACAAGCTCTTTTGTTATAAATATTGAATACCATTCCATTTCCCCATTTCTTTCTGTTTTAGCCATTATGATCCTGCTATTATCAAGCTTGGGCTGCATGTACAATTCCTATGATCCAAGTCCTCTTACATTGGACAACAGACTAATTTTGTGCCACATCATGGTGAACTAATGAAACATTAAATAAATGTACTTGATGACAAGGAGTTGTCCTATTTTTATGTGTGCGTCTGATGTTTGCTAAGACATTTCTTCCATTCAGTTTATAGGATGAAATAAATATAAATTGTATGGTTGTATTTCAGTAACCACGACATCACTGGCCAACTCTTTCTGCTGGCTGGTTAGCACGCAACAAAAGCTTTTCACTGTACCTTGGTACATGTGACAATAAACTAAACTGAAAAATATAATGGCACTGCTTATTTATAAAACAATTATTCAAGAACGTCTTTGCTCAAGCGATTTAACAAATGTTGTACGACAAAAGCCACTTAGCATTGAGATGAAAACGCTCTATAACTCAGTGGGCTGATCCAAATCTGGAGAGAGAAACTTTATTGAGCAGGGTCTCGTATAGCTTAGCCGTGTATCTCTGGGTGCGGCACATCTCGCATCTGATACAAAACCTAACATTGAAAAGTGCCTGGTGAACTATATGGAGTCTCCATGAATCTTTTCACCAGTCCCCTCTCAAGGGATTTAAAAAAAATAAGCCTCTCGAAAGTGGCACGTGTACTCTTGCCAACAAAGTTGTTGCAAGAAGAACTGAGCATAATTTGGACCTGTTGATTTTGTGTTGCGTGATGCACTTATTGTTAATTGAGATAAGATAAAGGGCAGCACGAGTAGCACTAAAGTTGGATTTGTGGTCATAAAAGCAATGGTGCCGGTGAGCTTTGAGAATTCTGGCTTATTAATATTCAGTTAATAAAAATTTGTTCACTCGTTCCATGATTCACTGGTAAACTCTCAGTGGGATTAGGTACTCTGAATTTTGTGATCCCAACATAATTTTATAAATATAGGATAGGAAGGAGGCTCACCACCCAGTGAAATTGTATTCACCCAACCTACTGAGATATTTTGCATTACATCATATGGTCATAAGGGATAGGAGTACAATTAAGCCATTTGCCCCATCAAGTCTACTCTGACATTCAATCATTGCTGATCTATCTCTCCCTCCGAACCCCATTCTCCTGCCTGCTCCCCATAACCTCTGACACCTGTACTAATCAAGAATATATCTATCTATCTCTCTGCCTTCAAAATATCCACTGACTTGGCCTCCACAGCCTTCTGTGGCAAAGAATTTGTGGAATTCACCACCCTCTGACTAAAGAAATGTCTCCTCATCTCCTTCCTAAAAGAACGTCCTTTAATTCTGAGCTATGACCTCTAGTCCTTGACTCTCCCATTATTGGATACATCCTCTCCACATCCACTCTCTCCACTATACTGTATGTTTCAATGAGCCCCCCCCCCCACATTCTTCTAAACTCCAGCGAGTACAGGCCCAGTGCCGACAAACGCTCGTCATAGTTTAACCTACTCATTCATTGGATCATTCTTGTAAACCTCCTCTGGACCCTCTCCAGAGCCAGCACATCCTTCCTCAGATATGGTGCCCAAAATTGCTCACAATATTCCAAATGTGGCCTGACCAGCACCTTATATGCCTCAACATTACATCCCTGTATACATCCCATAATACTTATTTTTTTTTACATTTAATAATTGACCAGGCAAATCTATAGGTAACATGTAGGAAACAATTTAAATAAGCCTCCATATATTGTGGTAGCATTAACTTCAACATGTTTCTCAAATAAAAGCATATCATAGCAAAGTATGCACCTTGCAGTAACTACTTTACACATGAAATCCTATCTATATAAAAAGCTCAGCTAGCTTTCAGATTAATTCTATTTTTACTATCAGCATCGGTCGACTCGTGCTGTAAATTTATTTACTCTGATTATTTTCTAGAGTTTGATTCTACATAGTTAAAGCAGGACCTTTACTCATTGACTATTGCCAACCTATGTCACAAAGCGTAGCTAAAGGCATTGTTTGCATCCTCCGAACTTCATATCTCAGAATTATAAAATGTCTTCTAATATCTGGTTCAACTCAGTGATATCTGTACCTCAGTGGAGAGTTTATTTTTAATAACATTTTTGTTTTGTTAACAAGTTTTGGAATAATTATTGTTTTCTTTAGGATGTTGGTTGGTAGCTTTAATAAAACTGATACTCAGAAAGTGTTAATTTCTCGTAAGCAATAGTGTTTTGTGAGGAGAGCATAACTGCAGAACCTTATTCCCACATGAGTACATATTTTGTGTAACTGGGACATAAAGTACAAATCTAATTACAATTATTTTAGAATTGGGTGTTTTGTGAGGATGGGATAACTAAATGGCCCTTGATTCTTGAATAGTACGGGTGTCAGGGGTTATGGGGTTAGGAGGGTGAGATGGATCAGCCATGATTGAATGGCAGAGTAGACTTGATGGGCTGAATGGCCCAATTCTGCTCCTATCACACATGTCCTTATGACCCTCTTCCATCATGAGTACATATTTTGTGTAACTGGGACATAAAATGCAAATCTAATTACATGTTTTTTAGGTATGGGTGTTTTAAGGATGGCATAACTAAATAGCCCTCTTCCAACATAAGTAAACATTTTGTGTAACTAGGACACAAAATCCAAATCTAATTATAATTACTTTAGACATATTTGTTCTGAATATAACTAATTAAAATGTTTGGAACTTGCTTAGTAAATGTAATGGGGACTGTAAGTAATTATCCTAAAGCGCATATGTGGAAGAAGGGCGTTAAATTTTCGGTCTGGGGGAGATGACTTCGACTTCATGCTGTTGCTGATGATAGAGCGAGTCCCTTGGGACTGACCGGGAAACCAAAGCGATCTACCCTGGATATGTACTCAGTATTTACCAGGGTTGTGCACCTTGCAAGTGGAGCCCCTTTAAAAAAAAATATCTAGAGAGTACAGATTCTTCCTCAGTATGTCCCGCCACCAACAACTCTAACTGGTGGAAGAGAAGAAATATACGGTACAGCAACGGAACAGAAATTCTGACAATGAAATTATTCCCGGCTGGTGTGAATGTGCCCTATAACCCAGGAGACAACATGGACGGCTTAAAGTTGAGGTGCTTGCAGAACTCTGTGGATATCTGACCCGTTATTTTGGAAAGTTAACAACCTAAATTGACTAAATTTGAACATTTTGTTTTAACAAATTTTTGGTGACGGTCAAGCAGTTTTCTCTGCCAATGTCTGCTTCTGCCTCGAGTTTTCAAGATTATGTCTTACAAGGATCTGTGTTTGCGTGTTGTCTAATTAAGGACCCAAGGAATATTGTTGATGGTACCATTGGTTTTTAGTATTGTCATGACATGAAGTGACAAGGACTATCTCGGAAGATGCATCCGCTCCAGAACTTGTAAATAGACTGGAAGTCAGACGTCTAAACAAACACTCCATATGTGTACAAACAAAACACTTCCGAATATCTTTTCAAGATTGAATGTGATTCGTGTGGGATACGATACACATTTGATTGTTTACTTTAATACCAGAGCGCGTTAACATCCATGCGCTAACTTTTTGCGTGCACGTTATTCTGATCATAATTTCCATGTGAATCCCACACAAGCGCTGGGCGAAAGGCCGATTCGCAACGCGTCGACTTTCAGAACGCCCTCGCTGTGTAGCCGTGCATTTAATGGACAGTACTCTAATTATATTGAAGAACATTGTTGCTGCCTACATTCAATGAGAAATTCCATTTAAAAATAAAGTCGTAAAATTAAGCAATGGAAAGCGGTGACCCAATGACAGACGGACCAGCGGTGTACAGAGCAACAAAGGCATTATTTCTAAACTCTTGTCCACCCTGACTCGCAGAAAGTTCCTTTCACCCATCACGCCAAGAGACAATAGGTGCAGGAGTAGGCCATTCGGCCCTTCGAGCCAGCACCGCCATTCAATGTGATCATGGCTGATTATCCCTAATCAGTACCCCGTTCCTGCCTTCTCCCCATATCCCCATGACTCCGCTATCTTTAAGAGCCCTATCTAGCTCTCTCTTGAAAGTATCCAGAGAACCGGCCTCCACCTCTGAGGCAGAGAATTCCACATACTCACAATGCTCTGAGTGAAAAAATGTTTCCTCATCTCCGTTCTAAATGGCTTACTCCTTATTCTTAAACTGTGGCCCCTGGTTCTGGACTCCCCCATCATCGGGAACATGTTTCCTGCCTCTAGCGTGTCCAACCCCTTAATAATCTTATATGTTTCAATAAGATCGCCTCTCATCCTTCTAAATTCCAGAGTATACAAGCCCAGCCGCCCCATTCTCTCAGCATATGACAGCATATGAATGTTGCCGAGGGAATTGTCACCGGGTGCTCGAACGCATCGATTGTGAAATGTCTATCCGTGTGTTCAACCCCCACCTCCACTGCCTCATCCCCCCATCCTTCCTCCACGTATGGGTCTCTACTTTGTTCTAGCCTTCAGTTTCCTCCCCTCTACTTTCAGTCTAAAGTAGGGTCCCGACCCGAAACGTATCCCATCCTTTTTTCCATAGATGCTGCCTGACCCGCTGAGTTACTCCAGCACTTTATGTCTATTTTGGGTCTCTGAGAATTGTCCACCTTTCAATAGATGCACAGAGTCTCTTACCCAGAGTAGGAGAATCGAGGACCAGAGGACATGGGCTTAAGGTGAAGGGGAAAAGATTGAATAGGAATCTGAGGGGTTACTTCCACACAAAGGGCGCTGGGTGTATGGAACAAGGTGCCAGAGAAGGTAGTTGAGGTTGGGACTGTCCCAACGTTTAAGAAGCAGTAAGACAGGTACATGGATAGGACAAGTTTGGAGGGATATGGACCAAACGTGGGCAGGTGGGACTAGTGTAGCTGGGACATGTTGGCCGGTGTGGGCAAGTTTGGCCGGAAGACCTGTTTCCACACTGTATCACTATGGATCTATAATATTTTAATTTATCTTTCGCTGAAACCTGCTTTTTGACCATCTGCCCTGGTGGGTCGCCTGACTATGCTAGTTCTCTGATAGTAAAGATTTTAAAAGGGACTGACCCGTGCCATTGAATGGACACTTTCAACATCCCAAAACCTTTAAGATGTTTTGATGTGCCAGGAAAGACAGCCAATTATTCCCGACGTAAACACCCAATAACAGACCTCTAATGATGTTCTCAGTAATATTGAATGCAGGACTCAATTTGGTGTGGCACAGTGGAGCTGCTGCCTCACAGTGCCAGATATACGGGTTCAATCCTGACCTTGGCTGCTGCCTGTGTGGAGTTTGCATGTAAAAGCAACGAACTGCAAATGCTGGTTTATCAAGGAAAGACACAAAATGCTGGAGTAACTCAGTAGGTCAGGCTACATCTCTGGAGAACATGGATAGGTCATGTTCCTACCGTGATAGGTAGAGCGAAGAAGCGTGACGTCCTGAAACGTCGCCAATCCACGTTTTTCATGGATGCTGCCTGACCCGCTGTTTACTCCAGCACTTTGTGTCTTTCCTTGGAGTCTGCACGTTCTCCATGTGACCGCGTGGATTTCCTCCGGGTGCTCCGGTCTCCCCCACATCCCAAAGACATGGGGGTATGGATGTTAATTAGCCTCTGTAAATTGCCCTTGGCGTGTAAAGGAATTAATGGGAAAGTGGGATAACATAGAACTAGTGTGAACGGGAGATCAGTGGCCGGCATGAACTCGGTGGGCCGAAAGGCCTCTTTCCACGCTGTATCTTCCAATCGTTTAATCAAAGCCTCATACGAAAGGCGACGCCTTTGACAGCGCAGGACGTCTTCAGTGGACATTGGAAGTATTTTCTGCTCAAATCGCTGGGCTGCAAACCCTGACCCCATATGGATGCGTTACAGCACAGCACATTTATGAAGTATAAGAAACAAAGAACTGCAGATAGACACAAAAAGCTGTAGTAACTCATCGGGTCAGGGCAGGCAGCATCTCCATGATGCTGCCTCACCCGCTGAGTTACTCCAGCCTTTTGTGCCATTCTTCGGTTTAAACCAGCATCTGCAGTTCCTCCCTACACGAGGAAGATGCCAAAGATCGACACAAAGTGCTGGTGTGGCCAGTTGCAGCCGGGACTCCATAATGGTGCCTCTTGCACACAGGCTCAGTAGGTTGTTCTAGACATTGAGTTCTAACTGGAGGATTGTGTTCATGTATGGGGATGGTCTGGCAGAGTTGTCTGTAAAAAACAAAGTATTTCACTATACCTGGGTACACGTGATAATGAAAATTTTAACTCCAATTCTCATACTGGCCTTTCTGTCCTGGGCCTCCTCCACTGTCTCAAATTGGAGGAACCGCAAATTGGAGGTACAGCACCTCATATTTCGCTTGGGCAACTTACAACCCAGCGGTATGAATATTGTACTCTCTAATTTCAGGTAACCAATTGCTTTCCCTCACACTCCGTCTCTCTCCCACCTTAGTTGTCCTGCTAGTTTTACTGTTCGTATCCCCTCGTTATCGCCCCTTCCACAGCCATCAATGGATCAGTGTGGGCTCGTTGCTCATCGCTGCTGGCTCTGATTTGTTCTGTACATTTTCATACCTCCTGTTTCCCTCTCCTCTGACTCTCAGTCTGAAGCAGGGTCTCGACCCGAAACGTCCCGCTGAGTTATTCCAGCATTTTGTGCCTACCTTCGGTGTAAACCAGCATTTGCAGTTCCCTCCCACACAAAAATAGAAGCATTTGAGTAAATCAGCGGGTCAGGCAGCATCTCTGGAGGAAATTTGTGACATAGAAACATAGAAAATAGGTGCAGGAGTAGGCCATTCAGCCCTTCGAGCCTGCACCACCATTCAATATGATCATGGCTGATCATCCAACTCAGTATCCTGTACCTGCCTTCTCTCCATACACAAGGGCCACATCTAACCCCCTCTTAAATATAGCCAATGAACTGGCCTCAACTACCTTCTGTGACAGAGAATTCCAGAGATTCAGCACTCTCTGTGTGAAAAATGTTTTTCTGATCTCGGTCCTAAAAGATTTCCCCCTTATCCTTAAACAGTGAACCCTTGTTCTGGACTTCCCCAACATCGGGAACAATCTTCCTGCATCTAGCATGTCCAACCCCTTAAGAATTTTGTAAGTTACTATAAGATCCCCCCTCAATCTTCCAAATTCTAGCGAGTACAAGCCGAGTCTATCCAGTCTTTCTTCATATGAAAGTCCTGACATCCCAGGAATCAGTCTGGTGAACCTTCTCTGTACTCCCTCTATGGCAAGAATGTCTTTCTTCAGATTTGGAGACCAAAACTGTACGCAATACTCCAGGTGTGGTCTCACCAAGACCCTGTACAACTGCAGTAGAACCTCCCTGCTCCTATATTCAAATCCTTTTGCTATGAATGCTAACATACCATTCGCTTTCTTCACTGCCTGCTGCACCTGCATGCCTACTTTCAATGACTGGTGTACCATGACACCCAGGTCTCGTTGCATCTCACCTTTTCCTAATCGGCCACCATTCAGATAATAGTCTACTTTCCTGTTTTTGCCACCAAAGTAGATAACCTCACATTTATCCACATTATACTGCATCTGCCATGCATTTGCCCACTCACCCAGCCTATCCAAGTCACCTTGCAGCCTCCTAGCATCCTCCTCACAGCTAACACTGCCCCCCAGCTTCGTGTCATCCGCAAACTTGGAGATGTTGCATTCAATTCCCTCGTCCAAATCATTAATATATATTGTAAATAGCTGGGGTCCCAGCACTTAGCCTTGCGGTACCCCACTAGTCACTGCCTGCCATTCTGAAAATGACCCGTTTACTCCTACTCTTTGCTTCCTGTCTGCCAGCCAGTTCTTTATCCACATCAATACTGAACCCCCAATACCGTGACGCTTCGGGTCGGGACCCTTCCTCAGACTCACACAAGTACATTGTGTATAAAATCATGAGATAAATAGATTAGGTAGATGGACAGAGTTTCTTGCCCAGAGTAGGTGCATTGAGAACCAGAGGCCATAGGTTTAAGGTGATGGGGAAAAGATTTAATAACTTTTTCACACAAAGGGTGGTGGGTGTATGGGACATAGAAAACATAGAAACATAGAAAATAGGTGTGGAGGAGTAGGCCATTCGGCCCTTCGAGTCAGCAACGCCATTCAATATGATTATGGCTGATCATCCAAAATCAGTACCCCGTTCCTGCGTTTTCCCCGTATCTCTTGATTTCTTTAGCGCTAATAGCTAAATCTAACTCTCTTGAAAACTGCACGAAGAGATAGTCGAGGAAGGGACTATCCCAACGTTTAAAAAACAGTTTGGCAGGTACATGGATAGGACAGGTTTGGAGGGAAATGGGCCAAACGCGGGCAGGTGGGAGTAGTGTAGATTGGACATGTTGACCGGTGTGGGTAAGTTGGGCCGAAGGGCCTGTTTCTACGCTGCATGACTCTAATTACTGCATTGCCTAATGCCCAGTACCAGGAAGTGAGTCACTTGGCCAAACACTGGTAAATTGGGTCAGTCGGTAAACCATTGGCAGCGAAAACCTTGAAGGTAAAATGTTCAGATTTGCAAAATTCAATGTGGACACCAAAGACCGGGCGGGCCGAGTCAGGTCGCACCAAAACCTGCAGATGCAGACAGGAGGAACAGACGCCAGACTTTCCCAGTTTGGAAAATGTAACTAGTTTCTTTTCCTTATTTGAACCGTCCTTAAAAGAGTGTATAACATCAATTCCAGTGTGTTTCTGAAATTAGTATGGTGTCAATATTCCTTTCCCCGAATCTCTTTCTCTCACGCACTAAACGTTGGATTAAAAAGGCAGATTTTTAAAAAAAAAACTCCTGTTCTGCTTCATCTACAAACTCAGCCTCATTACCAGCATTTAATGAGACCCCTTTACTTCGTGACATGCGGCCGCTCCATCTCATTAACGAAATCGCTCTTCAATGCTGATTATTTTATTTGGTGCCATAATTATATTTCTTTTGGCTGAATCACGATTTAATAGAGCACGCGTTTGAGGGCAGAGCGCCCCTTAATTGAAGGCAGGTTTGCGTCTGCGAAGATTTCGCGGCGGTGCGACTGTGGGGTGGGGGGGGGGGGGGGGGGCAGAGCAACGGCTTGGAGTGTGTGATCCGGTAAAACGAGGCCCCTACAGCTCCGCTCCATTCTCTTGCTTCCTCGGCAAGAAAAAAAACATCGACACAAACAACTTATTGCTTCTAATTCATGAACTGTCTGCGCTCTCACAAAATCACCTGCACGAAACAAGAATCTAATTTGTTAACCTGGCATTTCTATAGATGGAAGATCGATTTTCTCTTTAGAATTCTCTAATTGAGTGAATATAGACGCCCGAATTAGCTTGGTTGGGAAAAAGTCAACAAAAATCATCCTTGTAAAATAACCCATATTACCTCTGGAATAGCCAAGTAATAAACGCACGCGGATCGAAAGGTCCCTGATTGAATGACAGTCATATTCTGGAACTAACTGGGTTTTAAAAAGCGGAGCGGAGCACGGCGTTAGAATACTAACTAGCCGAGCTGAGAATTGCTGGAATTACATTTGTTTTCTTGTGATATTATTAAAAGTCTATCCTCATCTCCAGAGTGCGTGAAAATATCTACTTTCCACCCAGATACACCGCATTAACTTGTTCGAGGCGAATTTGTTTGTTTGTCTATTTTTATTTATTTGTGGGCAAGATTGATGTGTTGTTATTATCAGTACCTTGTTAAGAAATAAATGGAGGGAAAAAGACGTAACCGACACTTTGCCCAATTAAAGTTTTTAATTTTTGTTTAAAGGCATTTTTTAAAAACATTTGTTTTATTTGCTTCTTTGCGGTTCCTTATTTTCCTGTCTTTGCATAAAACAAATAAAAGCCCCCCCAATCACTGGCTTGTTTTATATAACTGAATGACACAGAAAAGCATTGCTCTAATTTGCCAGCGAATTAAAATTGATTCTTCTCATCAGGCAAGAAAATAAGAAAATGTGCGATCGTTAATTATTGCAGTGGGCTCTTCATTTCAGACGCCAGGGGTCGGAATAAGCATAAAAAAAACACACACACAGACCGGAATCAAACTAGGCGAATGGGCAAAGTAGATGAAGAAATAGCTGACTGGATACATCGACAATTTCTGATACTCTTACAACAGTTTACAATCCGTTTATCAGTATGAATTATTTGCAGGACATTTATCAGTAAGACACAGACAATGCACTTATTTAATCAGAGAATACATATATTATGTACAACGCGGATATCAAATGGTCAATATATTTACACTGGTCGCTTTAATTGCATGATGTTTTTACATTACATTTGGCCAATAACATTTCAAAACTATTCGTTTCCTGAATATGTGGTTCCCTATTTGCAGGTTTGCGGCATGTTTATATTTTTACTCAAAGTCTGATATGCCCATATAATTACACGCGCTGCTCCTGTGCAGATTTCATACAATTTAGTTGGGTGGAATTTTTCAATCATTGAGGTTTTTGACTGTTATCGGTGTTATAGAAAATGACCTCAAATAACTGGAATAACTTACTTACAATGCAAGTTACATCTTTTAATTATTTTATGAAACATATATATTTTATATCACAGATAGGGACACGAGCAAGTGTATATATATATTATATATATAGTTATATATTGATAAATGTATATTATATAATTTATTGCATTATTACATTATATATAATGTGATGTAACTATATATATAAAAATATATTTTAGAATATGTAACTGAACGGAAACAGATAAATATATATAAATGTAATAATAATATATATGACAAATGTCCAGTTTCGTCCGTTTAATATAATAACGACGAGAGTTAATGCCTGCTCTCCTCTTGTGTGTTTATTTCCTCGCTACGTTGTGCTCGTATGCAATTGAATCTTTTTGTTCTGTAACAGACAAACTCAATAAATAAATTATATTACCAACAACCAATATGTTTTTCAGGCTGCTACTCCGCTGTTCCTTTTGGTCTGGGCGACAATCTGAAACCTATTTAAAATGTAGTGATCCGTTCCATAAACAAAGCCTGTCTTTACACCGCTTGTTTAGATTCTTATTCTGAAAACAAATTTTTACTTTTTTTTTTTTCCCTCCCCGCTCCGCCTGAGAGAAAGATTGCTACAAGACATTTTATACAGAGTGAAACATGTTGGCCATTCTTTGTCGGTGATCATGGAGCAATCTACACTGAAGACGTACCCGCAATATGTGGCAATCGGTAAGGTGTTCGTTTTGTTTTTATTATTTTGTTATCCCCTGGCTCAATGTCTGCTCGGAAACTTTGCCGTACTGAGTACAATTTTGCTGATATCCCTGGTCATCAACTGGCGCCCCCCCCCCCTTGTTAACGTGAGAAGGTGCAAAACACTCGTGAAATTAGAAACTAATATTTGCTCATGATCATCTGCCTTGTTGTCAGTTCAGACGAAATAAACCTCTGCAGAAAATGTTACATAACTGAAATGGATGAAGAAGAACTAAACTATATTATTTGGACGGCGCCTGTTCATTTTAAAAATACGTCTGCTTTCGTGTACATTCTGAATAAACTTGCAGAGAAATCTGCCGTTTGGTTCTTGGTTTAAACTTTGTTTTAACCATTTTGAATCCCTACTCCTTGCCGGCGCAGATTTATCAAAGTTCCCCTCCATCCCAATCCACCCTTCTTTCCCTTCCCCTCTTTGCTTCTGTAGAGAGTATACAAACCTATAGAAATATCGGTGCGTCTGATCGTATCTAAACCCATGGGCTGTGTAAGAAGTCATAAATGCCGCGGGTTATCAATCATCCGACTGCCATTACCAGTCCGCAGTAAACAGCGAATAATAAAACCAATGATCTCTCTATAACACAAAACATACTTAGCCGTAGCGATAAGTCGATACATTTTAATGTCTATATAGCATCTCAATTTAAACTCGCCCGTGAACAGTAAGCAAACAGATAATAATCAAGTGCTTTTACAAAACTAAAATACACGTTCTAACATTCTGTTCCATTAACGATAATTTTAACAAACCGCTTTTTAAAAATGCAACTCAATGGGAACATTGAAACGGGTCTGCTCAACACCTGAGTCCCTCTCTCTCCAACGAAGATGCAGCTGGCGACTTTGCAGAACTGAGCCCGGTGATGTTTTTGTTTGCGGTTTTGTGTTTTTTCTGTGTCGCGATGATGACACTTGTATTAGCAGAAGGCCCTCTCCTTTCCCATGTTTCAGTTCACCTTCGTTTCCCAGTGTTATTGTCGCGCACACGCACAAGAAGAGCTTTGATTTCAGGCCGGGAGTACTCACATTTTAGCAGGTAACCAGCGGGTCAGATCTGGAGCCACGGACTAGAAGCGCCGAGACCCGGCCGAGATCAGGATTGAATTGAAGCGCTCTGCTGTGGATCCCGTAGCCAGCACATTCATCCCGAGGACTCACGTGCCCAAAAGCGGGATTGAATAAATCTAGCCAAAGTGCCGAGAAAAGAACAAAAAATGTACAATCTGCGCCTCGCCGCTTCCTTTGTCTGCCCGGCGTGTAAAGAGCTTTTTAAAATCTCACTCTTGCATCTGCTCCAAGGCTTTTCAATTGTTATGTAGGGGTTATTAACCTGCTCCAAATTAGTCATTTGTGCCTTTATTCTCACCGACTTTACAGAACACCCGTTCTGTACTTTTATTGCCACTTAATAAATACTCTTAATAGTATTTATTTTGTTTTAAAAAATCAATCAAAATCGAGATGAATTGTATCAATGAAGTATAATCAGCCCCAAATTGTATCTTGTTGCTCATTATTATCTTATGTGAAGTAAAACAAATCTTAAAAGGAGATACAATCTCTTATACAAATGCCATTTAAAGAGACTGGTCCCTGCACCCATTACATCTCCAACATAATCTGTTCGTTGCTTCTACTGATCTCATTCACAACAGCAGATTCTTTTGGTTGACAGCCAAGGCTAAACCAGTAGTAAATTAGTACACATTTATAATGATTTTATTTTAATAATCGTAATAAAAGCTTATAGATTTGGCACTAATTAGATAAATGCCTAATGATCTTGAAAATTACTCTGGTTTGAAATATATTACTAACAGAAACTTTGTTGTTGGCTGATTTTGGAAATCAGAATATTAGAAACGGATGGCTTCACGTGTTTTTACAGTTCTGTAAACTGTTCATGCCAATACAAAGTTGTTAAAATCTATACCATTGATAACTTCCCGATTTCCCTCTAATTCCGGGGGGCCGAGTTGGTTCTTATTGCGCAGGTTTGCGGGGAAAATATGCCGCGGGTCGAATATTTGTGACGAGTTTAATAGCAACATGTCGTTACAATAGTATAATCACACACACACACACACACACACACTGAAATGCTACAGTGTATCTATAATCGGACCCATGTTACAAATGAAACGTAGAACACTGAAGCAGGCACATCAAACTTGAAAAAAGTTAATCCCGCCACCAGATTGTCTTATACAAAAATATAGTTTCAACGCCTTAACATTGCAGGAAAACGTTCAGACTTTATTGTATCATCCTATTGTACGATCTACCATAAAATTGCGAAAACATCAATATTTAACCCCGAATTATAATAGAGCACATTAACGGATGGGGACCAGAAGTGAGCAGATAAGGTATAGTTGGATACATATAATTCCTGTAATATTGCCTTTATTATGTTTGGTTTGTATCTATTATCCAAATTAGAACAGGTCATTTAAAGGCATAATATTTGACGTTGAAAGCTAATAAATCAGATTTAGAAAGCAGAAATAGAATTGTAAATGCTCTGAGTGGCTTCTGAGTGTTTGAGGAGGGACTGCCTTAAGGCATGCGTAATGGAGTCTCACTTTGCACTGACATTTGCAGCGTTGAGTTTTGATTGGCCCTGATTTGGAGCTGCTCATGGGCTCATTCAACTGTTAAGCACCACCCCGTCCCTCTAAAGGAGATTATAATGCAAGAGACCCCCTTTTACAACAAACAGAAATTTGTAGTTTTTTTTAGTATTTTTTAAAATACCTCTCCGGTTTTTAGGGGGAAATCTCGCCCTGGAGCGGTGCGCTATGCTCTCACACGCCGACCTCCTGGACGCTCGGCTGGGTGAGTATTCGAGCTAAACTCCGCTCTCCTCAAAAAAACCTCTCTCCAAGAACGTGTTACCCCGGGGCTGTAAGATAACAGCTTTCGTTCACAGGCTCCTCGTTACTCCGCTTTAATGCAGCGAAAATTAGTTAATTCTATCTAAAATTAATTATTTTAGTTTCAAATTACTGCAATAATTTGATTTAGAATCAATCTATGAGAATCGCATTTGCTGTTTGAGTTGGGGAAATCTATCACTGATGTTAACAACTGATAGAAAGTTTTTTTTTCCTCCCCACGTCTGTCTGTTTCTTTTAGTTTTGATTTCTACCTGATTTGTGTTTGTTTTTGCTATGTTTTGGTTACTAGGGATGAAGGATGCTGCAGCTGAATTGCTCGGGCACCGGGAGGCGGTGAAGTGTCGGATGGGACCCGGTGGCTCCGATTCGGGCCACCCAGGCGATTGTCCACCGGGCTCAGACACGGTGGAAGGCGCGACCCTGCTACCGGAGAAAGCATCGCCTCGGCCGGATCGAACACGGGAGGCGGCGGCGGCGGGGGCTCGGGCAGCGGCAAAGACACGGACAAGCAGCAGCAGCAACAGCAACAACAGCAGCAGCAGCAGAGCCAGAAACAGAAGAGGCACCGGACTCGCTTCACCCCAGCCCAGCTCAACGAACTGGAGCGCAGCTTCGCCAAGACACACTATCCGGACATCTTCATGAGGGAGGAATTGGCTCTGCGAATCGGTCTCACCGAGTCCAGGGTACAGGTAAGAAACACGGCGACAAAAGACAAGCGGCCCTTGTGGGGAACTGACTCATTCCAACCGGGATAAATGCGGCTCCCTTAAAGTTAATCTTGAAGATTACTCAACAGATTTTGGATATTTCTAACAAATTCTGAAAGTTAGTATCAATAACTTCGAAAGTATAATTTTTTGTTTGACTGTCTCAAATGTTGCATGCAAGCAAGCAAGCTCAAAGGGTGAATGAAGGGGGACATTTTAGGCTTAAACTGGATTCGATTAAAAAAATCTAAGGTGTTAGATTTTCCTTCGCTTTCTTCATAGACTCTGGTTAGTGAAGAAATTAATCTCTCGATTGCTAATTCTGCATTGAGTGGATACATATCGATACTTTTGGAAACGTTCAATATTCGGCAGAATAATTAGATCATCAGATAGCGAAAGGTCTTGAACGCGCGGGTTGCATCCTGCAAACCTAAACCGGCGAAAACTAAAAACGAGTTAAAATAAGAAACGACCCTGTGCGATTCTGAAAAACAGAAGAGACGACAGGAGAATATGACAAGGTTTCGGGTTATTAACAACCCGTCATCAAGTCTGGATGAAGACTGGCTTTTGAAAGATAGAAGTTGAAAGGTATCCTGTCTCTGAACAAACACGGCATCAGGTTTTGGGGAATCTTTCATTCAGTTTACAGTTAGACACGCCACCCTCAATAATCTCATCCAGCAGGGCATCAATTCAATGCACTATATATATATATATATATATATATATATATATATATATATATATATATATATATATATATATATATATATATATATATATATAACCATGAAATATAAGATATGAAATATAATATGTGAAATATAGGTGAGATATAAGGCTGATCAGTACATCAAGGGCAGTAAAAACAATAATAAACCACAAGTAATTTTAAGGAATGATTGCTACATTATTCGTTCTTTATTCGGTATGACTTGGGTCTTTGTGAGTTCGCATTTGTAAAGCGGTTCTACTGTATGTTTCGTTTATAATACTATCGCCAGGAATTATTTTTTAAATTATTTTAAAACTTTTATAAATATTCGAAGATGAAACGAGGGATTAGAAGTGAAGTTTTACGTAGACCGGGAGTAACATAAAAACATGAAGCAAAACTAACAACTGGCGTAAAATAAATATGAAGTTTAAATTCTAACGATGTAACTCTTTTATGAAAATGTATTTTAAAGAATTTGGAAAACGGTAATTATGTGCATTGTGGAAAGTTCTGATTAAAGTGTCGGTTTAATTGTCATACAAAAAAAAGGAAATCATACAGAGTTCAAGTTCGAGTTCGTAAACGAAATTCAGCATTTTCTGAAGTTGCAGGGGGCAATGCAGCCGGCATCTGGTTTAATTTTAAGATTGATGTCGCGGTGTTAAGATACGCTCAAACCACTGCGGTTGCTAAATTAACACAGGCCAATGAAACTAATCTCCTTGCGTTGGGAACAGTGGGAGTAGAAGGAAACTCTGTTTTTTTTTCCTTAAAGACGTGGAGATTTGTGAGGTTTCCGGGTTTTGACGAACGGTATAATCAGTAAATCACCCGAAGCGGCTATCTGTAATTACTGCTGACACTGGACATTACATCGGCTGCCCAATGATTTAACATGAGAGCAATTCTAATCCGATGATAAAGCAGATAATGGAACGAGCAAAGAATTACACTTCAGACGTTTGCATGGAGAACACACCTAAAAAAGTACCATATCCTTTTTTCATTTATATATGATAAATAAACATGACTCTAAACTTCTATAGACTCTCGTTTGGCGAAAGGAAAATTGGATATGAAATTTGAACAAGATTCCATTATTTTAATTCCAGTGTTTATTGCTCAGAGAGAGAGAGAGAGAGGGAGAGAGTTTAATAATCCAAACATTCGGAGGCAGAGTCAGAAATTAAAACAATCAACATTTCGAACAACAGATACAGAGCGGGGTCGGCTATGCATGAATGGTATATTATTGGATCACGTTTATGTTTGGGTCTGGAATTTAAAATTAAGGATTTGAATGAAGTTAAACATCACAACAGGACAGAAGTAAGTAGAATCATAGCGCATTTGATGTATTTTATTGCCCTAGACGTGTTGGGTCTGGAGGGACTGGTTATTTTCACTAACTTTGATATTTTATGGTTGGAACAACGTTTTGAAATACTACAGAGTATTCATAAATAGCTTGGCAGATTCGCACGCTTTCACAATTGAAAGTTTTCAATAACACATGAAGAGTCCGTTCAAAATAAAATCAGTGAAATCTTAGCACATATCTTGTAGAAAGAAATCAGGACGGCGGTGATTGCATTATTCAATGTTCAATGTTCAGTTTTAAATTAATTATAAGAATTTGTCTGAAGAATTAAAAATATGTCATTATCACTAAATCCGTAATTAGATTTAAACTTGAGGTATCACCGATCACAATAATTTTGGATAATATTTACAGCGGGATTTTAAATTATTGTAATTTTCGGAATTGGGTAATCGCTATCTGACAGTGACGAATGTATTCATTTATTTAGGGAGTTTCTAATCTTTTGATCAAATTTACATAAAATATGAACATATTTTTAAATAATCAAAATATTTTTATGATTTTTTTTTCAAAACAGATCATTTCGTTTGATGGGAATATTGTACACGTTTTTTTTTTTTACAAATCCTACGTTATATATACTGTCCCGCTGAGTTACTCCAGCATTTTGTGTCTATCTTTTATATAAACGATCTTTATTTTAGTTCAATCTCCAGGGGTATTGTTGTTTTTCGCCACCGTTTAACGTTTGTCCTGCAGTTGGTTCCTGTCATCTCACACAAAAGGAGACATTATCTAACGCTTATTCAATTTCCACCGACAACACATTACAACATAAATCACTTTTCGTTCCAGGGACCCGCTGAACAATAGCTTTCCCCGAGTCTCCCCCCCCCCCCCCCCCTCCCTTTCACGCACACAAAAAAACAGACAAGAAAACACACTTGTCAAACTTCTCTCCATTTCCAACAGTACATTAAGAAGAGAGCTTTATTACAATCTTACATTCCAGCCTCACCAATATCGAAATTTATTTATTCACTTAAAAATTTTCATTTGAACAATTACAAGTAGCCCGTTTCTGAATCATCTCTAGGCTGAAATAGTTTATTAAATGACAATGTGAAAATAATGCAAATCATGCAATAAAATACAATATAATCAGCATAATCATTAGTCTCCAGCATGTATTAATTAGCTTCCAATACTTTATTTACATAAAACCCATATCAGTGAAATAACCGCTGCACAGTGATCCTTGAGAATTCATCTTTTCTTCCTAATTACGTGTTTTAATTCTGCCTCTAACCTGCCGCTCTGCATAGTAGATATGCAATGCTTCGTCACCTGCCACATCTTAATAGGCGACAAGTTGGAAGTATTTTCCACTTTTCTAATGGAATGAGAAATTGCATTTTCTCTAACACTATTAAATGTAATGAATTTCGCTGGGATTTCACGGCTGGCTGGTCAGAATGAATCTGTGCTCCGAGCACATCCAGAGCTGGAGATTTCACACAAAATCCCCGCATTAATCATCGCGGATATTACAATGAGGTCTTCATAAACCCACAGTTTCCCGCAAAATTTAACATGCTAAATGCTATATTTTCTAACAATGACCACATCCGTTAAAAATCGCCGACTTACCTTCTCAGGATTGTAGGAAAGCACAATAAAATAACAATATCCTTATAGAATGGCTTTCATTTAAAAAATAAAATCCTAGGCAGCACGGAAACGTATTATTTTCAATCATTTTTCGGCCCATATCGATTTATTTTATCGGTATCCTTCTGGAAGACGCTATTTTAATGTTCATTTTTTTTATTTCCTACAATAATATTTTATTTACTCTGAATTTTATTTTCCCCTTTAATTTTGGTTAAAGTCTGCCGACCTTGCTCTCAACAACGTTGACATTATTATGATTATCATTGTTTGTTAAACATTTGCTTCCAATCAGTTTCACAACTGTTGCAAAATGATCACAAATTAGCCCAGTGTAAAGAGTATGGATATTTTTGTCTTGCATCTATCGCTGGATGAAAGAATTCTTACTTTCTAAGCAAAGGTGTAAACAGCTCATATTTTAATCGTAAACCCTCGATGGACGGTCGGAATTGCCCGAGGATTAACAAGCAATGATTTAAGACGTCCCTTCGCTTAGAAAATGCAGATTTAATCACCATTTATTCGAGTACATTTTCCTTGAATTTATTGCAATACGTCCATAGAAGTTAGAACGACATAGAACGTAGAACAGTACAGCAAAGGAACAGGCCCTTCTGCTCACAGTGTTTGTGCCGAAAATGATGCCAAGACCAACCTGCCTGCTCATTCCCTGCATATACACGTGCCTAGCTAAAAGCCTCTTGAATGCTACTTCACTGACAGCGCGTTCCAGGGACTCACCACTCTCTGTGGGGAAAAATACTTGCCCCGCATATCTCCTTTAAACTTTACTCCTTCTAATTTTGTCGCTGTCCCTTGCATATAGCCTTCACCGCGAGCATACAATGGATCGCGGAATACATTAAACATCTTATGTGTCTTTAATTAACCTGTGGACTCTTTGCGGATGGCGATCGCAGTCACAGGATTCCAATGCAAAGCCATTGAAAATAATATTAATTTACAGCATCTTGAGTTAATTTTATATCGCTGTGCACTGAAGTGGAACTCCGCGGACTAACGGAAAAATAATTAATTATGAAGCAACTTGTGAAAGTTCCAAAAGTGTACGCAATAGATAGTGAAGTGCTCTTGATTCAATTCAACCTGCTCTTTAAAGTGTTTCAATACTTCAAGACTTCCCCATTAACTGACAAGGTACTTCCCCAGTACAACTTTTTTCTACACGTGGTTCGATTAATACCCTCTACCTTAAGTGTATGAAGGCCTAAACAGACTCGTGCATATAATATTACAATTCTTGTTTCCCTATTCAATAGACAATAGACAATAGACAATAGACATTAGGTGCAGGAATAGGCCATTCGGCCCTTCGAGCCAGCCCCGCCATTCAACGTGACCATAGCTGATAATCCCCAATCAGTATCCCGTTCCTGCCTTCTCCCCATATCCCCTGACTCCGCTATTTTTAAGAGCCCTATCTAGCTCTCTCTTGAAAGCATCCAGAGAACCTGCCTCCACCGCCCTCTGAGGCAGAGAATTCCACAGACTCACCACTCTCTGTGAGAAAAAGTGTTTCCTCGTCTCCGTTCTAAATGGCTTACTCCTTATTCTTAAACTGTGGCCCCTGGTTCTGGACTCCCCCAACATCGGGAACATGTTTCCTGCCTCTAGAGTGTCCAAGCCTTAACAATCATATATGTTTCAAATTCAATGTACCTGATTCAATGCTTAACTGGAATGATAACACACTTAGGGTATATTTTGGGTGTTGATTTCCCTCTTCCTTGAAAACGTCACCCTGATGACACAAGGATGTTGCCCCCCCCCCCCCCCCACCTATTCCCCACCAGATATTTTTAAAGTGCGAGTTTCCTTTCTGGAGATGGGAACTTGCCCCCCCTGCTAGCCCCCCTTCCCTCGTGCACTGTTTCATAGTTAAGGCATCGTTTGATTAAAAGACACAGCATGGAAACAGGTCCGCCGGCCTATCGAATCCACGCCGACCACCAATCACCCATTCACACCCACTCCAGCATTTTGTGTCTATGTTATTCTACTTTCTCTTCCACCACCAACACACCAAGGGGATTTTTTTTTAACAGAGGCCAATTAATCCACAAACCCGTACGTCTTTGGGATGTGGGAGGAAACCTGAGCACCCGGACGAAACCCACGCGGTCACAGGGAACTCCACCCAGAGACACAGCGCCTGTGGCCAGGATCGAACCCGGGTCTCTGGCGTTGCGAGGCAGCATCTCTACTGCCTGCGCCACGGTGCACCCCCCGTCTTACAGACCTTCAGTGTGTAGAGAGCAACATTTTGTTAACTCTTTCAGGGGAAAAAATGCACCCTATCACCCCATCCATCCCGACCTTTCCTTGTGACCCGCCATTAAACTAATGGCCAATCTCTACCAAGCCCCATTTTCGGGACACTGGTGCATTGAATCATATCTTTGGATATCCCAAGTTAAGCAGGCTTTGGCCTGGTCAGGACTTGGATGGGAGACTGCGTATCAATGATAGAGGTAGATAGACACAAAATGCTGGAGTGACTCGGCGGGTCAGGCAGCATCTGTGGAGGCTTTTGAACGGTCCTCCCTTCCGTAAGCTAGGGCACTCATTGTCCGATTAACCTCTACCCCACATTGAACTTTGTCTATGGTGCTGATGCCCTACAACGCTGAGAACTATATTCTGCACTCTGTATGTTCGCCTCTGCCCTACCTATTGTATTTGATTTAGACGTGATTGTATCTATTTATGGTATGTCTGATCGGAGCGGGTAGCGTGCAAAACAAAGCTTGTCACTGTACCTCGTTGCGTGCGACAATAATAAACCTAAACTTGGGACGAAAAACAAGAAACTGCAGGAGCTGCTTTACATAAAGGGACACAAAGTGCTGGAGTAACTCAGCTTGTCAGGCAGCGCCTCTGGAAAGGAGGAATAGGTGACGTTTCGGGTCGAGACACTTCTTCAGACTGGGAGTCAGAGGAGAGGGAAACTAGAGGAATGAAAAACATGGATAGGAGACATTGCATGTTTGGTCGAGTCGTGTAAAAACAAAAACCCTGCAGGCTTTTTTTCACCAACCAGCCTGATATTCTCTCGACCCGAAACGTCACCTATTCCTTCTCTCCAGAGATGCTGCCCGACCCGCTGAGTTACTCCAGCTTGTTGTGTCTATCTAAACCAGCATCTGCAGTTCCTTCCTGCATTGATATTGATAGGACTGGTGTTTCTCGCCCTTTCGGTTATTTCCTTGCTGACTGAGTTTCCTTCTTCGTCTGCTTCCAGGTTTGGTTTCAGAACCGTCGCGCCAAGTGGAAGAAGCGAAAGAAGACCACCAATGTATTCCGCTCCCCTGGCACACTGCTGCCCACGCCAGGACTCCCTCAGTTCACAGGCGCCGGCATGGGCGACACCCTGTGCTCCTTTCATGCCAACGACACCCGTTGGGCCACGGCGGGCATGGGGGTCTCACAGTTGCAGCTGCCGCCGGCCCTGGGCCGGCAACAGGTTATGGCTCAGTCTCTGTCCCAATGCAGCCTCGGTGGCCCCTCCAACACAATGAGCCTCTCCAATAGCCTGGCCGGCGCGAACGGCGGCGGCCTCCAGTCCCATCTCTACCAGCCCACTTTCCCAGGCATGGTGCCCGCCTCGCTGGCCGGCCCCGGCAACGTTACCGGCGGCTCGCCGCAGCTCTGCAGTTCCCCGGACAGCGACGTGTGGCGGGGGACCAGCATCGCCTCCCTGCGCCGCAAAGCACTCGAGCACACAGTATCCATGAGTTTCACCTAATGCAGCCGTCCCCCCTTCTCTCCAGCGTCCAGAAAACCAGGGAGCCGACTCAGGATATGAAACACGTCCTTCAGTAACCCACACGCAAAGAGGAGGTGGGAGGGAGAGGGAGGGAGGGAGATTGGTCCAACTCTTAAAAATGTGAATGGGCGAGGAAAATACTCGTTTATCAATGGATTCAAACTTCAAGAACTCTGACCAATGGTGGTGATCTGGTTTCTCTTGCTGCCTCACCTTTCCGAATCATGTTTCCAGATCATAGGATGACCTATTGCAATAACATATTAGATCACACAAAGAAAGAGGGAGCTATGACCAACTTGAGGGGTCTCTTATATTTGCGTTGGATTTCCACACATTTTGATTCTTCATATACACATAATATTAATATGGACAGCCTTCACAAACCCCGCCGTGTTACATTTCCACGGAGTTGGCACATGTGAATTTTGATTTCGTAGAACATAGAACATAGAAAAGTACAGCACAGGAACAGGCTCTTCGGCCCACAATGTCTGTGCCGAACATCATGCCACGATTAACCGAACTCACCTGCCTGCACATGATCAATACCCCTCCAATCCCTGCATATCCACGTGTCTATCTAAAAAAGCCTCTTAAACGCCACTATTTCCCTGTTCATCTCGCCCAAGAATAGAATAGGGCACGACCCTGTTCAATAGACTCGTGGAGATCTTTCTCTCAACCTCATCTATCCGCCGTGGTTCCATATCTCGTAACAAATCCTAAATATTGTCTCGGACCCAATTTCCTTGATCACGCAAGAGTCAATGCCAAATATGTTTGTGATATTGGCCTCTCTCTACACCTTTCGCCCTGGGCTCAACGGATCCATTTTACGCTGCAATACAGCAGGGGTTCAATCTCCGCCACGGCGAAGCATACTTTGGTCTTGCACTCCAGTGGCACCGGAACCCGAGCGGATAACGCAAGAACACCGGCTGACTCACGGTATTTTCTCAATGCACTGTGTTCACGCCTTTCGGAGGCTTGTTTCCCCCCCCTTGGTCGCAGCTCACGATTTTGGGCGATTTTCTCTCTTTTTTGTTTTGTTTTGGTTATATATAAAAGAAATACTTCAGTCAAAACTGCCATCTGCACAGCATGCCGAGGGGGAGGTTTCCAGCATGCGATGTGCACGTGAGTATTTCAAGCCCTGAAACCACATAACCCATGAACCTAAACTTTCATCTGCATGAACTGGTCAAAACCAACCACCTGGCGAAAGCTACAGTGAACCGAGCGATCAAAGCTGTGATATAGAATGTTTTCTGTGTAGAATAACCACTCTGGTTATACATTGGTCAATTTGTGCTATGTTTTAAATTATTGTCTGTGCTTATTTATCGAACATAGATTTCCTAATAAATGTTTGATCTGTTATTGAATAATATAATTTTTTTTTGGCGCTGAGTTTAAATTATTCATGGTAAGACAAAAAAAAAGCCCTGCTTTTCGAATATGTAATATACAATATCTTCACATTTTCGGAGTGTTTGTTCTTCGTTTAATAATCCCGCTCTGGGAACACGCTATGCCTTCTGTGCCTTTCTAACTGTTAGCCTGCAATTCCGAATCAATAGAGCAACGAAACCGTCTAGATTAGGTGTTAGGATTAGCAAAACTATCGCAGAATGATGTTTATTACAAACGGTCACAGACTCATAGCGATGCATTACTGTTAGAAATTCGACGTGTTGTCAAAGATTTCAACGTGTTAAATGTTGACTGGAAACTCGAACAGTTAAAGAGGCACAGAAATATATTAAAAAAAATAATCTTTTATGTTAATCACTACCCAATCTAGCAATTTAAGTGACTTATTATTTACAAATTTTTTAATACACAATGTGTATTAAACCTGTAACGGGATTTATAAGAAAAAAGCTTTATGATTTAATGTACAGTTATTTGTATTTAGAAATGTCGGAAGCGGTAAAAAAAAAAGAGTAAAATTCGATCTGTGGAAATTCAGCACATGAATTGAATAAAAACAATTGCAATGTACTACAGGACAAGGTTTTGACTTTTTACACAATCTTTTCACGTGCGTTTCACCAACAGTGACAAGAATAAAACTAGGAACAGAAGTGTTTTTGTTGACCTCGCTTCTTTTGCTAAAGAAGATCACGTTTTTGTTCCAAAGATAGATACAAAAAGCTGGAATAACTCAGCGGGACAGGGAGCATCTCTGGAGAGAAGAAATGGGTGACGTTTCCGGTCGTGACCCTTCTCAGACAGTTTTTTCCCCCTGGAGAGAAAGTTCAGCAATTCTCCAGATCATAGATAGCATGTGTCATTCCATTAATAATGGGGAACACTGTGTGAAAATTAGTGCCACAGTAGGTGAACTGGGTGGTACATATCTGGGGACTGGGGATGATCAGCCATGATCACATTGAATGGCGATGCTGGCTCGAAGGGCCGAATGGCCTACTCCTGCACCTATTGTCTATTGTCTATAGGAGCTACCGTGCTCTTTGTCATTCGCTGCTTTCTATATGGAGGCCAAGTCAATGGATATTTTTAAGGTGGAGATTGCGTGATTCTTGATTAGTACGCGTGTCAGGGGTTATGGGGCGACGGCAGGAGAATGGGGTTGAGAGGGAAAGATAGATCAGCCACGATTGAATTGCAGAGCAGACTTGATGGGCCGGGCGGCCTAATGCTGCTCCTGGAACTTATGAAAACAGGATGCCGTGCTGTATCTATTAAAAGTCTGAAGAAGGGCCTCGACCCGAAACGCTACCTATTCCTTTTCTCCAGAGCTGCTGCCTGTCCCGCTGAGTTACTCCAACATTTTGTGTCTATCTTCGGTGTAAACCAGCACCTGCAGTTCCTTCCTACACACGCTGTATCTATTAGCTGATTTGCACTTTTAGTCTTCGATATAGTCGTATGCATCTCTGCAGCCTTCTAAATACTTTGCACTTATCATTTTCAACTAACGAACCGAAAGGATGTTACTCCAGCGTTTTGTGTCTATCTTCCATCTTCAACTAAGTTCTGAATGCTGATGTGTCAAGTTTTATACGCCCATTAATACAAACGCCAGCCGACCTTTGTGGTGTAACTGATTCGATTTCTTTCCAGTTACCTCCGGTGGTAGATTTTTTTTAACTTACACCGCCATTGGGCTGCTTGCACGGTGGTTAATTGGTTTTTAAATCTGCATTTCAGATGCAAAGCATCTCACCGCAGCTACACTGTCCAAGGGTGCAGTGCGAAGATGATCTAGAGTTTCTTATTCCAGAGTAAATATTAGGAATTATCGAACCGCGAAGTAAAAAAGGAACCAAGATAAGAAGTAGAAACAACGAACTGCAGATGCTGATTAATACATTAAAAAAAACCACAAAGTCCTGGAGTAACTCCAAACGTAGAAACAGAGAACTGCAGATGCTGGTTTGTACCATAGATGGACACAAAGTGCTGGAGTAACCCAGCGGGTCCGGCAGCGTCGCTGGAGAACGTGAATAGGTAGCGTTTCGGGTCGAGACCCTTCTTCAAACCAAGATAAGACAGCCAGGATAAGAAATGAGTTCTGGAGTATTTACTCGTGATTTTGGGAGTGGGGAAAGAAGGGTGGGGGGGGGGGGGGGGGGTATCTCGACATAACGTAAAAAAGAGCCAGCAGATCGGGGAGCATCTATGGAATGAGATGGACAGGAAACAGGAACAAGCAACGCGAGACATAGTTTTAAACCTTTAGCTGACCCATTTTACAACCAGATGACTGGAATATCGAACACGATTCCCAACAGAACAACACAGCCATTCAAATTATTTTGAATTTAAAGAAAAGGGGTTGTTCGAACGGGCATTATTAAGATGCAGAGTTACCCTTCTGGACTTGAAGAGTGAACGAGACAAAACAGGCAGTTCTGCGCTGTGGCCAAATGTACCACAGGCCTCCTCTGTTCTGTGTAGGAAGGAACTGCAGTTGCTGGTTTACACCGAAGATAGACACAAAATGCTGGAGTAACTCAGCGGGACAAGCAGCATCTCTGGAGAGAAGGAATGGATGACGTTTCGGGTCGAGACCCTTCTTCAGACCTCCCCTGTCCTGCCTTCCCCACCCAGACGCATGCACAACACAACAGTGAAAGAGATGCGCGAATAAGTAAGGCAAGAAACAGGTTTAAGGTCATAAGGTCACAAGGAATAGGAATAGAATCAGGCCGTTCGGCCCATCAAGTCTATTCCGCCCTTCAATCATGGCTGATCTATCTCTCCCACCTAACCCCATTCTCCTGCCTTCGCCCCATAACCTCTGACACCCATACTAATCAAGAGTATCTATCTCTTCCTATCTCTGCTGAGAGAATGGAGCAGCTGGGCTTGTACACTCTGGAGTTTAGAAGGATGAGAGGTGTTCTCATTGAAACATGTAAGATTGTTAAGGGCTTGGACACACTAGAGGCAGGAAACATGTTCCCGATGTTGGGGGTGTCCAGAACCAGGGGCCACAGTTTAAGAATAAGGAGTAAGCCATTTAGAACGGAGACGAGGAAACACTGTTTCTCACAGAGAGTGGCGAGTCTGTGGAATTCTCTGCCCCGGAGGCAGGTTCTCTGGATGCTTTCAAGAGAGAGCTAGATAGGGCTCTTAAAAATAGCGGAGTCAGGAGATATGGGGAGAAGGCAGGAACGGGGTACTGATTGGGGATGATCAGCCATGATCACATTGAATGGCGGTGCTGGCTCGAAGGGCCGAATGGCCCACTCCTGCACCTATTGTCTATTGTCTATTGTCTAAAAATATCCACTGAATTTTTAATCCTTCAGCAGAACGATTTTGCCAACCCAGTGACTGAAATAGCGAACGTAATTCCCATCAGAACGATACAGCCCAGTATTAAATTAAAGTTCTTTTACATTTGGATGAGGTTCACTGAAGACATGTTTGTAAACATAATCTCACAGCATAGCAATCGGCAGTCAATGTTCCTACTAAACTGAAGCAGGCCAAATCAAAGCAGGCAGCATTTACAATTAAACAGTAAAATCACGACAAAATCATTCTTTTAAAAAGTTAAGTCGGTGTGCAGTTTAGGCAGATGATAGACACAAAATGCTGGAGTAACTCAGCGGGTCAGGCAGCATCTCCGGAGAAAGGGAATAGGTCACGTTTCGGGTCGAGACCCTTCTTCCGACAGGAGATGTTACTCTTATTCAGGTATTTGCCAACGGATTTCTCACGCCTTTCGGCTCAGCTGACTTGCAGCATCGCATTCCCTCCCCAGACGCTGCCTGACCCGCTGAGTTACTCCAGCACCTCGTGTTTTATTCAAGATTCCAGCATCTGCAGTTCCCGTGTAACCACAAACTGCATAAACAGTACATTCTAGTAATTACAGGAATAGTACATTTATGACTGTGATTTTAATCGTAATCATTTTTAATCATAAGCAACGTAGGGCTGGTTTAGTTTGGTTTCGAGATACAGCGCGGAAACAGGCCCTTCGGCCCACCCAGTCCGCCCTGACCAGCGACCCCGTATACTTGCACGATCCAACACACACAAGAGGGACAATTTACATTTTTACCGAAGCCAATTAACCTACAAACCTGCACGTCTTTGGAGTTACGTCTTTATGAGAAGGAATTATTTTGATTATAAAATAAAGGAGTTGTTCCTAAAGGACTTACGAAGGAGTCAAAGTACAAAGTATGCCACAAGACCAAGAAGGGTCCCGACCCGTAACACCACCTATTCCTTCTCTCCAGAGATGCTGCCTGACCCGCTGAATTACTCCAGCATTTTGTGTCTATCCTATTGAAAGTTCGTTTGATAAAGCTCTGTACCAAACAGACTCTGGCGTTTCAGACTTAGTGGGATGTTGCTGAGAATTACATGTAATGGGGCCTGTATTATTATTGTATCGCTCCCTTCGCTGAGAACATTCCCCTGGAGTGTCGCTCCTTCAACTGTTATGTCTTTTACCTAGCTGGTAAAACGGCTTACAACCGTTGGAGCAAACACACTCAACTCACCAACTCCTCTGGCACTCTCCCATGTAATTGTTAGATAAATATATTTATCGCAGTTAAGTAGACATAAAACGATAGTTTACTTTGAAATACTTTCCGAGATCTATCAGAATGGCTGAGGCAGTGCATTGGGAATAGCAAGTTTTGGAGACATCAAAAAAAACCGGAGGATAATTAATAGTTTTGCTTTGGAGTACTTAATCCTGCTTCACCGCGTTAGCTGTTAGTTTGTGTTTATAACGTACACAGGGAATTGAAATCAAAATAGGGAAGAATAGTTTCCATGTTTCATTTCAAAATGATAAATTATGGCATCATTAATAGTTTGAGCTACAACGGATGGCGGCAACCGCTTTCAGAAGCCCTTGAGGGTAATAACCACAGTAGAAAATACATTAATTGGAGGCGTACAATTTATATTTGCAATTAATTTCAAATCATTATATTGCTACTAATTCGTTAAAAAAAACAGCCAACTATTTATGATAAAGCACATGCCAACTCTGGACAAGTTCGAAAAAAGTGTCCCACCAGCCAATGCAAGTTTTTTTTCTCCAAACTTTCATTTTGCAAAAGATATAGATTTGACCAGCCTTTCCCACCTCTGATATTACTGACACTTTCTCGCTTTGGCAAGAGTCTATCCAGCTCTCAGGCACAGAGAAGGCAGGAGAATGGGGTTGGGAGGGAAAGATAGACCAGCCATGATTGAATGGCGTAGTAGACTCGATGGGCCGAATGGCCTAATTCTGCTCCTATTACTTATGACCATATGAAGAACAACAGAGAAACAGAGGAGATAACTTATGATCTAGCTAAGAAATGCAAAGTAGACAAAAATGCTGGAGAAACTCAACGGGTGAGGCAGCATCTATGGAGCGAAGGAAATAGGCGACGTTTCAATAGACAATAGACAATAGGTGCAGGAGTAGGCCATTTGGCCCTTCGAGCCAGCACAGCCATTCAATGTGATCATGGCTGATCATCCCCAATCAGTACCCCGTTCCTGCCTTCTCCCCATATCCCCTGACTCCGCTATTTTTAAGAGCCCTATCTAGCTCTCTCTTGAAAGCATCTAGAGAACCTGCCTCCACCACCCTCTGAGGCAGAGAATTCCACAGACTCACCACTCTCTGTGAGAAAATGTGTTTCCTCGTCTCAGTTTTATATGGCTTACTCCTTTTTCTTAAACTGTGGCCCCTGGTTCTGGACTCCCCCAACTGAAGAAGGGTCTCGACCCGAAACGTCGCATATTTCCTTCGCCCCATAGATGCTGCCTCACCCGCTTAGTTTCTCCAGCATTTTTGTTTACCTTTGATTTTCCAGCATCTGCAGTTCCTTCTTAAGAAATGCAAAGTGATCATTTCTTCCCCTATTCAGACATACCTAAATCACATTGATTAACCTGTAAGTTGCTATGTAATGAATTCACCTTCACTACCTAGAAGGAAGCATTTTGGCTTTTGGATTTCAATTTAATAATAGCACAGTAATAATAATTATACTTGGAGAGCATTTAAAAAACACGGATGGGTTTATGGATAGAAAAAGTTTAGAGGGATACAGGACTAAGGCAAAAGGGACAAGCTTAGAAGGGGCATTTTGTTTGGCATGGAAAGATGGGCCAAACGGTCAATTTATGTGCTGTATGACTCCTTGACTCTACAGCACATTAAGTTCATAGGGTTATAAGTTACAGGAGCAGAATTAGGCCACTTGGCCCATCAAGCCTTCATTCAATTTTGGCTGATCTATCTTTCCCTCACAATCCCAAGCTCCTGCCTCCTCCCCATAACCCCTGACACCTGTATTAATCATGAATCTGTCAATCTCTGCCTTAAAAATATCCGTACAAATATTGATGCTGCACTTCCCAGACGCATTTTAAACAAAGTCTGGCACAGAGCCACTGAAGGCGGTGGTATGGTGGATAACTAAACTTGGGAAGAACAGTAGATCATAGAACAGTACAGAACAGGTCGTTCAGCCCATAATGTCAGTGCTGAACATGATGTCAAGTTAAACTCTGCCTGTAGATGATCAATATCCTTCCATTCCCTGATATCCATGTGCCTACCTAAAAGCCTCTTAAACACCACTATAATATCTGTCTCCTTCACCACCCCTGACAGCACGTTCCAAGCATCCACCACTCTCTGTGTAAAATACTTGCCCCACACATCTCCTTTAAATTTCATCCCTCACACCTTAAAGCTATGCCCTCTATGTCATTGACATTTCCACCCTGGGAAAAGGTTTCAATGAATCTTTTAAAGGAGCAAAGAGAGGTTTAAGTAGGAATTACATATGCTACAATAGCTTCGTTTCTTTGGCTATTTGCATTGACTGAGACTGACTCCCCCCCCCCCACCACCCCACCCCCCTCCCCAATCTTTGCACATCCCCAATCCTTTCCACTCGTCACTTTAATTTCATGTTTCATGTATTTTTGTGTTTCTATGACTGTTGGCAGATCAATTTCCCTCCTGGGATTAAAAAAAAGTTCTATCGTTTCGTATCATATCGTATCGCGTTAGTATAGAATGTATCCCATTTCTTGTGACAATACTGGGTTCATTTGTTCCGTTCACAGCCACAATATTCACAGCTCCAGTGTGAAAAATATGAGTAGATGCATTATTAATTAACAGAAGGATCTAACAAGCTGAATACTTACAACGCACATGGGATTTTAACTGAAGCTTGTTGTCATTTAGGACTTGCTTCGATGCTTAATCAAGGGATTGCTGAAACAGCCGGAGGAATCACATTTCCCCAGTGCATTCTTGTCTTCATAGAAAACCAGTCAGAGTTCTGGTATCACAATAATTTCCAACGTGTTGCTCAGCAGACTGAGCCAAACTCACGGTAAAATTGATCAAAAAGGGCAGATAAAACCACAAAAATTGTCATTCATTTGCTTGACATAAAGGATCTACCATTGGAGTGTTCTGCTGGGTGGATTTCCAGTTGTTACCCGACTCAACCATTTTCAGTCACAAATTGTTGCTATCTTAACGATAGATGGCATGGTGGTGCTGCGGTAGAGTTGCTGCTTTACAACGGCAGAGACTCAGGTTCGATCCTGACTATGGCAGCTGTCTGCATGGAGTTTATCGGTGGTTGTACACCTGCATGGGTTTACCCCCAAGTGCTCCGGTTTCCTCCCACACTCCAAAGACGTACAGGTTTGTAGGTTAATTGGCTTGGTATAATTGTAAATTGTCCCCACTGTGTGTAGGATAGTGTAAGTGTGCCAGGATCGCTAGTCAGTGCAGACTCGGTGGGCCGAAGGACCTGTTTCTGCGCTGTATCTCTAAACTAAACTAAACTAAACTAAACTAAACTAAACTAAACTAAACTAAACTAAACTAAGCTGGGGTCACAATTAGTAAAGCACACAATACTAAATGCAACTTCAGTAGTGCCAGGCCTTTTGCAAAAATTAAATCTGAACAAACAAGTGTATCAACATTTGCTACATCAAATTGCAGAAATTGCAGAGAATGGTGGATACAGCACAGACCATCACACAAACTAAATCTCCCTTTCATTGACTCCATTTATACCTCACGCCTCGGTAAGGCCACCAGCATAATCAAGGATGAGTCACACCCCGGCCGCTCCCTCTTCTCCCATCTCCCATTAGGCAAGAAATACAGAAGTGTAAAAATGCACATCTCCAGATTCAGTTTCTTCCCAGCTGTTATCAGGCACCTGAACCATTCCTATCAACAACTGGAGAGCAATCCTGAGCTACCATCGACCTCATTGAAGATCATCAGACTATCTTCAATCAGACTTTACAGGACTAGACCTCCTATCTACCTCATTGAAAGCATTTGAACTATCTTGAAGTGGACTTTATCAGACTTTATCTTGCACTAAATTGTGTACCCTTTCCCCTTCATCTGTACACTGAGGATGGCTTGATTGTAATCATGTATAGTCTTTTCTTTGAATGGAAAGCACAAAATAAAAAGATTTTCACTGTACCTCGGTGCATAATGATGAGAATAAGCTAAACAAAAACTAATTGTTGTTATTTTGGGGCTTTGCTGTGTATAAAATGAAGTAATTAAATAACAATGACAATATTTCACTACAATAGCACGTCATTAATAATACAAAAATAAAAACTGTAGCATTGGTTTGTTTTCTTTGATATAATGGCAATTACAGGTGCTATGAATGGATGAAGCAATGTAAATAGCTTAAATCATTCGAACTTCCAAAAAATCAGTGTGGGTGAAAGGTCTCGACCCGTTTTCAAGAGAGAGTAAGATTTAGCTCTTAGGGTTAACGGAATCCAGGGATATGGGGAGAAAGCAGGAATGGGGTACTGATTTTGGATGATCAGCCATGATCATATTGAATGGCGCTGCTGGCTCGAAGGGCTGAATGGCCTACTCCTACACCTATTTTCTATGTTTCTATGAAACATCACCCACACCTTCTCTCCAGAGATGCTGCTGAGGTACTCCAGCATATTAATCCGAAAAGGATAACAAAGGATTGGAACATTATCTACAATCCTGACCTAATGTATAGAGAAGTCTGTCAGTATGTATGGAGCTAACAAAAAAACCCATTCAATGCCTGTGCTGGAGTTAAAAGATCCTCTGGACTGTTGAGAGATATAGGTTTAGCTTTAGGTGTATTATTGTCACGTGAACCGAGCTACAGTGACAAACTTTGTTTTGCATGTTATCCCAAGAAGTCACACATACTATTATATAAATACAATCAGGTCAAACTCAAGTACAATAGGTAGAGCAAAGGGGGAGATACAGAATGCAGAATATTGTTCTCAGGTTTGTAGAGTATCAGTTCCAGAGACAGAGATGGAAGGATCATGGCAGGAAGACTAAAGGTAAGAGACTGAATATAAAAAGCAGGAGAATCCTTTCATATGGGGGGGGGGTGTCGTGCAGGGTGAAGGAGTGAATAGCGAATATGCCACGGTTTATAACGGGTTTAGATCATCCCAAGTAAATTGTCCCATGTGTGTGTCTAGGGTAGCATTAGTGTGCTGGGATTGTTGGTCAGCATGTTCCCGGTGGGCCGAAAGGCCTGTTTCCATGCAGTATCTCTAAACTAAACTAAACTAAATGAAACTAAGCATCTATCTTGAATATTAAGGCTCAATTGTTCTACTATTGTTCAGTAAGATAAAACATATTCAAAATAAATTAGTATTCACTTGGTATCTCTAGTAATGTTTCACATGCCAGAGGTGGATCAATGTATATAGATTTCTGAAGCAGCAATAGGAGTGAATGACCTGCAAGGTATCCTGCACAGATGATTGATAGTGTAAAATCTCACCATGAACTGAAACACTTTTGCACTCTCGTTCGTTCAGTTCCGTTGCAATAGACAATAGACAATAGGTGCAGGAGTAGGCCATTCGGAGAATGCTGTGCTTTGAAAGGATGGCAAGTTGGATGTTCAATAGCAGTGCAGGATTGGGACACATTAACACATCTCTGCTGCTGAATCAGATCATGGATGATCTTGATGTCCTTGCCATGTCCCTACACTAATCTGTACTAATCTTTGATTATTTAGACATTGAGAACGTACATACTATGTACAGACAGCACCCGTAGTCAGGATCGAACCCGGGTCCCTAGCGCTGTAGGGCAGCAACTCTACCACTGCACTGTGCCACCCTGTTATTAATGTTATTATTATTAATATCAGCCTTAATATTCAAGATATGTTATTAATCGCCCATTCGCTTCTTTTGTATTTATAGATGTGTATATTCTTGAATGCAAATGGATTCATCAGATTTGTTCACAAGAGCTCAACCTGGGTAATTTGTTTATGGAGCTAAGTCACAGGATGCATAAATGAAGAATTGCAGTTTGAGGCAACATTTAGAGAAGATAAACACAAAATGCTGGAGTAATTCAGCAGGTCAGACAGCAGCTCTGGAGAAAAAGGATGGGTGATGTTTTGAGTTGGGACGCTTCTTCAGACGTGCCAACATTTTTCGAACGATTTCCATTCTTTCCTTATCTTGCATCTTACTGTGTCCCATTCACCCCTTCCTGAAGGAACAAGTAGGTTCATAACTTACTCTGGGAAAATTGGGAAAATCTGAAGAAGGTTCCTACCCGTTCCTTCTCTCCAGAGATGCTGCCTGTCCCGTTGAGTGACTCCAGCATTTTGTGTCTATCTACGATGTAAACCAGCATCTGCAGTTCCTCCCTACACACTTCTCCGGAGAGGCTGCCTGACCCGCTGAGTTACTCCCGCATTGTATGTCTTTCTGGAAAAGTTGTCCTTGATCTAACTGCTATGAGGTTGCTCAAACAGTGTGGGGTTACTGCTTAATTATCTTTTGTTACCTTTGTGTCTTCGCTACAGATCAAATAGTTCCATAACCTCATTCCCTCTCTCTCCACCCCAACCCCCTCCCCCACCCTAATCATCCTGCCAGTTCCACTGTTCGCATCCAACCATCCCTTCGTTATCACCTCTTCCACAGCCAACAATGGACCATTGTGGGCTCCACCTTTCCTTGGTCATCGGTGCCAGCTCTGATTTGTTCTGAACCGTTCCATACCTCTAGTTACCCTCCCCACTGACTCTCGACTGAAGAAGGGTTTTGACCCAAAACGTCACCTATTTTTTCTCCACAGATGCTGTCTGACCTGTTGCGTTTCTCCAGCATTTTGTGTCTATCTTCAGTGTAAACTAACATCTACAGTTCCTTCCTATCCATAACCAATGAACTACTTTTAAATGCATTGAATTAGCACATATGTACTGTAGTATTGGTGGTTAGCCCCCACAAAGAGAGCAGATCATGTGGCATGTCACCATCCTGTTCCCATCTCTTTATCTCCACTTTGCTTCAGCTGTGGGAGGAAACCAGAGCACCCAGAGGAAACCCATGTGGTTACAGGGAGAATGTACAAACTCCGTACAGGCAGCACCCATAGTCTGGATTGAACTCAAGTCTCCGGAGCTGCAAGATGGCAACTCTATCATTGTGCCACTGTGCCGCCCCTAATTCTGACAATTGCAAAGTTGACAAAGAGCAGAAGGACAAATACAGTAAATGATAGGGAATGATAATGAACAGAGGGACTCGATGTACAAGTCCTGCATGCTGACTGGTTGCATCGTGGCTTGGTTCGGCAACCTGAGCGTCCAGGTGCGGAAAAGGATGCAGAAAGTTGTGACCACTGCCCAGTCCATCATCGGCTCTGACCTCCCCACCATCGAGGGGATCTATCGCAGTCGCTGCCTCAAAAAGGAAGCCAACATCATCAAGGACCCACACCATCCTGGCCACGCACTCATCTCTCCGCTACCATTGGGCAGAAGGTACAGGAGCCTGAAATCTGTTACATCCAGGTTCAGGAACAGCATCTTCCCCACAGCCATCAGGTTATTAAACTCTCCAACAAACAGACTCTGGACTGTAACAGCCTATTGCACTTTATCTGCTTATTTATGTGTATATTGAACTGAACTGTTCTGTATTTTTGCTTACAATATTCTGTTGTGCTGCAACAAGCAAAAATTTCATTGTCCTATCTGGGACACATGACAATAAACTCTCTTGACTTGACTTGACTTGCTGGTAGCAGCACAGGTGGGTAAGGTTGTGAAGAAGGCATATGGGCTGCTGTCTTCATTGGGTGTGACACAGAATACTACTTTCGGGACACCATGTTACAACATTATAAAAGAATGGTTAGGTCACACTTGGTGTATTGCATAGACAAAAGGAACTGCAGATACTGGTTTACAAAAAAAAAGCACAACGTCAATAGGTCAAGCAGCATCTCTGGAGGACGTGGATAGGTAACGTTTCAGGTCGGGAGCCTCCTTCAGACTCTAGATTTCAACGAATTTTTATTTAAATTCAAATAATCTCTGAAGCAATACAGGAGAAAAGTGATTAAGCTCAAAAACCATTTGTTTCTCTTTTTTTCTCTTTCTCTTTTCTTTTCTTAGGGCCTATTTCTTAACTCTTTTTCTTTTTTGTTGTTACATTTTCTACACTTTTCTACACTTGCACTTTTTCCTTCACTTTCTTCTTTCTTTCAATCTTTTCTTTTTCTAGTGTAAAAAAATAAATAAAGGGAGTACATTAATTGTAAGAAGATATAAATGACGAGTATTAATGTATGTGGTTGTAATGTAATGTACTTCTAATAAATAAAAATTAAAAAAAAAAAAAAAAAAAAAAAAAAATGAAATTCAATTGCAAACGTTTCCTTACGTGGCTTCTAAAATGTAAATAGTTGCTCCCCTCTTCCAATGCCGAGTTGATTTTCTCCCTGTTGGTTTGGGGACAAGGGACTCCACGGTACTGGCGAGGCAAGGGATACACAGCAGAACTGCGCAGCTAACAGGGTTAGTTAGTAGGAAGGGTTAGATGAGAGTGCAGTTGCAAATCAGAAGCTAACAAAATGCTGTAATGATGCAACATGTGTATTTTAATATT
This sequence comes from Malacoraja senta, assembly GCA_038087875.1. Classification (NCBI taxonomy): domain Eukaryota; kingdom Metazoa; phylum Chordata; class Chondrichthyes; order Rajiformes; family Rajidae; genus Malacoraja; species Malacoraja senta. The sequence continues at coordinate 216,508,356 of CM075977.1, read as the reverse complement.
TGATTACAACTAGTACAAATTGCAAAAATGGAAAAGTCAAAATTTGAAAATGACCACAACAAAAAAGTGTATTTTATTCAAGACATGAGCGACAGCAGATGTTGGATTAGTCAGAGTCATACAGCATGTAAACAGGCCCTTCGGCCCAACTTGCCCACACCGACCAACATGTCCCATCTGCACTAGTCCCACCTGCCTGCATTTGGCCCATATTCCTCTAAACCTGTCCTATCCATGTACCTGTCTAAATGTTTCTTAAATGTTGCGATAGTACTGGCCTCAATTACCCCCTCTGGCAGCTCGTTCCACACACTCTCAGCTTCCTTTTAAATCTTTCCATCCTCAGCTTAAACCTATGTCCTCTGGTTCTTGATTCCCCTACTGTGGGCAAGAGGCTCTGTGCATCTATCCGATCTATTCCTCTCATGATTATATACACCCCTATAAGATCACCTTCATCCTCCTGTGTTTCAAGGAATGGAGTCCTAGCCTGCTCAACCTCTCCCTATAGCTCAGGTCCTTGGGACCTGGCAACATCCTCATAAATCTTCTCTGCACCCTTTCCAGCTTGGCAGTTTGTAGAATCTGGAGTAATTTTGGATCTGGAGAATGGGAAGGAATTTTGTATTACTTACATTTCTTTACCCACAGTGGTGGTTGAGTGGAATGAGCTGCCAGAGGAGGTAGTTGAGGGAGGTACTATTGCAATGTTTAAGAAGCATTTAGACAGGTTCATGTGTCGGACAGGATTAGAGGGATATGGGCCAAATACAGGCAGGTTTAGAGGGATATGGACCAAATACAGGCAGGTTTAGAGGGATATGGACCAAATACAGGCAGGTTTAAAGGGATATGGACCAAATACAGGCAGGTTTAGAGGGATATGGGCCAAATACAGGCAGGTGGGACTAGTGTAGATGGAACATGTTGGTCGATGTTGAATAAAGGGGACTATGGAGCTATGAGGGAGGGGCTGGCCAAAGTTGACTGGAAAGATATCCTAGCAGGGATGACAGTGGAACAACAATGGCAGTTATTAATGGGCTTGCCCCCACCTACATCCAAAATCTGCTAACCCACCATTCTACCTCCAGGTGCCTCAGGTCGGCCGACTTGGGGCTACTGATTATCCCGCGGTCCAGGCATAAGCTCAGGGGCGACCGCGCTTTTGCAGTTGCAGCATCTAGACTGTGGAACAGCATCCCTCTTCTCATCAGAACTGCCCCCTCCATCGACTCCTTTAAGTCTAGACTTAAAATTTATTTCTACTCACAAGCGTTTCTTGAGGTCCTCTGAGGGAGCGCTGTATGTATGTATTTATGTATGTATTGTTAGATCTATGTACCACTGCATGTAGCACGTTAGTACCTGCACTGATGTAAAACACTTTGGTCAACGAGAGTTGTTTTTAAATGTGCTATAGAAATAAAATTGACTTGACGACTTATTTCTGGGGATAATACAGAAGGTGCAGGATCATTTCATTCCAAAGAGGAAGAAAGATTCCAAGGGAAGTAAGGGGTGACTGTGGCTGACAAGGGAAGTCAGGGACAGTATAAAAATAAAAGAGAAGAAGTACAACATAGCAAAGATGAGCGGGAAGCAAGAGGATTGGATAATATTTAAAGAGCAACAGAAGATAACTAAAAAGGCAATACGGGGAGAAAAGATGAGGTACGAAGGTAAGTTAGCCAAGAATATAAATGAGGACAGTAAAAGCTTCTTTAGGTATGTGAAGAGGAAAAAATAGACCATAGTTGGACCCTTGAAGACTGAAAAAGGTAATTTTTTTTATGGGGAACAAGGAAATGGCAGATGAGTTGAACAGGTACTTTGGATCTGTCTTCACTAAGGAGGCCACAAACAATCTTCCTGATATAGCAGTGGCCAGAGGGTCTGGGATGACGGAGGAACTGAAGGAAATCCACATTAGGCAGGAAATGGTGTTGGGTAGACTGATGGGACTGAAGGCTGAAAAATCCCCAGGGCCTGATGGTCTGTATCCCAGGGTACTTAAGAAAGTGGCTCTAGAAATCGTGGATGCATTGTTGATCATTTTCCAATGTTCTATAGATTCTGGATCAGTTCCTGTGGATTAAAGGGTAGCTAATATTATCCCACTTTTTAAGAAAGGCGGGAGAGAGAAAACAGGGAATTATAGACCAGTTAGCCTGACATTGGTGGTTGGGAAGATGCTGGAGTCAATCTTAAATATGAAATAGCGACATATTTGGATAGCAGTAACAGGATCGGTCTGAGTCAGCATGGATTTACGAAGGGGAAATCATGCATGACTAATCTTCTGGAATTTTTTGAGGATGTAATGAGGAAAATGGACAAGGGAGAGCCAGTGGATGTAGTGTACCTGGACCTTCAGAAAGCATTTGGTAAGGTCCCACATAGGAGATTAAAGAAAATTAGGGCACATGGTATTGGGGGTAGAGTGCTGACATGGATAGAAAATTGGTTGGCAGACAGGAAACAAAGAGTAGGGATAAACGGGTCCCTTTCAGAATGGCAGGCAGTGACTAGTGGGGTACCGCAAGGCTCGGTGCTGGGACCGCAGCTATTTACAATATACATCAATGATTTAGGTGTTTAAGAAGGAACTGCAGATGCTGGAAAATCAAAGGTAGACAAAAATGCTGGAGAAACTCAGCGGGTGAGGCAGCATCTATGGAGCAATATGCATAGAGCTATGGAGCTGCATAGATGCTGCCTCACCCGCTGAGTTTCTCCAGCATTTTTGTCTACCTTCAATGATTCAGATGAAGGGATTCAAAGTAACATTAGCAAATTTGCAGATGACACAAAGCTGGGTGGCAGTGTGAACTGTGAGGAGGATGCTATGAGAATGCAGGGTGACTTGGATAGGTTGGGTGAGTGGCAGATGCAACTTAATGTGGATAAATGTGAGGTTATCCACTTTGGTAACAAAAACAGGAAGGCAGATTATTATCTAAATGGTGTCAAGTTGGGAAAAGGGGAAGTACAACGGGATCTGGGGGTCCTTGTTCATCAGTCAATGAAAGAAGCCATCAGGTACAGCAGGCAGTGAAGAAAGTGAATGGAATGTGGCCTTCATAACAACAGGAGTTGAGTATAGGAGCAAAGAGGTCCTTCTGCAGTTGTACAGGGCCCTAGTGAGACCACACCTGGAGTATTGTGTGCAGTTTTGGTCCCCAAATTTGAGGAAGGATATTCTTGCTATTGAGGGAGTGCAGCGTAGGTTTACAAGGTTAATTCCTGGGATGGTGGGACTGTCATATGCTGAGAGAATGGAGCGGCTGGGCTTGTATACTCTGGAGTTTAGAAGGATGAGAGAGGATCTTATTGAAACATATAAGATTATTAAGGGTTTGGACACGCTAGAGGTAGGAAACATGTTCCCGATGTTGGGGGAGTCCAGAACCAGGGGCCACTGTTTAAGAATATGGGGTAAGCCATTGAGAACGGAGATGAGGAAACACTTTTTCACACAGAGAGTTGTGAGTCTGTGGAATTTTCTGCCTCAGAGAGCGGTGGAGGCCGGTTATCGGGATACTTTCAAGAGAGAGCTATATAGAGCTCTTAAAGATAGCGGAGTCAGGGGGTATGAGGAGAAGGCAGGAACGGGGTACTGATTGGGGATGATCAGCCATGATCACATTGTATGACGGTGCTGGCTCGAAGGGCCAAATGGCCTACTCTTGCACCTATTGTCCATTGATGTGGGCATGTTGGGCTGAAGGGGCTGTTTCCACACACTGTGACTGATTCTATGACTCTATAAGGTGTTGGAAGAACTCTGTGGGTCAGGTAGCATCTGTGGAGGCAATGGACACGTGATGTTTTAGGTCGAGACCATTCTTCAGACTTGTTCTGAAAGGATGACAATAAAAATAGTTTCCAGTTTTAGACTTTTAATATAAGGACTTAATTAAGTCAATATTGTAACATTAAAATCCCAAAGAAGTTAATAAAAAAGTAAAGATATGAATGAATGAATGAATGAATATGTTTATTGGCCAAGTATGTACACATACAAGGAATTTGCCTTGGTGCTCCGCTCGCAAGTAACAACACGACATACAGTAAACAATTAAGAATAAAACATAAAACATTAAAACATTAAGAGTAAAACATCATAGTTTAAACATGTGAATGAAATAAAATACCAGAGGAAAAAGAGGCTACAGACTTTTGGTTATTGAGTAGAGCTACTGCTCGTGCAAAAAAAACTGTTTTTATGTCTGGCTTTGGCGGCTTTGACAGTCCGGAGTCGCCTTCCAGAGGGAAGTGATTCAAAGAGTTAGTGGCCAGGGTGTTCTTTCCTCATAAACACATACCTGTACATGTGCAAAACGGATCCTTTTTCCTTGCTTCAGTGTTTAGTCTAGTTTAGTTTAGTTTAGAGATACAGCGCAGAAACAGGCCCTTTGGCCCACCGAGTCCGCGCCGACCAATGATCCCTGTACACTAGCACTATTATTCACACTCGGGACAATTTATAATTATACTAAGCCAATTAACCTACTTCTTCTTCTTGCGTATGGCGTGCACAGCCTAAAGTTGTAGGACAAATTGTTCTATTTGATCTTACTTGATTGTGCACGCCAGGTTGATTGCATTCGTCGAAACAGGGCGGACCACATGAAGGTTGCAATCTCCCACCCCAACTTACAATCCTGTACGTCTTTGGAGTGTGGGAGGAAACTGGAGCTCCCAGAGAAATCCCACGTGGTCATGAGGAGAACGTCCAAACTCCATACAGACAGCACCCGTAGTCAGGATCGAACCTGGGTCTCTGGTGCGCTAAGGCAGCAACACAACCGCTGCACCACTGTGCCGCCCCACCGTGCATGAGAAATTTTATACAAGGAGCTAACGATCCCACAATATATCCACTGAAATGCTACATGAAGCTGAACTCCGTTTGAAACCTATAGTCCCTGGATAAGCAGTCGTCTTCATTTAACCAAATTGTTACCTTGGTACCATTGTCGGATCTGAGAGACTGAGTGACACTTGTGATGTCTCCGAGATGAGTGTGAAATGAGTCAGTAGCAGAGAAATTGAGCGCGGCATTATACTCACTGCCATTGGCAATGTAGTGCTACATAAAGATTGATATATGCTGTATCAATTCACCTTTAGCTTGGCAAATAGCCAACTTTCTCTGATGCATTAATTTACATGACTGATGCAGGGAGATTTCATCAACAGGAATGCCATAAAGACCTGCAAGGGGATGGGTAGGGGATGCAGACCCTCACCACCCCCCCCCCCTCCCTTCCTTCCTCCTTACTCTATTGGCATCAATCCAAATCTTTCTCCTGTCTGTACTTAAAGTGTTTGCTCCTCTGCTATTGAGGAGTGAAGTGGGCCGTCGAGCAGTAGAAACATAGAAAATAGGTGCAGGAGTGGGCCATTCAGCCCTTCAAGCCAGCACCGCCTTTCAATATGATTATGGCTGATCATCCTAAATCGGTATCCCGTTCCTGCTTTCTCCCCATATCCCATTAGCCCTGAGAGCTAAATCTAGCTCTTTCTTGAAAGCATCCATTGAATTAAGTGAGGTGGGCCATCGAGGAGTGAGGAGTGCCGGAGGAATGCCGTTGGAGAGCGAGGAGGACCTCCGGAAGCTCCCGGCAAGCGCTGCGGAACCGTCCAAGAGAGGATGGGCCCGCGGTGGGTGAAAGAGATCGGTCAATGACATGCTGCCCAGACAAGAAAGAGGGACTATTTGGGACGACATTGAACACCTTGTAACTTTGCCGCCGCCCTGTAGGTGGCGACTCTTTACATACTTTGCGTACGGTGTGTAAAACAAAGAAGCCCACTGTGACATGTCACATGTGATAATAAAGTATCAATAAATGAATCAATCAATCAGAACAGAGGCACTTTGGTGATCAGAACAATATCCTGCCACTCAGTAAGTGAGAGTCCAAGACCTGGAGGAAGCTGAAGCAAAAGAGATACTGTCATAAGGAATAGGAGCAGAATTAGGCCATTTGGCCCATCAAGTCTACTCCGCCAATCAATCATGGCTGATCAGTCTCTCCCTCATAACCTCATTCTCCTGCCTTCTTCCCATAACTCCTGACACCCGTACTAATCAAGAATCTATCTGTCTCTGCCTTAAAAATATCCACTGACTAGGCCTCCACAGCCTTCTGTGGCCAGTTTCATCAAGTCTTCACTTGCAGGGAGAAAGGCTACCTTTATCTTCCTGGGAAGGATAACCGCTTGCCTTTGGGTTTCCTCAGATCCACAGTAAGGGCCATGCACACTTTTTGAGGATGGAAACCTTCTGACTATACTCGAGCGCTCTGGATGAAATCCATTGACAATAGACAATAGACAATAGGTGCTGGAGTAGGCCATTCGGCCCTTCAAGCCAGCACAGCCATTCAATGTGACCATGGCTGATCATCCACAATCAGTACCCCGTTCCTGCCTTCTCCCCATCTCCCCACCCCACTCCGCTATCTTTAAGAGCTCTATCTAGCTCTCTCATTAAAGCATCCAGAGAACCGGCCTCCACCGCCCTCTGAGGCAGAGAATTCTACAGACTCGCAACTCTCTGTGTGAAAAAGTATTTCCTCATCTCCGTTCTAAATGGCTTACCTCTTATTCTTAAACTGTGGCCCTGGTTCTGGACTCCCCCAACATCGAGAACATGTTTCGTGCCTCTGGCATGTCCAAACTATTAATAATCTTATATGTTTCAATAAGATCACCTCTCATCCTTCTAAATTCCAGAGTATACAAGCCCAGCCGCTCCATTCTATAAACATATAACAGGTCTGTGGCATGGTGGCACAGCGGTAGAATTGCTGCCTTACAGCACCAGAGTCCCGGGTTCGATCCTGACTATGGGTGCTGTCTGTGTGGAGTTTTTATGTTTAGTTTAGTTTAGTTTAGGGATACAGCACGGAAACAGGCCCTTCGGCCCACCGAGTCCACACCGACCAATGATCCCCACACATTAACACTATCCCACACACACCTGCATACCCGTACGTCTTTGGAGTGTGGGGGGAAACCGAAGATCTCGGGGAAAACTCAGTGGGCGAAGGGCAAACTCTGTACAGGCAGCACCCGTAGTCGGGATCGAACCCCGGGTCTCCGGCGCTGCAATCGCTGTAAGTCAGCAACTCTACCGCTGCGTCACCGTGCCTCCCCTGTTCTCCCTGTGACCGAGTGGGTTTTCTTCAGGTGCTCCGGTTTCCTCCCACATTCCAAAGATGTACAGGTTTGTGGGCTAATTGGCTTGGTCTAAATGTAAAGTGTCCCTGGTGTATGTAGGATAGTGCAGGTTTGGAGGTTAATTAGCTTCTGTAAAAAAAATTGTCTATTGTGCCTGGTGTGTAGGATAGGGCTAGTGTACGGGGCGATCACTGGTTGGCACGGACTCGATGGGCTGAAGGGCCGGTTTCCTCTCTGTATCTCCAAGTCATATATAGGGTAGACAGTCCTAAATTCTTCTCCCAGGATGGAAATGACAAGGATACGAGGGAACACAAAAGTGCTGGAGAAACTCAGCGGGTGCAGCAGCATCTATGGAGCGAAGGAAATAGGCAACGTTTCGGGCCGAAACCCTTCTAGCCTTAAGGTAAGAAGGGCAAAGTTTAAAGGAGATGTGCAGGGCACATTTTTACACAGAGAGTGGTGGGTGCCTGGATCATGCTGCCTGGTGTCGTGATTGGGGCGGATGCTATGGGGGAATTTAAGAGGCTTTTAGATAGGCACATAAATATGCAAGGAATGAAAGTATATGAATCGCATGCAGACAGAGGAGATTAGTTTAACATAACACGGTGGTGCAGCGGTAGAGTTGCTGCCTTGCACCGTCAGAGACCTGGGATCGATCCCGATTATGGGTGCTGTCAGTATGGAGTTTGTACGTTCTCCCTGTGACCTGCGGGGATATCCTCCCACGCTCAAACTACAAACGTACAGGTTTACAGGTTAACTCACTTGGTATAAATGTACATTGTCCCTAGTGTGTGTAGCATAGTGTTAGTGTGCGGGGATCGCTGGTCAGTGCAGACTCGGTGGGCCGAAGGGCCTGTTTCTCTGCTGTATCTCTAAACTAAACTGAACGTCATTGTTGGCTGGAGGGTGGTTCTTCTGCTGCATTGATGCATGCTCCATGTTTAACCTTGTTTTTTTTCCCCCCTGTACAGTCGCATCACAACTGTTTGAATAATATCTCATGTTTCTCCACATGTGCGCGCTCGAAAATTAATAGGATTTTTTTACACACAAAAGGAACCTTGCGAAGAGGAGAGCCGGTGAATTTAATATCAAGTAAAAACTGGGAGAGAGAAGAGGTCATAGTCACACAGAGCTTGCTGGCAGGAATTAAGTGGTGGAGAAAGATTAAATAGAATAGAATCGTTTGACTTTAGAAAGGAAGCACAATTAGACGAGCCAGACACAGAAAGGAGGGGATCATGTTTAGAGAAACCGAGATTAAATAGATGCCTAGAGGGTACATGTACAGATATCAGGGTCAATGAGAAATATTATAAATTCGTTTTCTTATCATTTCCATCATGAACTTGAATACAGTGTGGGATGTCTATGATAATTCAAATTCAAAGTTGTTTCTCTTTTACTCAGTTCTGATAAAGGGACTCAAACCTGAAATCTTAACCTCACCTCTTTCCACAGATGTTACTAGACCGGCAATTTTAAACCCTAGTTTTTATTTCAGATTTACAGTGTATGCAATTTTTTTGATTTTCATTTAATAATATTGAGTATAGCAGTTGGGAGGTCATGTTGCAGTTATGGAAGACGTTAGTGTTTAAGAAGGAACTGCAGATGCTGGAAAATCCCAGGTACACAAAAATGCTGGAGAAACTCAGCGGGTGCAGCAGCATCTATGGCGTGAAGGAAATAGGCAACGTAAGACGTTAGGGCGGCCTGGTGGCGCAGCGGTTGGGTTGCTGCCTTGCAGCGCCAGAGACCCGGCTTCGATCCTGACTACGGGTGCTGTCTGTGCAGAGTTTTTACGTTCTCCCCGTGACCTGCGTGGGTTTTCTCCGGGAAGCTCCGGTATCCTCCCACATTTCAAAGACGTACAGGTTTGTAGGCTAAATGTAAATTGTTCCTAGTGCGTGTAGGAAGATGTTAGTGTGCGGGGATCGCTGGTCGGCGTGCACTTGGTGGGTCCAAAGGGCCTGTTTCCGCGCTGCTACATTAAACTACATTAAACCTTGGTGAGGCCGCAATATTCAGTGTTGTGTACCGTCCTGGACATCATGTTATAGGAAAGATGTTGTCAAGCTGGAATCAGTGCAGAGAAAATTTTACGAGGATGTTGCCAGGACTCGAGGGCCGGAGCTATAGGGAGAGGTTGAGCAGGCTGGGTCTCTATTCCTTGGAGCGCAGGAGGATGAGGGGTGATCTTATAGAGGTGAAGAAGGGTCTCGACCCGAAACGTTGCCTATTTCCTTCGCTCCATAAATGCTGCCTCACCCGCTGAGTTTCTCCAGCATTTTTGTCTACCTTCGATTTTCCAGCATTTGCAGTTCCTTCCTAAACATAAATAATTAATTGAATAGGTAGTTGAGGCAGGTACTATAAAAACAGTTAAAAGACATTTGGGCAGGTACATGGATAGGAAAGATTTAGAGGAGATGGGCCAAACGAGGGCAGGTGGGACTAGTGTAGATGGGGCATCTCGGTGGGAATGGGCAAGTTGGGCCGAAGGGCTGGTTTCCATGCTGTATGTCTCGATGAATCTATATCTGTATGGAGCTTTGTTTTTTTAATGTACGTGAAGCACTTTGCACAGTGACGGCATCACTATTATATAAACAATGCAGGAGCGCTGACAACCATGTAGCGAAATAAGATTTACAAGGATCGCAACAAAGCTGAGAGATAATATCCTTCAAGAAAAACAGAACAAATTGGTGTCATTTCTGCACGGACGGCTGAATGATGACTTGAGTTCGACAACGGAGACATCTTGTAGCCCACACTCTGCTCAGCCCACCAGCAGATCCAATGTCCATATCCACACAAGATTTGCCCAGATGATAATCACTCATAAATCCAAGAGGGGAAACAGGAGAAGCCTATGTACGCAGAGTGTTTTAGAATGTGGAGCACAGTGCCACGTCTTTGAACCGAGGTAGGTACTTTTCAGGGGTAGGGTGACATATTGGAGAAAGGACAAGGAGATCATTCTATTCTGAATGCCATGATATTCCCTGGTCGGAAGATGAGATGCAGTTTCTTAAGATTATACTTGGAATTGTAAGAGACAGAAGATCTGAACAAATCTATTATTAAGATCATAAAATTATAAGTGATAGGAGCAGAATTGGGCCATTCGGCCCATCAGGTCTACTCTGCCATTCAATCATGACAGATTTATCTTTCCCTCTCAACCCCATTCTCCTGCCTTCTCCCCGCAACCTTTGACACCCACACTAATGGGGCTGTCCCACTGTACGAGCTAACTCAAGAGTTCTCCCGAGTTTCCCCTGATTCGAACTCGGAGAATTACGGTTATAGCCGCTCGTAGGTACTCGGGGCTCTCGTAGACATTTTTCAACATGTTGAAAAATCTTCACGAGTCTTCCCGAGCTTACCGCGTTTCCCGAGTACCTGCCGTTAGCGTTACGAGACGCTTAGAGACGTCCCGAGCTCCGACATACCCGCTCCGTATATTCTACGTGCTTAACATGACGGGAGAGCTCTTGAATTAGCTCGTACAGTGGGACAGCCCCTTAATCAATAATCTGTCAATCTCGGCCTTCAAATATCCATTGACTTAGCCTCCACTGCTGTCTGTGGCAATGAATTCCACAGATTCACCACCCTCTGATGAAAGAAATTCCTCCTCATCTCCTTTCTAAAGGTTCGTCCTTTAATTCTGAGGCTGTGCCATCTGGTTCTTGACTCTCCTACTAGTGGAAACATTCTCTCCACTTCACTCCAGCCAGGCGTTTCACTATTTGTTACGTTTCAATGAGGTCCCCCTTCATCTTTTTAACCTCCAGCAAGTACAGGCCCAGTGCCGTCAAATGCTCGTCATGCGTTAACACAATCATCCCCAGGATCATTCTCGTAAACCTCCCCTGCACCCTCTCCGAGGCCAGAACATGCTCCCTCAGATATGGGCCCCAAAACTGCTCACAATATTCCAAATGCGGTCTGACCAGCTCCTTATAAATTCTCAGTATTTGAACAAGGTACCAGAGTATTGAAGATAGACACATAGAAACATAGAAACATAGAAAATACGGAGTAGGCAGGAGTAGGCCATTCGGCCCTTCGAGCCTGCACCGCCATTCAATATGATCATGGCTGATCATCCAACTCAGTATCCTGTACCTGCCTTCTCTCCATACCCCCTGATCCCTTCAGCCACAAGGGCCACATCTAACTCCCTCTTCAATATAGCCAATGAACTGGCCTCAACTACCTTCTGTGGCAGAGAATTCCAGAGATTCACCACTCTCTGTGTGAAAAATGTTTTTCTCATCTCGGTCCTAAAAGACTTCCCCCTTATCCTTAAACTGTGACCCCGTGTTCTGGATTTCCCCAACATCGGGAACAATCTTCCTGCATCTAGCCTGTCCAACCGCTTAAGAATTTTGTAAGTTTCCATAAGATCCCCCCTCAATCTTCTAAATTCTAGCGAGTACAAGCCGAGTCTATCCAGTCTTTCTTCATATGAAAGTCCCAGGAATCAGTCTGGTGAACCTTCTCTGTACTCCCGCTATGGCAAGAATGTCTTTCCTCAGATTAGGAGACCAAAACTGTACGCAATACTCCAGGTGTGGTCTCACCAAGGCCCTGTACAACTGCAGTAGAACCTCCCTACTCCTATACTCAAATCCTTTCGCTATGAGTGCTGGAGTAATTCAGCAGGTCAGGCAACATCTCTGGTGAGAAAGGATGAGTGATGTTTCGGGTCAGGACCCTTTTTCAGGCTGAAAGTAGAGGGAGAGGAGGAGAACTTCTTCAAAGTAGGCATACCTGGAGGAGATTTCGCTGTGGAGCAGACAAAATGTGTAGAAAGTAACTGCAGATGCTGATATATATCAAAGATAGACATAAAGTGCCTGTAACTCAGCAGGTCAGTCAGTGTTGAAGTTTGTGAAGGAGTAATCTTTGCCCAGATTAGTGGAATTGCCCAGAGTAGGGGAATTGAGTACCAGAGGACATAGATTTAAGGTGAGAGGGGAAAGATTTAATAGGAGCCTGAGGGATCACTTTTTCTTGCAAAAGGTGGTAAGTATATGGAACATGCTGCCGGATACTATTGTAATATTCAAGAAACATTTAGACAGGTACATGGATAGGACAGGATTGGAGGGATATGGAACAAATGCAGGTTGGTGGGACGAGTGTAGATGGGACACGTTGGCCGGTGTGGGCAAGTTGGGCCGAATGGTCTGTTTCCATGCTGTATGACTATGGCTAAGAAGCCAAATAAAAGCCTAGTTACACACCTAATGGAGTATGTGCAGATACCAGATTTGCTATTTGACCCTGAAATTGTTCATCCCTGTCTGGCAAAAAAATAAAAAATAAAACTGGGAAGGCGGCTCAACCGTGGCTGATGAGGGAAGTCAAGGATCGTGTTAAATCCAAGGAAGAGGCATATCAATTGGCCAGAAGAAGCGGCAAACCAGAGGACTAGAAGAAATTTAGAACTCAACAGAGGAGGACTGGGGTTAATTAAGAGGGGGGGGGGGTAAAGAACATGAAAGAAAGCTTGCGGGGAATATAAAAATTGACTGTAAAAGTTTCTTTAGATATGTAAAAAGGAAAAGATTAGTGAAGGCAAATGTAGGTCCCTTACAGTCAGAGACGGATGAATTTATAATGGGAAACAAGGAAATGACAGAACAGTTAAACAAGTTCTTTGGTTCTGTCTTCACTAAGGAAGACACAAACAATCTCCCGGAAATACTAGGGGATCGAGGATCTAGTGGGAGCGAGGAACTGAAGTGAATCCACATTAGTCAGAAAATGGTGTTAGGTAAACTGTTGGGACGGAAGGCAGATAAATCCCCAGGGCCTGATGGTCTGCATCCCAGAGTACTCAAGGAGGTGACCTTAGAAATCGAGGATGCATTGGTGATCATTTTCCAATGTTCTCTCGACTCTGGATCAGTTCCTGTGGACTGGAGGGTAGCCAATGCAACTCCACTTTTTAAGAAAGGAGGGAGAGAGAAAACAGGGAATTATAGACCAGTTAGCCTTACATCGGTAGGTGGGAAGATGCTGGAGTCGATTATTAAAGATGTTATAACAGCGCATTTGGTAAGCAGTGACGGGATCGGTCAAAGTCAGCATGGATTTATGAAGGGGAAATCATGCTTGATTAATCTTTTGGACTTTTTTGAGGATGTAACAAGTAGAATGGATAAGGGAGAGCCAGTGGATGTGGTGTATCTGGACTTTGACAAGGCCTCACACGAGATTAGTGGGCAAAATTAGAGCACATGGTATTGGGGGTAGGGTTTTGATATGGATAGAGACCTGGTTGGCAGACAAGAAACAAAGAGTAGGAATTAACTGGTCCTTTTCACAATGGGAGGCAGTGACTAGTGGGGTGCCGCAGGGCTCACTGCTGGGACCCCAGATTGTTATAAAATATATTAACGATTTAGGTGAGGGAATTAAATGTAACATCTCTAAGTTTGCGGATGACACAAAGCTGGGTGGCAGTGTGAGCTGCGAGGAGGATGCTATGAGGCTGGATAGATTTGGTGAGTGGGCAGAAGCATGGCAGATGCAGTATAATGTGGATAAATGTGAGGTTATCCACTTTGGTGGCAAGAACAGATTATTATCTGAATGGTGTCAGATTAGGAGAAGGGGAGGTGCAACGAGACCTGGGTGTGCTTGTACATCAGTCACTGAAAGTAAGCATGCAGGAAAAGCAGGCAGTGAAGAAAGCTAATGGCATGTTGGCCTTCATTGCGAGAGGATTTGAGTTTAGGAGCAAGGGGGTCCTACTGCAGTTGTTCAGGGCCCTGGTGAGACTGCACCTGGAGTATTGTGTGCAATTTTGGTTTCCTAATTTGAGGAAGGACATTATTGCTGTTGAGGGAGTGCAGCATAGGTTCACCAGGTTAATTCCCGGGATGGCGGGACTGACATATAATGAATGACTGGGCTTGTATTCGCTGGAATTTAGAAGGATGAGAGGATAGAAACATATAAAATTCTTAGAGGATAGGACAGGGTAGATGCAGGAAAAATGTTCCCGATGTTGGGGGAGTCCAGAACCAGGGGTCACAGTTTAAGATTAACGGGTAGGCCATTTAGTACTGAGATGAGGAAAAACCTTTTCACACAGAGAGTTGTGAATCTGTGGGATTCTCTGTCACAGAAGGCAGTGGAGGCCAATTCACTGGATGTTTTCAAGAGAGAGTTAGATTTAGCTCTTAGGGTGAAGAGAATCGAGGGATATGGGGGAAAAGCCAGAATGGGGTACTGCTTTTGGATGATCAGCCATGATTATATTATACTACAAGAAGTCCAGATACGACCTTAGTATGGTCGTCAAAAAGGCCAAAAGAGACTTCTGCTCCAAGCTGGAGGATGAGACGGATGTTCGGCAACTGTGGCAGGGCTTGAATGTCATCACCTCCTACAAGGCGAAATCAGGAGGCAGCTCAAATGTCAGCGAAGCACCACTCCCTGACGAGCTCAATGCGTTTTACGCACGCTTTGATAGGGAGAACATTGATGCGACTTCCTGAGCCCCCATTCGCTGTGATGGTATTTCGGTCACAGTCTCAGAGGCCGACGTCAGAAGATCCTTCAGAGGGGTGAACCCTCAGAAAGCGCCTGGACCTGATGGTATACACGGGCGTGTTTTAAAAACCTGTGCGGACCAACTGGCTGGAGTTTGTACGGACATTTTCAACCTCTCACCTCTGAGGTCTGAAGTTCCCACCTGCTTTAAAAGGTCATCAATAATACCGGTGCCCAAGAAGAGCAAGGTGACGTGCTTCAATGCCTATCGACCAGTGGCACTAACGTCTGTGGTGATTAAGTGCTTTGAGAGGCTGATCATGACGCAAATCAACTCCTACCTCGACAAAAACCTGGACCCACTGCAGTTCACTTACCGCCACAACAGATCAACGGTGGATGCGATCTCACTGGCTCTCCACTCCGCTCTGGACCACTTGGACAACAAAAACTCATATGTCAGGCTGTTATTCATTGACTACAGCTCGGCATTTAACACAATCATCCCCTCCAAGCTGGTTACCAAGCTCTCATATCTGGGTCTCTGCGCATCCATCTGCAATTGGATCCTCGACTTCCTCATTCACAGACCACAGTCTGTCCGTATTGGTGGAAATGTGTCATCTTCGATAACAATCAGCACAGGAGCACCTCAAGGCTGCGTGCTCAGCCCCCTGCTGTACTCACTCTGTACTCATGACTGTGTAGCCGGACATAGTACGAACTCCATCATCAAGTTCGCCAACGAGACCACTGTTGTGGGACATATCACTGATGGGGACGAGTCAGAGTATAAAAGTGAGATCGACCGATTGACCAAATGGTGCCAGCACAATAACCTGGCTCTCAACACCAGCAAAACCAAGGAACTGATTGTGGACTTAGGAAGGGGTAGATTGGAGACCTACAGTCCCGTTTATATCAACGGGTTGATGGTGGAAAGGGTCAAGAACTTCACATTTCTAGGCGTGCATATACCGAAGATCTCTCCTGGTCCCAGAAGACTGATGCAATCATAAAGAAAGCACATCAGCGCCTCTACTTCCTGAGAAGATTATGGAGAGTCGGTACGTCAAGGAGGACTCTCTTGAACTTCTACAGCTGCACAGTAGAGAGCATTCTGACCGGTTGCATCATGGCTTGGTTCGGCAACCTGAGTGTCCAGGAGCGGAAAAGGCTGCAAAAAATTGTAAACACTGCCCAGTCCATCATCGGCCCTGACCTCCCTACCATCGAGGGGATCTATCGCAGGCGCTGCCTCAAAAAGGCTGCCAGCATCATCAAGGACCCACACCATCCTGGCCTCACACTTATCTCTCCGCTACCATCAGGTAGAAGGTACAGGAGCCTGAAATCTGCAACATCCAGGTTCAGGAACAGATTCTTCCCCACAGCGATCAGACTATTAAACACAACTTCAAACAAACTCTGAACTATAACAGCCTATTGCACTTTATCTGTGTATTTATGTGTGTATATATATATTCTATGGTCACACTGATCTAGAAACATAGAAACATCGAAACATAGAAAATAGGTGCAGGAGGCGGCCATTCGGCCCTTTGAGGCAGCACCGCCATTCATTGTGATCATGGCTGATCGTCCCCTATCAATAACCCGTGCCTGCCTTCTCCCCATATCCTCTATCCCATATCCCATATCTGATCTGATCTGCATTTATGCCTAAAATATTCTGTCGTGCTGCAGCAAGCAAGAATTTCATTGTCCTATAAACTCTCTTGACTTGTCTTGAAATAGCGGTGCTGGCTCGAAGGGCCGAATGGCCTACTCCTGCACGTCCTCTTCTATGTTTCTATATACTCCTGAGGTGGATTGTGTGCTGATAACCACATTGTTATTCTTGCTGTTAAGTCTGAGCCATTGGCTTCCTAGCTCACACAGCTGACTACCTAGGTTTGAACGCAAACAGGTGCAAGATTACATTATATATAACTCGAGCAATTAGTTTCAGTCTCGCCCCAACCAATTAATTTAGTCTGTGTAACCTACTCTTCATTAGGGAATTTTTCACACAATGATGAGGGAGCCATAGCAAATTTTGACCTGGTGTGTTTAGGAATACTGCTCTGATTACTCAGATCCTCTGCTTGGAGAATAGTGGAAAGAGAGGAACTAAGTGCTTGCCTCGAGCCCATCTTGTGTCAATAAATGAAATAAATCAATACTCAGTGAAGTGTGAATGCCTCTCCAGTGCTGTAGAATTTGGGGGCAATTTGACATGCTGTGTGTGGAACAGAAGGCAGCATAACCACCGCTGGAAAATAAAAGCAAATGCGATTACTAACATCTTTATCGAAATCGTGTCCGTTTGATTCTCTTTGCAACCATTTTACCAAACAGCCGTTGACAGATAAATAAAAATAAATTAAATACAATAATGTGACATGGCTCAAAGACGGAGCCCATTATTGAAATAGCTTGGCACCTGATTTTGTGGCTAATCCACTGAAGCCAATACACTTCTATCCAGTTACATGGCTTTCCCTTTTCACCGCCTTAATAGGCATGCATACAAAACACTCGGAATACCAAAGATCCAGCATTCCACTGCAAATAAAGATGAAAAGGTTGCTTAAGTTTCCCTTTGAGAAATAACGTAACTTATAGACTCTTTTAGCTAATCGCTGGATTTATGATGTTTATTAAATTTGATTAAACAATTGACATTTTTTCCAGACTCGGTCAGTCATGTGAAACCCATTGATATTTTTTGATTAATGGGCGTGTAGAATGTTGAGGTCACAGCAGAGTGCTTTCCGGTGGAGCTACCTACTGAAGACACAAATTGCTGGAGTAACTCAACGGGTCAGGCAGCATCTCTGGAGGACGTGGATAGGTGATGTTTCAGGTCGGGGGCCCTTCTTCAGACTCAATAGGTGATTTCGACTTTAGAGATACAGTGTGGAAACAGGCCCTTCGACCTACCGAGTCCACACCGTCCAGCCATCAACCCCCACACTTGCACTATTCTACACACTAGGGACAATTTACAATTTTACCAAAGCCAATTAACCTACAAACCTGTATGTATTTCGAGTGTGGGAGGAAACCGGAGCACCCGGAGAAAACTCATGTGGTCACAGGGAGAATGTACAAACTCCATACAGACAGCACCCGTGGTCAGGATTGAACCCAGGTAAGGTGGCAGCTCTACCGCTGCACCATTGTTAAAACGAACCCTTCTTCAGACTTTGTAAACCAGCTTGTTTCTACAAGAAACTGCAGATGCTGGTTTACACAAAAGGATACAAAGTGCTGGAGTAACTCAGCAGGTCAGGCAGCATCTCTGGAGAACATGGATAGGTGACTTTTCAGCTTGGTCCTCCAGAGATGCTGTGTCCTTCTGTGGAGTCTGAAGAAAGGTGTTGACCTGAAGTGTCAACTATCCATGTGTTCCAGAGATGCTGCCTGACCTGTTAAATTACTCCAGCACTTTGTCCGGTTCCATTTTTGTCTGAGCTACCAATTGAAGCAGATGAAATACTAGTAAGAGCACGCTTGAAGTGTGTGACACGGTGGCGCGGCGGTAGAGCTGCTGCCTTACAGCGCCAGAGACAGGAATTCAATCCTGACGACGGGTGCTGTATGCACAAATTTTGCCCTTCGGCCCACTGAGTCCCCGCCGACCAGCAATCCCTGCACACTAACGCAATCCCCGCACACTAACGCTATCCCACACACACACCAGGGACAATTTACAATAATACCAAGCCAGTTAACCTACAAATCCTGTACGTCTTTGGGGTGTGGGAGGAAACCAGTGCTCCGGGAGAAAACCCACGCATGTCACAGGTTGAATGTACAAACTCCGTACAGACAAGCACCCGTAGTCAGGATTGAACCCGGGTCTCTGGCGCTGTAAGGCAGCAACTCTACCGCTGCACCACCGTGTCGTGCAAGGTGCACATCTCCAAAGAAGGAATGACTGGAACAGTTGGTGGATGCAAATAGGGAAACTGAGCCGTTTATATTCAAACTATGCTTTCCCATCCACTCTTTCAAAATATGCCCATGAAGGACTTCAAGCAGAGTGCGTTTTTAAAGCGGTTATTCCGACGGGTGTGGATCTGGAAAAGATCTCTTATAAAGATCAAAAAAATCATTTAACTCCAGAGGAATCTCACTTCATCTCATCATTGATGTTAATCCCCCCCCCCCCCCCCCCGAAGGCTCGTCAGTCGGTGGGACCGGGAGGGAGCTGGTGTCGTCGGATGCGAGGGGCAAGGGCTGGTGGGAGCGTGAACCAGGGTAACGCCTCCAGCGCCTTCAAGGTCAGCTGCAGGAGGTGGCCCCGCCCGGGACACAAAGATGGCCGGGCAAGGAGAGAAGAGGAAAGGGATGTTGGTTCACGGGAACTGCTCCAGTACATCGAGCGCGTGCCGGCCGACAGGACTTTGAATAATGGTGCCAAACATGGCGGTGTAAATGTGGAATATATGCAAAAAGAATTTCACTGTGCAGTTTATTTAGTTTAGTTTAGAGATACAGCGCGAAAATAGGCCCTTCGGCCCATCAAGTCTGGGTCGACCAGCGATCACACTAGCACTATCCTACACACACTAGGGACAATTTACAATTATACCACAGCCAATTAACCTACAATCCTGTACATCTTTGAAGTGTGGGAGGAAACAGAATATCTCGGAGAAAACCCACGCAGGTCACGGGGAGAACGTACAAACTCCGTACAGACAGCACCCGTAGTCGGGGTTGAACTCGGGTCCCTGGTGCTGTAAGGCAACAACACTACCGCTGCACCACCGTGCCACCCCATATTTGACAAATGATGCACCATTGCAATAAACCACCATTGGGCCCATTGATTACGGCCAACTTTGGTGGTATCATCGATAACCTTAAATATCGAGCTGTCATCGTGCTTGGCCACACAGTGCATGGGGGTACAGGTATCAGAGCAAGGGACAGAGCACACAACCTTCATGACATCCTATACATATGTGCTATTTGAAAGCTGCTGTTGACTGGAAAGAGGTGGGGGTGGAGGGGTGGGTGCCGAGGTGATGAAATATCAGAAATGGAAGAGTGACATGGGGGCCAAATTTCTCTGCCTTACCTTCTTAACTTTGGCTGTAGTTCTTAACATGCCTGAAATTTCCCCTGGGATCTTTGCCATGGATTTTCTACAGAATCTGACATGGACATGATAAGTAGAATTTCAACATCTTTTAATCTGTGCCTTTGATGACTGCTCAGTCATGCAATTTAAACTCACCAGCGGTCATCTCCAGTGCTGGGTGATTCAAATGGCCAATTCCAGGTTGCACCTTATTTCACTTTAAGCCAGGTGGGGTTAGTTAATAATCCCTCTCAAAATCATCAGAGCAATTAATCTTGGGACCCAGTAGGTGCAAGTCACATGCCTGTAATGGAAATAGAAAGAATCTTCAGTCAGCACATTGATCAGTTAATTCTGAGTCATAGGTTTCAGATTTAGTTTTGTTAAGTTTAGAGTTACAGTGCGGAAACAGGCCCTTCGGCCCACCGAGCCCGCACCGACCAGCGATCCCCGCACATTAACACTACCCTGCACACACTAGGGACAATTTACAATTATACAAAGCCAATTAACCTACAAACCTGTACGTCTTTAGAGATTTGGACCCAGGAATGAGTAGGTTAACATATGATGAGCGTTTGACGGCAAAGGGCCTGAATTCGCCGGCGTTTAGAGGAATGAAGGGGGATCTCATTAAAACGTACAGAATAGTGAACAGCTTGGATAGAGTGGATGTGGAGAGGATGTTTCCACTAGTGGGAGAGTCTAGATGTCATAGATTCAGAAATAAAGGACGTTCTTTTAGGAAGGAGATGAGGAGACATTTCTTTAGTTGGAGGGTGGGGAATCTGTGGAATTCATTGCCACAGACGGCTGTGGAGGCCAAGTCAATGGACATATTTAAGGCAGAGATAGATAGTTTCTTAATTAATATGGGTGTCAGAGGTTATGGTTATGGGGAGAAGGCAGGAGAATAGAGTTAGGAGGGAGAGATAGATCAACCATGATTGAATGGCGCAGTAGACTTGATGGGCCGGATGGCCTAATCCTGCTCCTATCACTTATGAACCTTATGATTTCTCCAGGATCGTATTGAGCTTTGTGATGACCTTTATTTATTTTAAATCAATTATACTGTCATACATATCAGTTTCAAAACAGTAAAAATTGTTATTTTAATGGTGTATCCTATCGGTCTTTTCCCCATTCACACTTTGCAAACGCATTCTCTTTCCTTCGTTCCTGTTAACTTTTGACATGGAATAATACAGTCTATTTTAGCTGTTCTACAGATCTAACTTTTACAATGGAACCCTATTATATGCTCAGCTGAAGTGTAATAATAATAGTGGAGAAATTAACCTATCATCATTAATTTTAAATACCAATGAAAGGAAGTATTTTGAACAAATATGGCAACTCATAGAGCTTAGAACAATGCAGCAGTGGAAAGGGCCCTTCAGCCCACAATGTCTGTGCCGAACATAATGCAAAGACCTACTCTTATGTACCCACTCATAATCCATATCCCTCCATTCCCTGCATATCCATGTGCCTATCCAAGAATCTCTTAAATGCCACTATTAAACCTACCTCCAATATCGTACCTATCTCCACCACCATGTTCCAGGCACTCACTGCCCTTTGGCCCAAAAAAACTTGCCCTGCACGTCTCTTTTAAACTATGTCCCTCTCGCCTTCAAGCTATGCCCTCTTGAATTTGATTCTTTAATTCTGGGAAAAGGGTTCTGACCGTCAGTCCATCACTACCACAGTCCATCATTATCATCGTTATCATTCTATGTACCACAGTTTGTAGAACGTCAGTACCTGCACTGATGTAAAGCACTTTGGTCAACGAGAGTTGTTTTAAAATGTGCTATAGAAATAAAATTGACTTGACTTGACTTGACATTATGAACTCACGAGGGCGGTCACGGTGGCGCAGCGGTAGAGTTGCTGCCTTACAGCAAATGCAGCGCCGGAGACCCGGGTTCGATCCCGACTACGGGTGCTGTCTGTACAGAGTTTGCACGTTCTCCCCGTGACCTGCGTGGGATCTCTCCGAGATCTTCGGTTTCCTCCCACTCTCTCCAAAGACGTACAGGTTTGTATGTTAATTGGCTTGGTAAATGTAAAAATTGTCCCTAGTGTGTGTAGGATAGTGTTAATGTGCGGGGATCGCTGGTCGGCACGGACCCGGTGGGCCGAAGGGCCTGTTTCCACACTGTATCTCTAAACTAAACTAAACTAAACTAAACTAAACGAGGCATTGCCAGACTATTAAACAACCGGAAAATTATATTGAAAATAAAACAGCGGGTAGAAATTAAAGATCTATTTCAAAACTATGAGGCATTTCTCATGTGTTATGCAGCTACTGAAGGCAATTGCGCTCTGAGTTAATGTTATTGTAGGCAGCTACATTTTCAGAATCAGTGAGGCAATGATTTCATTACCACATTTGTATTTTTGATTTAGACATGGCAAAAGCCATAACATGATTTATTTTTTCCTGTTTCCAAAAATGGAATGTAAATGCAGTAATATCATTTCCAAGGCATGATAATTTCTCCTTTTCCCTGTGCTATTGAAGGCTGCACACAACGTCCCAGCTACCTGTATGCTTATTTTAGTTTAGTTTAGGGATACAGCGTGGATACAGGCCCTTCTGCCCACCGAGTCCGCGCCGACCAGCGATCCCTGTACATTTACACTATCCTACACACACTGGGGACAATTTTACATTTATACCAAGCCAATTTACCTACAAACCTGTACGTCTTTGGAGTGTGGGAGGAAACCGAAGATCTCAGAGAATACCCATGCAGGCCAAGGGGGGAACGTACAAACTCCGAGCAGACAGCACCCGTAGTCAGGATCGAACCCAGTCTCTGGCGCTGTGAGGCAGCAACTATACCTCTGCGCCACCATGGCACCCGGTAACTCCACTGATAATGGAGGAAGCGTTAGTTAGACAGTCATGGCAAATGGATTAAGGGTTTTACAGAAATGAGAGATCAAACATGAATGTATGTAAGGAGTAAACAAAGTGCAAGGAATGAACGGCAAATTCCGAAAGCAGCCTCTCCATCGTCTTGCCGCGGGGCGGAACATCGTGGCGTTGTGTCTCTCTCTCGGCAGCAGGTGTGGCCCAGAGGCTGAAGGTGGCCGGGCGAGGAGAGGGACGATGGTTTACTGGGCAATCTGGATCAAGGTGAAGGCTGGAGGCCCTGCAGCAGCCTGGGTCTCACCTGGATCAGGTGCCGCTCTCAGAGAATGAGCGAGCGGACCGGACGCGACCTGCAACGGCACCGAGCAGTGGAGCAGTGGTGGTGAATGCCTACAACAAGTTCGCTTGGCCAGGCCAACCCTGCAACACCCCCTGGACAATGGGCCTTTACAGCCAGCTGCAGCTTAGACTTTGAAATGGCACCAAAACCTGGCGACTCTTGTATATGGTCTCAGTGGGCTATATCTATACACCTTGTACTTAATCTAGGATGATGCTTATGTACACTGATAATTTACTGAATTTAGTGCAAAAAAGGAATTTCACTGTACCTTGGTACATGTGATAATAAAGAACATTTGAACCATTAATGGCCCTGTCCCACGATGCGAGTTCATTCAAGAGCACTCCCGAGCATTCAAGAACAAAAAATCAAACTCGTGGTAAGCACGGAGAATGAACGTAGCGGGTACGTCGGAGCTCGGGGACGTCTCTTAGTGGCTCGTAACGTTAACGGCAGGTACTCGGGAAGACTCGCCAACGGTAGGTAAGCTCGGGAAGACTCGTGAAGATTTTTTAACATGTCCACGAGAGCCCCGAGTACCGATGAGCGGCCATTACCGTAAATCTCCGAGTTCGAATCAGGGCAAACTCGGGAGAACTCTTTGAATGAACTCGTACAGTGGGACAGGGGTTTAAGTGTAGTTCATTGGAGAGCTGCTTTCCCCTGAATATCTCTCCAACTCTCCAGCACACTTCAAGGCTGACATTTCAATGCAGTAATTGAAGGGTGCCGCACTGTTTGCACATTGGCCTTTTGAATGAAATGTTCAACTAAAACCCTGTCTGTTTCATCAACGAATGCAGAAGGCTGCATGGCACATTCTTGCAGAATGGCAGGAGAGCTGTTCTTTGGTTACAGACAGCAATTTGGCCAGATAATCCTTCCTTACTACATTGATCGAGAGATAAATATTGGCTATTGTTGGTGTCTCTGCAGTCAACATTATAAGAACCGATTAACTGGCCAATTTCGAGATGCTGCTTGAGACAGATTGCTTTCTACAAAGCTACTCTCTCGTTTCCTTTTTACAGCAGCGATTGCTCATCAAAGGCACTTAACCGACAGCGAAACACTTTGGGATGGGTCAGGGTGATATGTAAATGTAATTCTTTATGTTACAGTAAGAGAAGCACGGTGGCACAGCAGGTAGAGTTGCTGCCTCACAGCGCCAGAGAGCCAGGTTCAATCCTGATTACGGAGTTTGTAAGTTCTCCCTGTGACCGCATGGGTTTTCTCCGGGTGCTCCGGTTTCCTCCCACACTCCAAAGACGTACAGGCTTGTAGGTTAATTGGCTTTGATAAGTTATAAAATTATCTTTCGTGTGTCGGACAGTGTTAGTATACTCGCTGGTCGGAGGGGTCTATTTCCGCGCGGTTTCTCTAATGTCGAAAGTCTTGTGTCTAAATTGACTCAATTCTCACTGAGTTGAAATGTTTACCGAGCTGAAATAACAGTTCATTCAAGTACTGTACATAGTTGACAAAATTGCATGTTTGAATTGACTTGCTTTCTACTTAAGATCATGTTCTAATTTGTTCATTTCTTTTGCTCCTGGAGCTGGATTCAAGAGGATAAATTGCTACTTGTCATGAATCTAGAACCTGGTTAATGCCTCAAATTCCATCAAAATACACAGTTTCAAAGCAAAATAAGAACCTTTAGTAGAGTTTGATGTTGCTTATAGGACAATCATTCTGTGATTTATACAGAATGGAAACAGGCCCTTCAGCCCAACTCATTATTGCCGACCAAGATGCCCCAGCTAAGCTCGTCCCATTTGCCTGCATTTGGCTGATATCACTCTAGACTTTTCCTGTCTTTTCAATATTGTTTTTGTACCTGCCTCAACTACCTCCTCTGATAGCTCATTCCATATCCCCACCACCCCGTGAGTGAAAATGTTGCCCGTCAGGTTTCTATTATATCTTTTATATATAAAGATCTATAGAGGTCTTTAAAATGATGAGAGGGACAGACAGAGTTGACGTGGATAAGCTTTTTCCATTGAGAGTAGGGAAAATTCAAACAAGAGGATATGATTTGAGAATTATGGGACAGAAGTTTAGGGGTAATATGAAGGGGAACTTCTTTACTCAGAGAGTGGTGGCTGTGTGGAATGAGCTTCCAGTGGAAGTGGTGGAGGCAGGTTCGATTTTATCATTTAAAAATAAATTGGATAGGTATATGGACGGGAAAGGAATGGAGGGTTATGGTCTGAGTGCAGGTGGATGGTACTAGGGGAGAATAAGTGTTCGGCATGGACTTGAAGGGCCGAGATGGCCTGTTTCCAAGCTGTAATTGTTATATGGTTATATGGTTATATGATTTTGCCTCTCACCTTAAAGCTATGTCCTCTGGTTCCTCATTCCCGTACCATGGCTAAAAGACTCTTCTTTTATCAATTCCCCTCATGATTTTATACACCTCTTTTAAGATCACCCCTCATCCTCCTGCCCTTCAAGGAATTGAGTCCCAGCCTGCTCAACCTCTCCCTAAAGCTCAAGCCCTTAAGTCCTGGCAACATCCTCGTAAATCTTCTCTGCACTCTTTCGAGCTTAACGACATCCTTCCTGTTGCAGGGTTAAAGAGAGAAGTACATTCTGATGTCTTGGACAACGCTTTTCCATCAGCTATTAACACAAGTGTAGAGGTGTACAGTGTGGAAACAGGCCCTTCACCCCAACTTGCTCACACTGACAAACATGTCTCATCTACACTAGTCCCACCTGTCTGTGTTTGGCCCTTATCCCTCTAAACCTGTCCTATCCATGTACCTGTCCAAATGTTTCTTAAATGTTGCGATGGTACCTGCCTCAACTACCTCCCAGCGCAGCTCCTCCCAAACACCCCCCACCCCTTGTGTGAAAACGTTACCCCTCATGTTCCTATTAAATCTTTCCCTCTCACCATAAATTTGTGCCCTCTGGTTCTCGATCCGCCTACTCTGGGCAAGAGACTCTATGCGTCTACCCGATCTATTCTGCTCATGATCTTATACACTTCTATAAGATCACCCCTCATCCTCGTGCCCTCCAAGGAATAGAGTCTCAGCCTTCTCAACCTCTCCCGATGGCTCAGGCCCTTGAGTCCTGGCAACTTCCTCATAAATCTTCTCTGCAGCTTTTCCAGCTTAACTGGAAAGTGCCATTCATTTCACTGTTATTATTGGGATGACTATAATGCCTGACTATAATGGTCGCACTGATCTGCACAACAATCACCTCCAAGTGCATCCTATTAGTTTAATCTCAATGTAAGCATAATTACTTGGTACACAAAAATGCTGGAGAAACTCAGTGGGTGCAGCAGCATCTATGGAGCGAAGGAGATAGGCAACGTTTCGGGCCGAAACCCTTCTTCAGACTGATTCAGTCTGAAGAAGGGTTTCGGCCTGAAACGTTGCCTATCTCCTTCGCTCCATAGATGCTGCCTCACCCGCTGAGTTTCTCCAGCATTTTTGTGTACCTTCGATTTTCCAGCATCTGCAGTTCCTTCTTTAACATAAAGCATAATTACTTTCTCATCATAAGACTAAATAAAATGATTCTTGCTTCCTCCATGCTGCTATGTAGTTATGCTCTGTTATTCAATTTATATAATTCTGCTCTTTCTAAGACCCTCCCATAATCATAATATTTCGAACTTAGTAATTAACTGAGATTGCCTCAAGATTTTTTCTTACCTCCTGCAGCATATTAATGCATTCCATTTTAAGCATAACATTTTAATAAAACTAAGACAAGTTATCAACTGATTCTAGGGTTAGAGTCGCAAAGAATCCTAAAATTATATTGAGACTGTTTAGTTTAGCGATTCGGCCCACCCAGTTCACCACAAGTTCCATGTTATTCTGCTTTTGCACTCATTCTCAACAGATTGGTGGTGTGGGAGGAAACCGGAGCACCTGGAGGAAACCCACGTGGTCACAGGGAGAACGTGCAAACAAGATGTACGTGTAAAGATATTAATCTTCACCTTTCATATCGTGTGATGAGGTATGCAGAGGAAACCTTGCATTGGAACAGTATGGTGTGCTTTAATATGGTGTGCTTTAATATGGTGGTGTGCTTTAAAAGTGTGAGGTATGCTTGCTTTCATAGGTCAGGACATTGAGTATACAGTAAGAGTCAGGAAATCATGATGCAGCTCTAGCACTTTGGTTAGGCCACATTTGGGACTTGGCATTCAATTCCGGTTGCCTCATTACAGGAGAGATGTGGAGACTTTGGAAAAGGTGAAGAGGAGGTTTACCGGAATGATGCCTGGTTTAGGGGGGGGGGGGGGTGGTTAGCTACAGGGAGAGGTTGGACATACTTGGGATGTTTTCTTAAAATGCTGGAGGTTGTGGGAAGATCGGGTCGAAGTTTATAAAATGATGTGAGGCATAGATAGGATAGACAGTCCAAACCTATTTCCCAGAATGGATATATCAAATACTAAAGCTTTAAAGCCCTGTCTCACTGTGCGAGTTGACCCACGAGTGAACCCCGAGTGAAAGACTCGTGGTTGCGTACGAGACTCCAAGTTTATGATCAAGAGTTTAACCGAGTTGCCACGGGTATGTCTAAGTTTGCCGTTTACTTCTCATTTCTGCGATGTTCCAAGTTCGTCTCCCGAGTGTACCAAGTTCCTCTCCCGTTAATCTTGATGCAACAATGTATGCCGACGTGTTGCACTTACGTACGGCTTTATTTCAAAACTCGCAAACATTCAGGTGACAAAATAACCCAATATCAATACCATGTCCGCCTCATCCCAGTTTATGGGGGATGGGGGGGGGGGGGGGGATCATGATATGAATATGTGCCAAGTTGTAAAACTCCAGCCGGGATACCGTCGTCTCCGGGTTCGTGATCATACCAGTAATATTGTGAGGTCGACATACTGTTGACACTCGCAATATTACTGGCATTATCACTAATCAATTATTACATCTCAGAATTTGTGTAACAATATTTCATGTTCCCCGGGAACATTTGCACTTTAACACTGCACTTTGGGTTCTTATTTGCCATCGGGTAAAAGATTGTGATTATGGTCATGTTAAGAATTAAAAGTCATAAAATCAATGTGTGAAATGTGATTCTTATTTTTCAAAGTCTCTCATAGGAAACAATGAGCGTATAGAGCCCAGGGAGAGGGGGAGAAAGGGACGTACACTCACAGAGGCAGAGTCTCTCAGCCTGTGTGAGAGGGAGGGAGGGAGAGAGAGACACACACACAAGGTGGATGTGAAATCTCACCTACCTGTTTCAGTGACAGGCACCCGCAGCCAGTGAATGAAGACACCCCCATCTGTCTCCCCCTCCTCTCCCTCCACTCTCCAACCTCTCTCCTCCACCCCCCCTCCCCAATTTGGAAATGTCATCCCATCACCCATTCCTTCTCTCCAGAGATGCTGCCTGCCCGCTGAGTTAAAGAGTTCCCACTTGCAGCAGCATAACAGGCCAGTAAACACAATACATAGATAATATACTAAACCAAGAAAATATATATTAAAAAATCCAGTATTATTGCAAAAATCCCAAAGTCCTTAGTGCAACCAAGGCAGTTTGTAGTTCATAGTTTAGTTAGCATTTGTAGCGTTCAAGAGCCCAATGGTTGTTGGGAAGAAGCTGTTTTTGAACCTGGAGGTCATGGTTTTCAGATTCTTATACCTTCTGCTCAGCAGGAATGAAATGAGAGCATGGCCAGGGTAGTGGGGGTCCATGACAATGCTGGCTGCCTTTTTGAGGCAGCACCTCCTATAGAACCATTTGATTCAGTAAAGTTCAGTAAAGAGATCGGGAATCTGGCATCATGGCTTGAGAATAAAACCCAGCCTTTAACATCCGCATAATGAAAGAGTTGGTGTTGTCCTACGGAACAGGGGTGCAGGAGAGGTGAACACAACCCTGTCTTCTTCAACAGCACTGGTAGAGATGGCTTCTGGACGTGACTGGCAAACCTCAGATTAGGCTGCCATGAAGTGTCATCAAATGTTCTCACGCTGTTCCTCAATACTGGTTTGTCTTAAGGTTGTGAGCTCAGTCCCAAATACACAAAATCAATAAAAAACTTCAAGCATTTTTTTCTTTTCAACCCACTCTATCACATTATCAATAACTTGCTTAACTTTGTTAAGCAGAATTTGTCTTTAAAAAGTCTATGTTGGTGTTCCTTAACTGATCCATACTTATCCAAGTAACTGATATTTCTGTCCCTGATTATTGTTTCTAAAAAGAGTTCCCACGGTAGACTCACGAGTCACAAAGGTAAACGCATGGGCCACTACGTTCTTACAACGAGTTTAAATGTTTCAAATTTTAACCTCAAGAGTACATTTTACTCGTGGAAAAGTTTAAACATGTTTGAACTTTTTCAAGAGTTAACAAGTTTAACGGGTACCTGCCGTTAGCGCCAAGAGTCGCTAAGTTGCGTCCACGAGTTCCGACGTTCCCGCTACGTTAATTGTACGTGATTACCACGAGTTAAATTTGTTTTAAACTCGGGGTACCTCGTGGGTCAGCTCGCACAGTGAGACAGGGGTTTTAGCTTTCTGCTGAGAGGAGCAAAGTTTAAGGGGGATGTGTTGAATTGAATTGACTACTTTATTGTCACAGTGAAATTCTTTACTTGCATACCCAAGATAGGCAAATAGCGTGTGCGGACGTGGCGTCGAAGGACGAGAAGCCGAAGCAAAGAAGGAAGCCAAATAGCCGAACGGAAACGAGGCCGAAACGCCAAATAACCAAAAGCGTACAAAGCTGAAACGCCAAATAACCGAAAGGGTGGGACGCCTAAAAGCCAACTAACCGAAAGGGCGAGATGCCTAAAAGCCAACTAACCAAAAGGCTGCGTCGCCTAAAAGCAAACTCACCGAAAGGCCGCTCTGCCGAAACGCCAACTAACCGAAAGGCTGCGTCGCTTACAAGCCAACTCACCGAATGGCCGCTCTGCCGAAAAGTCAAATAACGGACATGATGTCGCCGTGTGAGCGGGACTTGTCA
Organism: Malacoraja senta; assembly: GCA_038087875.1. Taxonomy (NCBI): domain Eukaryota; kingdom Metazoa; phylum Chordata; class Chondrichthyes; order Rajiformes; family Rajidae; genus Malacoraja; species Malacoraja senta. The sequence continues at coordinate 216,478,305 of CM075977.1, read as the reverse complement.
GCGATTGGTCCAGACCCTCGCGTCCATCACATCACTGGCCGATGGAGACGGGAGGTTGGGGGTCATTTTCCCACACAAGCCATAGGTGACTGGGCACTCTGAACCCGAGCACCAAGTTGTAAGCGGTCCATGTGAAAGGACAGCACCTACCAACAATGAAGGCACTATGAAACGGGGTTTTAACATGGCAATAAAAATCAAAAAAGAGTTACATTGATTTAAAAACAAAAATGTTACATGTATAAATAGTTCTTACATTCGGGAACCTGGTTAATTAAGTGGTGGGATTATTTCCCTGTCCTAACTATGCCTTTGCTTTAGCCGGTGGTTACATCCATTCCATCCCTCCCTCGCCAAGATGTGAGATTTCATTAAGAGCACACTTGGATGAATAGATGCAAGCGGCTTGTAAAGCGTCTCTTCCATGCGAGCAATACATGAAGCCGATGAAATGACACAACTGTCACTCCAAATATAGACACAAAATGCTGGAGTGGCTCAGTGGGACAGACAGCATCCCTGGAGAGAAGGAATGGGTGGCGTTTCGGGTCGAGACCCTTCAGACTCAGTCTTCAGGTTTGAAGAATGGTCTCGATCCGAAACGTCACCCATTCCTTCTCTCCAGAGATGCTGCCTGTTCCGCGGAGTTACAGCTTTTTGTGTCTATCTTCGGTTAAAACAGTTTGCAGATTATCTGGTGTTTTGTGCGTGAGAGCTTGTTGTGCGCGTTACGCACGCAACTAGACGGTAATAAATAAAACGTGCTTCTTGTTGTCAGGGGGGGGGGGGGAGTGGGAGAAGATAAAATTGTTCATTGTCATGCACACTTATCATCGGCCCGCCAGGGAATTTGTGTGTCTCCCCATGTTTGAAAAGCGATTTACTATGGCTGCCAATGCCCCGAGCCGTCTGTCCCCGTGGCCGGGGTGGGGGTGAATCACACGGTGTGGGTGTCAGGGGGTAAATCACCCCGCGTGTGGGTCGGGGTCTGGGGGGGGGGGGGGTGAATCACCCTGGTGTGGGGGATGGGGTCCGATGGCGGTGCATCGCAGTCAGTGACTCTGGGTGGGCGGAGGGACCAGCCTGTCCCACACCTCTGCTCCACCCGGCGCTGCCGACACACAGCCCGTAACAGTGCGGCCGCACGGGGGAGACGAGGCGGAGGGCGGCCGTGGCCGTGGCTGTGGGAGAGTGGGGGCTGTCCCGAGGGATGCACTCCTTCGGCCGCTTACAACTTGGTGCTTGGGTTCAGAGTGCCCAGTCACCTGTGGCTTGTGTGGGAAAATGACCCCCACCCTCCCCTCTCCACCAGCCAATGATGTGATGGACGCGAGGGTCTGGATCAATCGCTGACAGGTCCCGCCACCCCAGCCGTTATTTGACTTTTCGGCAAAGTGGCCATTCGGTTAGTTGGCTTGTAGGCGACGCAGCCTTTCGGTTACTTGGCGTTTCGGCAGAGCGGCCTTTCGGTGAGTTTGCTTTTAGGCGACGCAACTTTTCGGTTAGTTGGCTTTTAGGCGTCCCATCCTTTCGGTTATTTGACGTTTCAGCTTCGTTTCCATTCGGTTATTTGGCTTCCACTTCCTTGCTTCGGCTTCTCGTCCTTCGACGCCACGTCCGGGTACCGGCAAATAGTTGCCCTTAAAGGGTGCTTACAAATTTACAAATTTCCCCCGCATCAGTCCCCCCTCTGTTCTTCCCCCTCCCTAATGGTGGTCCCCCCACGCCAGCTTCTCCTTTGTTCCTTCCGTCGGCAGCGGCGTCCTCACTCCCACGTGTCCGTCCCCGTCCGTCGGTCGGCGCCATCATTGACCGCCGCACCGACCTCCCCATTAGGGCCGCTAGGTCTTCACCGGACGCCTCCCCGCCGCCAACCCTGGCCCCAGCCCCAGCCACGGGCTCTGCAGACCCACGAGGCTGCACCTCCAACCTCACGAGGCTCCACCTCCGACCCAGCGAGGCTCCACCTCCGACCCAGCGAGGCTCCACCTCCGACCCAGCGAGGCTCCACCTCCAGCCCACGAGACTCCACCTCCAGCCCGTGAGGCTCCACCTTCAGCCCGCGAGGCTCCACCTCCAGCCCGCGAGGCTCCACCTGCATCCCGCGAGGCTCCACCAGCCTGCGAGGCTCCACCTTCAGCCCGCGAGGCTCCACCTCCAGCCCACGAGGCTCCACCTCCAGCCCACGAGGCTCCACCTCTAACCCAGCGAGGCTCCACCTCCAGCCCACGAGGCTCCACCTCCAGCCCACGAGGCTCCACCTCCAGCCCACGAGGCTCCACCTCCAGCCCGCGAGGCTCCACCTCCAGCCCGCGAGGCTCCGGTCTCGACTTCTCAGCGGCACCTCTGGAAGGCGTCGCTTTCATGCGTTGCTTTCATGTTCAGACAAGTACCCAGACACTTGTTGACAGATGGCAAAAGACTAAGAGAAGGCAACCATAGTCTACCATTTAATGGCATGGTGGCGCAGCGGTAGAGTTGCTGCTTTGCAGCGCTAGAGACCCGGGTTTGTTCCTGACCACGGGTGCTGTCTGTGCGGAGTTTGTACATTCTCCCCATGACCTGGTATTCTCCAGGTGCTCTGGTTTCCTCCCACATTCCAAAGAAGTGCAGATTTGTAGGTAAATTGGCTTAGGTAAAAACATTAAATTGTCCCTAGTGTGTGTAGGATAGTGTTAGTGTACGGCGTGGACTCAGTGGGCTGAAGGGCCTGTTTCTATGCTGTATCTCTAAACTAAGCTTTAATTCTCCTTCCTTTCTGTCCTCGGCCTCCTCCATTGTCAGAGTGAGGCTAAATGCAAATTGGAGGAACCACATCTCATCTTTCGCTTGGGCAGCTTACAGCCCAGTGGCATGAATATTGATTTCTCTCACTTCAGGTAGCCCCGGCATTCCCTCTCTCTCTATCCCTCCCCCACCCAAGTCGCACCAGCTTCTCATTTTCACCCTACAAACAGCTTGCGATTCCTGTTTCCTTTATCACCGTCACTTTCTTGCATATCTTTCATTCATTGTTCTTTATCTCTCCACATCACCGTCTATATCTCTCGTTTCCCTTACCCCTAACTAGTCTGAAGAAGGGGTTCGACCCGAAACGTCACCCATCCCTTCTCTCCAGGGATGCTGCCTGTCCTGCTGAGTTACTCCAGCTTTTTGTGTCTATCTTCGGTTTAAACCAACATCTGCAGTTCCTTCTTGAACACTCTGTGGTGCTGATGACCACTATTCACTCACCTACACTGTATCTTTGTCGATCAGTGCTATAGCCAAATGGAGCTGTGTCTCTCGACTGACATATCTTTGTGTTCCTTTGCATTTGTTACCAATTATTAATTAATAATATATATATACCCTTTTAATATAGCAGGAGTAACTATTCTTGTTTGGATCTTAAAACATCAGCTGAATAGTCCATTAACTGCACTTGCACAGACTGCAACCTCAACCTGTAAACAAAGCAGCTGTATTGGAGACTGCAGTAAATATAGTTTTATCCCTGACTAAGAAAGCACTGAAATAATTAGGCAGTAATTACAGGAACATACATCTCTGCATGTTTCGCTCTAAAGCATTCACTTTGGTTGCCATAGGGCTTAGGTAATGGTGTTTGTTTCCAGGGAAAGGAACAATTGCAATTTATGTGAGAAATATCAAAGTACAACAACAAAAAGAAGCAGAGACTTTAGTTTAGTTTAGAGATACAGCGCGGAAACAGGTCCTTCGGCCCACCGAGTCAGTGCCGGCCGGCGATCCCCCTCATACGCTCGCACTATCTTGCACACTAGGGACGATTACAATTTTTTTTACCGAAGCCAATTAACCTACAAAACCTGAACTTCTTTGGAATGTGGGAGGAAACCAGAGAAAACCCATGCGGTCACAGGGAGAACGTACAAACTCCGTCCTGACAGCACCTGTGGTCAGGATCGAACCTGGGTCTCTGGTGCTGTAAGGCAGCAACTCTACCGCTGCGCCACCGTGCCACACCCCAGTTGGGAAGGCATTTTCATTTTCTGAACCTTGAAAACTGTTAGTGGTGCTGGATGGTTTGATCTCATAACCTGGTTGGCATGATGACCTCTTTGATTCAGTGGTAGGATTTCTTTGATGTGATAATGTTTTACAATAATGATCCTTATAAATTGTACACATATTTTTTGACAGTAGGCTAAACATCCTTATCTTGGCCTAATGGTTCTCATTCCTTCCTCGTCAGTCCTTTGACATCTCGGATGACTTGCTTCCACTTCAGTCTTGCGTATGGCGTGCACAGCCTAAAGTTGTAGGTCAACTTGTTTGATTTGATCTATTGTTTGCGCACATCGGGCTGACTGCATTAGTCGAAACAGGGTGGACCACGTGAAGGTTGCAATCTCCCAGCCCAGTCATGAAGAGCAGCCACAGGTGAGCTGGGCGGTGCCTGACAGGACAAGCGAGTTGATGGTCTGTGCGATGGTTTGCTCTTTCCACCATTATAACCATCACCATATAACAATTACTAAAATATGGTTATTATATGGTTATTATATGTTTATAACCATATAATAACCATATAACAATTACAGCACGGAAACAGGCCATCTCGGCCCTTCTAGTCCGTGCCGAACACTTACTCTCACCTAGTCCCATCTACCAGCACTCAGACCATAACCCTCCATTCCTTTCCCGTCCATATACCTATCCAATTTATTTTTAAATGATAAAAACGAACCTACCTTCACCACTTCCACTGGAAGCTCATTCCACACAGCTACCACTCTCTGAGTAAAGAAGTTCCCCCTCATGTTGCCCCTAAACTTTTGTCCCTTCATTCTCAAATCATGTCCTCTTGTTTGAATCTTCCCTACTCTCAATGGAAAAAGCTTATCCACGTCAACTCTGTCTATCCCTCTCATAATTTTAAAGACCTCTATCAAGTCCCCCCTTAACCTTCTGCGCTCCAAAGAATATGCAGGGCTTCTGCATATTCCCGACGCAGGGTCTTGAGTTCAAGAGTCAAGAGTTGTAGTGTATATAATGGTAACTGTAACTTTAAGAACTGAGTACCAGAATGGGGTGATTTGTGTCATGTGATATATTCATTATCTTATCAGTTTGGTGAATAGGTGTGAGTGTACCTTTGTATAATAAAGAAAACCCACACAGGCAACAGCGTGTACTGAAACCTTGTGCTTTGTTTCTATCTGCATGCTAAAGCCGTAATATCTTGCAAGAGTCAAGAATGTTTAATCATCATATGTACTGACAATGCAACAAGTGGTAGACTTGATTAGTACGGGTGTCAGGGGTTATGGGGAGAAGTCAGGAAAATGGGGTTGAGAGGGAAAGATAGGTCAGCCATGATTAAATGGCGGAGTCGAGTTGAGGGGCCGAACAGCCTAATTCTGCTCCTAGAATTTATGAATTTATGAATTAAACTCTTACTTGCCTGTAACACAATCCACATAGATAACTTATAATGAACAAGAATTAGATAAATTAATAACCCCAATACTAATGCAAAAAATAGCCCAATGTCCTTTGTGAAACTAAACACAGTTCATTGTGTAGGAAGGAACTGCAGATGCTGGTTTATATCGAAGAATATAAGCAATGGTTCTGACCTGAAACATCACCTATTCCTTTTCTCCAGAGATGCTGCTTAACCTGCTGAGTTACACCAGCATTTTATGTCTATCAATGACAGTCCATTGTTCATCGGTTGGTTTGTGCAGTGTTCAAGAGCCTGAAGGTTGTTGGGAAGAAGCTACTCTCGAAAGTGCTGGTTAAGGTTTTCAGAATTCTGTGCTTTCGTCCTGATGGTAGGAGTGAAATGAGGCGGTGGCCAGGGTGGCGTGGGTCCTTGATGATATTGGTTGTCATTCTGAGGCAGCACCTCTGACAGATCCCTTTGATGGTGGGACGGTCAGTCTAGGGAAGGCTTCTGGCCCAAAGCACCACCCACACCTTTTTCTCCAGGGATGCTGCCTAACCCACTGAGTTACTTCAGCACTTTGTATCTATCTTTGGTATAAACCAGCACTTGCTATTCCTTTCTACTCAGGTTAGTACATGTGATGGACCAGGCAGGGTCTGCCACCCTCTGTAATCTCCTTTGTCCCTGGGTGTTCGAGTTACTGTACCAGGCCACGATGCAACCAGTCAATTCTTCACTCGTGTTCTGCCTCCCAAAAAACAACGCTAATTGCTCTAATTTCTAGATTTATGTTTAGCCACATATTTGCATGATCTCCAAGAGTAGACATTAGGTACTGCAAGAAATGTTAATGCATGCCAGTTAAAAAGGCCGGTTAAAAAGAAAATAATGCAAAAATAATGCTTTATATTATCCTTAATTATAATTGTTATTTTTAATAATTGTTTGAAATACTTGTTAAAGGGTCTAGGAGCAGTGGCATCATCAGAGTACCAGGATGGAGGTGTTATTAAGCATAAATGTGTGATCAAATTTATTCATAATAAAATTGTGAATTAATATTCATGATTTTAATGACAAGAATACGAAGGCATGCTGGGTTAATGACTCTTTCATAGAGTCATAGAGTCCTTCAGCGTGGAAACAGGCCCTTCAGCTTAACTTGCCCACAGCAGCCAACATGTCCCATCTACACTAGTCCCATTTGCCCACATTTTGTCCATCTCCCTCTAAACATTTCCTATCCATGTACTTATCCAAATGTCTTTAAATGTTGTTATTTCCATTAGTAATGTTAAGCCCCTGTCCCACATACAGTAGGAGACCTAAACACCAACCTCTGGTGACCTTGCCCACCACCCAAGGTTTCCATGAGGTCACCGGAGGTTTTGGTCACTCTCCCTAATGGCCGAAAGTGGTTTCCGCGTGGTCGAGGCTTCATCTAGGTTGCTGCTATTTTTTCCATCATGTTTAAAACCGTCCTCGACTAATAATAGGTTGCGGTTTTAAAAATCGATAATTTTTTAGTCGCAGGTCTAGTCGAAACCGGTTTTCTTCATAGTCGAGGAAGGTTTTCAACATATGCGTGGGAGGTGGTAGGAGGTTGCAGGTCATCTCGACCTTGATTTTTTTTTAGGTGGTGGGCAAGGTCACCAGAGGTCTCCTAAGTGGGACAGGGGCTTAACTTCCTTACGATGCAGATTTGACAGTGTGACCCGATAATGTTGTCTTCCCCTCTGTTATTTGGCTTGTTAAAAGTCCTTCCATAAGCCAGAGTACTGTCCGATTCACTTCTACCCCATTGTGGACATTGGTCTTTGTCTATGGAACATTTGTGCTACTATGTTGAGAGCTAGGTATATTCTGTACGCTGTATCTTCCCCTTTGCTCTACCTATGGTACTTGAGGTTTGCTAGATTGTAATGCATAGCATTATCTGATCTGATTGGTTCGCATGCAAAACAAAGCTTTTCATTGTGCCTCTGTACACGTGACAATAATAAACTTAAACCTAAAGCATGCAGGAAAACAAATATTGAGACATCGAGTGTATGGCACGGTGGCGCAGCGGTAGAGTTGCTGCCTCACAGTGCCAGACATCCGGGTTCGATCCTGACTCCGGGTACTGTCTGTATGGAGTTTGTATGTTCTCCCCGTGATCGCGTGGGTCTTCCCTGGGTGCTCCGGTTTCCTCACACACTCCAAAGACGAACAGGTTTGTAGGTTAATTGGCTTCGGTAAAATTGTAAATTGTCCCCAGTGTGGAGGATAGTGTAAAGGGCCTGTCCCACTGTACGAGGTAATTCAAGAGTTCTCCCGAGTTCTCCCCTGATTCGAGCTCGTGTAATGTACGTAGCGGGTACGTAGGGGCTCGTACGATAAAAAGTAACAATATTTTTCATCACGAGTATTTTTTTACTCGTGGACATTTTTCACAGTGTTGAAAAAACATCACGAGTTTACCGGATTTCCCGAGTACCTACCATTACTCGTACGAGCCGCTACGTGACAACGACGAGCTCCTACGTACCCGCTACGTACATTACACGAGCTCGAATCAGGGGCGAACTCGGGAGAACTCTTGAATTACCTCGTACAGTGGGACTGGCCCTTTAGTGTGCTGGGTGGTCGCTGGTCGGGGTGGACTCGATGGGCCGAAGGGCCTGTTTGCACGCTGATAGGTGTATCTAAGCAAAATGCATAGAATGGATTGGATGAATGCAAACCAGATATACATAGTATAAGGAACTCAACGGGTGAGGCAGCATCTATGGAGCGAAGGAAATAGGTAACGTTTCAGGCCAAAACCCTTCTTCAGACATAATATAAATAATGTTGCAAGATGGTCATCCTGTTAATTGATGATTGATCGAACTGTTGAGCCTTGGAGAAACTGTTTGAATCTCAGGGCACATGTTGCAATGTTTATCCTTGTTTGCTTCCTTCTAGAAGTTTCTTTATAATACAATGTCTATAAGATTATATTATTGGGTTAGGGAACTGTCAATTATGTACTGTTATAATTAATATGTGTGATTGGTTTATTGGGGTTGCCTCTCCCAAGTAATGTCACGCCCTTAGTTTGGAGGGGTATAAGAGGGTGTGTAATTCTTTGGGGTGTGTCAGATGAATGTGACTTCTGTTCTGTTTGCACGAGATATTGTTGCCTTGCGTGGGTGGATCAGTAACCGCCCCTGCAGTTTGTTCTTCAATAAAGTAACGTTTTGGAACCAGAGTTTGACTTAGTGTTTGACTAAACTAGACTAAGGGAGTAAGTCTAGAACTGGAATTTACAGTGTCTCTAAACTTAAACTAAATTAGAATTCTCTTTTAGTATAGGAAGGAACGACAGATGCTGGTCTACACCGAAGATAGACACAAAATGCCAGAGTAACTCAGTAGGTCAGGCAGCATCTCTGGAGAGAAGGAATAGGTGACATTTCAGGTCGAGGCCCTTCCTAAGACTGAGAGTCAGTGGAGAGGGAAACTAGAGGTAAGAGGGTGACTTGGACAGGTTGGGTGAGTGGGCAAATGCATGGCAGATTCAGTTTAATGTGGATAAATATGTGGTTATCCACTTTGGTAGCAAAAACAGGAAGGCAAATTATTTTCTAAATGGTGTCAAGTTGGGAAAAGGGGAAGTACAACAGGATTACAGACCAGTTAGCCTGACCGGTGGTGGGAAAGATGCTGGAGTCAATTATTAAAGAGGTAATAATGGGGCATTTGGATAGCAGTGAAAGGATTAGTCCAAGTCAACATGGATTTATGAAAGGGAAATCATGCTTGACTAATCTTCTGGAATTTTTGAGGATGTGACAAGTAAAATGGATGAAGGGGTGCCAGTGGATGTAGTGTATCTAGACTTTCAGAAAGCCTTTGATAAGGTCCCGCACAGGAGACTGGTGATTAAAATTAGAGCACATGGTATTGGGGGTAGGGTGTTGACATGGATAGAAAATTGGTTGGCAGACCGGAAGCAAAGAGTAGGAGTGAACGGGTCCTTTTCAGAATGGCAGGCAGTGGCGAGTAGAGTGCCGCAGGGCTCTGTGTTGGGGCCGCAACTGTTTACCATATATATTAATGATTTGGAAGAGGGAATTAGGAGCAACACTAGCATGTTTGCGGATGACACAAAGCTGGGTGGCAGTGTGAACTGTGAAGAGGATGTTAGGAGGTTGCAGGGTGACCTGGACAGGTTGAGTGAGTGGGCAGATGCGTGGCAGATGCAGTATAATATAGATAAATGTGAGGTTATCCACTTTGGCGGCAAAAACAAGGGGGCAGATTATTATCTCAATGGGGTTAGGTTAGGTAAGGGGAAGGTACAGCGCGACCTGGGTGTCCTTGTACACCGGTCACTGAAAGTTGGCGTGCAGGTACAGCAGGCATTGAAGAAAGCTAATGGAATGTTGGCCTTCATAACAAGAGGATTTCAGTATAGGAGTAGAGAGGTTCTTCTGCAGTTGTATAGGGCTCTGGTGAGACCACATCTGGAGTATTGTGTACAGTTTTGGTCTCCTAATTTGAGGAAGGACATTCTTGCTATTGAGGGAGTACAGCGTAGGTTCACAAGGTTAATTCCTGGGATGACGGGACTGCCATATGCTGAGAGAATGGAGCGGCTGGGCTTGTACACTCTGGAGTTTAGAAGGATGAGAGGGGATCTTATTGAAACATATACTCCTGCACCTATTGTCTATCACCCCACCATCCTCCTGTGCTTTCAGGAATAGAGACCCAGCCTGCTCAACCTCTCCCCATAGCTCAGGCTCTCGAGTCCTGGCAGCATCCTCGTAAATTGTCTCTGCACCGATTCAAGCTTGACAACATCTTTCCTATAACAGCCTGTGTCCAGGACGATACACAACACTAAATGCGGCCTCACCAAAGTTTAATTTAGTTTAGAGATACCGAACGGAAACAGGCCCTCGAACCCATCAAGTCCGCGCCGACCAGCGATCCCCGCACACTAACACTATCCTCCATGCACTAGGACCAATTTACATTTATACCAAGTCAATCAGCCTACAAACCTGTACATCTTTGAAGTGTGGGAGAAAACCGGTGCTTCCGGGTGAAAACCCACATGAGTCACGGGGAGAATGTGCAAACTTTGCACAGACAGCAGCTGTAGTCAGGATCGAACCTGGGTCTCTGGCGCTGTAAGGCAGCACCTCCACGTTGTTTCCATAAGATTCCCTCTCATCCTTCTAAATTCCAGTGAATACAAGCTCAGTCGATCCATTCTTTCATCATTTGTCAGTCCTGCCGCCATCCCGGGAATTAACCTGGTGAACCTACGCTGCAGTCCGTCAATAGCAAGAATGTCCTTCCTCAAATTAGGAGACCAAAATTGCAAACAATACTCCAGCTGCGGTCCCACCAGGGCCCCGGTACAACTGCAGTAGGACCTCCTTGCTCCTAAACTCAAATTCTCTTGCAATGAAGGCCAACCATGTCATTAGCTTTCTTCACTGCCTGCTGTACCTGTATGCTTACTTTCAGTGACTGATGTACAAGCACACCCAGGTCTCGTTGCACCTCCCCTTCTCCTAATCTGACACCATTCAGATAATAATCTGCCTTCCTGTTCTTGCCACCAAAGTGGATAACCTCACATTTATCCACATTGAGATGATTCAGTTGCCTGATAACAGCTGGAATGATCATTGTTAAAGTAGGAAATGTTGCTGTAGGAATGGAGGTGTAAGAGTGTGGAGCGATTGTAATATGAGTTTGTAGATCTGCTTCTGTGGTAAGCACACAAATAGTTGCCTGGGTTGGGTGCCATCTTGCTTCTAGTCGGAGAATTCAATGTTCCCACCATTGCTACCCAAGTTATCCAAGCAGGTGAGTGCAGAGTAAAGTGGTAGAGTCATACAGCGTGGAAACAGGCCCTTTGGCCAACTTGCCCACACTGACCAACATGTCCTATCTACAATAGTCCCACTTACCTGTGTTTGGCTCATATATTCCTCTAAACCTGTCCTACCATGTACCTGTCTAAATGTTGTTTGTTTTGTGAGTATGTGTATGTGTATGTGTTTATATATATATATATATATATATATATATGTAGAAAACATATATGTATGTAGGAAAGAACTGCAGATGCTGGTTTAAATCGAAGGTAGACACAAAATGCTGCAGTAACTCAGCGGGACAGGCAGCATCTCTGGAGAGAAGGAATGGGTGATGTTTCGGGTCGAGATCCTTCTTCAGACGGATGTCAGGGGAGGGGGTGGGACAAAGATAGAATGTAGTCGGAGACAGTAAGACTAGTGGGAGAACTGGGAAGGGGGAGGGGATGGAGAGAGAAAGCAAAGGCTATTTTAATTTAGAGGTCAATGTTCATACCGCTGGGGTGTAAGCTACCCAAGTGAAATATGAGGTGCTGTTCCTCCAATTTGCGCTGGGCCTTACTCTGACAATGGAGGAGGCCCAGGACAGAAAGGTCGGATTGAGAATGGGAGGGGGAGTTGAAGTGCTGGGCCACCGTGAGATCAGGTAGGTTAAGAAGGACTGAGCGGAGGTGTTCAGCGAAATGATCGCCGAGCCTGCGTTTGGTCACGCCGATGTAGAGAAGTTGACACCTGGAACAGCGGATACAGTAGATAAGGTTGAAGGAGGTGCAAGTGAACCTCTGCCTCACCTGGAAAGACTTGTGGATCTTTGGATGGAGTTGAGGGTGGAGGTAAAGGGACAGGTGTTGCATCTCCTGCGGTTGCAGGGGAAAGTACCTGGGGAGGGGGTGGTTTGGGTGGGAAGGGACGAGTTATCCAGGGAGTTTCGGAGGGAACGGTCTCTGTGGAAAGCAGAAAGGGGTGGAGATGGGAAGATGTGGCCAGTAGTGGGAACCCGTTGGAGGTGGCGATAATGTTGGAGGATTATATGCTGGAGGATATATATGTGTACTTGTGAGTATGTGAATATATACACACTGAACTTTTTTTTCTCCCTCTTGTTTATCATATTGTTTACAGTGTATTATGTTTACATATTCTGTTATGCTGCAGCAAGTAAGTAAGTAAGTAAGTAAGAAAGTTTATTGGCCAAGTATTCACATACAAGGAATTTGTCTTGGTGCTCCACCCACAAGTAACAACATGACATACAGTGACAGTTACGAATGACTCAGAAAACACTAAACATTAATAATAATAAAACATTAATGATAAAACACCATTGATCAAGCATGTGAACCAACAAAATACCTGATCAAAGGGAGGCTACAGATTTTTGGCTGTTGAGTGAGCAACTACTCGTGGATAAAAACAGTTTTTATGTCTGGCTGTGGCAGCTTTGACAGTCCGGAGTCGCCTTCCAGAGAGTGGGAATTTCATTGTTCTATCTGGGACATATGACAATAAAACACTCTTGACTCTCTTGACTCTTGTTTCTTAAACATTGCAATAGTCACTGTCTCAACTATCTCCTCCAGCAGCTCGTTCCATACACCCACCACCCTTGTGTAATAAAGTTACCCCTCGGGTTCCTACTAAATCTTTCCTCCCCTCTCCTTAACGTCCTCTGTTTCTCGATTCCCCTACTCTGGGCAAGAATTCTGTGCGTTAACCCGATCGATTCCTCCCATGATTTTGTACACCTCAATAAGATCACCCCTCATCCTCCTGCACTTCCAAGGAAGAAAGCCCTAGCCTGCTCAACCTCTCCTTGTACCTCAGACTCTCGAATCTATGAGACTCATTATATATTTATAAATAGTCGACTTATATATATATATCTATTTATATCTATCAGAGAGATATATATTGTCAGTTAGGTATAAAATATCAGAGAGATGTAGGAACCAGGAACTGCAGATGCGGTTCATAAAAAAGACACAAAATGCTGGAGTAACTCAGCGTGTCAGGCAGCATCTCTGGACCAAATGTCACCTGTTTTACGATGTATTTGCAAAAACCAACTACCACAATTTCATTTGAACACAGGCTTGATTGTATGAAATACATAAAACACCACAATAATCAGTGTGAAAGAGTTTTAGTTTTTTTAGGTTTAGAAATACAGCGTGGAAACAGGCCCTTCGGCCCACCGAGTCCGCATCGACCAGTGATCCCCGCACTAACACTATCCTACACATACTAGGGACAATTCACACTTACACCAAGCCAATTAACCTACAAACCTGTACGTTTTTGGAGTGTGGGAGGAAACCTAAGATCTCGGAGAAAACCCACGCGTGTCACGGGGAGAACGTACAAACTCCGTACTGACAGCACCCGTAGTCAGGATCGAACCCGGGTTTCCGGCGCTGCAAGCGCTGTAAGGCAGTAACTCTACCGCTGCGCCACCGTGCCGCCCTTTTGATTTGATTTAATCCTAGTTCATACATTGCCGTCTTCATGATGGCAAGGTGTGTAAACTATATGTTGCGGTAAATAAAATAAAAGCTTTTTTGCAGTGTATTCTGGAATACATTACTCTACTTGTTTGCAATATAACGTATTTCACAATTTTTTATTAATTTGTGTAAACTGACACTTATCAGTGGAGCATTAATCGAAATTAACATCAATATATTTCTGATGAAACTGACTGACATCAGTGTGTGCTGTTCATCCGTCATAATTTAGGACTGTTTTTAATTGCATTAAATTTAAATTAAGACATTCAGTTTTTAGCCATTATTTTTCATAAAACACTTTGAACTAAATTTTAGTGGGTCACAAAGCAAGAGAGTTGACAAATTGAACAAATTATGCAAATTCCATTCATTAAAGTTCAAATGGTACTTTTAACACTTCACGTGCTGGATTTTGTTCACATCTTGCAACAGTCTACCAATCTTGTTCAATTATGCATCGAAGCCGCAGCCTCGTTTAAGAGAAAACGGCACAAAGCTTAATTAGCAGCGTTCTCAGAAGAATGTCAGTCTCCAGCCTTGGGATCTAGTCATCAGAAAAATCCTTTGCCATTATTAATTAGAATTTTTACATTTTAATTACATTTTAAGATTAATATTAAGGCTTTTAGCAGTATGGTGCTAAGTGGAAATCTGTTTGCGAATCCCTGCCGGGGTGATGTGGGGCAGTTGTACGTATAGGTTTATTATTGTCACGTGTACCGTGTGCAGTGGAAAGTTTTGTCTTGCATGCTATTTAAACAGATCAATTATACCATACATAAATACAATCAAGTCAAACTCAAGTACAATAGATAGAGCAAAGCGGGAGATGCAAGAGTGCAGAATATAGTTCTCAGCTTTGTAGCGAATTAGTTCCAGAGTCCAAAGTCTACAATGGGGTAGAGGTGAATTGGACAGTACCCTAGCTTATTTTTCGTTTAGTTTAGAGATACAGCGTGGAAACAGGCCATTCGGCCCACCCAGTCCATGCCGACCAGCGATCCCCGTACGCTAGCACTATCCTCATCCACTATCCGCTCTCCACTATGGGGACAATTTACAATCTTTACCGATGCCAATTAACCAACAAACCTGTACATATTTGGAATGTGGGAGGAAACCGGAGCACACGAAGAAAACCCAAACGTTCACAGGGAGAACGTACAAACTCCATGCAGACAGCATCTGTAGTCAGGATTGAACCCGGGTTTCTGGTGCTGTAAGGCAGCAACTCTACCGCTGAGCCACCGTGCCGCCTTTGGGCTTTATGGAAGGACAGTTCATAGATACATAGATACATAGAAAATAGGTGCAGGAGTAGGCCATTCGGCCCTTCGAGCCTGCACCGCCATTCAATATGATCATGGCTGATCATCCAACTCAGTATCCCGTACCTGCCTTCTCTCCATACCCCCTGATCCCTTTAGCCACAAGGGCCACATCTAACTCCCTCTTAAATATAGCCAATGAACTGGCCTCAACTACCCTCTGTGGCAGAGAGTTCCAGAGATTCACCACTCTCTGTGTGAAAACGTTTTTCCTCATCTCGGTCTTAAAGGATTTCCCCCTTATCCTTAAGCTGTGACCCCTTGTCCTGGACTTCCCCAACATCGGGAACAATCTTCCTGCAGTTCAGAAATATGATAACAGAGCCTGATAACTTTGGGAAAAGCAGAAGCTATTCACTAGGCCATAAATGCTAACCTCATTGGTAGGGAAGCAAATAGCATAAATATGTAATAAGGGCAATTTGTTGTGATTGTGTTGGAAAAGTGTGAAGGAATGTGGGAAGGTGGGCTTAATCTAGAGAAAGGAACGTGCTTGCTGGTTTAATTATTTTTTCCATCTGATCTCTGGATAGCATGCAAAACAAGGCTTTTCACCGCAGCTCAGTAAATGTGACAGCAATGAGACTAAACCTAAAAAAAAAACATTCTTTACTCAGACGCAGAACGACTCATCCACTGCGCTGAGAAATCTCCTTCACTTTCTGTAGAATTGAGATTTTGGATGGATAAGTAGATCAACATTCATATCACCAAACAAATTTATTTCTGCAACTCAGCTTTGATAAGAAAACAAGAATCAGGATATTTAGCTTGAGTTTGAGTTTAATTTATTGTCACATGTCCCGATGAACTTCAAAAAGCTTTTGTTGTGTGCTAACCAGTCAGCGGAAAGAAATCTTCTTGCGTATGGCGTGCACAGCCTAAAGTTGTAGGACAACTTGTTCTATTTGATCTTATTCGATTGTGCACGCCGGGTTGATTGCATTCGTCGAAACAGGGCGGACCACGTGAAGGTTGCAATCTCCCACCCCAGCGGAAAGAAATGATTACACTCAAGCCATCCGCAGTGTACAGATACATGATAAAGGGAATAACATGAATAACATTTAGTGCAAGATAAAGTCCAGTAAAGTCTGATCGAAGCTAGTCGGAGGGTTTCCAATGAGGTAGACAGTAGCTCAGGTCTGCGCTCTAGTTGTTGGTAGGATGGTTCAGTTGCCTGATAACAGCTGGGAAGAAACTGTCCCTGAATCTGGAGGTGTGCGTTTGCATACCTCTATACCTTTTGCCCGTTGGGAAAAGGGGGAAGAGGGAGTGGCCAGGGTGCGACTCGTCCTTGTGGTCTGAGATATGACTCTGACGGAGTGAATGCAACGTGCTTCAGTCACAACTCACCAAGGGTGCGCTCATGGATCTGACAGTGATGCTCTGTAACTGGGTAAGAGTGATTGGCATCATCATCTACCTTCATCAATCGTTCGAAACCACAGTCAGGGATAATGAGATTAAAGATGCATTTCACTCCTTCATAATGTTTATTCATACAGGGAATGTGTGCGCAGTTTGGGATGTGAGTGAAGGTGGAACGTTTTGAGGGGAGAAACCTTGATGGTTGTTCCGTTACTGTCACCCATTTCTTGAAACTTTAAAGCATTTTGAACATAACTATTGATGGTAGCTGACAATCTTTCACTTTCAAAATCTATCCAAAAACCCACCTTCATTTAGTGTACCTTATAGGTTTTTACATCTCCTGCTTTGCCCATTCTTGTTACCAACCTGACTATTGTCTGTGGAATTCTCTGCCTCAGAGGGCAGTGGAGGCAGGTTCTCTGGATGCTTTCAAGAGAGAGCGAGATAGGGCTCTTAAAAATAGCGGAGTCAGGAGATATGGGGAGAAGGCAGAATGGGGTACTGATTGGGGATGATCAGCCATGATCACGTTGAATGGCGGTGCTGGCTCGAAGGGCCAAATGGCCTACTCCTGCACCTATTGTCTATTGTCTATTGTCTATTGTCTAACCTCACATAAAGGACTGTGTTATAGGATGATGGACGAAACAAAGATGTGTCTAGCAAAGCCTTCAATGGTAACAGCAGAATAGTTACCAGAACCAATTGTATGAAAGTGGTGTTCTGAAAATTATGAATTCTGAAGGCCGTAATGTGCCCAATTGATTTATAAACCTCAAACCTCTCTGGAACTTCATAAGTATAGATCTGCCTGGAGTGGAATGGACTGCATTCTGATCAGCAAATATTGAATTAAAGGGGAGATGACTAAATTATTATAAGCTACCCCCATGTTATAGAGAGATGGAATGAGTTGTATTCCTAGAAAACAATCTGCATAGTGATTTTCTGTAACCTGAAACCATGTTTATAGCACGCATCCCAAGTTTTGTATATTTATTTACTCATTTTAACATAAATTCCGTGAGACGCAGCCCACAGCAATCAAATGACAATTACTCTTCCAATTCCCCATTCCTGATATCTTAACTTTGACTCAGCACCTAACCGGAGTGGCCACACAGTAGGAATTTAGCAATTTAGTGGTGCAGCTAAATTCGGTGTCCATATTCCCATTGATCAATAATATCTTGTTTTTCATTAACATACAGCTAAAAGTATTGTGCTCTTCAGTACACCTATTAAGAAGGGTCTCGACCCGAAACGTCGCCCAATCCTTCTCTCCAGGGATGCTGCCTCACGCTCCAGCATTTTGTGTCTTCCTTCGATTTTACCAGCATCTGCAGTTCTTTCTTACACCTATTAATTTAGCAGCGGCATTTAATATTACCAATTACTGCAGGTCTCTGCTGCTGTGAGAGTGGGTGGAACTTACTTATTTTACCAGCGGTGATGGAGCAACACCTGTTCTGCATTATATTCAATTTGTTATTAATATCAAACTATTTTTTTTCCTTTCCAAATGCACTGGAAACTGAGCCAGTAAGCTGCATGAGTAGAATCTATGTCTGCTCTTTGTTCTTGCCTATCAATCGTGATTAATTGAAAAGGCAAAAAGTGAAACTTTGCAGTTTTCTGCAAGTTGACATGTACAGGTATTGACATACGGTGACATTTCACTTATACATTGGATAGAATCTGAACAAACAAATTTGCCAGTGAATATTTCAGATGGGTTTATGAATTCCAACCACCTACCATTGCAAAATGTTTATAAAATGATGGATAATTTTCTCTCGTCAACTTCCTTATGCTTTCTTCTGAACTCCTTTATCGTATTGATCTACAGAATGATTCTCTTGTTACATAAGCACATCCAGGTTCATGCATAATCCTTGACAATAATAATTAACCAGCTGAGTCAGGAGAACTTGCCCCATCATGTCCCATCTACACCATTCCCACCTGCCTGAATTTGTCCCATGTCACTAAACTTATCCTATCTATGTCTATATAACTAAAAGTCTCATCTTGACCACTTCCTGTCTGCACTGTATATTGATTTTAGAAAAAAACGCTACCATATATCGCTATGATTTTTGGCCATCTTACTCACAGTCCTCCTCCGCTGAGGCAGCCTTGAGAATTTTTCCAATCGATGAAAAATAAAAAAGTTATGAGCATTAAAAAAATCTTGAGATCAGCTGATTGGTCCTCTCGCCTGTTAATCACCACGATGAAGGTAATGCCCCTTCCGGGGAGGGGGGGGGGGGGTGGGCAGGACTATAAAACTCTGGAAGATCATGAGGGAGAGTCCACAACTGTGATTCTAAGCTGTGAATCAATGGAACTGTGAGTCTGCAATGTACTTGCAATGAATGATTTGGAAGCCCTTCTTCTTCTTCTTCTTGCGTATGGCGTGCACAGCCTAAAGTTGTAGGACAACTTGTTCTATTTGATCTTACTTGGTTGTGCATGGCAGGTTGATTGCATTCATCAAAACAGGGCGGACCATGTGAAGGTTGCAATCTCCCACCCCTGGAAGCCCTTAATGACAATGCAATGAGTTTGGGTTTTTTTGTTGCCAATTTGGTGGCCTGCACTCTGCGAGAAATGCTATGAAATTGAATGTGGTGGCCTGCACTCTGCTTGAAATGCTATGAAATTGAATGTGGTGGCCTGCACTCTGCTTGAAATTCAATGAAACAGAATGTGGTGGCCTGCACTCTGCTTGAAATGCTATGAAATTGAAGGTGGTGGCCTGCACTCTGCTTGAAATGCTATGAAATTGAATGTGGTGGCCTGCACTGCTTGAAATGCTATGAAATTGAATGTGGTGGCCTGCACTCTGCTTGAAAAGCTATGAAATTGAATGTGGTGGCCCGGACTCTGCTTGAAAAGCTATGAAATTGAATGTGGTGGCCTGGACTCTGCTTGAAATGCTACGAAATTAAATGTGGTGGCCTGCACTCTGCTTGAAATGCTATGAAATTGAATGTGGTGGCCTGCATTCTGCTTGAAATGCAATGAAATTGAATGTGGTGACCTGCACTCTGCTTGAAATGCTATGAAACTGAATGTGGTGGCCTGCACTCTGCTTGAAATGCTATGAAACTGAATGTGGTGACCTGCACTCTGCTTGAAATGCTATGAAATTCAATTTGATGGCCTGCACTCTGCTTGAAATGGAATTTCAAGGAATGGCCATGAGTGAACTGCCAGCCCACCAGGCCCGAGTGACTGAGCTGCCAGCCTACCAGGCCTGAGTGACTGAGCTGCCAGCCCACCAGGCCTGAGTGACTGAGCTGCCAGTCCAAGAATCCATTCGGACAACAATGTCCATACTAGCCCTCTGGAAACCAGTCCCTTCAGCCCACAACACCCATACTAGCGCTCCAGAAAGCCCCCCCCCCCCCCCCACTGGCCACCAATTTTGGAATTGGTGGAGCGGTGGAATATTGTGTTGGGGGACCAGCCCTCCGCAGTTCTTTCAATACACCCACCACCCTTTGAGTAAAAACGTTACTCCTAATGTTCCTATTAAATCTTCCCACCCCCCCTCCCCCATTCACCTTAACCCTGTGTCCTCTGGTTCTCAATTCCCCCAACACTGGGCAAGAGAGACCCTGTGTCGACCCGAACTATTCCTCTCATAATTTTAGACCCTTCTATAAGATCACTCCTCATCCTCCTGCGCTCTAGGGAATAGTCCCAGCATGCTCAACCTCTCCCGATACCTGAAACACCCAAGTCTTGGCAATATCCTTGTAAATCTTCTGTGCGTACATGACAATAACATCTTTCCTATAACATAATGCCCAGAACTGAACACAATGTTCTACATGTGGCCTCACCAATGTCTTATACAACTGCAACAAGACCTCCCAACTTCTATACTCAATACTCTGACTGATGAAGGCCAATGTGCCAAAAGCTTTTTGATCACCCCATCTACCTGTGAGGCCACCTTCAAGGAACAATGTACCTGCACTCCTAGATCCCTCTGCTCTACAACACTACCCAGAGCCCTACCATTCACTGTGTAGGTCCTGCCCACGTTAGACTCTCCAAAATGCAACAACTCACATTTCTCTGTATTAAATTCCACCAACCATTCCTCAGCCCACCTAGCCACCTAGCCACTGATCAAGATCCTGCTGCATAGAAACATAGAAACATAGAAAATAGGTGCAGGAGTAGGCCATTCGGCCCTTTGAGCCTGCACCGCTATTCAATATGATCATGGCTGATCATCCAACTCAGTATCCTGTACCTGCCTTCTCTCCATACCCCCTGATCCCCTTAGCCACAAGGGCCACATCTAACTCCCTCTTAAATATGGCCAATGAACTGGCCTCAACTACCTTCTGTGGTAGAGAATTCCACAGATTCACCACTCTCTGTGTGAAAAATGTTTTTCTCATCTCGGTCCTAAAAGATTTCCCCTTAATCCTTAAACTGTGACCCCTTGTCCTGGACTTCCCCAACATCGGGAACAATCTTCCTGCATCTAGCCTGTCCAACCCCTTAAGAATTTTGTAAGTTTCTATAAGATCCCCCCTCAATCTTCTAAATTCTAGCGAGTACAAGCCGAGTCTATCCAGTCTTTCTTCATATGAAAGTCCTGACATCCCAGGAATCAGTCTGGTGAACCTTCTCTGCACTCCCTCCATGGCAAGAATGTCCTTCCTCAGATTTGGAGACCAAAACTGTGCGCAATACTCCAGGTGTGGTCTCACCAAGACCCTGTACAACTGCAGTAGAACCTCCCTGCTCTTATACTCAAATCCTTTTGCTATGACTCTTATACTCAAATCCTGTTGCTATGAAGCAAGAATCCTTTTGCTATGAGGCACAGAGCAAGAATATCCTCAGTAGATCTAAATCAGTCTCAGTCATAAGGGCGACACAGGGCACAGTGGTAGAGTTGCTGCCTTGCAGCACCCGAGACCCGGGTTCAATCCCGATGACGGGTGCTGTCTCTATGGAGTTTGTACGTTTTCCCTATGACCGCGTGGGTTTTCCCCGGGTGTTCCGGTTCCTCCCCACACTCCAAAGACATGCAGATTGTAGCTTAATTAGCTTCTGTTGATTGTAAATTGTCCATAGTGTGTGTAGGATATTGCTAGAGTACAGGGTGATCGCTGGTCAGCGCCGACTCGGTGGACCGAAGGGCCTGTTTCCACGCAGTATCTCCAAAATCTAAAGTCATGATAGTTGTAAGATAATTTAGTGATTTGATTGCAGCAGGTATGAAGACTATTGTTCATGGTTAAGGTCCAGTTTTCACATAGATAGGGTTAAGGAGTCTGTGGAGAACAAGTTAAGGGAATGGTCTGTGTGAGGTTAGGCTTTATACCTGTGGGACTAATAAGAAATAGAACCTTATGAAATGTTATTCACCATGAAGGTCATAGCTATTAGCACCAGTTTTAAGTGTTTCACAGACTAGACACATGGCATAATAATGACTGGCATAATGAATAGCAGCGTGAGGTGGGATAAAAACTTTCATTTGTGTTTTTGTTAAAGGTTAGCATTCAATGCTATCCTGCACTCTTAAACAAAGTCAATTATTTTCAGATTTAAAAAAAGTCTTAGAAAAGAAGCGTTTCAAAATGTTTGTCATGTCTTAGAACATATCTCTATTATGGTTGTTTCAGATTTGTAGTGGAACAATATGTATTGGATTACTGAGGAATATGGAGCTGATAAGGAGCCTACATGTGTCACAAGACACGCAGGCTTCGTGTTACTGAAGAGGAACATTGCACAGCATCACTGGATTGTTGAAAATGTACATATTTTTTATTACTAATTGCTTATTTGCCTATCCTGAACAAAGCAATTGATCTTTAAGGGGAGTTAAATGAATAAGAGTTTATCGCAAGATGCCACAGACTCTCGTTGCATTTCAGAGTGCATCAACTGAGATGGGATCGGAATGCAGAATGCAAAGTCTTCCCCTCACACGAGGGCATATTTTGGTGTCGGTCATGCGGTCTAGGAGCCCAGGCTCTCCACAGAGCAGACGGGAAGGTTATCAGAGTGACAGGCAGCAGGCAGATACAGCCCCAGGCTGCCCTTGAGCAGTTCCAGTCGTGCATAGAAAGCACCTTGCAGCCGCTGACAAGCGCAGCCGATCGGCACTAAATCAAAAATCAGTGCCAGGTGGGAACCTAAGCCACCATGAAGGTCACAGCCATCAACACCATACCATCTCAATCCAAAGAAGAGAAGCGAGATGAGGGAAGCTTGTATTTTTTTTTTACAACTCGGCATCACTCAAAGTTCTGGTCATGTTATTTTAATCCCCTTTGCATTAACTGGGCATACTTGCTAATCTACTGCGTTTTACACTTTCTGCCTTTATACTCCATCAACCTTGGCTAATCGCTGTTATAGTTTCACTTCAATTCATCACATGAGATTTCACATCCAGGTTATTTACCAGCAGAAGGCACCTGTGACTGATGCTGGTCTCTGATAGTGATATCAAACATCAAATAAAATCTAAAACGTATACAGTACTTAGCAACTTTGTCCCGTGTTTACATCTTGTTGGTTTGTTTTTTGCCACTGTGCAGATTAAAACTAATCTGAAGGCATCACCAGGAAGCTGAGAATATGTTTCTAGTTATCATTGAGCCATAGTCATAGAAACATGGAGCACATTCGGCCCATGATATCCATGCCATCCCTTTTCACCCATCCACACTAATCCCATTTGTCCAAATTAGATCCAAATCCACCATCTGGCCATGCATATTTGGGTGCTGTCTAAATGTCTCTTAAGTGTGTATAAAGGAACTGCAGATGCTGGTTATACTGAACATAGACACAAAGTGCTGGAGTAATTCAGTGGGTCAGGCAGCATCTCCGGAGATAACGGATGGGTGACGTTTCGGGTCGGGGCTCTTCTTCCCTCTGAAGAAAGGGTCCAATCCGAAACGTCACCCATCCTTTTTCTCCAGGGATGCTGCCTGACCCGCTGAGTTACTCCAGAATTTTGTAGCTGTCCCTTAAGGGTAGTGGTTGTATCTGATTCCACCACCTACTCTGGTGGGGGGGGGGGTTGGAGTTCCAGATATCAGTCAGTTTCTACATAAAAATAAAATTCCCCGTCAATTCTCTGCCTTAAATCATGGCGTGTTTTTTAATTCCCTGGATGCTCACAACTTTGATTCCTGATATTATCCTACTGAACCTTTCCTCAATCTTTCAAGGAGCTGCAATATCCCCATCTTTGATGTGATATTTGGTGCAAGATCAGTTTAGTTTAGTTTATCATTGACACGTACACCGAGTTACAGTGGAAGACTTTTTGTTGCGTGCTATCCAGTCAGTGAAAAGACAATACATGAATACAATCTAGCCGTCCACAGTGCACAGATACAGGATAAAGGGTTTAACGTATAAGATAGATATACGATAAAGTCCAAAACTTCAATTAAACACTCCAATAATAATTGAATCGGCATCTTGAACGGGTTCATATATAATACTTCAACTAAACATTATTTTATTTGCCGAAATTGCGATTTTGGGCTTCCTTCCTCTGTTATTCTCCACCAAACAATGGCTCCTACCCAATAAATTGAATACTGGCATCTTTAATCATCTTTGTCAAAGATGCTCTGAACCACAACACTGAAGATCATAGAAGAGCGTAGAGAAAAATATTTTCTTCTCCTTGTGAGAATGTATAAAAAACACGGTGTACTGAATATATTTTTCTTACTGTGAACTAATTGACATGTTCATATACAATTCTTTTGTATGCTAGTGCCAAATAGTCATTACCCATTTTTAAAACAAATTTATTTTAAATGGAATGATCGTTGTATTCAAATAATACACGAAGAAATTTTATGCAAACTGATTAATTGAAATGCTACCAGAGGAAATTAAATCCCTATGGCATCTCTCAATTCAATTGAAATGCTAACCTCATAATTGTTTGATAATAAATTCATATAAAATAATTAAAATTCAGGGCACGCCATTAATAGTTTATTCAACTGTTTACCTTAACTGTTGACTTATTCGTACCAAGAATGACCATTCAGGTGCTGTGAGGACGCAAATCGATTTTAAAAGAAGTGTTCACAAAGAATTCGGAATTCTTCGCCACAAGCTCACCGTTGAAGCAATATCTCTGGATTCCTATAAAACGGGAAGTAGGAAGATGCTTGAAGATACGTAACAAAGCGCACTGCCTGTGTGCCGATTAATGGAATTAGCCGAAGATGGAGAATTGCTTCGTTGGAGAATAACAAAAGTAGATGCAATAAAACTGTAGGCCATAAGTGGTTCAAGGGCCAGGGCGGCACGGTGGCGCCGCGGTAGAGCTACTGTCTTACAGCGAATGCAGCATCAGAGATCAGGGTTCGATCCCAACTATGGGTGCTGTCTGCATGGAATTTGCACGTTCTCCCCGTGACCTGCGTGGGTTTTCTCCGAGATCTTCGGTTTCCTCACGTACAGGGTTTGTACGTTAATTGGCTTGGTAAATGTTTTTAAAAAATTGTCCCTAGTGTGTGTAAGATGGTGTTAATATGCGGGGATCGCTGGTCGGCGCGGACCCGGAGGGCCTAAGGGCTTGTTTCCACGCTGTATCTCTAAACTAAACTAAATAGAACCACTCGCCCTAACTCACCCTCCCATTCCCATGCTGACCTTTCTGTCCTGGGATCTCCCCGTTGCTAAACACTTTAACTCCACCTCCCATTCCCACACTGACCTTTCTAGCTCCTCCATTGTCAGAGTGAGGCCCAAAGTAAATTGGAGGAACAGTACCTCATATTTCGCTTGGGCAGCTTACACCCCATTGAACATTGACTTCTCTAACTTCAAGTAATCCTTGCTTTCCCACTCTCTCCATCCCTCTCCCATCCTAGTTCTCCAACTAGTTTTTACTGTCCTCCTGATTAAATTTTACTTTAAAAGTAAAAGCTCATTGTCAGCTTCCCCTAGCAAACAATGATCTATTCTACATTTTCCTTTGATCTTTTGTTTTCACACCCTACCCTTCCATATCTCTCGTTTCCCTCTCCCTGACTCTCAGTCAGAAGAAGGGTCTGGACCCAAAACATCACCCATTCCTTCTCTCCAGTATTTTGTGGCTATCTTCAATGGAAAAGTCATACTGGTTGTTTTTTTTGTCTTAGTATCCATTACACAATATTAAGTGAACAAAAATATTAACAAAGTGAGATATATATGATATATTTGAAAAGATCATAGTTCCAAAACCTATTCTTGAAACCGTTGACACTGAAAGTCATGATAGGTTAATGTAAAATTCGCAAGCATTGCACTTTTATTACCCAGCCCAAAGATCAACAGACTACTGACAAAGTGCTAAAAAGGGAGTCACAAGAAACTGCAGGTACTGGAACCCGGGCAAAATACAAAGTGCTGGAGGAACTCAACAGGTCAGGCAGCATCTTGTGGGGGGGGGGGGGTGGGGGAGGGTGGACAGATGACGTTTCAGGTCAGGATCCTTCTTCAGGCTAATTAAAAAGGAGTACCTCAAATAGAAATACCACGTCACTTGAGGTAGAGAAAAAAGGTTTAATGTGTTAAAGAAGGAACTGCAGATGCTGGAAAATCGAAGGTACACAAAAATGCTGGAGAAACTCAGCGGGTGCAGCAGCATCTATGGAGCGAAGGAAATAGGCAACGTTTCAGGCCGAAACTCTTCTTCAGACTGATGGGGGGTGGGGAGAAGAAAGAAAAAGAAAAAAGGCGGAGGAGGAGCCCGAGGGCTGAGGGATGGGAGGAGACAGCCCGAGGGCTGAGGAAGGGGAGGTGACAGCAAGGACTAGCAAAATTGGGAGAATTCAATGTTCAAAAAGGTTATTTGAGGCAGGGAAAAATAAAATAATACATGAAATAAAACTCTATCAACTGAATCAATACGAGGTCATAGAACCATAGAAACATAGAAAATAGGTGCAGGAGTAGGCAATTTGGCCCTTCGAGCCAGCACCGCCATTCAATTTGATCATGGCTGATCATCCAAAATCAGTACCCCGTTCCTGCTTTCTCCCCATATCCCTTGATTTCATTAGCCCTAAGAGCTATATCTAACTCTCTCTTGAAAACATCCAGTGAATTGGCTTCCACTGTCTTCTGTGGCAGAGAATTCCACACTCAACTCTCTGGGTGAAAAAGTGAAAAAGGTCAATTTGCTAGTAAACAGGAATATATCTCTTGGAGTTTTAGAATATTTGATTCTTCACAAGTTTTTCCTGCCATACACAGCCAATAAAAAGATCTTTATATTGATTTTATAGACAATGGACAATAGATTTTGAATTGGTTATTGGAGTAGGGGAAAAAAATCCATTAAGCAGCTAAAATTTGGCAATGTTGGCAGATGTGATTAAGTATCACGGATAAGGTTTGCAGAAACTCAGCTATTTCTCTTGGTTTTATTTTTGACGAGAAATGCCAAGGGTTCTTTGAAAAACAATAGTGTTCGAGCGTTGAAGGAAAAATACAACAACCAGTGCTGCAAAAAAAGTGGGGAACCCACTTAATGATGGACTGCACAAGAATCAGTCTTATGTCAATCACTGTGGAGATACAACATATTTTTCTTAACAGAATAAGACCTCTTATCGACCCTATCTTCCAGACAAAAAAAACAGGCAGGTTTCTGTGCAGGGAGAAGCTGTCTCGACCGAATATACATCCTGTGTAGGCTTGTCAAGGGAACAACATAATAACAGCCCCTATTTGTTACTTTCATTGATTTTAAGCAACATTCAATTTGATTGATGAATGGTGAAAGTCAGGTCCATATAGGAAGAATCCATTCGACCCTTAGTGTAGATATGATATGAAATATTAATGACCACAAAAGCCGAGAACATCTAGCACATTCTGCTTATACCTCTGTTCATAATTCATGATGCTTTCCGATAATAAACAATGCAGTGTATTTCAGAAAGTGCAAAAGTCACTTTGCTGCAATGTTGTTGCTATCAGCAGCTTTGGCATCGCAGTGTGAACAAAACTCTTATTCGAGTGAGGTCTCATACAGGACCCGTCAATGAAATTCACGCTTGCTATTGACATAGGAGATAGAACATTGCAGCATAAGGACAGGGCCTTCAGCCCACATTGTCAGTGCCGAACATGATGCCAAGTCCTGGTTAGTTTAGTTTGGTTTAGATTAGCCTAGAGATACAGTGCGGAAACAGGCCCTTTGTCCCACCAACCAGCGGTCCCCGCACACTAACACTATCTATCCTACACACACTAGGGACAATTTTACATTTAACCAATTTAGTCAATTAACCTACAAACCTGTATGAAGGAATCGCAGATGCTAGTTTAAACCGAAGATTGACACGAAATGCTGGAGTAACTCGGCGGGACAGGCAGCACCTCCGGAGAGAAGGAATGGGTGATGTTTCGGAGCGATTCTCGAACCATTCCTTCTCTCCAGAAATGCTGCCTGTCCCGCTGAGTTACTCCAGCATTTTGTGTCTATCTTCAACCTACAAACCTGTACGTCTTTGGAGTGCGGGACGAAACTGAGGATCTCGGAGAAAACCCACGCAGGACAAGGGGAGAACGTAGACTTTGTACAGATAGCACCCGTGGTCAGGATCGAACCCGGGTCTCTGGCGCTGTAAGGCAGTAACTCTACCGCTGCGCCACCGTGCCAACTCTTATCTGCCTACATATAATCCATGTCCCTCCACTCCCCGCATATCCAAATTGCTTATCCAAAATTCTCTTAAAAGCCACCATTGTATCTGCCTCCACCATCACCCCTGGCAGCATGTTCCATGCATTCATAAAAATTGTACCCGATAGGTCTCTGTTAAACCTTGCCCCTCACGCCCCTCAGCCTTTATAACAAGAGGAATCGAATATCGGAGCAAAGAGGTCCTTCTGCAGTTGTACAGAGCTCTAGTGAGACCACACCTGGAGTATTGTGTGTAGTTTTGGTCCCCTAATTTGAGGAAGGACATTCTTGCTATTGAGGGAGTGCAGCGTAGGTTTACAAGGTTAATTCCCGGGATGGCGGGACTGTCATATGCTGAGAGAATGGAGCAGCTGGGCTTGTACACTCTGGAGTTTAGAAGGATGAGAGGGGTTCTCATTGAAACATATAAGATTGTTAAGGGCTTAGACACACTAGAGGCAGGAAACATGTTCCCGATGTTGGGGGAGTCCAGAACCAGGGGCCACAGTTTAAGAATAAGGAGTAAGCCATTTAGAACGGAGACGAGGAAACACTTTTTCTCACAGAGAGTGGCGAGTCTGTGAAATTCTCTGCCTCAGAGGGCAGTGGAGGCGGGTTCTCTGGATACTTTCAAGAGAGAGCTAGATAGGGCTCTTAAAAATAGCGGAGTCAGGGGATATGGGGAGAAGGCAGGAACGAGGTACTGATTGTGGATGATCAGCCATGATCACTTTGAATGGCGCTGCTGGCTTGAAGGGCCAAATGGCCTGCTCCTGCACCTATTATCTATTGTCTATTGTCTATTGTCACACCTTAAAAGCTATGCCCTCTGGTATGTGATTTTTCCATCCTGGGAAAAGATTCTGACTGCCATTTGCATTGATCATCATTGCCCCTCAGATCGGCCAACTTGGGGTTGCTGAATATCCTGCGGTCTAGGCATAAGCTCAGGGGCGACCGCGCCTTTGCGGTTGCAGCCCCTAGACTGTGGAAGAGCATCCCCTTTCCCATCAGAACTGCCCCCTCCATCGACTCTTTTAAGTCAAGACTAAAAACTTATCTATACTCCCAAGCCTTTCCTGACGTCCTCTGAGTGAGAGCTACATGTATATATGTATGTAGTTTGTTTTGTTTATGCTATTCTTATAACAAATGTAAAGCACTTTGGCCAACGAGAGTTGTTTTTTAAATGTGCTATATAAATAAATGTGATTTGACTTGACTTGACTTGACTAGACAGCATCTCAGACTGCAACGCATTGTCTCCAAGGCCTCTAGGATCATCAACTCTCCCCTCCCCTCAATCCATTCCATTTACCTCCAACGTACCTCAAAACGGGCAACAAAGATCATCTCGGACCCCTCCCATCCAGCAAACCACCTTTTCCAGTCTCTCCCTTCAGGGAGGCGCCTTAGGTCACTTGCTACAAAATCCACCCGTTTTAAAAACAGTTTCTTCCCCTCAGCAATAAGAACATTTAATTCCCTCCAATAACTTTTTGACTTTGATGTATACAGTGTCTTATCTATGGTTTTTGTCTGTTCTTTTGCACTATGTATTGTTGGTGAGATTTGTGATTTGTGATGTGCTTTATTATTATTGTTGTTAGTGTTAATGTGCTAAAGCAGTACCATCATGTACCGAACCCAATTACCACCAACCCTGGTCGTGTGGCAAATAAAGTTTCTATTCTATTCTATTCTATTAAGTTAATGATTCTACCAAAATTGTCAATGACTTTTATTGCGTTCAATATCTGCATATTGAAATGCACATTATTATCTATGGGATGAGTTTAACGATCTCAGATTTAAAAAAAAATGGAAATAATGTAATTCTAAGTTTCAGATTTTTTTGAATCTTTGATTTTATTTTAGACTTTAGACTTCAGAGATATAGCGCGGAAACAATATAGTGCACGTAACAATAATAAACCTGAACCCAAACAAAATGTGCAAGCAGACAAGATTAGTTTAGCTTGTCATCATGTTTGGCACAGACATTGTGGGCCGAAGGGCCTGGTCCTGTGATGTGCCATTTTATTTCCTATGTTTTATTAAACCCTACTCAGCGAACAACTGGAACATTTTACTATCAGGAATGTGCTGTTTATAAAGTGGCGGTGATAGAGACAATAATAACAAATGGAAATTAAAGAACTACTATGCGTAGTAGCACTATGGGAGCAAGGAACAAGGAAGAGACTAGCTGGGTAGCTCCTTCTAAAAGCTTCAACAAGAATATAGACACTTTAACTCCCCTTCCCATTCCCACACTGACCATTCTGTTCTGGGCCCCCTCCACCGTCAGAGTGAGGCCAAACGCAAATTGGAGGAACAGCACCTCATATTTCGCTTGGGCAGCTTACAACCCAGCGGTATGAATTTGTTTTCTCTAACTTCAAGTAACCTTTGCTTTCCCTGTCTTCATCCCTCCCCCTTCCTAGTCCTCCAACTAGTTTCACTGTCCCCCCGATTAATGTAACTGTTCGCATGCATCGTTGTCACCTTCCCCTCAACCATTCTACATTTCCTTGATCATCGTCTGCTTTGATATGTCGTTTTTACACCTAACATTCGCTTTGTACCCATCCATAATCTCCAGTTTCCTTCACTCCAGTTAAAGTGTCTGAAGAAGCCGTCACCCATTCCTTCTCTGTTGCTGCCTGTCCTGCTAAGTTACTCCAGCATTTTGTGCCCTTCTAAGAATATTCTGCTGCTTGGTCTTCTCTGTCACCCTATAATTCAACCCATTACACTGAATGTAAAGCTCAGCACAGTCTGTCACATTTCTGATTTCACATGCAGACTTGGACAATTCTTAGCTTCAAGCTATCATTGTGACGACAGAAGATGTAACCTTAAGTCAGTCTGCACTAAATCTGCTGTTTGTCATTAATTCCATCCCCATTTATTCCTGATTTGTACCTAACACTCTATTCCTGGTACCCTATTTATTCTTCTGCTCAGTTATGCTCACCATCTTGATTTCATTTCAATGTGTGCTCTCAATATTTCTCATCTGCTCCTCTACCTCAGAAACTTTGCTTGCTCTGACACCACTCCGATTTTTTGGTGCTGAAACGCTCATATATATTCATCACCTCTAATCTGCACTTTCATAACTCTCTCCATTCTGACCGCTCATTTTGCCTAAAACTCTCAAATGTCATGTTTATAAGTTCTAGGAGCAGAAATAAGCCATTCTGCCCATCAAGTCTACTCCGCCATTCAATCATAGAAACATAGAAACATAGAAACATAGAAAATAGGTGCAGGAGTAGACCATTCGGCCCTTCGAGCCTGCACCGCCATTCAATATGATCATGGCTGATCATCCAACTCAGTATCCTGTGCCTGCTTTCTCTCCTTACCCCCTGATCCCTTTAGCCACAAGGGCCACATCTAAAGCAGGTACAGGATACTGAGTTGGATGATCAGCCATGATCATATTGAATGGCGGTGCAGGCTCGAAGGGCCGAATGGCCTACTCCTGCACCTATTTTCTATGTTTCTAACTCCCTCTTAAATATAGCCAATGAACTGGCCTCAACTACATTCTGTGGCAGAGAATTCCAGAGATTCACCACTCTCTGTGTGAAAAATGTTTTTCTCATCTCGGTCCTAAAAGATTTCCCCTTTATCCTTAAACTGTGACCCCTTGTTCTGGACTTCCCCAACATCGGGAACAATCTTCCTGCATCTGGCCTGTCCAACCCCTTAAGAATTTTGTAAGTTTCTATACGATCCCCCCCTCAATCATGGCTGATCTATCTCTCCCTCTCAACCCCATTCTCCTACCTTCTCCCCATAACCCCTGACACCCTTATTAATTAAGAATCTTGTCAATCTCCGCCTTAAAAATATCCATTGACGGTCTCCACAGTCGTCCGTGGCAAAGAATTTCACAGATTCACCACCCTCTGACTAAAGAAATTCCTCCTCATCTCCTTTCTAAAGGTATGTCCTTTTATTCTGAGGGTATGACTGCTAGTCCTGGACTCTCCCACTAGTGGAAACATCCTCTCCACCTTCACTCTACCCAAGCCTTTCACTAATCGGGAAATTTGAATCAGGACCCCCCTCATTAATGTCAATCCCATGTTGGATTTGCGCAATATTTATTAGCATATAACTTTTCACAGCTACTCATCTTAATGCCTGGTCCAATAGAGGCACCAAGTGTTTTTATTGTTGTAAGTACCAGGAACGGAATAATTCTACAACTTTTGCTGCAACTTTTACAGGCACATTTAATGTAACAACACAACAAATATATATGCAATAACAATAATAAGTATATTAGATTAGATAGCCCTTTATTGTCATTCAGACAGAAGTCTGAACGAAATTGCAACAGTCATACATAAAACAACAATAAACACATATTAACATCCACAACAGTGAGTCCACCCAACATCTCCTCACTGTGATGGAGGCAAAAGTCTTAGGTCTGCAGTCTCTTCCCTCCTCTTCTCCCTCTGCGCTGAGGCGATACCCCCCGGGCGATGTTTCCCGCGGCTCAAACACCGCAGCCCGGTGTGGTCGAAGCTGCCGCCCACCAGTCCTGCAGACGCAGACGCTGGCCCACGGCCGAACCCCGGACTCAGGCCACCACCTCCAGAACACCGTCCCAGCCACTCTCACGTGAGTACCGTGCCGTCTTCAGCCTCGGGCCGGGCCGCCCCGATATGGGCGCCGAACCTCCCCCGGGCCGGGCCGCCCCGACATGGGCGTCGCTTCTTCACCGGGCCAGGCCGCCCTGACTTGGGCGTCGCTTCTCCCTCTGGCCGGGCTGCCCCGACATGGGCGTCGCTTCTCCCTCTGGCCGGGCCGATAAGTTAACAGTGCATGGTTTAGTTTAGTTTATTGTCACCTGTACCAAGGTACAGTGAAAAGTTTTTGTTGCATGCTAGCCAGTCAGCGGAAAGTCAATACATGATTACAATCGAGCCATCCACAGTGTACACATACATGACAAAGAGAATAATGTTTAGTGCATGACAAAGTCCAGTAATGTCCGATTACAGATAGTCCGTGGGTCTTCAATGAGATAGATGGTAGATCAGGACCGCTCTCTTGCTATTGGGAGGATGGTTCAGACATTACTGCAACTGAACCATCCTCCCAATAGCTGGGAAGAAACTGTCTCTCAATCTGGAGGTGTGCGCTTTCACACTTCAGAACCTGTTGCCCGATGGGAGAGGGGAGAGGAGGGAGTGACTTGGTTTGTCCTTGAGTGACTTGTGGTTCGTCCTTGTGTAGTGTGTGGTGTAACCTTTATACAAAGTCCATAGTAGTTTGGTGCTGGGTTAGGGTTGTGTAGGTGGTTCAAGAGCCTGATGGTTGAGGGGAAGAAACTGTTCTTGAACCTGGAGCAATGTTTCTCAAGCTCATGTACTTTCCTCCTGGCACCAACAATGTGCCAGAGATTCAAGCAAGTCAGGGGGCAGAAGTGGGTGCAGTTGCTATTACAGATGAGAAGATGCTGGGGGAGCAGAAAGGTCTAAAGGTGGATAAGTCACCTGTACCTGATGGACTACACCCTAGGATTTTGAAAGAGGTAGCTGTAGAGATTGTGGAAGCATTAGTAGTGATCTTTCAAGAATCACTAGAATCAGGAATGGTTCCAGAGGACTGGAAAATCGCAAATGTGACCACTGTTTAAAAAGGCAGCAAGGCAAAAGAAAGGAAATTATAGGCCAGTTAGTTGGTCTTCTGTGCTGGGTAAAATTTTAGAGTCCATTATTAAGGATAAGGTTTTGGAGTACTTGGAAGCGCATGATAAAATAGGCTGACGTGGGCATGATTTTGTTAAGGGGTGATCTTGCTGACAAATCTGTTGGGAGTTTTTTGAGGAGGTAACATTCAGGATAGACAGAGAGTCAGTGGATGTTATTTATTTGGATTTAGTTTGATAACCTATTCTCACAGGTTCTATATTATCCCACTTTCTTATCCATTCCCTACACATTGGGGACAATTTTACAGCATCTAGTTAACCTACAAACCAGCACATCTTCGGGATGTGGGAGGAAACCGAAGCTCCCAGGCGGTTACAGGGAGAGCGTGCAAACTCCACACATACAGCATCCGTGGTCAGGATTGAACACGGATCTCTGGCGCTGTGAGGCACCAGCTCTGTGCCGCCCGGATTGAAATCTGGAATGCATTGCCCAAATTGTTGGTGGAGGCAGAGATTGTCACAGCATTTACGAAGTGTGTGCACGAGCCGTTGCATAGCTGAGGCATATAAATACGAAAACCTTTATCCCGAAAATCCAAGCGAACATTGAAACTCAAGGTCTATCTGGCTTGATATAAAGACTAGCAATATTTAACAAGGGCTCATTGTGTAATGCGGAAGTTCAATTGCATATACCTTCTGCTGCAAAGGACTTGTGTCTGAGGTCACACACCTGATGCACATCACTAACAGGAATGTGTAAGGCAGTGTGCACTGTCCAAACCTATCCATTAGTGCTAACTGCATTAGGTGAGGTATATTCTCAGAAGTCTGAAGATGAGTCAGTCTTCACCTGCGCACTCTCAGCAATTTATCTGTGGAAAGCAAAGCAGAGTGGAATCAAGACTCCAACTATTAGGCTGGGCTAATTAGAAATAATGAATTTATGCATGAATGTTGCACAGGGCAGTCCATTTTATGATCCTTTTACACCTCACTGTTTGCACTTCACGGATAATAATACTCCTTTTAATTATACATTTTGATTTGCATATTTTGATAAGAATGTGGAAAATCACGCATATAATTTGTAAAATTAAAAGCCAATTCTTTACATGGCTATAAGTTACTTCATTTTACATTTGCAAAGAGAAAAGAGAAGTAGTTCAACATAGAGGCAGCGGTAGAATTGCTGCCCTGCAGCGCCAGATACCCGGGTCTGATCCTGACTACTGATGATGTCTGTACAGAGTTTGTACGTTCTTCCTATGACCGCGTGGGCTTTTTTTGGACTTTGGGAATGACGCCTGCATGTGTAATATATGTAAACTGAATTTCACTGTGCAGTTGCATATGTGACATATGCTCCATTGAACCATTGAAATGGTTTGGAGGTAGATTAGCCATGATCTTGTTGAATGATTCAGATTCAGATTCACATTCACATTTACTGTAACATACACCAATTAAGGTACAGTGATATTTGAGTTACCATGCATCCATACAATTAAAAGAACACAACACAATTAAAAAGAATGGCAGAACAGGCTTGAGAAGCCAATGAACCTGCTCCTCCTTCTATTTTCTAGTCAAGTCAAGTCACGTTTATTTCTATAGCACATTTAAAAAACAACTCTCGTTGACCAAAGTGCTTTACATTGGTGGAGGTACTAACGTTATACAACAGTGGTTCATCGATTTAATACATACATAAATACATACATATAGCCCTCCCTCAGATGACGTCAAGAAAGGCTTGAGAGTAAAGATGAGTTTTAAGTCTCGACTTAAAAGAGTTGATGGAGGGGGCAGTTCCGATGGGAAGAGGGATGCTGTTCCATAGTCTAGGAGTTGCAACCGCAAAGGCACGGTCGCCCCTGAGCTTATGCCTCAGGTCCCCCAAGTCGGCCGATCTGAGGGACCTGGAGGTGGTGTGGTGGGTAAGCAGACTTTTGATGTAGATGGGTGGGGGCAAGCCCGTTAAGGGCTTTGTAAGCATAAAGAAGCATCTTGAAATTTATTCGGAACCGCACAGAGAGCCAGTTTATTTATACCATTTTTACAATGTTGCCTTTGTCTCCTAAAAAGCTACTGCAACAATTGCAGTCTCTCAGTGCTCCTCAAGCACGGGACGGTAAATGTGTTATTTTGCCTTGGAAACAAAGACTTTCTTGCTCCGGTTGGAGAAGGCTCAATATAGAGGTTTGCGAGACAGTTTTATGGCAGTTGTTTTGTGGGTAAGAGGACTTAAAGGCTTGGTACTTTAATATAGCTATTGCTGTAAGGTTCAGCACACAAGATGCCTTTTAGTCTAAAGTGCTGCTTGTACTCATTCCAAACACATAAACCTCTGCCCTTTAAGGTGCCGTTGTATGCTCTTCACATTTGGCCGTTCTTCCTAATTTCCCTTCTGCAAATTGACAATCTATTTATTGGAGAGTGCGTTTGATGCTGGCATTTCGTCAGCTGTGTTATGACGGAATCCCAGTAGTAGAATGGATTGAGTTCTTTACCGACTTCCTGACTTTTCCAAATAAAGCTCGGCATGAACGGTGTCTCGGCTCCGTTTATAAGCACTGTTGTCCCCTGCACAAAGAGACAAGGTGCTGGAAACGAAGGGGAAGATTGTCAGCGTCTTTAGTTGAGAGATACAGCGTGGGAACAGGCCCCTTCGGCCCACTGGCTGAGATGTGCCCACACGCGCTGACCAATGATCACCCGTACACCAGTTCTATCCGACACACCAGGAGCAATTTAGAGAAGCAAATTAACCTACAGGTCTTTGGAGTGTGGGAGGAAACCGGAGCACCCGGAGAAAACCCTCGCGGTCACAGGGAGAAGGTACAACCTCCGCACAGTCTGCACCCGCAGTCAGGATCGAACCCAAGCTTCTGGAGCTATGAAGCCGCAGCTCTACCGCTGCACCTCTGTGCCACCCCTTAAATAGACAACAGACATTATGAAACTTCAGGTGTGAACTGAAATATTAACCCGCATTTCCTCTCTACATTTGCAGATTGATCTTTGCATATTCAGCTTGTATTTCAGATTTACTAAACTTGCAGTTTTCCCATTTGATTTAGACCATAAGACATCGGAGCAGAATTAGGCCATTCGGCCCATTGTCTGCTATCTTTACCTCACGTGATCTTTCATCTCAACGAGCATGAACAAACAAACTAATTGTAAATAAACATTTATCTCCTTACGCTTTAATAAATGAAGCATTCTGAACTATTTCTTGCATCACTTTTAAAGAACCACGGTCTATAAAGAGAGAAACCACCATCGTTGAGCTATTTCTTCTATTATTTTTATCGAACAACTGTCTACAAAGAAAGACATTTAAAAATATATATATTTATAAATGTTCTCTCTTTGATGATGACTTTGGAGATGGTATTGTAGGACGTGGTTGGAATGGTATTGCTTCTCCTGCTTCTATCTACATTTATATAGAATTTGTGAGCCAAGAAAAAAATGCTCATTGAATCTCCAAGTATAATATGTAAGTAATAAAACATTTTAGTGTACAGTAAACTGCTTGAAAGCACAAGGAGCAAAAACACACTGCAACTCAAAAAATAAATTGTCTGGGCTAAAGATTTAAAGAGTATTTCCGACCTACACACGTTCAGCATGGTGGCGCAGTGGTTACGTTGCTGCCTAAAGGGCCTGTCCCACTTGGGAGTCATTTGCGCATTACGCAGATGGCGCGCAAAGATTTTGTACATCCCAAAATCCTGGGGCGCCTCGCGCGACGGAATGGTACCATTCGGCGCCGTCGTTTCGGGGTGTTAGAGTTAGGTTAGGGTTAGGGTTAGGGTGCCACAGCGGTGCGCCAGTGGAAACCAATTTCCAAACTTGTTAACATAAAGCTGATCTCACTTGCATGATCCTTGGCGTAGGAACTTCTTGCAGAGGGTGATGAATCTCAGGAATTCACTATCCCAGAGTATTGTTTTTTTTTTTTTTAATTTTTTTTTAAATTTTTTATTTATTAGAAGTACATTACATTACAACCACATACATTAGTACTCGTCATTTATATCTTCTTACAATTAATGTACTCCATTTATTTTTTACACTAGAAAAGGAAAAGATTGAAAGAAAGAAGAAAGTGAAGGAAAAAGTGAGTGTAGGAAATGTGACAACAAAAAAGGACGAAGACCCTATAAGAGCAAAATTAAAAACAAAAGAAAAAGAGTTAAGAAATAGACCATAGGAGAGAAAGAGAAAGAGAAAGAGGAAAAAGAGAGAAACAAATATTTTTATGAGCATTACGTAAATGGGACATACCAACTCTTCAACTATCATCCCCCCTTACCTGACCTCAATTTTTTTTTTTAAGTACTTTTGCACCCTATGTTTGTAATAATTCTATAAATGCAGACCACGTCAGGTGGAAGTGATTTGGTTTACCTGCTAGGAGGAGTCTTATCTCTTCTAGGTGTAATGTTTCAAACATATTTGAAATCCACATATTTATAGTTGGTATTGGAGCCTTCTTCCAAAATTTTAGAATTAGCTTTTTTCCAGTTATTAACCCATAGTCCATTAGTTTATTTTGAAACACATTTAGTTCTGGACCATCTTCCGTTATACCGAAGATAATCCATTCTGCTTTGGGTATCAGTCTTGTTTTAAATAACTTTGTAAAGATTTCAAAAATTTCATTCCAAAATTTTTGAATTTTTGTACAGAAAACGAATGAGTGCGCTATAGTAGCTTCTTGGGATTGACATTTATCACAAATAGATGATACATTTGGGAAAATTTTATGAATTTTAGTTTTCGAATAATATAATCTATGTAAAATTTTAAATTGTATTAAAGTGTGTCTTACATTAATCGAGCATTTATGCACGTTTAATAAGTATTCATTCCAACTTTCCTTTGAAATTTTAATAGCTAACTCTTGTTCCCAGTCTCTTCTGATACCCTCCATAGATGGTATTTGTACATTTAAGATAATATTATACAAATATGATATTAAGTTTGCTGATTCCGCTTTTATCTGCATTGCCTCGTCCAATACATCTACTGGGTTATTATAATGATCTTTTGTATATTTTTTCAAATAGTCGCATATTTGAAAATATTTAAAATATTGATTATTTCCGAGTTTATATTTTATTTGTAATTGTTGAAATGAAAGTAATTTTCCAGTTTCATACAAGTCACCAAGTGTTTTAATTCCTAGTCTATCCCATTGTGTATAAGCTTTATCTATAATAGAAGGATTAAACGAAGGGTTATTGACTATAGGTAATAAAAGTGATAAATTTCTTAATTTTAAATTTTGTTTTATTTGTTTCCAAATTCGGATTGTACTATGAATAATTGGGTTCTTATTATAATTTATGTTATTCAATTTCATTGGAGAAAGGAGGATCGCTCCAATGTTTCTAGAGGAGCAATCCTCTTTCTCCATTACAATCCAGTCCACTTGCGGAGTATTGTGACGCATGGAACACTTTTATTTATCTGGAGGTATTTACAGAGGTTAGGGTTAGGGTTAGGGTTAAGGTTAGGGTTCTGATGAGTACAGATATTATAAACGAAGGCGCCGAAACAGCGGCGCCGACACTGTCTACAGCGTCACTGTTACAGCGACAGAGACCCGGGTTCGATCCTGACTACGGGTGCTGTCTGTACGGAGTTTGTACGTTGTCCCCGTGACTTGCGTGGGTTTTCTCCAAGATCTCCGGTTTCTTCCCACACTCCAAAGATGTACAGCTTTGTAGGTTAATTGACTTGGTATACATGTAAATTGTCCGTTGTGTGTGTAGGATAGTGTAAAAGTGCAGGAACTGCTGGTCGGTGTGCACACCCGTGGGGCCAAAGGGCCTGTTTCCGTGCTGTATCTCTAAACTAAACTAAACTAAACCTCACAACCTGACCAAAGAAGTAACATTGCAATGTACTCCACCCCACTTATGTCAAACATTTACACACACCTTTTCTCAATATTGACAAAAAATGAGGAGCTGATCTTTTTGAAGGAACTAGAAATATACTTCAGGATCACCAAGGGATGTGGGGAAAAAGCAGGGACAGGGTACTGTTTCTGGATGATCAGCCATGATCATATTGAATGGCGGTGCTGGCTCGAAGAACCGAATGGCCTACTCCTGCACCTATTTGCTATGTTACTATGTATACATTCTGGAAATTCACTGATAAAGTACTTATTGGTGATGGAGTACATGCCCCAATCTGCATCAATGGTGCCGAAGTGAAAATGGTTAAGAGCTTGGTTAAGGAACTTGGGGTTAATGATCTGTCGGGGACCAATCGCATTGATGCGACAGCCAAGAAGGCACATCAATGCCTCGACTTCCTCAGGAGACTGGGGAAATTCAGCATGTCTCCAAGGACTCTTACAAATGCACCATAGAAAGCATACTGTTGGGTTGTACCATGGCTTGGTTTCGGAACAGCCCTGCCCAAGACTGCGAGAATTTGCAGGGTTAGTAAAAGTAGCCCAGTCCATCACACAGCCCAGTTTCTCCACCGTTTACTTCATCTACACTTCACACTGTCTCGGAAATGCATCTAACGTAATCAAGGACTTGTCACCCTTCTTCTCACTGCTCCTGTTGGGCAAAATGTAGATGCTTGAAAGCGTGCACCGCCAGACTTAAGAACAGCTTCTTTCCCTCTGTTATCAGGCTTCTAAGCATGCAGGTGCAGCAAGCAGTGAAGAAAGCAAAAGGCATGTTGGCCTTCATAGCGAGAGGATTTGAGTATAGGAGCAAGGAGATCCTACTGCCGTTGTACAGAGCCCTGGTGAGACCACACCTGGAGTATTGTGTGCAGTTTTGGTCCCGTAATTTGAGGAAGGGCATTCTTGCTATTGAGGGAGTGCAGCGTAGGTTCACCAGGTTAATTCCCGGGATGGCAGGACTGACATAAGATGAAAGAATGGGTCGACTGGGCTTGTATTCGTTGGAATTTAGAAGGATGAGAGGATATCTTATAGAAGCATATACAATTCTTAAGGGATTGGACAGGCTAGATGCAGGAAAAATGTTCTTGATGTTGGGGGAGTCCTGAACCATGGGTCAGAGTTTAATAATAAGGGGTAGGCCATTTAGGACTGAGATGAGGACTTTTTTTTTCCGGCTAGAGAGTTGTGACTGCCCCTGTCCCACTTAGGAAACCTGAACGGAAACCTCTGGAGACTTTGCGCCCCACCCAAGGTTTCCGTGCGGTTCCCGGAGGTTTTTGTCAGTCTCCCTAATGGTCAAAAGTGGTTTCCGCTTCTTCTATGTTCCGACGATTATTTCAAAAAATTAAAAACCGTCCGCGACTAAAAATAGGTTGCCGTTTTAAAAATCGGTAATTTTTTAGTCGAAGCCGGTTGCGATGCTAGTTGAAGGTGGTTGCCGGAAGTTGTAGGTAGACCTTCCACTACCTGCAACCTCCGGCAACCACCTTCAACTAGTATCACAATCGGCTTCGACTAAAAAATTACCGATTTTTAAAACGGCAACCTATTTTTAGTCGCGGCCGGTTTCGAATTTTTTGAAATAATCGCTGGAACATAGAAGACACTTTCGACCTTTAGGGAGACTGACAAAAACCTCCGGGAACCGCATGGAAACCTTGGGTGGGGTGCAAAGTCTCCAGAGGTTTCCGTTCAGGTTTCCTAAGTGGGACAGGGGTATTAATCTGTGGAATTCTCTACCACAGAAGTCAGTGGAGGCCAATTCACTGGATGTATTGAAGAGAGTTAAATATAGCTCCAAGAAGGGCTACCGGAATCAAGGGATATGGGGAAAAAGCAGGGACAGGGTACTGTTTCTGGATGATCAGCCATGATCATATTGAATGGCGGTGCAGGCTCGAAGAACCGAATGGCCTACTCCTGCACTATTTGCTATGTTTCTATGTATACATTCTGGAAATTCACTGAGAAAGTACTTATTGGAGACCACCAAACCCTCAAATACATAACCTGCCACCATAACCGCACGCAAATACCATTTACTTAGCTAATGACCCCAATATGAAATGCAAGGTGACTTGGATAGGCTGGGTGAGTGGGCAAATACATGGCAGATGCAGTATAATGTGGATAAATGTGAGGTTATCCACTTTGGTGGCAAAAACAGGTATGTAGACTATTATCTGAATGGTGGCCGATTAGGAAAAGGGGAGATGCAACGAGACCTGCGTGTCATGGTACACCAGTCATTGAAAGTAGGCATGCAGGTGCAGCAGGCAGTGAAGAAAGCGAATGGTATGTTAGCATTCATAGCAAAAGGATTTGAGTATAGGAGCAGGGAGGTTCTACTGCAGTTGTACAGGGTCTTGGTGAGACCACACCTGCAGTATTGCGTACAGTTTTGGTCTCCAAATCTGAGGAAAGCCATTCATGCCATAGAAGGAGTACAGAGAAGGTTCACCAGACTGATTCCTGGGATGTCAGGACTTTCATATGAAGAAAGACTGGATAGACTCGGCTTGTACTCGCTAGAATTTAGAAGATTGAGGGGGGATCTTATAGAAACGTACAAAATTCTTAAGGGGTTGGACAGGCTAGATGCAGGAAGATTGTTCCCGATGTTGGGGAAGTCCAGGACAAGGGGTCCCAGTTTTAGGATAAAGGGGAAATCTTGTAAGACCGAGATGAGAAAAACATTTTTCACACAGAGAGTGGTGAATCTGTGGAATTCTCTGCCACAGAAGGTAGTTGAGGCCAATTCATTGGCTATATTTAAGAAGGAGTTAGATGTGGCCCTTGTGGCTAAAGGGATCAGGGGGTATGGAGAGAAGGCAGGTACAGGATACTGAGTTGGATGATCAGCCATGATCATATTGAATGACGGTGCAGGCTCGAAGGGCCAAATGGCCTACCCCTGCACCTATTTTCTATGTTTCTATGTTTCTATGAAATTAGAATTGTAAACTACAACTTTCACAACTCCAGTGACTTTTGATGAACAAAGGTCTGGCAGCTAAATATTGTTGTGGGGAAGTTGCTAGAATCTATTTTCAGAACTGATTAATTGATATCTACTTTATTCTTAAATGATGTAGTTATAATTTCAATCCAAACTCCTATCTCCAGTAAGTTTGCTAAGGTTATGGCCATGGCATCTGCAATTTCATCACTAATTTATTTTAACACTAATAAGGAGGTCCTGGAAATGTGTCTACTTTTAGTCTCTTTACTCTCTTCATTACAATGTTTTTTCCTTTTGCTAAATCCATTAAGTTCTCCCTCTTGAATTGCTTTGTGGGCTCGGTAATAATGTGTCCTCTTCCAGATAAAAAGTACTCATTTAACATAACTTATTTTATTATACATTACAGTCTCACCTACAGCTATCTTTTATAGACACATTTCCTTTTGATCTGCGATTTCACTTAATATTTATCAATATTTGTATTGCTTGCAGCTTTTCTTATTTTCCTCTTGCAATTCATTACATTGCTTTGTATGTCTCTACCATTTTGTTGGGTTCACAAACCTTTGAAGCTTTACTTTTTCTAATTATTTAATAATGAACTAATAAAGATACTAATAAATAAAGCACTATTGATTATTTTCTTTCTTATGCAAGATTTTCTAGAAAGTAAGTTGGACCGAATGGCCTACTCCTGCACCTATTTTCTATGTTTCTGAATGGTCCTTTCATAAGCTAGGGTAATGTCCCAATCACCTCTACCCCATTGCGGACATTGGACATTGTCTATGGAACTGAGGTGATACAATGGTGAGAATTATATTCTACACTTTGTATCTTCCCTTTGCTCTACCTATTGAACTTGAGTTTGACTTAATTGTATTTATGTATAGTATTATCTGATCTGATTGGATAGCATGCAAGACAAAGCGTTTCACGATAGATTTGTACATGTGACAATAATAAACCTAAACCTAAAAACAGAGCATGAAGGGATTTTATTTTTGATTTGGAGGTCACATAAACATTGCACTGTGCTTTTTACAATACTGTTTTATATGAATGATTTGGTTGAAGAACCAGTGATTGATGTATCTTATTTCAGAGATAGGGAGGAACAGTGGCACAGTGGTGGAGCTACTGGTAGAGACCCAGGTTCGATCCTGACTACGGGTGTTGTCTGTACGGAGTTTGTACGTTCTCCCCATGTCCTGCGTGGGTTTTCTCCGAGATCTTTGGTTTCCTCCCACACTCCAAAGACGTACAGGTTTGTAGGTTAATTGGCTGGTACAAATGTAAAATTGTCCCTAGTGTGTGTAGGATAGTGTTAGTGTGTGGGAATGCTGGTTGGTGCGGACTCGGTGGGCCAAAGGGTCTGTTACCCGCTGTATCTCTAAACCAAACTAAACTAAACTGAGTTTCAGTTGAGTTTATTGTCACGTGTACTGAGTGTGCATCAAAAACGTTTGCTGCGTGCCATTCAGTCGGAGGGCATTGTGTGAAGCTACCGTCAATGTTTAAGTTAGAGCAGAAGGTTTTAATGGAGGCAACATAAAAAACTGCAGATGCTGGAATCTAGTGGAAAAAAAATAAGAGCGCTGGAGGAACTCGGCATCTGAGGAGGGAATGGACAGGTGCCGTTTTGGGGTCGGGATCTTTTTTCAGATTTAACAGGTACATAGGTAGATTATGTGAATGCACAAAAACGGCAGCCGCAGTTCAATGTTGGCAAGTACCTACCCACCTCGTTTACACCTGAGAAAGACACATTTAGACCCAGACATAGAACAGGACAGCACAAAAGCAGGCCCTTTGACCCATAATGTTCGTGCTATACTTGAAGCCAAGAACGACTCTTATCTACCTGCACATAATCCATATCCCTCCATTGCCTGTTTATCCATGTGCCCATCCCATTGTATCTTCTTCAACGACCACATTCCAGGCACTCACTGTACGGAGTTTGCATGGTCTCCCTGTGACTGCATGGCTTTCCTCCTGGTG
The DNA here is from genome assembly GCA_038087875.1 of Malacoraja senta. Lineage (NCBI taxonomy): Eukaryota > Metazoa > Chordata > Chondrichthyes > Rajiformes > Rajidae > Malacoraja > Malacoraja senta. The sequence goes on along the minus strand of CM075977.1, from coordinate 216,433,501 downwards.
CTCCCTTTTCCTCCCACGTTCCAAAGACGTGCAGGTTTGCAGGTTAATCTGGCTTCTGTAAATTGTCCCTAGTGTGTAGGATAGAACTAGTGTACGGGTAATTGCTCTTCAGCGTGGACTGAAGGGCCTGTTTCCACACTGTGTCTCTAAAACTAAAACTAAACCACCCGCTGTGTAAAAAACCTGCCCGCGCAGCTCCTTTAAGTATTGCCCCTCTCACCTTAAAGCTATGCCCTCTAGTATTTGATTTTTCCTTCCTGGGAAAAAGCTTCTGGCTATCTATGCCTCTCATAATTCTATATACTTCTATCACAATGTTTCAATGTGAGAGATTTAAGGAGGAACTAATGATGGATGGGATTCAGAAGTGAAAATGTGATCTAAAAGTAAATTATTTCAGATTCTGGAAGTGGAAAATGCCGAGGATTAGTAGAGGTGTAATACCTTAGCCCAGGGGAACTATGGTCGGACCCCAAATGGAGTATCGTTCAATTTCATGTACTGGATCTTATAAAAGATATATTGGTTTGGAATGAAAACTGCACAGTTTCACCTTTGTAAAATCAGGGCAGGCTGCATAATCCTTGTGTGTATTTCTTTGAATTTATGTGGCTAAGTGGCAATAGAAATGAGGTGTTCAAAGAGATAAATGGATGTCAGTATAGGAACAGAGAAACTATTTCACTTGCTGGGGTGATTCAGAACAAGTGAATATAATCTTAAAATATGAGCCATGCCATTCCTGAAGCAATATTTTACACACAAAGGACAGAGAAAATCCCCATTTCCCTTTTAATATCCGTGCTGGATTAATATCATTTTTCACGGTCAGTAAAGTAATTAAGGCTGATAAATATAATTCAGCTACAAAACATCCAATGTCCTTTTAGAAACGCTTGAGAGGTTGAATGTTCTGTTTTTATATTTCAATGTTCTTATTTCTTGTACATTATTTTTATTTTACAAAATGCACAACTGTACAAATATTTGTAATGTCTGCAAAAGTCAACAATTTAGAATGGATCATAATGGGCTGGTAAAAAATTTGTGACACTGTATATGTTCCAAGGTTAGAGAGCTACTGTTTACCTGGATCTTGATGCATTATGAAATACCTCCATCTAGTGGGAATTTACAGTAATTCTTCAAAGATATTTGTCTATGAAATTTGGTTTTTAAACTTTGGGTTTGGCAGATTTGTTGTCATCCCCCACCATTTTCAATTGATTCCACCAAATGTCTCCTCAACATGTTTTTCCATTCAAATGTATATTTATAGAAGCGTAATAGATGACCAATCTGTGACTAACTCAGCGGGACAGGCAGCATCTTTGGATGGAAGGAATGGGTGATGTTTCGGGACGAGTCCTTTCTTCAGACTTAAGAAGGGTCTCAACCCAAAATGTCACCCATTCCTTCTATCCATAGATGCTGCCTGTCCCGCTGAGTTATTCACAGATTGGACATCTTTGTGTCATCCGCAAACTTGCTAGTGTTGCTCCTAATTCCCTCCGGAAGTGGCGGCGCCTAACGGTAGCGGCTCGACTGCAGTCCGTCTGCCTTTATTTTTTATTTTTATCTAGTTAAATGTAGTTGTTTGTGTTTTTTGTACTGTTTTTAATTGTGTATATGTGGGGGGTGGGGGGGAGGGGGAAACTTTTAAAATCTCTTCCCTGTACGGGAGACCCGACCGTTTCCCTGTCGGGTCTCCGTTGTCGTTGGGGCCTAGCTCCGTGGAGTGGCCTCCGACCGGGACGACCTGGGGGCTCCAGTCGCGGAGCCTGCGGACTTACCATCGTGGGGCTGGCCGTCCTCGGAGCGTGGGGAGCGGTGGTGGCTCGCTGCTGCGGCCCGACTCCGGAGCTCCAGCTGCAGCTGCAGACCTGTGGACTGGGACATCGGGAGCTCGCGGGTCCGGGTGAGAGACCGCTTTCCGGAGCTCCCGCAACGCAACTTCTCCCACCCGTGTCGCGGGGTTGGAACGACCCGGAGCGGGGCCGTAAATCGCCCGGCGCGGCTTAATGGCCGCGGGACATTCCAGCGCCCGCCGGGGGCTCCAACTTGGTGACTTTTGGGCCCGGAGCGAGGCTGTATACAGTCCGGCGCGGCCTCAACGGCCGTGGGACTTGACATTGCCCGGCTGGGGCTTCAACATCGGGAGAAGGATGGTGCAGGGGATAGAAAAGACTTTGCCTTCCATCACAGTGAGGAGGAGATTCACTGTGATGGATGTTTTTCTGTGGATTGACTTGTTTGTGTGTAGTGTAGGAACTGTTTTGTTTTGTTTGACTGCAGAAACCAAATTTCGTTTGAACTTCATTTGAGGTTCAAATGACAATAAATGGTATTGTATTGCATTGTATTGTAGAGTCTAGATACACTACATCCACTGGCACCTCTTCATCCATTTTACTTGTCACATCCTCAAAAAATTCCAGAAGATTAGTCAAGCATGATTTCCCTTTCATAAATCCATGTTGACTTGGACTAATCTTTTTACTGCTATCCAAATGCCCCATTATTACCTCTTTAATAATTGACTCCAGCATCTTTCCCACCACCGAAGTCAGGCTAACTGGTCTAAATTCCCCGGTTTCTCTCTCGCTCCTTTCTTGAAAAGTGGGATAACATTAGCTATCCTCCAATCCACAGGAACTGATCCTGAATCTATTGAACATTGGAAAATGATCACCAATGCATCCACTATTTCTAGAGCCACCTCCCTGAGGACCCTGGGATGCAGACCATCAGGTCCAGGGGATTTATCATCCTTCAGTCCCATTAGCCTACCCAATACTATTTCTCGCCTAATGCAAATTTCTTTCAGTTCTTCTACCCCCTTAGATCCTCTGTCCTCCAGTACATCTGGGAGATTCTTTGTGTCTTCCTTAGTGAAGACAGATCCGAAGTACCTATTCAACTCTTTTGCCATTTCCTTGTTGCCCATAATAATTTCAACCGTGTCTGCCTTCAAGGGACCCACATTTGACTTTGCTACTCTTTTTCCCTTAACATATCTAAAGAAGCTTTTACTGTCCTTCTTTATATTCCTGACCAGCTTCCCTTCGTACTTCATCTTTTCAGCCCATATTGCCCGTTTTGTTTCCTTCTGTTGTCCTATGAAAGTTTCCCAATCCTCTGGCTTCCGGCTACTCTTTGCTGTGCTATACATCTTTTCTTTTAGTTTTATTCTATCCCTAACTTCTCTTGTCAGCCACAGTTGCCTCCTACTCCCCTTAGAATCTTTCTTCCTTTTTGGAATGAAATGAGCCTGCTTCTTCCGGATTATGCCCAGAAATTCCTGCCATTGCTGTTCCACCGTCATTCCTGCTAGGATCCCTTTCCAGTCTACCTTGGCCAGCTCCTCATGCCTTCATAGTCCCCTTTGTTCAACTGCATCACTGACACTTCCGATTTAACCTTCTCCTTCTCAAATTGCAGGTTAAAACTAATCATATTATGATCACTACCTCCAAGCGGTTCCTTTACCTCGAGTTCTCTTATCATATCTGGTTCATTGGACAACACTAAATCCAGAATTGCCTTTTCTCTGGTCGGCTCCATTACAAGCTGCTCTAAGAATCCATCTCGGAGGCATTCTACAAACTCTCTTTCTTGGGGTCCTGAACCAACCTGATTTTCCCAGTCTACCTGCATATTGAAATCCCCCATCTCCACAGTGGCATTACCTTTGTTACATGCCAGTTTTAACTCCTGCTGCAACTTACACCCTACATCCGGGCTACTATTTGGGAGTCTGTAGATAACACCAATAAGTGTCTTCTTGCCTTTACAATTCCTCAACTCAATCCACAGTGACTCTACCTCGTCATGAAGCAAATATAATAGCGGACAATGGTGCGAGAGAAGAGGCTGTTTTAACAGCCCTTGCAAACACCCTTCAAAAACCGATCGATTTAGCCAGAATACTAGAGGTAAGACCAAAAAGGGGAGTGGGAGCGGATTAATATTTAGAGTGATTCTGTGAATTATATATGGATCAATCGGGTGACTTAAATTACTGCAATGGAGTAAATTCCCCTCAATATTGTGCCATCTTATTGAATTGCCTTCCCACCAACGTAGATGAATCCATTAAGACTAATAACATTGACTGGACAGAAAATAGTGCCAGTCAAATGGCTAGTGCTGTGAGATCTCACTGGAGGGACATAAAGAAGCAGGATAGTCCACCTACAGTAAAACAAAAAACTGAATATGTGATCAGAAAAGAAGTGCCAAAATTCGTCCCTGAACCATGGATCCCCAGAGTACCAGCAAACTATGGACTGGGAGAAATTAGAATCCCAGAATATCTAGACCGATATCATAGAGAAGCATCTGCCCAAGAGCCAGTCCTCCAGAGACCAGGGTTGAGGACATAATTTCATCAGGAGTGGGCCAGTGTTATACTTGTGGAGGGGTAGATCACTGGAGTAGGGGGCGCCCAAATAAAGAAAGGAACGAAAGAGGGGGTCACGGAAGAAATTTCCAAGATCAAAGAGAATGGAGCGATCAACGGGATCCTAGAGAGCACAGAGGGAACTGGCAGGAAAATCAAGAATCAAGGGGACAAATCTCCTTTTCCTAGAATAACCCATTCACTCGCCTATGATCAGCAAACCTAGTAGTGGCTAGATGCAAGTCTGATGAAGAACCTATGTTGTCTCTCCAGGTAGAAGGTTAAATCTGCACCTTCCTAGTAGACACAGGCGCATCCATGTTATCTCTTCAATCAATTTATAATTTTCCAGAATCAAAGAAGTTCAGAACCTGTCCGGGTTTCAAGGACAAGTTTGCCAGTATCCCATCTCTGAGCCAGTCAAAGTAATATATGGAGGAAAGGCAATCAGACACAGATTTGTGATAACCATCGGATTAGATTGCAACCTGATGGCTAGAGATTTGCTCTGTGCTTTCCAACTAAAAATAGAATGTAGCAATCGAGGCATAATAATGACCCCCTGGGCTCCCGTACGGCAATGTTATTCCATAGTGACCCTCAATGGTGGACCTTAGATCTGGACGAAGAACCCCCACTTCACATTACACTGGCTTACGACAGGAGTGGGAAGGACAGAGAGCTGGAAACCTTCTTTAAATTATACGAAGGACAGGATTGGGAGGTAGAAGTGTTGGCACTAGTGGAAGGAAAAGAGGGAGCTGCCGAGTATGTTAAAATACCAGCACAGTTATGGAAAAGAACTGAAGAAGTTGCTCCTCACATCACCCGAAAGGTGAATTTCTCGGCCAAAGCTAAAGACCTAGGAACAATAGTAAGAAAGGCAATTACCTTGGCAGACCCGAATAATTATCAAAAACAAAATTTGTCTAATCAATATGTTGTTGAATTTTATCAGGCCCCAAGGAAAGTTGTTACCCGCTTACGTCATCATCTGGGGAGTGAGTTATACGGGCATGTGGACCCTCAAGTGTGGGCGGAAGACACAGCTCAGGTAGGATGCGTGAACATATATCCCATCCGTGTAGCTCTCCAGAAAGGGGTAACACTTCCTTCAATCCAACAATCTATATAATTAAAAGCCTCATCTTGACCACATCCTGTCTGCGCTGTATATTGATTTTAGAAAAAACGCTACCATATATCGCAATGATTTTTGGCCATCTTACTCACAGTCATCCTCCACTGAGGCAGCCCTGAGAATTTATCCGATCGATGAAAAATAAAAAAGTTATGAGTGTTTAAACATCTTGAGATCGGCTGATTAGTCCTCTCGCCTGTCAATCACCTACCATGAAGGTAACGGCCCTTCCAGTGGGGGTCAGGACTATAAAACCCCTGGATGTGAGTCAGTCACTCTGGAAGATCATGAGGGAGAGTCCACAACTGTGATTCTAAGCTGTGATTGAACTGAACTGTGAGTCTGCAATGTACTTGCAATAAATGATTTGTTAGCTCTTAATGACAATGCAATGAGTTGTTTGGCAATTTGGTGGCCTGCACTCTGCTTGAAATGCTATGAAATTGAATTTGGTGGCCTGCACTCTGCTTGAAATGCTATGAAATTGAATTTGGTGGCCTGCACTCTGCTTGAAATGCTATGAAATTGAATTTGGTGGCCTGCACTCTGCTTGAAATGCTATGAAATTGAATTTGGTGGCCTGCACTCTGCTTGAAATGCTATGAAATTGAATTTGGTGGCTTGCACTCTGCTTGAAATGGAATTTCAAGGAATAGCCGTGAGTGAACTACTAGCCCACCAGCCCTGAGTGACTGATCTGCCAGCCCACTAGCCCTGTGACTGAGCTGCCAGCCCACCAGGCCTGAGTGACTGAGCTGCCAGCCCACCAGGCCTGAGTGACTGAGCTGTCAGCCCAAGACTCCATTCAGCCCACAATGTCCATACTAGCCCTCTGGAAACCAGTCCCTTTGGCCCACAACACCCATACTAGCGCTCCAGAAAGCCCCCCCCCCCCCACTGGCCACCAATATTGGAATTGGTGGAGAGGTGGAATATTGCATTGGGGGACCAGCCCTTCCATGTGAACGGGTCCCACTTAGTCTAGTATCCATTAAAATTACAGGCCATCAGCAGCATTGACAAATTAATTCAGGGTTTGCTAGAACAAGGAATATTGGTGAAGTGCCAATCAATTTGCAACACCCCTATTCTTGCCGTTCCAAAACCGGGAAAGGAGGGCCAATATAGACTTGTGCAAGACCTGAGGGAAATCAATTCTGTTGTGGAACCACTCCATGCCCTAGTGCCAAACACTGCCCATATCCTAGCCCAAATACCGGCTGAAGCAAAAGTCTTCTGTGGAATTCTCTGCCACAGAAGGTAGTTGAGGCCAGTTCATTGGCTATATTTAAGAGGGAGTTAGATGTGGCCCTTGTGGCTAAAGGGATCAGGGGGTATGGAGAGAAGGCAGGTACAGGATACTGAGTTGGATGATCAGCCATGATCATATTGAATGGCGGTGCAGGCTCGAAGGGCCGAATGGCCTACTCCTGCACCTATTTTCTATGTTTCTATGTTTCTATGTCTTCCCGATAGTTGACTTGCAACATGCATTCTTTCCTCTTCCTCTTCATGAAGACAGGCAATATTTGTTTGCCTTCACATATAGGGGCCAACACCTGGACCAGATTGGACCACCTGGACCAGATTGCCTCAAGGATTTATCAATTCGCCTACTTTATTTTCCAGGTGTCTGCAAGACCAACTGAGTACTTTAAAGTTCAAAATGAATTCAACATTAGTGCAGTAGGTCGATAATCTATTAATGGCCAGCAAAAATGTATCCAGTAATCGGAAAGATACTGCACAACTATTAAACCATTTAGCTGATTTAGGATATGTGGTTTCACCATCAAGTGTACTGGTAGCCCAGGAGAAAGTAAAATTTCTAGGAATTATAATTTCAGCCATCGAAAGATGTCTTGAGAAGAGCAGACTCAAACCTATCTGCGAATTTCCAATCCCAAAAGAAGCCAAACAAATGAGGCAATGGCTGGGCATGGTTAATTATTGCAGACCCTGGATCCCAAATATAGCTCTGGAAACCAAGGAGCTAATACCCTATACCAGCAAGAAAGACGAATTTAAATTAACAAAGAAAGCACACGAGCCCTTAGAAAACTTAAAAAGATCATTGATGCAAGCTCCGGCATTGGGAAGACCATTATACGACCGACCTTTCCAGGTCTATTGTACAATTCTATCTGACTGTGCAACTTCAGTTCTGACTCAAAAGCATGGGGATAGACATAAACCAGTTGCATATTACTCCTCTAAATTAGATCCAGTAGCCAGGGGACATCCTTTTTGCACTCAAATTTTAACTGCAATCTATAATAGTGTACAATCAGCTTCTAATTTGACACTCCAGCAGGAAATTGTAGTGTACAGTTCACAATCTGTATCGGCATTGTTGGGGCAGCTTCAAACCCAGCACTTAACAATGGCCCGCCAAAATAAGTATGAGATCTATCCGTTGAACTATCCGAAATTGCAATTCAAACATTGTACATTGATTAACCCAGCCTCTTTTCTTATTTCACCCCCAGAAGAGCAATGAGAAGCAGGACATGATTGTCTATTTGTTATAGAGGAAGAAACATCAGTGAGAGAGGACTTGAGGGATGCACCCATGGAGGACTCTGACATCACATTATATGCGGATGGGAGCGCATTCATTGGACCGTGAGGTGAGAGATTGTCGGGGTATGCAATTGTTGATCAAAAGATGGAGATTGTAGAAGCAGCTGCCTTTGAGTCACCTTATTCAGCACAGCAAGCTGAATTATTCGTTTTAATTCAGGCTTGTATTATCGGGGAAAATCTAAAAGTAAATCTTTACACTGATTCTCGATATGCATTCGGGGTGGTGCATGATTTTGTGCCAATTATGGAAAAATACGGGATTCCTAACTTCTGCAGGAACCCAAATATCAAACAATTAATTGGTGACAGATTTATTGAAGGCCTTAATACTACCCAGACAAATCTCTGTAATGAAATATAGCACCCATACTAAAGGTCGGACTTCAGTGGACATTGGGAATCATAATGCTTACTTAGTAGCTAAGAAAGTATCATGGTAAGGTGGTGGTACTTAAAATGATGAGGCAGACTAAAAGTATAACTAACAAGTCCCCCTTGGAGAAACTGATGCCAACCATCCAAGAAATCGTTTGATTACAGGAAGAGGCCACTGAAGGAGATAAGGAACGGTGGAGACAACTGGGATGTGTACTGGATTGTATGACTGGGCTGTGGACCACTCCAGCAGGGCAAACTTGCATGACAGACTCATTAGCAGTATGGGTTATAGAGTGTATGCCCTATGCAACCCATTGTGGTGCATGGGCAGTAGGGGACACTCTATTGGCTACTTGGTGGCATCCAAAATTACAATCTTTTGCTCAGAAGCTAAGCAGTAATTGTCTGGTCTGCCAGAAATACAATCCAGGGAAAGGAATATGGTGTGAAGGAGGGAAAACACCATTGCCTATCGGTCCTTTTGAGACATTGCAAATGGACTATATCGAACTAGAGCGGTGCCAGGGATATAAATATGTTCTTGCCATAGTCGATGTATTCAGCAGGTGGATCGAAGAATACCCAACCCTTGACAATAAAGCGGCTACTGTTGTCAAGGTGCTAATGAGAGAAATTGTCCCTAGATTTGGTATCCCCATTCGACTTAGCTCAGATAACAGTCCACACTTTATTGGACAAATCAATAAAGAATTTTGTCAACAGCTGGGGAATCCAGCAGCAATTGCACTCTGCTTATCGACCACAGGCTGCTGGACTTGTAGAAAGGGCATATCAGACCCTTAAAACTAAATTAGCCAAATTAAAGGCAGGGACTGGACTTGGATGGATTAAATTACTCCCAATAGCCCTATTTCAAATGAGAGCCACGCCTGCAGGGAAATCTAAATTGAGCCCAGCTGAAATTATTTATGGTAGACCTTTAAAAAAACCCTTGGAACCAGAATGCGATGAAAATAGTTAATTTCCACCATATGACTGCAGAGATGACCCACTACATCTTAGCCTTGACCAGAGCCTTAAGGGATTTACACTGTAGAGTGAGAGGAGCCTGTGGTGATATGCAGCCAGTCTAGGCTCAGACTGGTATGCAGGATGGTGAGGGATCCAGGTGTTCTCCTTGTTTCTCCTAAATTGATAAAATGTGTAGCAGTTTTACAAACGAACCTTAAATGCATCATTCCGATTGTATTGCTGCAAGGGCATTGCAAATAGTATAAATAATGTTGCGAGACGGTCATCCTGTTAATTGATGATTGGTTGAACTGGTGAACCTTGGAGGAACTGTTTGAATCCCAGGGCACATGTTGCACTATCCATTTGTGTTTGCTTCCTTCTAGAAGCTTCTTTCAAATACAATGTATTCAAGATTGTATTATTGGGTTAGGGAACTGTCAATTATGTACTGTTATTATCAATATGTTTAATTGGTTAATAAAGAGACCACCTCCATGTGATTCGGCCCCTCAAGGTTCGGGGACCGATAAAAAGGTAGCTCCCGTGAGGTCCGATGTCGATCTTCTGGAAGGAACGCTTGGGACTGCGTGACCTTTTGGAGTGTCTCTGCTTGCACGAGGCTAGAAGGGCTTGGCCAAGCAGATACAAGGATCGAACCTGCGGTGGTTAGTTATTGTTTAGGGGATTTGTGTTATGTTATCCAAAATAAAGTTTAGTTGCTCAAGTGCTTGATTCAGTATTTTATTGATTGAAACTAGACTGGAGGGAGCTTAGAACGAGTTATTTACAATGGGTCAGAAAGTCGATGGGTCAGGAAGTCAAAGATCCATTTGCAGAGGGCTGGGGCATTGTAGCCCAGTGAGACCTGGGGTACATGTACATAGTTCCCTGCAAATGGCAACACAGGAAGACAAGTTGGTGAAACAGGAGTATGGCAGTCTTGACTTCATTGGATGGAGCACCTTGTACAAGAGTTGGGATGTCATGTTACAATTATAAAAGACATTGCTGAGATTGCAGAGTATTGAGTGCAGTTCTGGTCACTATACTATGGGAAGGTTGTGATTAAGCAAGAGAGTGTACAGAAACATTTCGCAAGGATGTTGCTGAGACTTGAGATATGAGAGAGTGGATCAATGGAGACTGACGGATGATCTGAGAGGTTTATAAAATCACGAGGGGCACAGATAAGGTGGATGGTCACAGTCTTTTCCCCAGCGCAGGGCAGTCCAAAACCAGACGGCCTAGGTTTAAAGTGAGAGGGGGAAAATTTAAAGGGGACCTGATAGGCATGTTTTTCACACAGTGCATGGTGAGTACATGGAGCCAGCTGACGGAGGAAGTGTTAGAAAGGGAGTGGAATGACTGTTTAAAGTATATTTGAATTTGTTCATTGATAGCAAAGGTTTGGAGAGATATGGGCTAATGCAGGAAAATGGGACCACCTCAGGAAGACAGCTTGGTCGGCATAGATGAATTGGGCCTAAGAGCTGACTGTGTGCAGTTTTAACTATGTATAGTAGAGATTTAATAGATATCTAAGGGGTAACCTTTTCATATAGAGAGTGGTGGGTATATGAAACGAGCTGTCAGTGAAAGTAGTTGAGGCAGGTACTATAACAACACTTGAAAACAAGGGTACGGGTAGATGAGCAGTTTAACTTGGCATCACACTTGGCACAAACATTGTGGGTGGACTGTGCTCTACTGTTCTATATTCTATACGAGAATGATCCCAGGAATGATTGGGTTAACATACAGTGCCCTCCATAATGTTTGGGACAAAGACCCATCATTTATTTATTTGCCTCGGTACTCCACAATTTGAGATTTGTAATAGAAAAAAATGACATGTGGTTAAAGTGCACATTGTCAGATTTATTAAAGGCCATTTTTATACATTTGTTTTCACCATGTAGAAATGACTGCAGTGTTTATACATAATTCCCCCCCATTTCAGGGCACCATAATGTTTGGGACACAGCAATGTCATTTAAATGAAAGTAGTCATGCTTAGTATTTTGATGCATATCTTTTGCATACAATGACTGCTTGAAGTCTGCGATTCATGGACATCACCAGTTGCTGGTTGTCTTCTCTGATGATGCTCTGCCAGGCCTGTATTGCAGCCATCTTTAGCTTATGCTTGTTTTGGGAGCTAGTCCCCTTCCGTGTTCTCTTCAGCATATAAAAGGCATGCTCATTGGGTTCAGATCGTGTGATTGACTTGGCCACTCAAGAATTGACGATTTTTTGGCATGGAAAAACTCCTTTGTTGCTTTCGCAGTACGTTTGGGATCATTGTCTTGCTGTAGAATGAACCGCCGGCCAATGAGTTTTGAGGCATTCGTTCGAACCTGAGCAGATAGGATGCATCTATACACTTCAGAATTCATTGTGCTACTACCATCAGCAGTTGTATCATCAATGAATATAAGTGAGCCAGTACCTTCAGCAGCCGTACATGCCCAGGCCATAACACCACCGTGTTTCACAGATGAGGTGGTATAGACATAGAAACATAGAAAATAGGTACAGGAGTAGGCCATTCGGCCCTTCGAGCCTGCACCGCCATTCAATATGGTCATGGCTGATCATCCAACTCAGTATCAAACATTATGGAGGGGCACTGTATGATGAGCGTTTGATGGCACTGGGCCTGTACTCGTTGCAATTTAAAAGGATGAGGTGGGGGCCTCATTGAAATTTACCGAATAGTGAAAGGCCTAGGTACAGTGGATGTGGAGAGGATGTTTCCATTAATGGGAGAGTCTAGGACTAGAGGTCATTGGCTCAGAATAAAAGGACGCACCGTTTGAAAGGAGATGAGGAGGAATTTATTCAGTCAGAGATTGGTGAATCTGTGGAATTCATTGCCACAGAGGGCTGTGGCGGCCAAGTCAATTGATATTTTTGAGGCAGAGATGGATAGATTCTTGATTATTATGGGTGTCAGGGTTTATGGGGAGAAGGCAGGAGAATGGGGTTAGGAGGGAGAGATAGATCAGCGTGGACTTGATGGGCCAAATGGCCTCATTCTACTCCTGGAGAAACTCAGCGGGTGCAGCAGCATCTATGGAGCGAAGGAAATAGGCAACGTTTCGGGCCGAAACGTTGCCCATTTCCTTCGCTCCATAGATGCTGCTGCACCCGCTGAGTTTCTCCAGCACTTTTGTCTACCTTCGATTTTCCAGCATCTGCAGTTCCTTCTTAAACACTCATTCTACTCCTATCAATTATGAACCTTTTGACCTATGGGTTACCAGCTACCAGTGTAAGTTGTTGAGGTAGGTACTATAACAAACACAGGTACAGGCAGGTGAGATACTTGGCTTTATGCTGGTCACAAACATTGTGAGTGGACTGCGCTGTGCACATGAAGGCTCAATTCATCTATGCCTGTGCACATGCAACCAGTCTGAAGTAGGGTTTCGGCCCGAAACGTTGCCTATTTCCTTCGCTCCATGGATGCTGCTGCACCCGCTGAGTTTCTCCAGCATTTTTGTCGACCACATGCAACCAAAGCTCCTCTATTATCTTTGCATGCAACATTGAAGCCCGACGCGGCGACATCACACAGCCCGAGAGCCCGGCGTGGTGACGTTCTCCGACTGTGAGGGCGGCGCGGCGCGTCGCGTCACCGGTCGCGCTCTGCTCCGCCGGCCTGTCGAGCTGCGCGTGCCCGGCTCGAGCTTGCCGCGCGCGGCGGCCGTTGACTGCAGTCGCGGCTCGTGCATCCGGAGGCTCGCAGTGGTGGTTGTTGTTGTTGCTGCTGCTGCCGCCCGGGCAGCCCAGGCATCTACCAGCGCCGCGCCTTGTGCAAGTGCAAGTGCAGTGCAAGTGCTAGCGGGGGCCCTGTCAGGCGTGATAACAAATAACACCCTCGCCGGCCCTGGGTAGCTGAGCCGGGACTCGGGACTCGCCGCCTGCTCCTACTGTTGTTGTTGTTGTTGTCAGCCTTCACCGTGACCCTGCAAACACCGCCAGGTGAGTCACAAAATGCTGGGGTTACTTTGTGAGTTAGGAGATAATGGAAAGCGTACTGTTATGTTGTATCCCTAAACACAGCTTGGTTTTGGAACAGCTCTGCCCGACACTGCATTACATTGCAGAGAGAGGAACCACAGATGCTGCAATCTTGATCAAAACAAATTGCTGGAGGAAATCAGCGGGGCAAGGCAACATCTGGAGAGGGAATGGATTTTTCCATTTCAAAAATAAACTTTATTTAGAATTTTTAAATATGTACAATACAAAACCCGTGCAAAAAAAACACTGCATTCTCAATAATGTCATACCTAGTAGTGTTAGCACTTATTACATAACACACCTTTGCCACTCATGTCATGTGGCCCCCAGGAGTGATATCCCTTCCCTTGTTGAGGAGCATCCTCTGCTGCTCAGTCCACTCAGCCCCTCAATGACCAACAACAGAAGGTCCATAGACTAAAGGGTCAGGCAGCATTTGGGGAAGGAATGGACAAATGACCTTTTGGGTCGGGCAGAGATGCTGCCTGTTCCACTGAGTTATTCCATCTTTTTGTGTCTATCTGCTGTTTTACAGAATCCACCTATCCATTCTGAAATGAGTATATATTATTGAATGCTGGTATATTCATGTTATTCATGCTGGTGTTAACATCTAGGTATTCATTTCTAATTTATGATAAGGAGATCGGGTGAAATATTCCTTCTTATTAAACTGTTGCTCATTTCATCTACTTGAAGCATTGTTGTTGGTGATGGAATTCCAGAGTATAAATGCAGCGGCATCATATTTTGGAGCAGATGAAGTCTGTATTTTATGCACTGTCTTTTAAGTGGCTGAGGTTGTGGGTTTAGGAAGTACTTAAGGAAAAAAAAGTGATTGTTGAAGTAGCTTTGGTTAGAACTCGGATTTTGCCCAGGATGAAGATCATTGATATATTGAGTCTGAGATGATAAGCCTCCAACAACCACAAATCTTTTCTTTGTGTTAGGCAAAACTAGTCAGAGGATAGTTTTCTATTCAATTCCATATTCAGCAGTATTGCTGGGGCTCCAGGGTGAAGTTGCACTTAATGATAAGGTCTGACATTTTGAACTTATCTCTTAGCATTTTTTGTCCTTCTTGAGCCAGTGCCTGGAGCTAAGAGTATCTGGCAGAGCCCAAAATGAGCATAGGTAAGCTGGTAATTGTTTTTGATTGAGAATGGACGGGCAGATATTGAACAAATTGAATATGTTCTTCTTTATATGTTGGTAGTTTAAGGTTGAAGTGGACAACAAGAGCAGATCCTAGCCAGCATGTCAATAATACACAAAGTGCTGGAGGAACTCCAAGGACAGCACAGTGGCACAACAGTGGAGTTGCTGCCTCACAGTGCCAGAGACCCAGATTTGTTCCTGAGTACGGGTGCTCTCGTTACGGAGCTTGCACCTTCTCCCTTTGTGGGTTTTCGCTGGATGCTCCGGTTTCATCCCAGATTCCAAAGACATGCAGGTTTCTAGGTTAATTGGCTTCTGTAAATTGCCCCTAATGTGTAGGACTTGTAACTGGGATAACATAGAACTAGTGTTCGGGTGATCGATGGTCGGCACAGACTCGATATAGATGCCCGAAGGTCGGCACAGACTCGACATAGCCTATTTCCATACGGTATCTTTAAACTAAACTAAACTCAGCGGGTCAGGCAGCATCTCTGGAGAACATGGATCAACACCATTTTGGGTTGGGTCCCTTTTTCAGTGATAAAATTACAGCAAGACTGAAGAATAAAAAGGGTTGCACTTAACCAATTTTCTAACCATGCTGCTGCAATCATCTTTTATTCCATATTCTTTGATCTTGATAACATTATAACTCCAAATCATAGTGATAATTTTGTTTATTCCTGTGGCCTTATCAACATTTCAAAACGTTAACTCTCAAATGCTTTGAACTGCCTTGCTGCACTAGGGACTTTGGAATATTTTGTTTTGTACTATATTATATTTTTATTTATTGAGCTTTTTTTGTTTATTATGATATATATTGAGTGTGTTTACAAACCTGTTGTGCTGCATTAAGTAAGAACTTCATTGTTCCATTTTGGTACATATGGCAATTAAACACTTGACTCTTTCTAAAATGGACTCTTCAATCATTCCTCAGAATGTAGACCGTGACACAAGGGAGCAGTGTGGTCATTATTCTCTGTAATGTCTCCAGTAGCTTCACTATCATTGAATTGAATTTCTTTATTTGTCATTCAAAAACAAGTTTGAATGAAATTTTGTTGACATGCAGTCATAACAGTAAAAAAGCTACAAAACACACAATTAAACACGATTTAACACAAACATTCATCACAGTGACTCTCCTCCAGGCACCTCCTCACTATGATGGAAGATAAAAAAAGTCTTATCCCTTCCATGCTTCTTCTCCCGCGGTCAGGCAGTCAAACTGCTGCGTCCCGATGTTGAAGCCCCCGCCGGACGATGGAAGATACTCTGGAGTTTAAAAGGATGAGAGGGGATCTTATTGAAACATATAAGATTATTAAAGGTTTGGGCACGCTAGAGGCAGGAAACACGTTCCCGATGTTGGGGGAGTCCAGAACCTGGGGCCACAGTTTAAGAATAAGGGACAAGCCATTTAGAACGGAGACGAGGAAACACTTTATCTCACAGAGTTGTGAGTCTGTGGAATTCTCTGCCTCAGAGGGTGGTGGAGGCCGGTTCTCTAGATACTTTCAAGAGAGAGCTAGATAGGGCTCTTAAAGATAGCGGAGTCAGGGGATATGAGGAGAAGGCATGAACGGGTACTGACTGGGGATGATCAGATATGATTACATTGAATGACGGTGCTGGCTTGAGGGGCCGAATGGCCTACTCCTGCACCTATTGTCTATCCCGCGGCCGATTTTAAGCCTCGCCAAGTGATGAAAGGCCCTGCGAACGGGCCGATCCAAGCCTCCCGATTTGGGGCGGACGAAGCTGCTGTTGCTGGAGCTCCCGAAAGTCGGTCGCCAACCAGGGACTTGCGAGCTCCTGATGTCACAGTCCACAGGGCCCGCGGCCGAAGCCTCCGAAGTCGGGTCGCAGCCACAGCGCTACCACAGCCTCCGAGGTCAGCCAGATTCGCGATGGTAAGTCCACAGGCTCTGCAACTGGAGCCCTCAAGGTCGATTCCAGTTGGAGGCCGCCAGCTCCTCGTTGTTAGGCCGCAGTGCGAACGGAGATACGACACGGAAAAGGGTTGTATCTCCGTTGAAGGAAGAGATTTAAAAAAGTTTCCTCCACCCCCACCCCCCACATAATATACAACTAAAGATAGACTATAACATACATTTAACAATAAGACAAAGAAGGAAAAAAAAAGACAGACGGACTGCAGGCGGGCCGCAGCTGTAACGCAGCGCCGCCACTTTATTGACAAAGAGAACAGAATGTAGTATTTAACCTGTGTTGGACCAAAGAACTACAAAGTTTGATCATTGCTTTCTTTGATTTGTGTTCAAATGGTTTGTTTATCTTTGAGTTTGGTTCGTTGTTGCTCTTCATTACCTTGACATCAATTGTGCTAAGAATCCCTGATCTCTTTCAGCTTTATCCACAACAATTTCACTTACAAGAACGTCTCAGACTCCTAGAATAGTTACACCATGGAAGTAAGCTATTCATGTCTGTACCTTCTCTAATCTCACACACACCCCTCTGTTCCAATCGCTTTTGTTAAACTACCATTTACTTCAACTGTTGCAACTTTTCATCGTGAGATCTTATTGTGAGCAAATTCATTGCAGTATTGGCCTGGATTGCAGCGTGATCAATGTTTTATTTTTGTTTCCCTAACGTGTTTAAAGGAACTTTCTTGAGTAAATTGCCTGCTTTTTTTAGAAAAAAAAGGATCTGGCTCATTCCTTTTGATCAAGAAAAAATAGGTGAAAAAACCCCTGTGAATGAGGTAATCTGAAATTAATAGCACTATTCTTTATGTAAGAGATCAGTTCAATTGTAATTGAATTTTATTGTTCCTATAAGAATTGGTGCAAGTATAAAAGTGAAATATTAGGAATGTTGGAAGTATTTGGGTCGGAGAGTGTTGAAGGAAAGAGCAGCCGAATTAATGTTTCAGCTTGGTACACAAAAAAAAAAATGCTGGAGAAACTCAGCGGGTGCAGCAGCATCTATGGAGCGAAGGAAATAGGTAAATGTTTCGGGCCGAAACCCTTCTTCAATGTTTCAGCTTGATAGCTATGACTTTGGAACCAATGGCACTGCATTGGAATGACCTAAAATGACCTAAATCAACGTCTTTACTCGCAGTAACTGGAAGCTTGTAGGTTTAACATTGGTAGTGGGAGAGGGTTAAAAACAATAATCAAAGGAAAATAAATAATGGCTATCAACAGTAGTTCAAGTTAATTAACAGTAGTCATCATGGATTATGGAAGGACAAAGAATAGTGCTATTGAATTTAGACAATTGATAAAGAGAATGCAGAGGACAATATCTACACTTGAATTTTAAGAAAGCATTTGGTTAGTAGTATTTTACCACATAAAATGAGTGCAAATGCAGAGCTAGGCTCAAGAAACCGAGGTTCTTCTTGGACCACAGGAGGTTGGGGGGGGGGGGTTTATGCGGGGTAAAATTTGATTGAGTGTGAAGTGTCACGATGAGGAGGACAGAAAATAATTTCCCATTATTTGTTGGCAGAAGGACCAGGGATCGCAGGTTTAATGTTTTGTGTGTGTGGAAGAGCTCTTTATACTGAGAGTGATAATGTCCTGGACTTGCTTTCATCATCCTTGTGGACAGCAGAGACAATGATTTTGCAGGAAATTGGATTGACGGAAGTAAAATAAACTTGTAGGGATAGAGCAGAGAAATGGGACTGATGTGAATTTGATAGGGTGAATGGCCTCCTTCAGCACGAATCACTCTGACTGTATGATTGGTTACAGCACAGATCTTCCCTGTATATATGCTTCAGCTGCTCACTTGATAAACCCACTGAACCATTGGGGAAATTCTGTGATCCTATTTGGTCTACTCAATTTTGAATGTTTCGTTTGGCTTGCATTTCCTAAATGCATATTTTGGGATTTATCAATAACAAGTATGTGAATAGAAACGTAGTATACTTCTGCTTTACTTTTCAGCGGTTCAGTTGTAATGATGCAGGAGATAGCAATTCCTGTTCTTTTTCACAAAAGGTCCTGAGAGGTTTAATACATTCTCTTTCAGCAAGCCTGTTTTATCTGGTCTGCTGACCTACCGTTCAGCTCTAATGCTTTTTGTGCTTTTTTTGATGCCTGCTTCAATAAGAAATAAAACTGCGGTTTGTTGTTTTGCCTCTCTTGTTACAGTTTTCAGTGTATATCTGGAACTTGGATAATTTATTTGTAGCTGCTGGTCCATAACCAATAGGAATTGAAACATCCAGGCCTAAGATTGCGAAATAGACCTGAAATCTTTCAGAAAATAGAAGTCAATATTTTAGATAATGTATGAGAACACTGAGAGAGCGAACATTAAATGAGTATTTAAGTTTTTTCCTACAAATGAAAATAGGTGTGGAGTTATTAAAAGGCCATTTAAAAAAGCAACAGAGCTGTTTCTCTGCCCGAATATTCGTAACGTTGAAGAGGGAATATTACATTTTCTTAAGCTGCCCACCACATTGAATTTTTATTGATTAAAATGTTTTAGTTGCCTGAATTTAACTGTAATCAAAGCATGATTCCCATTCCTTGCAACTGATATAACTTTGTGTATCAATAGTCCCGATGGAAATGGAAAACAAATAATAAATATTGGAGTTCCATGCTTCTACATTAAACTGCTAGAGGAACTCAGCAGCTGTTTTTTTTACTCTAGATTGCGGCATCTGCAATCTCTTGTCAGGCTGCATCTATGGAGGGAAATAGACAGATGACATCTGAGGGAAGAATCCTGAAATGTCATCTGCCCATTTCCATCCACAGAAGATGGCTGAGAAAAGTGGATATGTAAATTCAAACTCTTTCCATTGGCCTTATTCTTGATTTTCTGCAGGAGGTTTTCATATTAATACTTGTGGATTTTAAATGTTAAAAAAAGAGTTTGGAAAATGTACTATTAGTATCAGGCTGTAAATGGATGATTTTTCAATTTTTGAACCCCCTCCCCATCCCACCCCTTACCCAAACTTCTTCATTAATTCCCAAGCATAAGTACCTTGTATGTAGAGCCTCGATTTCTAAAAGCACGTATTTTGAAGTCTGGAATGCCCTCAATTGTCTTGTGATTAAAATTAATAGATGGAATTTCGTGTGGGGAATTTAGTGTGGTTTGCAGATTCCTTTGATATGCTGCATCTAGCATCAATTATGGGGCATATGTTTAAGGAGAGAGCCCTTGTTGCTTGTTGTCATTGCAAAGAATGAGTCTTTCCATATTGCTTCTGCAAAAATGTCTTGCAAACAAATCTTTATTTTTGTTACCGCAATCCTTCCTGCAATCAGCTTTGGTTTGAATTGGCAATTTGTGTTCTTTTTGTCTGATGTATTCACAGAATATTTAGTTGAGTCAGTTTATTATTATCACGTGTATTGAGGTACAGTGAAAAGCTTCTTTTGTTGCATGCTATCTAGTCAGCGAAAAGACTACATGGTTACAATCAAGTCATCCACAGTGTACAGATACAGGATAAAGGGAATAATGTCTAGTGTAAGGTAAGGTCCGATTAAAGATAATTCTAAGTTCTCCAATGAGGTAGATGGTAGGTCAGGACCGCCCTTTGTTGGATAGGACTGTTCCATTGCCCAATAACAGCTGGGAAGCAGTTGTCCCTGAATCTGGAGATATGCGGTTTTAAACTTCTGAACTTCTTGTCTGATGGGAGAGGGGAGAGGAGCGAGTAACCGGGGTTATACTCATCCTTGATTATGCTGGTGGCCTTTCCAAAGCCACCATTGATTCAGAAACAAGATCAGTCGGACAGTAGTTGCTGATATTTGAAGATTACAGACTTTTGAGAGGTAATGACTGAATTAAGATCCCTCTCCTTTTACCAGAATATTGAACATGAGAATCGTGAGTGTTTAATTGTCATAAATACTGAAAACAGAACAATGAATTTCTTAATTTACCTGAGATTAATTGAAACTATGGATGGTTGATCCTTGACTGGTTTTATTTAATGAAAGCCCTTTTACTTGCAGTGTTGAAAGATGTTGCGGTGGTTGCTGGGAGGAAGGGATGTGCAAGAGCCAGTGGAGGTGAGGTTTCCTCATTGTCTTTATTATTAATTTAAATTCGTGAAGGCGACTATTGGTAGAAATATCTTACAAACCAAAATATTTTTACAATTCCTTATCCAACCTTGTTTTTACATGTAAACAGGGACAATATATTTAACTTTAAGGTATTTTCTGCCATTTTACATTGATTAAAACTATTCCTGAAATAATTGCAAGTGACTGGTCAGGGCAGCGTAATCATTCCATGATCTTGTTTTTTTATTTTATTGTCTTCTTTGACTTTGTCCTTTGAATATAGAACTGAATATTCCCTAATTTTTGGTTCTGGCTTACATATTTCATTGGCAAGATTGGGTATCTTCTATTTATGCTGTGGTTGTGTATTTTTCCAAATATCTCTGCAGACTGATAATGTATTAGTCTAATGTTACAATGCCCTACAATTTCAGAATTTTCTTTCAAACATGCTTTTTCATTTTTTATAACAAACTTGGCACAATAATTCTTATCTTTTAAATGTTTTAGAAGTCACTGATTCTATGCTTAGGAGATGACCAACCACAGAATCCCTACACGGAGCTCCAGGTACTAAAAGGTCACAGTGATATTGTTCGCTTCATGGTCTGGATTGATGATACCAGGTTAGATTTAATTACCTTTGTTTCTTTCGTACATGTTAAGGAGTTTCCAAACAATGCAGTTATGGAATCTTTCCAATTGGCTTTGAAGAATCTTAGTATTTCTAATCTACATATGGATCAATATCATCATAGGAAAAGTATGTAACTGCTACCAGTTAAGATTTGTAATGTATATGTGAATGCATGTTAAGGCATTGCATATATATATAGAGTATGAGATATAATTGTTCAGTTTAACATATGCTATTTAGGTATAGAATCAATATCATATTTGACATGGGTGACATAGTTTAGTTTATTGTCATGTTCAGTGTAAAGCGTGCTAACCAATCAGCGAAAAGAGTTTGAAGAAGAGTCACCCATTCCTCTCCAGAGATGCTGCCTGTCCCGCTGATTTACTCCAGCATTTTGTGTCTACCAGCAAAAAGACAATACATGATTACAATCAAACAATTCACAGTGTACAGATACATGATAAGGGAATAACGTTTAGTGCAAGATAAAGCCAGTAAAGTCCGATCAAAAATAGACCGAGAAAAAAGAGTAACCTTAATGTGCTTTTGAAATTTCATAAACTATCATGACCAAAAGTTAGATTAGTTGAAATAAAATGTTGTTAGAAATATTAGACTTACTTATATCATGAAAGTAAACCTCAGGGACTGTCCTTCACTATAACTTGTGGCAAGCTGGGTTTCATGCTTCGAGTTCCTCTGTGATCCCTTCATTTATACCGTACTGTACAGGTGGATTCTGTTGCCCTTTTGGGTCTAGTCACAATCAGCAGGTGGACCATTTTCTCAGATTGCTTTTGGGAAAGTTAAATTGATCTGGTCTCAACCTTCATAACAGTTGCTGTTTTCATCTTCCTGTATTTGCTTTCTGATATGAAGTCAGAAGTAATGAAGGTGAAAGGCCAGTGAGAGCAAACTAAGCTTGAGCTGATGGGCAAGCTTTGGTAATATGTTTCTTAGTCTTCCGTCTTTGGAAATCCATTAACACGTTCAGAAAGTAATTCTGTGGAAGCACCAGTAAATGCACTGATAATTCAACGTGCCTGTATGTGCCAGAAATATTTAGGATGATGTGAATTAGGGATAAAATCATGAAAGACTTTAATTCTGAACATATTTTGGGTAATCTGGTAATTTTAATCGAGTTTCATTTGATTTGCTTTAACATTTATTTCTAAAAACATTTTAAAATTGAGTTATGCTCTTATGTGCTTTATACTAAAAAGGGAAATGTTTACTCAAAATGTGTGGCCAACATTTCGGTGTAATTCACAATATAAAGTGGAATGTTGGAACCATTTGGAAGATTTATCTTTCACTTGGTTGAGGAAAACTGGAAAAGCTAGACGGTTAAGCGTTTCAGGTGATTCTCTGCCGTTTGTTGGAGAGGCAAGAGAGTGCAAATGTGTAATCTGGAACAAAATGCAAACTGCTGGTAGAACTCGGTGGGCCAGGCGGCATCAGTTGGGAGGGGAGTTAGGAGGCCCAGTAGGTAAAGTGTGCTCCTTTGTGGGTGATAGGCAGATGGTGGAGGGTAACAAAATTGGGTGAACAGGGACTAGGGAAGTGGTTGGAAAAGAGAGAACTTAGCTGAATCAGGAGAGGAAGAGGAACATTGAGGGCTCGGGTTAGCTGAAACTGGAAAATTAAGTGTCATACCATTTGGGTTGTAAACTATTCAGGCCAAGTACGAGGTGCTTTGAATTCCTCAACCTTCACTCCTTGGCACTGAAAAAGGCCGAGGACAGAAGAGAGACACAAGGAACTGCAGATGTTGGTATCTTGAGGAAAACAAAGTACTAGAGTAACTCATCAGGTCAAGCAGGAGCGGATAGGTGACAGGTTGTTGTGGGAATGAGAAAAGGAGTTGAAATGGCCTGCCACCGGGAGCACGATGGTCAATATGGCCAGAGTGCAGATGTGCAGCAAAATGGTCACCAAGTCCATTTTAAAAATGTATCTTTCTTGAATTTTCTTTTCAAGGACATCTTTTTCAGGAAACGAGGTTTCTCTTTAGACCCTAGAGAAACAGCGTGGAAGCAGACCCCCACTGAGTCCATGCTGACATGCGATTACCCCATACACTAGCACTATCCTACATACTAGAGACAATTTACAATTTTACAGAAGCCAATTAACATACAAACTTTGAGGAGTGCGCGGGAACAGGAATTCTAGAGCAAACCCTCGCAGTCATGGGGAGAACGTACAAACTCCCTACAGGAAGCACCCGTAATCAGGACCTGTGATCCTTGGATTCCTTTACTTCAGAGAATCTGCCTAACCCGCTGAGTTACTCCAATATTGTGTGTCTTTCTTTGGTATAAACCAACATCTGCAGATCCTTCCTACACTCGTGGTGCTTAACTCTGGTTCCTCACACATTTTCTACGTTTCCAAGACTTTTATTCCAACACTCCTCGTACCCCAGAAGGTACAGAGATAGAGTTCTCTTGGTCCTCCATTTCACCCTATCAGCCTCCGCACTATCCGTCAGCAGCAATGGGATCCCACCACCAGTCACATCTCCTCCGTGCCCCTCCCTCTCAGTCACAACCCTTTTTTGCTTTCCGCAAGGGCTACTCTCTGTGTGACTCCCTGGTTCATTTATCACTACCACCCACCACTCTGTGTCTCCTGGCACTATCCCCTGTACCACCATCCATGAACCTAAACAGCCCACGCAGACCAAGCAAATATTCACATGCTTCTCTTCTGACCTCCAACTGCATTTGGCGCTCTCATGTGGCTTCCTCTACATTGGCGAGATGAAACAGAGACCGAGTGACTGGCTGTTTTGTATAACACCTGTGCTCTGTTTACTATGGCCACCTTGAGTTCCTGGTTGCATGCCACTCAAACCTCCTTTCCATTCCCCACTGACCTGTTCTCAGTCTTTTCTACTGCCAGAATGAGGCCAAACACAAACTAGAGAAACCGCTCCTTCATATTCTGACTGGGTTTTCTGCAATCCAGTGGTGTGATGGTTGAGTTTTCCAATTTGTTTTATAACCCGCATCCCATATGCTCCTTTCTCTCCCCTTCTGATTCACCCAGTCTCGTTACCCTCTCCTACCCAGCCTATTACTTGCACACTTCACAATCTAGGTCTTCTATACCCTGCCCAACTTATTACATCTGCCCATCATTTATCCCTTATCTGGTTCTATGTATTATCTTTCTCGCTTATCAAATTTCAGTATCTGCTGCTATGTGTGTCTTCACCTATCACCTATCTACCTCCACCTTCTCCCCACCTGGCTCCATCTGCTCCCTCTTTTTCTCTCTTTGTTATTTATCTCTATCTATCAACCACCCGTTGCTGTCTCCAACTCCACCCCATCCACTCCCCCCTGTTTCTCTGGCCATCAACCCCCACCTCTCCCAGTTCAATCTCTCTCTTACTTTATAGTGACTATCACCCTTTTCCACTTTCACTCCTGTTGCAACATAATGACCCAAAACATTGGCCATCCCTCTGCCTCCACAGATACTGCTTTACCTCCTGAGTTCCTCCAGCAGTTTGTCATCTTCAGATTATCCACCTGTTTCATATCAGTTATGAGTATAATCTGTTCTTGATGCTGGTAAGGTTCTCCTTTAAATATGTGTCTTTTTTGAGTCTGAACTCTTAATTTTTATCTCCCAGAAAAGGAAGGGAAATACATGTTGTTTCCTTCCCTAAATCCTGGACCCAGTTTAAAATTCCCTATCTGTACCCAGATGTTTGGCCTGGTGAATTGCCTTGGCCTAAAGTTTATTCACAAAAAACACTATGTTGGAAAAGTAGTCTGAAGGAATGGTAATGTTAGCAAGAGGTAATCATTTTTCTATTATCTTATTCAAATGTTTCCATTAAATTAAAGGTGAATAAATTCTGTTATGTTTTGTTTATGCAGATTTGCCTCAGCAGGGGATGATGGAGTTGTGTTTTTATGGAATGTTCAGGTAAGTATTTACTGAACTAATTTTGTTTAGATTTTGCAGTAACATTTACTTAACGGGTATCTACAAAATAAGGCCTGGTGATTTAAAAAAATAAAAAAATTGGGGGTGGTTATAAGTTACGACCAACATTTCTATTAAAAAAAATCAAATCCTAGGGAAATTAGATATGGTCCTAATTGGTGTACAGTGAGCTGTGAAATATGCAAATGTTAATGGTGTGAATTTGGTTTATTGCCACGTGTAATTTAATGATTTTTGATGCAGTTTGATAACATTAACATGTATAATGGTCATTGGAACAGTATATAGCTGGATAACACAGACCTAAGCGGCAGTGCTGTGGTAAGATGACATTTGCAAGAGAGAATGGGTGAGAAAATGGGTGTAGAAAATGTGTAAACTCCATTATCTGTTATGTCAGTCTGAAGAAGGGTCTTGACCCGAAGCGTCACCCTTCCTTCTCTCCAGAGATGCTGCCTGTCCCACTGAGTTACTCCAACATCTTGTCTACCTTCGATTTAAACCTGCATCTGCAGTTCTTTTCTACGCATCTCTTACTTAAAGTTATATACTTCCAAGTTTAAATGATAAGGAAATCTAAAACTGTGATCTTAGTTAAATTTGTACACACACCTTGGTTGTTGATGTAGAAAATTATTAGAAGAATTCCTAATGGCAAACATTGGGGCATGCAGCTCACAATACAACAGGCATCCAGAAGGTGGTGTGTTTTACTTATTACTTGCCATTTGGTTAAGCTATGTGGTCAGATATGTTTCAAATCAGTGTAAGCATCTTAAAAAATGATTTGTTTTTGTCTTATTTATATTTCTGATGTGAAATGACACCTATACATTTTAATAATTTTATCAGTATATTTTGTTTAGAAAAAAATAATTAGTGTCTGCAATTGGAGAAAATTACATTAATTTAAATCTTTACATTAAGAGCTTTGAGATCAATTAATCGATTAATTCTGCTAACAGTTCTCTGAAATTCTGTTTTATTACTTGAGTTTGGAATGGATGAGAGGCAACTTTGTGGTGCAGCTTTGAGAGGCGCTGCAGCCCATCTTTCCTGTAGTTCTTATTTCTTACAAAATTTTATTTTTTTTCCAAAATATAGATGTTGCTCATATTTAACATCTTGTCAATTTTGAATTGTTTTTCTTTAAAAGTGAATTAACCAGCAGTAAGGGCTTGGAATATGGCCAGTAGGCATAAGTACCAAAGATATACAATTTTAGAAAGATTTCAACAGTTATTAAATAACTATTTTTTTACCAGGGGTAAATACCAGGCTACTTGCTCCACAAGTCAAATTAGGACAAAAATAATTACCCTTTTGTACATTTAAGTTTGAGAAATATGTGATTATAAAAAACGTTACAATGTAACTCTATATTTATACGATTGTGAGACACATCATACCTGTTCAAATTTAGATATCTTAAGGCAAAATCTCACCTTAATTTGTGAACGTAAACATCTATGCATCCGCCCCCCCCCGCCCCCCAAAAAAGGCTATTGGATTATTGGGAAAACACAAAAGACTATTCGGAACCAACATTTCCCGGTATCAAACATTTTAGATGAATGGGAAAAATTAAGCATTTGGCATTCATTATAGCAGGCGGGATAACCTACTACTAGCAATTACTTTTTAAAAACTTTTTTTAAACAGTTTTAAATTTTTCTTGTTGAGATATTGTTAAAGTTGTGTAAATGATAGTGAGGTTTCACAAATTGATTTTATAAACCAAGATTATATCTTGTGCTTGCAGACTGGAGAGAGACTTCATGAGCTGCGTGGCCATTCTAGACCAATCACAGGAATTGCTCTTATTCCATTGACGTATCATTCACAGTCAGAAAGTTGTCATCTTCTTACTGCTTCTTCTGATAGGACAGTTATGGTATCCTTTCAACGTGGTCTGGAAAATACATGATTGTTCATCTAGCTTGGCAGAGGAGATTTTCATTCTGTGAGCCATACCCAGATTGTAATATTTCATTAATTTGTTAAGACCTATTTTTCCAATAAAATTATTTGATGTTCAATTTGGGTTCCATGATAATATTACAGATGTTTATCAAGAACAGGATAGTCTTAGTGGAGGGAGAGGAGGTTAGATTTTGTTTATAGGAGAAGGAGATGAAAGACATCGAGAAGACATAGCTTAAGTAGTAAGAAGATTGGAGAAAAAAATATATAACTGCTGGAGGAACCCAGTGGGCCAGACAGCATCCGTGGAGGGAAATGGGCTGTCGACAATTCAAGTTGAGACCGTTCATCTGGACTGAAGAATTAGTGAGGAGATGACCTGCATAAGGAAGTGGGGAGGGGTTGGGCAAGACCTGGAAAGTGATGGGTGGATGCAGGTGATGAGGGGTTGATTGGCAGATGGAATTCAATGGGGGAGTGATGGGTGGAAATCGTGATAGAGAGGCTAAGAGGGGATAAGTGGAGACATCAAAGGATTGCCGATGATGGAATTTGAGAAGAAAGGATAGAATTACATATGGAAAGGAAGGTGGTCAGACGGGAACTGTGGATGGGGGGTCAGGGGGCCGAGTGGAAGGAACGGGTGCATGATGTGTAGATTGGGGTGGGGAAAGAAACTGGGTGATAGGGACTGTGGGGGAGGGAAGGAGGGTTGGAAAGAAGGTGAATGAGAGCACTTGGGTAAACCAGAAGGAGAGAGACATGGACAGTTGGGCGAGCAGGTACCAGGAGTTAATTATACAGCTCCTTGGAAAAAATAGAGAAAATTAAAAGCAAATGTAAAGCCTGCATATGATATAGGCACATATTAGGAAGCATAAGTGTGCACCAGATGACCCAAGCAGTTTGTTTCTGTATTGTCCTGTGCAAATTTAAGCTAATTCCCGTGCTGCTTTTGTAACTGCACTATTAAGTGTAAGCAACACACTTAACAAAAGAGGAGATTTCGCAAGAAGGGTTTCAACCCGAAACGTTGCCTATTTCCTTCGCTCCATAGATGCTGCCTCACCCGCTGAGTTTCTCCAGCATTTTTGTCTACTAACAAAAGAGGAAGTGTGTAGTGTGTACTGCTTGTTGAACGTATCTCTTAAGTATTGAAAAGATAATCTAAAAAAATATTCTTCCATTGAAACTGTTGGCATTCTTCAATAATTTGCTATAAACATTGAATTTGTAACAAATTAGTTAAGACAGTTCCGGACCCGAAACGTCGCCTACCCATTCCTTCCACAGATGCTGCCTGACCTGCTGACTTATTCCAGTAGTTTTGTTTTTAGCTAATCCAAAATATTATTATCTGGATTGGATGAAAACCTTGCCTATATGTTTTGTTCTGGTGCTGGAAAGCTTTGTATAAACCAATGTCATTGGTGCCGACAGATCACATTGACGTAGATTTCTTTGGGGTTCCTCTCTGCAAGTATGCCGTTGTAGCTTGCGGTGAAATAAATCTGATCCTTCTAGGATAAGAATTTGATATTTACTATTTGTTTGGCAAAGACAAGTAATTTTGTGATTAACTATAATTCCAAATGAATTATCCTTTATTGATGTAGCCAGATCTGGGATTTAGACACGGGCAGCCAAATCCATTTGTTGGCAGAATTTCAGTCCTCTGTTAAGGTAAGGGAAAGCTTCCACTGGATTTATATTGATGGATGTAAAGCTCCACCATTGACCTTATGTTTATTGCTAATAGTTGAAATTTTTTTCTGAAAACAATTTTACAATTATTTGAGTAAAATTGGTAATTCTTTAAATTTCAGACCCAGCTTTTTACTTGTTTCTTAATTCAGCAAATTTTATCATCAGAATTACACCATATTTCACCTAAAAACGCAGAGAATTAAACCATACTTCACTACATAACACAGTTGAGCAGCGACACAAGTGACTGCAGATGCTGGAAAATGAAGCAAAAATACAAACTAATGCTGAGGCTCTATAAGGTGCTGGTTAGGCTGCATTTGGAATATTATGAGCAATTTTGGGCACCATATTTGAGGAAGGATGTGCTGTCTCTGGAGAGGGTCCAGAGGAGGTTTACAAGAATGATCCCAGGAATGAGTAGGTTAACCAATCATGAGCTTTTGTTAGCACTGGGCCTGTACTCGCTGGAGTTTAGAAGAATGAGGGGGGACCTCATTGAAACATACAGAATAGTGAAAGGCTTGGATAGAGTGGATGTGGAGAGGATGTTTCCACTAGTGGGAAAGTCTAGGACTAGAGGTCATAGCCTTTAGGAAGGAGATGAGGAGAAATTTATTTAGTCAGAGGGTGGTGAATCTGTGGAATTCTTTGCCACAGAAGGCTGTAGAGGCCAAGTCAGTGGATATTTTTAAGGCATAGATAGATAGATTTTTGATTAGTACATGAGTCAGAGGATGAAGGCAGGAGAATGGGGTTAGGAGGGAGAGATAGATCAGCTATGATTGAATGGCGGAGTAGACCTGATGGGACAAATGGCTAAATTCTACTCCTATCAGTTATGACTTTATGACCTTATAACTGCTGGAAGAACCTGGCAGGTTGAGCAACATCTTTGGAGGCAAAGGCTTGGTCATCGTTTTTGGTCGAAACCCTGCATCAGCTTCCACAGATATTGCTCGACCTGCTGAGTTCTTCCAGGGGTTTATTCATTTTTTGCTCCAGGACACTAAGATTAGTTTAGCCAAATCCTGATTGGAAAGTGGAGGGAAAAGAATTGGGACAAGAAACAAAGTAGGAGTTTGTATGAAGAGAAACAATTAAAACAATGTGAAATTTGTCTGTTAACACCATGCAAATACTTTGATTGCTGGCAAAGGAGTTATTAAAATAATGGTTGAAGTATGCAGTTCAAATGGAGATGGAATGGAAGCATATGTGTAAATCACATGATGATCCTTTTTTTTCAACAAACATTTCAATTGTATGAGAATTTTTCCTGGTGGTAAAGCTAAAACCGTTTAGTGGAAATTATTACAGATGGGCTATTGTTACTGTTCAATGTGCTCCTGTAAGATGATTTAAGTCAATGTATTTAGTCAAGAAAAATATGAACGTTTTTACAATGTGCAGCTAGATGTATAGTGAAAACAGAAGTTGTAATGTTTTGATAATTTTGATTTGGATGAGAACATACATGGCAAGATTACCAAGTTTGGAGATAATACAAAACTGGGTGGTTTTGCAGATGGTTGTGAAAAATTGCAGCAGGATCTTGACCGATTGGCCAAGTGGGCTGAGGAATGGTTGATGGAATTTAATACAGAGAAATGTGAGGTGTTGCAAGTCTAACATGGGCAAGACCTACACAGTGAATGGTAGGGCTCTGGGTAGTGTGTAGAGTAGAGGGATCTAGGAGTGCAGGTGCGTTGTCCCTTGAAGGCGTAGTCACAGGTAATAGGGTGGTCAAAAAGGCTTTTGGTACAATGGCCATCAGTCAGAGTATTGAGTATAGATGTGTTAAAGAAGGAACTGCAGATGCTGGAAAATCGAAGGTACACAAAAATGCTGGAGAAACTCAGCGGGTGCAGCAGCATCTATGGAGCGAAGGAAATAGGCAACGTTTCGGGTCTGAAGAAGGGTTTCGGCCCGAAACGTTGCCTATTTCCTTCGCTCCATAGATGCTGCTGCACCTATTGAGTATAGATGTTGGGAGGTCAAGTTGCAGTTGTATAAAATGTTGGTGACGCGTTTAGAATAATGTATTCAGTTCTAGGCACCATGTTATAGGAAAGATGTTGTCAAGCTGCAAGGTGACTTGGATAGGCTGGGTGAGTGGGTAAATGCATGGCAGATGCAGTATAATGTGGATAAATGTGAGGTTATCCACTTTGGTGGCAAAAAAAAGGAAAGTAGACTATAATCTGAATGGTGGCCGATTAGGAAAAGGGGAGATGCAATGAGACCTGGGTGTCATGGTACACCAGTCATTGAAAGTAGGCATGCAGGTGCAGCAGGCAGTGAAGAAAGCGAATGGCATGTTAGGATTCATAGCAAAAGGATTTGAGTACAGGAGCAGGGAGGTTCTACTGCAGTTGTACAGGGTCTTGGTGAGACCACACCTGGAGTATTGCGTACAGTTTTGGTCTCCAAATCTGAGGAAAGACATTCTTGCCACAGAGGGAGTACAGAGAAGGTTCACCAGACTGATTCCTGGGATGTCAGGACTTTCATATGAAGAAAGACTGGATAGACTCGGCTTGTACTCGCTAGAATTTAGATTGAGGGGGGATCTTATAGAAACATACAAAATTCTTAAGGGGTTGGACAGGCTAGATGTAGGTATGTTACAAAACTTACCTTCAGTCGCGCTGTAATTCTGCCACTGGCCGTGTGCGCGATTTTGGCGCCTTTAAGGGGGGGGCGGGGTTAAAACGCGGTTTCTCCTCCCTTGTCCTGGAAATATTTTGTTGTAGTACAAACCTTCGCTGACAAAATCGTTCCTACCGGCGTTTTGTGAATTTTTTTTATTTATTAAATCGTCAATGTCAGCGCTACAGTAATTTTAAAAGCAGCTCCTGAAGCGTCAACGCCAATAACGGGGACGGATTTCACACAATGGACAGGTAAACGAAAGTGCTTTCTTTAAATGTATAAAAGTGCTTCTTAAGAAGCCTTTAATTCACATTTTGTCATGCGACACGGTGATTTTATTCCCCGAATTAACGGCAGTATTTTTCATGCCAATACGGGGTTAAATTCACCGCAAATTAACGTTCCAAATGATCGCGTTCCAGAAATTCTCACTCGCAAAATGAATTAAATCCCCATTAATTTACAGGTATTAAACATTCAATTCCTTCCATTTGGCCTGTAAATTCATGAAAATTAGATTTAAAAATTATGTTATATTGTGAATTATTGTGTGAATGTTATTTGGACACTTAGGCTATTTAAAAATGTTAATCTATTCTTAAGAAATTGATAGATGTTTAGATCTAGTAATTGAATTTTGTAATTAGCTACAATTAGGTAACTAACTAATTATATGCTTTACTTTCATGTCTTCGAAGTAAGATTGTTTCATATTTGTTTCAGAATGCTTCAATCTATAATACCTGAAAATTTCTTTCAGTTACCATAATTTTTAAGAAAGTTATGGGCTTTTAACTGTCCTCGATCACAGCTTTTGTGTTAAGTCAATGGAAAAGCAATAGGGAACTAGATGCTAATTTCTGAGTATGATAATGGCCATAACTTCTTTAATACTGAAGATATGAAAGTGAATTAAGTGTCAAATTAAACTTCTTTTTATGCTTTATCTGATGGGATAAATTGCAGACTTTATTTTTTAAATCTCAAAATTTTGTAACATTGCTACTAGATGCAGGAAGATTGTTCCTGATGTTGGGGAAGTCCAGGACAAGGGGTCACAGTTTAAGGATAAGGGGGAAATCTTTTAGGACGGAGATGAGAAAAAATAATTTCACACAGAGAGTGGTGAATCTGTGGAATTCTCTGCCACAGAAGGTAGTTGAGGCCAGTTCATTGGCTATATTTAAGAGGGAGTTAGATGTGGCCCTTGTGGCTAAAGGGATTAGGGGGTATGGAGAGAAGGCAGGTACAGGATACTGAGTTGGATGATCAGCCATGATCATATTGAATGGCGGTGCAGGCTCGAAGGGCCGAATGGCCTACTCCTGCACCTATTTTCTATGTTTCTATGTTTCTATGTAAGCTGGAAAGGGTACAGAAAAGATTTACGAGGACATTGCCAGGACTAGAGGGTCTGAGCTATAGGAAGAGGTTGAGTAGGCTATTCCTCTATTCCTTGGAGCGCAGGATGACGGATGATCTTATAGAAGTGTATAAAATCATGAGGAATAGATAGGGTAGATGCACAGAGTGTATTCACTCTCAGATTCCTATTAAATCTTTTCCCCTTCACCTTAAACCTATGTCTCTTGTCCTCGATTCACCTACTCTGGGGA
Organism: Malacoraja senta; assembly: GCA_038087875.1. Taxonomy (NCBI): domain Eukaryota; kingdom Metazoa; phylum Chordata; class Chondrichthyes; order Rajiformes; family Rajidae; genus Malacoraja; species Malacoraja senta. The sequence continues at coordinate 216,400,284 of CM075977.1, read as the reverse complement.
AGAGACTCTGTGCTCTTGCCCAGAGTAGGTGAATTGAGGACCAGAGACAGAGGTTTAAGTTGAAGGGGTAAAGATTGAATAGGAATCTGAGGGGTAACTTTTTCACACAAAAGGGTGGTGGGTGTATCGAACAAGCTGCCAGGGGAGGTAGTTGAGGCAGGGACTATCCCAACATTTAAGAAACAGTTGGACAGATACATGGGTAGGACAGGTTTGGAGGGACATGGACAAATCGCAGGCAGGTGAGCCTAGTGTCGTTTGGACATGTTGGGCTGAAGGGCCTGTTTCCACACTATCACACTATGACTCTAATCTGTATATTAATCCATCCATGCATTCATTTTAAATTATTAAAATTATTAAGATTCAAAAAGATATTCTTTGAACAAGTACCGTGTTCATTCTATGTTGAAAATTTAGTTGTGTACATTGTACTTGTGTGCACAAATGTGCACACTGCTGTACCCCATAATACTTGTATACATCAATATATTTGACTGGGAATTTGTACAAAAGATTAACATTAGGTGGATCCATACAGAATGTGCCAATGAATTCATTGTACTTGCGAATTTTCTGTTTTTTGTCAGTGCCTGAAGGTTATTGAAAGGCTTGATGTATGGCTGTCTGGAGCAGACAAAATATGCGTTTGGAATAATCGTGCAGAATTGCTCTGCAAAACAACTTGTTTTAGGGATGCAGGTATTGTGCTTCAAGATTCCGCACTTTGCAAGACATTCAATTTGCTGCAATTTTTAAATTACAATTATATTCTTTTCCTGATCAGATTATTTTAGAAGTTCCCAGTTCAATTGTTTCTAGTTCGGATATGACATCTTCACATGGAATAAGGCCCCAAAAGGGAAAGAGAGAAAAGGGAAATATAGTCTGATGGTTGTAGGGAAGAAGCTGCTCTTGAACCTGGACGTTACATTTTGCATGCTCCTTTACCTTTCCGATGGCGAGTGAAATGAGAGCGTGGCCAAGGTGGTGTGGATTTCTAATGCTGGCTGCCTTTTTGAGGCAGTGACTCTTCGATAATGGGAAGGTCAGTACCTGTGATGGACTGGGCTTCTTGAACAATTTCCTCACAGCTGCTGGCCCAAAATTAGCAAGAATATTCAACTGCAGAGATTTCAAATGCCATGTTACATTAAAAAAAATATGCAGAAATATGTGATTAAGCAATGCATGATCGACATTTCAGAGACACTTCAACCAGACCTGGCACCCTTTCATTTCCATATTCGGCTGTTTATTTTTTTTCTTGTATATATCGATAAGGGATCGACACTTCACCACATTCGGCCCACCGGGTCCGTGCTGACCAACAATCCCCGCACATTAGCACCATCCTACACCCACTAGGGACAATTTTTACGTTTACCAAGCCAATTAACCTACAAGCCTGTACATCTTTGGAGTGTGGGAGGAAACCGAAGATCTCGGAGAAAACCCACGCAGGTAACGGGGAGAACGTACAAACTCCATACAGACAGAACCCGTAGTCGGGATCGAACCCAGGTCTCTGGCGCTGCGTTCGCTATAAGGCAGCAATTCTACCGCTGTGCCACCGTGACCAACTGTTAGTTAGTAACAGTCGCACAATCCATGTCCGCTGGTATGCTAAGAGTTAGATAGAGCTCTTAGGGCTAGCGGATTCAAGGGGTATGGGGAGAAGGCAGGAACGGGGTACTGATTGTGGATGATCAGCCATGATCACATTGAATGGCCCGAAGGGCCGAATGGCCTACTCCTGCACCTATTGTCTATGTATCTATGTAACTTGGCTGGTCTCCCCTAAATTTAGTGTTTCGCCTTATTTGACAATGGAATAGTTATTTATTTAACATATATACTAGATGTCACCGTTGCTAAACAGCTATCAAATTTCATATACCCTCCATTCCTCCTGTTTTTTAAACACTTGGTTTTGACAAAAATCTTACCAAAATGAAAATTTAAAATAAAATCTGAAAAACACTGGGAGCATTTAGCAGGTCAGGCAGCATCGGTAGAAAGAGACAAATTATTGTTTCAGATGGAAGGTCTTTTGTTCGAACTGGGAAAGAGAAGAAGATAAGTTTTAGGGATGGATGGATGGGTGAAAAGAAATATCGCGAGTGTCCGCCAGGTTTACCCTACGGATAAGCTGCAAGTTATAAAGCAAATTGTCTGGTCTGCGGGTTAATGAGAAAGATAACATGGTTTTATTCATATGTATGGAAAGAGGATTTAAGAATGAGAACACAAACCCTGAGGGTTAAACATTGTGAGATATGTTGTGAGCTGCAGGGCTTGCTGATGGTGAGAGATAAACTAATGAGGAGTCTAAGGTTAGGGGAAAGTTTGAAAATAAAGATAGCCATTTGTGTCTGAGGAATTACTTCATTTGGTGGTAGTGACCCTTTGTAATTATCTTTATAGCCTATATATAACATATAGCCATATAACCATAACAGCACGGAAACAGGCCATCTCGGCCCTTCAAGTCCGTGCCAAACGCTTTTTTTAAAATTAGAAAAAAAAAAAAAATTTAATCTCCCCCCTGGTCCCATCTACCTGCACTCAGACCATAACCCTCCATTCCTTTCCCGTCCATATACCCATCCAATCTATTTTTAAAGGATAACATCGAACCTGCCTCCACCACTTCCACTGGAAGCTCATTCCAAACAGCTACCACTCTCTGAGTAAAGAAGTTCCCCCTAATGTTACCCCTAAACTTCTGTCCCTTAATTCTCAAGTCATGTCCCCTTGTTTGAATCTTCCCTACTCTCAATGGGAAAAGCTTATCCACGTCCACTCTGTCTAACCCGCTCATAATTTTAAAGACCTCTATCAAGTCCCCTCTTAACCTTCTGCGCTCAAAGAATAAAGACCTAACTTGTTCAACCTTTCTCTGTAACTTAGTTGCTGAAACCCAGGCAACATTCTAGTAAATCTCCTCTGTACTCTCTCTATTTTGTTGACATCCTTCCTATAATTAGGCGACCAAAATTGTACTCCATACTCCAGAATTGGCCTCACCAATGCCTTGTACAATTTTAACATTACATCCCAACTTCTATATTCAATGCTCTGATTTATAAAGGCCAGCACACCAAAAGCTTTCTTTACCACCCTATCTACATGAGATTCCACCTTCAGGGAACTATGTACAGTTATTCCTAGATCCCTCTGTTCAACTGCATTCCTCAATTCGCTACCATTTACCATGTACGTCCTATTTTGCTTTGTCCTGCCGAGATGTAGCACCTCATATTTGTCAGCATTAAACTCCATCTGCCATCTTTCAGCCCACTCTTCCAAATGGCCTAAATCTCTCTGTAGACTTTAAAAATCTACTTCATTATCCACAACACCACCTATCTTAGTATCATCTGCACACTTACTAATCCAATTTTCCACACCATCATCCAGATCATTGATGTACATGACAAACACCTACTAGACTAAGTGGGACCCGTTGGGTCCCAGCTTCGCACGGGAGGGCTGGTCCCCCAACGCAATATTCCACCTCTCCACCAATTCCAATATTGCTGGCCAGTGGGGGGGGGGCTTTCTGGAGCGCAAGCATGGTGTTGTGGGCCGAAGGGACTGGTTTCCAGAGGGCTAGTATGGGCATTGTGGGCCAAATGGATTCTTGGGCTGGTAGCTCAGTCACACACACTCACACACACACTCACTCACACATACGCACACTCACACACACACACGCATACACTCACAAACACACACACCCTCACTGACACACACAATGTATAAGGCAGTAAACTTTCTTGAATACTCACACGGCTGAGCGTGGCCTCTCCACTTTGGGGCTTCCGCAGTCAGCGGCACTTCCGCAATCAGCGTGACCTCTACACTTACCGGACATTACGCAATCAGCGGGACCTCTGCACTCACCGGAAATTACGCAATCAGTGCGACCTGTCCACTAAACGAAATGAGCGGGAATTTTGAACCAAACAGTCGGACCTAATAAAGCATTTATTCCTTCCAAACACAGTCGGACCTAATAAAGCATTGCAGTTTCAAGCACAGGCAGGGCAGCAGGTCAAACAACCCATGGCATTGTTATTAAGGGCTAACAAATAATTAATTGCAAGTACATTGCAGACTCACAGTTCAGTTGATTCACAGCTTAGAATGAGAGTCGTGGCCTCTCCCTCGCGATCTTGCAGAGTGACTGAGTCACGTCCAGGCATCCGGGGTTTTACAGTCCTGCACCCCGCCCCCTCCCCCCTGGAAGGGGCGTTACCTTCATCGCGGTGATTGACAGGCAAGAGGATCTCAAGGTTTTTTAAACACTCATAAATTTTTATATTTTTCATCTATGGGAAAAATCCTCGGGGCCTGCTCAGTGGAGGAGGACTGTGAGTAAGATGGCCAAAAATCATAGTGATACATGGTAGCGTTTTTTCTAAAATCAATATGCAGCGCAGACAGGAAGTGGTCAAGATGAGACTTTTAATTATATAGATAGATTTCTGAAGTTCTCGTAACATTTCGACCCATATTTGAATTTGTTTTTAGTTGAAGACATTTCTTGACTTTATAAAAAATGTTGGCCACTATTCTTTTATCGTTGTATTTCTCTGCGGTTAGCCTTTCATTTCTCCATTAGACTTTATTACTTCTAATGTTTGTACTATTGTTCTCTCATTTATTATGTAATTTTGTGATTGCTATTCCAATCTAGATGATCTATCAAGCTTAACTTTTCTACCTGCTCTGATTTATTTCTGAATTGAAGTTAAGGGTATTATATTTGTCACCTGACAAGTTTAAAGTTGACTTAAATCCTGTTTTATTTTAAACAGATGTGAGTTTAATGATTGAACTACCAAAAAACAACATTGCTGCAGTAATCAGGAAGGAGCTAAGTATGACTTTTTACTGAAATGATATGAGCACATTCATTTTAATCATCAAATAATGGGAGAATTAACAATGGAAACAGCCTGTTAACCACAATTCTATGACATTCTAATTGATAAGATATCAAAGCGATTTCAAAATTTGTTCTGCATACATGTGTAAACTAGATTTTACTCTGTGCATTAAAAAAATCTTACTTCAATTACTTAATGTAATACTGTACTTTGCTATGTTCTTTAAGTTATCTTCAAACTGGTAACATCATCAGAATCTCACACTTGGGAAATTACTGAGATGCGAAGACTATCAAACCATGAAGATGATATTAGAGCACTAATCTCTATAAATGGTAAATGTATTTTATTATTTTATTTGGAGTTATCAGGATTGATTTCATGGATTATTTTCTCAGCTACTAAACAATGCTCCATTTGGGATACTGGAAGTAACCCAGAGCCTCAAGACCCTTAAGTATTCAGTATTCAGTATTATTCAGTATTAACTTTATTGTTGTTTCACCAAGTACTTGCATACACAGAAGAAACGGAAAATTGTTTCTCATCAGTTTTTGTCAGTGCAATTAATAAAAACAGAAATAAATACATACAACTTAAAAATTATCATATCTAAAATAGACCTAAAATTGAACTAAAAACAGACATTCAACCCGAACAGTGACTTTACCTTGACAGGTGTCTAGCTGTCAAGATTTGGGCGAGGTTAGATGTGGGGATGTATGGGGAGGGGACACAGTCCGTTAACCATTTTTATTGATTGTGGGAAGAAGCTGTTTAGCATCCTGCTGGTTCTGCAGCTGATACTCCTGTACTTCCTCCCAGATGGCAGAATGGAGAAGATGTGGTGGGATGGGTGGTAATAGTCCTTAATGATGGAGATGGCTCTGCGGATGCAGCGCTTCTGATAGATCTCCAACAGGAAAGGGAGTGGGGCACCAATGATCCTACTGGCTGTTTTCACTATCCTGTTTAGCTGTAAGAGTGTTGGTGTATAGAGGGATCTTGGGTAGCAAATCCATAGATTCCTGAAAGTGGCAACACAAGTGGATAGGGCAGTACTGAAAATACACAACATACTTGCTTCATCAGTCAGGCCTTTGAGTATGAAAGTTGATGAGTTGCAGTTGTATAAGATTTTGGTGAGGCCACATTTGGAGTATTGTGTACGGTTCTAGTTTTCACACTAAGAAAGATGTGGAGGCTTTGGAGGTGATGGTAAAGAAATTCATCGGGATGTTGCCTGGATTGGAGTATATTAGTTATGAGGAGAGGTTAAATAAATTTGAAGGTACACAAAAATGCTGGAGAAACTCAGCGGGTGCAGCAGCATCTATGGAGCGAAGGAAATAGGTAACGTTTCGGGCCGAAACCCTTCTTTTGAATTGTTTTCTCTAGAATGTCAGATGTGTGTCCTGATAGAAGTACTTATGAGACAAACTGATTTCAGGATACACAGGGCAACCCTGCTTTCCCAATAATACCCAGTAGAGTCCTATTGTAAAGAAGAGTGTGGAGACTTTGCTGACTTGATGGTGCTGTATTAAGTGATTGCTAAATTGTCTGAAGTACTGCCTTCAGCATTTTAAGGATGCTCCCTCTAACCCCACATAGGGTCATCTGAATACATTTTTGATCATAGGGATACCTCCAACACCAAGCAAATATCCTCTATAATTAAAGCTTTTTTATAAAGGCTAATTTTCCTTATTCAGTCGCTTATTGTAAATACATACCTTTTAAATCTGAATTTCTGACATACATACTTTCCCTCCAAGTTTGGCCTCTGCAAGATCAAAGATGTTCAGGTGACTTTTAGTTATTGAAATCAGCTGACCTTGCAAGGTCGCATGTTCCAAATTAACGATGTAGTTGGTTATATTTTGCCTATAGTTATGGAAAATAGCATTATTACAATGTTGTCTGTATTATAGCTTTGCCCTGTTGAGCATCTGTTAGGAAGAAATGTGGTTGCCAACTCTCTCTTTATCCATATGACAGATGAATATTTGGCATGAGGTTAAGCAACTGGAAAATTGTCTTGTTCTCCTTTGGCTTTCATCCAGAACTTGAAAAAGTAAGATAATTTCAAGGGAGAGAAAAATGAAAGTGAAACAATTATAATAACAAGAAACTGCAGATGCTGGTTTATACCAAAGACGGACACAAAGTGCTGGAGTAATTCATCGGGTCAGGCAGCATCTCTGGATAAAATGGATAGGTGACATTTTTGGTTGGAACTGAAGACCTATCCATTTTCTCCAGAGATGCTAACTGACCACTGAGTTACTCCAGCACTTTGTGTCTATAAAGTGCATCAATTCTTCTTGTGAGCTAAGCCAAGTCACAATGTTATCATTTAACTATTTTAAACATTCTCTCTGTAGAAATCGAAACATTTTGCCATGAGAGTTAAAATAGGATTTGGTATTTAAATGCATGCATTAAAAAAAAACAACAATCCTTTTCCTTTTTTTCTAGTTAATGAGCTGAGGTTATCAGAGAGTGCACAGATAATGTGAAATGGAATTCTATTTACCAGTCACTTCCAAGAGTTTTAGCAACTTGGCGAGGGGGTGGAAGGAGGCAACAAGAGGCAAAGTCTCAGTGGTAGGGTGGGGCTGCATTTCTGGCAAATAGAACTGTTTTTGAACGTGGTGTGACTGACATGATAGTCATCACTTGACATGTTGATGTCGTGTACCAGTTTAGAAAGATGATTTTATTGCCATTGAATTCTGGCTCAATATTTGAAATACTTTTGTAAATGCTTGTAGTCATGATCAACCACAAAAAAAAAATACATTTTAATTTTGTTTTACAGGCTTACCATGTTACTGGTGGTATTGGGTTTATTCAAGTGTTGAATTTTGGTGTAGTCTAGAGACGTTTCACAGAGGTACAGTGCTGTCTTACAGTGTCAGAGATCTGGGTTCGATCCTGACTGCAAGTGCTGTCTGTACAGAGTTTGTATGTTCTCCCTGTGACCGCATAGGTTTTCTTCGGGTGCTCCGTTTTCCTCCCGCACTCCAAAGACGTACAGGTTTGTAGGTTAATTGGCTTTGGAAAAATTGTGAATTGTCCCTAGTGTGTAGGATATTGTTAGTGTACAGGGTGATCGCTGGTCAGCGCATACTCGGTGGATCGATGGCCTGTTTCCGCGCTATATCTCTAAACTAAACAAAAATAAAATATAAATAATTTTGTTTGCTTGAATCTTGGGAAGAGATTAAGTCAGATTCCTTATTTCCTGTGGTGCAGCTAATGTTCCCATTGTTGGCCTTTCGTTGGTGATGTCAGAATACCGTTTTGCATCATGAATAATAAAAAGAAAAATAAATTAGGCAAAATGTTACTTTAATTGGTTGTTTCAATTGAGATAATGTATATAGTGTTCTTAAGACAATTTACTGCCAAATTATTCAGTGCACTGGTTTCACTGAGACCTTGCCATGATGCATTTTATGTGTGAATAGATGATACTTTCGCAACTGGATCCCATGTGGGTGAGCTGATCATTTGGGATGCGCTGGACTGGTCAGTGAAGGGTTTTGAATCCCATTTCTGGAATGTTACTTCACAGTCTGACAAACCAGCTGAGATAAAGATATCGCGGACTCCGTATCAGCATGAAGCCTGCATTCATCATCTGACTGCAGATAGAGAGGTAATGTAGAAGGGATAATATTTCTCTCGAGACATAATGCCTGTGTACATTTAATATTCAGAAAATATATTTCAGAATTACATAAAGATTCCATGCTTTTTTTTAAAGTGCTCTGCTATTAAACTAAATAATGTTATGGTGTGTTGAACTTAAATTCTTACATTTCTTATCTAGAATATTTTTGCTGCCATTGGGACAGGAATTTATGTGTATAATCTTCAGACAAAAACTGTAATTGCCTACCAACAAGTGGCACATGATTCACGAGTGTTGCATATTGCCAAGTTGCCAAACAGGTATGAACGTTTGAATTTACGCTGATCTATTATAGATAGAAATAATTAAATATTATAGTTCTGTTTCTTAAGATACACCGACAACCATTTTCAATTAAAATAAATCTGCAATGCTAATGTGGAAGAGAGACAGCTATGAAATTGAATTGTAGCATGTATAATGTGAAAGAAAATAGTAGTAGCCCCCCCCCCTCGGTCATGACTGACCATGGGTGATGCATCCTGGTCGGATGTAAGCCTTGGCGATGTCATATGGAGGACCATGCAGCACGTCCTCCCTCTCCATGTCGCTGATCGATCCAAAGGAACAGCAGGGCCATTACAGTTTGGCACCAGCGCCGTCGCAGGAGCTGCCAGAGCGAGGCTGTAGACAACGACGAACTGCCTTAGGGGCTCCGACTCCGGATTTTCTTGAGGTTTACTCCTGGAGTCTTTTCCATGACTGGATATGGCCACAAGGCAGTGGAGGTTTTAAATCTGAGTTTTCCCTCTTCTAGATGGACTGCCTTCCCAGACTGAAGAGCCCCATCTGCCCGAGACTCGTGGGGGCGGGAGCGTCTACCTTCCCGAGCAGGTCTATAGCACCTGCCCACTGCCCAAAGAAAATAGAACGTAGAACTAACAGTACAGCACAGAACTGGCAACTTCCACCCACATTTCTGTGCTGAACGTGATGCCACGACCAACTCGTATCTACCTGCACATAATCCATATCCCTCCATTCCCTGCAGATCTATGTGCCTATCCAAGTCACTTAAATGCCTCTATTGTATTGCCTCCACCACCACCCCTAACAGCGTGTTCCAGATACTCACCATCCTCTGTGTTATATATTTTTTTAAATAATAAATCTTGCCCCACTCATCTCCTTTAAACTTTCTCCCCTCACCTTAAAGCTATACCCTTTAGTATTTGATGTTTCCATTCTTGGGGAAAAGGGTTCTGACTGTGCCTCATAATTGTATATACTTCTGCCAGATCTCCTCTTCGCCTCTGGTGCTCCAGAGAAAACAATCCAAGTCTGTCCAACCTCTCCCAGTAGCTAATATCCCTTAATCCAGGCATCATTCTGGTAAACCTTGTCTGCACCCTTTCCAGAACCTCCACATCCTTCCTGTAATGAGACAGCCAGAACTGCACACAGGCTTCCAAATGTGGCCTAACCAAAGTCCTATAAGCTGCTTCATGACTTCCTCACTGTTATACTCAATTTCCTAACCAATGAAGGCAAGTGTATTTGATGCCGTCTTTACTACTCTACTTATGTTGCCACTTTCAGAGAGTTATGGACTTAGACTCCAAGATCCCTCTGCATATCGATGTTGTTAAGGGTCTTGCCATTAATTATTTTTTTTATCCTTGCATTTGACACAAAGCTGGGTGGTAGTGTGAACTGTGAGGAGGATGCTTTGAGAATGCAGGGTGACGGACAGGTTGGGCGAGTGGGCAGATACATGACAGACGCAGTCTGAGTTACTCCAGCAATTTGTGTCTATCTTCAGATGTGGATAAATGTGAGGTTATCCACTTTGGTAGCAAAAACAGGAAGGCAGATTACTATGTAAATTGTGTCAAGTTGGGAAAAGGGGAAGTACAACGGGATCTTGGGGGTCTTTGTTCATCAGTCAATGAAAGTAAGCATGCAAGTACAGCAGGCAGTGCAGAAAGCGAATGGCATGTTGGCCTTTATAACAAGAGGAGTTGCGTATAGGAGCAAAGAGGTCCTTCTGCAGTTGTACAGAGCCCTAGTGAGACCACACCTGGAGTATTGTGTGCAGTTTTGGTCCCCTAATTTGAGGAAGGACATTCTTGCTATTGAGGGAGTGCAGCGTAGGTTTACAAGGTTAATTCCCGGCATGGCGGGACTGTCATATGCTGAGAGAATGGAGCAGCTGGGCTTGTATACCCTGGAGTTTAGGATGAGAGGGGATCTTATTGAAACATATAAGATTATTAAGGGTTTGGACATGCTAGAGGCAGGAAACGTGTTCCCGATGTTGGGGGGGGTCCAGAACCAGGGGCCACAGTTTAAGAATAAGGGGTAAGCCATTTAGAACAGAGACGAGGAAACACTTTTTCTCACAAATAGTTGTGAGTCTGGAATTCTCTGCCTCAGAGGGCAGTGGAGGCTGGTTCTCTGGATACTTTCAAGAGAGAGCTAGATAGGGGTCTTAAAGATAGCGGAGTCAGGGGATATGGAGAGAAGGCAGGAACGAGGTACTGATTGGGGATGATCAGCTATGATCACATTGAATGGCGGTGCTGGCTTGAAGGGCCGAATGGCCTACTGCTGCACCTATTGTCTATTGTCTATTGACGTCTATTTTAAACTATACCAATGAATAATATGAATATCTCAAATATTTTATCAAACAAAGTGTTTTTTTTTACGGAGAAAAGCTTTCAGCAGGATTTTGTGTTATATTTAATATACATTGTATTGCTGGTTTAATGAAAGCCTTGTGCTAAGTGGAATTATTGTTTTTTACACATTTAACAATGAGGTCTTTTTTCTCTGTGCGATCAGGTCACAGCTATTTGTTGTCTATATTCTGAAAATAATGTCTGAATGTCACTACATTTTGCAGACAGTTGATCTCCTGCTCTGTTGACGGCAGTGTTCGCCTCTGGGAATTGCAAGAACTTCCTCCAGCAGAGCCTGCTACTTCAGGTTGGTTCAACTTAACATTTGTATACATTATCAGATAAAAAAATAATTATCTGGATATAAGCATGACTTAATAATTAATACCTGGTCAGGAACACCTCTCCAAGAGTTTGTCCACCGAGAGAGCTTGTAGTCCTGCTTACCTCTATGTTTCCTTGAATGTTATACTTGGTGCATAAGGGAATGCAAGTGCCTGCCAACAAAATATATATTTTTCTTATTTGGGCCTTTTCCTACCTCCAGTTTCCTCTCTCCCTCTACTTTCAGTCTGAAGGATTCCAACTCAAAACATCACATCCTTTTTCTCCAGACATGCTGCCTGACCTGCTGAGTTACTCCAGCAATTTGTGTCTATCTTCAGTAAAAAACAGCATCTGCAATTCCTTCCTACACATATATTTTTCTATACTTTTTAATTTAACATAATGACAGAACAGACAATACTGTTCCCTGCCTGAAAATAACCAAGTCTAATTGGTGAGCTGCTTTAGAATGCCCCCATTTAGTATGAATGCAAATGTAGGGACTCCATCACACTGTCCCATGCTACACCATGTACACAATTCACATTAAAATGCCAATGGTGGAGCAATTTTAAGTTTCCAAGAGGTCATAGATACACAAAAGACAATATTTGAAGGATTGGAGATATCGCTGAGGATTAAAGGTCCAGACAGGTCCAAAGCAAAAGTGCGTCAAGATTGGGGCAAATTTGACAACAATTTTAAAGTTGACTTGCTGGTTTGCTGTGTCAGCAAGTGCGGGAGTGATGGGTGAAAAGGACGGTGCAAGATAGGATAAGGGTAGCCTAGTTTTGAATGACATCAAGCTTGCAGAGAATAAGTAGATCAAGGGAAGCTGAGCATGAGATCAATGGAATATCCATGTGTAGAATTAACCAGGTCATTTAGCATGGCGAGAAGGTAGGAGAATGTGGTTGAGAATGTGGTTGAGAGATCAACCATGATTGAAAGGCAGAGTAGACTTGATGGGCCGAATGGCTTAGTTCAACTCCTATAACTTATGAACATGAACTTTAATGGCAGGTAGGCTGAGATGGGAGTATAGTTAGGCAATGTCAATCTGGTGGACAGAACTAGTGTTGGCACAAGTATGAAGTTCAAAATCCACTTGTCAAATGCAACAATGGTTTATTTTTAGGTAGTTGTCAATGTTGGTTAGCGGTCTATGTGGGATAGATCTTCCGACTATTGGGCACTTTTGGCTCAAGATGGCAAGTGAACGAGCCTAGCCTTGCATGGGCTGCTCTGTGTTGGTGGCATGGATTTTTCTGTTTTTTCTTTCACCCTCATTACCCATTTGATTTTCTCCTGGTGTTGAGATTGTGACTGATCTACAAGCCTTACTGCTTGTCTTGCTGCCTCTTTTATTGGCAGTCCTGCACTGTAGCTTCACCAAGTCAGGACGGAGCAAAACTCTGCTATCTGCATCAGACCTGTGTTTGTTACTTATTTGGAATCTATTCTGTTATGATGTTTTAATCCTATTTTGTGCGATGCTTTAATTTTGAGCACTTCCATTTGTGACTTTGATGCTTAAAATAAACCAAGGTTTCACATGCATTAATTTTGCACAGGTAATTTTACAGTTCTAATTTGTTTCTGCTTTATCCTTTTATCTTTTTCATCTGCAATGCTAGCATTTATTTCAAAAGGGCTAGAATACAAAAACAGAGATGTAATGCTGAGGCTCTATAAGGCGATGGTCAGGATGCATTTGGAGTATTGTGAGCAATTTTGGGCACCATATCTGAGGAAGGATGTGCTGGCCTTGGAGATGGTCCAGAGGAGGTTTACAAGAATGGTCCCAAGATGTTTGACGGCACTGGTCCTGTACTCGCTGGAATTTAGAAGAATGAAACGTACCGAATAGTGAAAGGTTTGGATAGAGTGGATGTGGAGGGATGTTTCCACTAGTGGGAGAGTCTTGGACTATAGGTCATAGCCTCAGAATTACAGGACGTTCCTATAGGAAGGAGATGAGAAGGAATTTATTTAGTCAGAGGGTGGTGAATCTGTGGCATTCTTTGCCACAGAAGGTTGTGGAGGCCAAATCAATGGATATTTTTAAAGAGATAGATAGATTCTTGATTAGTACAGGTGTCAGGGATTATAATAATAATAATAATAATAATGGATTGGATTTATATAGCGCCTTTCTAATACCCAAGGCGCTTTACATCGCATTATTCATTCACTCCTCAGTCACACTCGGTGGTGGTAAGCTACTTCTGTAGCCACAGCTGCCCTGGGGCAGACTGACGGAAGCGTGGCTGCTAATTTGCGCCTACGGCCCCTCCGACCACCACCAATCACTCACACACATTCACACACATTCACACACATTCACACGCAGGCAAAGGTGGGTGAAGTGTCTTGCCGAAGGACACAACGACAGTATGCACTCCAAGCGGGATTCGAACCGGCTACCTTCCGGTTGCCAGCCGAACACTTAGCCCATTGCGCCATCTGTCGTCCGTATGGGGAGAAGGCAGGAGAATGGGGTTAGGAGGAAGGGATAGATCAACCATGATTGAATGGCGGAGTAGACTTGATGGGCCGAATGGCCTAATTCTGCTGCTATCACCTATGACCTTATGATCTGGATGTTTGCAGAACTGATCATCATTCATGATCCATTTATTGATTTAGTTCATAGCATAATGAGATTGATAACATATCTGTTTGGTTTTAGGGATTTTTACTATGTGGGGAATTGGGAAGCCAAACAAGCAGCAAACCCAAATGGCAAAACGCAAGTTGGACTGTTCTGTGTTGAAGACATTGGAGTTAACTGGTGATTTGATCGGTCATTCAGGAGCAGTGCAAGTGAGTATCTGTGCAGAGTGACCATTTCTTCTTTGATCCCAACTATTGCCCATAATATCTTGAAAAGGAAGCTTATAATGGTTCAGTTGTTCTATGAACTGATATAAATGGAGGGTTGGACTGCTGAGGAACAGCAAATGTACGAATCAAGAACGTAGAACAGTACAGCACAGGAACAGGTCCATTGAGCCATAATGTCCTTATTAAAAATGGTATCAAATTAAACTAATCCCTTCTGCCATTCAATGAGATCATCATAACCCTTTGTAACTTCTACTGGAGCGAGGAATCATTGACAGAGTTCTGCAGTAAACTATGCATATGTTGCAATCTTAGGTTATTGTTAGTTTAACAGTTTCACAACAGCAAGATCTGGACCACTATATATATTCAGTAATTCTGAACGTATATTCAGGGCTCTCGCTTAACTTTTTTTCCCTGTTGCCAGCCGGGCAACCTCGGCAGCTTTTTAGGTTGCCAAATGACAGTTTAGGTAGTCATTTAAGACGGCTTGCATGATGTGTGCGATAATGTGCTCGGACGAAGTTACCAGTCGGAATTATGGTCAATGAAGCATTCACATATTATTTCTGCTTCAAACTAAACATATTCACCAATCAAGACATGATATATACCACAAGGACATGCAGCAAAATTACAATACAGTATCTCATCTCATTTTACACATTGCAATGAATGCAATTTCTATTATCTCTTTCCACTTCCAAACAAAAATATGGTTATTCAGCGTATGATCAACCTCGGTGAGACCAAGCGCAGGCTTGGCGATCGATCCGCACAACACCTCCACTCAGTTCGCAATAACCAACCTGATCTCCCGGTGGCTCAGCACTTCAACTCCCCTCCCCCCCATTCCGAATCTGGCCTTTCTGTCCTGGGCCTCCTCCATGGCCAGAGTGAGGCCTACCGCAAATTGGAGGAACAGCACCTCATATTTTGCTTGGGTAGTTTACACCCCAGCGATATGAACATTGGCTTCTCCAATTTCAGGTAGTCCTTGCTTTCTCCTTCCTTCCCCTCCCATTCTCAGCTCCCCCACTGCCTACAGTCTCCACCTCTTCCTTTCTTCCCGTCCCCCCTTGCACCCTCACATCAGTCTGAAGAAGGGTCTCGACCCCAAACGTCGCCTATTTCCTTTGCTCCATAGATGCTACCTCACCCGCTGAGTTTCTCCAGCATTTTTGTAAACCCATTCACACAAGGTCTGTTATCCCTCTTTCCTCACCCACTCCCTGCACATTAGGGGCAATTTTACAGAGACAAGTTAACCTACAAAGCCAATGCGTCTTTGGGATGTGGGAGGAAACCCAAATGCTTGCAGGGAGAATGTGTAAATTCAACACAGACAGTGCCCAAGAACAGGATCGAACACAGATCTCTGGCGTGTGAGGCAGCAAGTCCACCAGCTGTGCCACTATATTTTATTTTCCAACACACAAAAAATTATACGTTGTGGTTACTAAAAAAAAAGAAACTATCCATTTTCAGTCTTAAATCTCTAAGTGACGCTATGTTCCCCTTTACAGCTACTGTATGTTTTAATTCAGTTCAAGGCTATTGGGGCAGTACATTGGCCATAAATTTGCTGCCTAAAATTGCCAGAGACCCGGAATTGATCCTGAATATGGGTGCTGTCTGTATGGAATTTTGTTTTCTCGTTTATAACATTGTTTACAGAGTACTATGTTTACATATTCTGTTGTGCTGCTGCAAGTAAGGATTTCATTGTTCTAACTGGGACGTGAGAGAATAATACACTCTTGACTTACGTCGCTGATGTGTGGGATAGAACTAGAGTACGGGTGATCGGTGGTCGGCGTGGACTCGGTGGGCCGAAGGGCCTGTTTCCACACTGTATCACTGTATTAAACTAAAAACACTAAAACCAGAGGAAATGTAAAGAAGGGTTTCTACCCGATACGTCACCCAATTTTTTCTATCCAGAGATGCTGACTGCTCCTTGGAGTTCGCCCGCACAATTAAAGCATGGAATAGTCTTCACCCTACCATAGGTACCAACCAGACGCAACTAAATTTAAGGTAGCTTTTTTTTCCCCAATAACCCTTTTTTGCTTAAGTCCAAGTCAACAGAGTTTTATTGTCATGTGTCCCAGATAGGACAATGAAATTCTTGCTTGCTGCAGCACAACAGAATATGTAAACATAATACAGAACAGGAGATAAAAGTTCAGTGTGTCTATATACTACAGACCATATATATACACAATAAATAAACAGATACAATGCAATAGGCTGTTATTTTTCAGAGTTTGGAGTTTGGTGGTGGTGGGTCCACCAGTTTAAATTCCATTTCGAATATTTTTGGAGGACCAGGAAACCAAGAAGCAAGAGTTACTACAGGGAGTTACTCCAGCTCCAGGCAGTGATTCTGCGCTGGTTTTCAGCGGTCGCGGTGAGGCAGCGACCGGACAGCAATGGCGGCCAGAACTCCCACAATGCAAAGGGAGGGAGAAAGTGGCCAACGCCGACCAGTTGCCGTGGCAGTGCGCATGTGCAGGACCGCACACGCGCACAACCTCGGCCGAGGATGTGCTCGGTGGCGTGCCGTGCCGAGCGGAGAAACGAGAGCTAGCGCCGAGCGGAGACCCGAGAGCCGAGCGGAGACCCGAGAGCTAGCGCCGAGTGCTAGCGCCGAGCGGAGAGCCGAGAGCTAGCGCCGAGAGTTGAGTGCTAGCGCCGAGCGGAGACCCGAGAGCCGAGCGGAGACCCGAGAGCTAGAGCCGAGTGCCAGCGCCGAGCGGAGACCCGAGAGCTAGCGCCGAGAGCCGAGTGCCAGCGCCGAGTGCAGAGCCGAGAGCTAGCGCCGAGAGCCGAGTGCCAGCGCCGAGCGGAGAGCCGAGAGCTAGCGCCGAGAGCCGAGTGCTAGCGCCGAGTGCAGAGCCGAAAGCCAGTGCCGAGAGCCGGGCGGAGAGCCGAGAACCGAGACCCGGACACGGATGGCGGGCGGTGTCCCGGTTGCTTGCCAAGCCGGGTAAAATGGCATGGCCTTTAGGTTGCCCGGCGGGACTGTAACTTGCCATTGGCACCCGGGCAACCGCTAATTTCGAGCCCTGATATTCCAACTGGATATCAATGTTTATACTGAAGTGAAGAGAACTACTTAATTCTATTGTGACATTATTTTAAATTGCTACATTCAGTTGGAATTAATAGCTGTCTCCCATTAACTTGCTCCAAACAGTTTGATCTATCGCTTCATAAATATTTTTTGTTTTGTCATTGCCCAGATGTTCCTATATTCTAAAGACCATGGAATAGTAACTTGTTCGACAGACCATCTCATCATTTTATGGAAGGATGGAGAGAAGGAATCGCAGTTACGGAGCAAGGCATTATTCCAAAAATTAGAACAAGATGATGTGTGATCTTGAGATAATTGTGAAGCAAATGAAATGAATGTTATACGATGTCTCTAAGTGACCTGTGGAACGTATATTTCTATAAATTCATGATATTGCTGATAGTTTTAAGGACCTACCAATGTGCTGCTTGTTGGCTGATTATGTATATCCATACATGTATGTACATTTTCTGCAAAGATTACCCGTTTGACTTTATATTAACTTGGCACTGCAAATGTCACAGAATGAAAATAGTTTATCGAAAGAAACTGGCAATAAAACCCAGGCTTTCATCATAAAATTAGTTTTTGTATTTTAAATATTTGTCAAAAACACCTTATTGTGACACTGCCCCCCACCCCTCCCCCCACCATCACTGTTGATTTGAGATTGTAAAATAATGGTAAATAAAGGTGCTTACAAAATAAGAATATTTTATTTCAAAATTGCTAATTCCACACAAAGTGACAATATTCATCCCACAGCAATTTTTTTTGAGTGCTTTATCGGATGCTGATATGTGTAAATACATTGTTAGCATTTGCTCTTAATGGGGGGAAAAGGGCAGCACAGGGCGCAGCGGTAGAGTTGCCTTACAGCGCCAGAGACCTGGGTTTAATCCTGACTATATGTATGGAGTTTGTACATTCTCCCTGAAGGGAGGTACAGTGAGACCTGGGTGTCCTTGTACACCAGTCACTGAAAGTTGGGGTGCAGGTACAGCAGGCAGTGAAGAAAGCTAATGGAATGTTGGCCTTCATAACAAGAGGATTTCAGTATAGGAGTAAAGAGGTTCTTCTGTAGTTGTATAGGGCTCTGGTAAGACCACATCTGGAGTATTGTGTACAGCTTTGGTCTCCTAATTTGAGGAAGGACATCATCCTTGTGATTGAGGCAGTGCAGCGTAGGTTCACGAGATTGATCCCTGGGATGGCGGGACTGTCATATGAGGAAAGATTGAAAAATCTAGGCTTGTATTCACTGGAGTTTAGAAGGATGAGGGGGTATCTTATAGAAACATAAAATTATAAAAGGACTGGACAAGCTTGATGCAGGAAAAATGTTCCCAATGTTGGGCGAGTCCAGAACCAGGGGCAACAGTCTTAGAATAAAGGAGACGCCATTTAAGACTGAGGTGAGAAAAAACTTTTTCACCCAGAGAGTTGTGAATTTGTGGAATTCCCTGCCACAGAGGGCAGTGGAGGCCAAATCACTGGATGGAGTTAAGAGAGAGTTAGATAGAGCTCTAGGGGCTAGTGGAATCAAGGGATATGGGGAGAAGGCAGGCACAGGTTATTGATTGGGGACGATCAGCCATGATCACAATGAATGGCGGTGCTGGCTCGAATGGCCTCCTCCTGCACCTATTTTCTATGTTTCTAAGCAAAAATGATTATTAACACCTTTACTAATTTACTTTTGATTTTTCTGTATTAAATTAAGGCAAGACAAACTTATTGTATATCATATGAATTGATCACCTTATTACTTTGAGAAGTCCAGACTTGCTCTTCTACTATTTTAGATATTTTAAGGTATATCTTCATTGTCAAAAATTAGTCCCATAAAGTTTAATTTGTCTTTTAACTCAAATGGACTGAATCATATTGTCTCTGGCCTGTGACCTGAACTACCAGCCCCAATGTCTGTTTCCCAGCACTAAACTGATCCAAAGAGGCCGGTCCCTCGAGCAGAGTCTTCTTGCAAGGCAACAAACTATGAGCTTCTAAAGTGAATGATCTGGAGGCCATGCTGCCGAATTTGACAATCATATTTCTGACGGCTTGCTTTTGTCAAAGGCCTTTAAGAATTGGAGATAATTAAAAATAGTAATACATTTGGGTACTTTTATTTTTTATCAATCAGGAAAAAATCATGCCTCTGCCTCAAGATTGGCAACCCCCTTCAAGTGAAAGGGACCATACTGCTTAGAGCATCCATGCCAAGCATGAACCTGAGAGATGAATGTGAAGCTCAGTGCTGGTTCCAGTGGACGATCAAACAGACAAGCATCTAACCTGTTAATTAATATATTTCCACATCAGCAGTCCTCTGCACAGGAGTGGAAGATAGACACAGCTGGCACTTCTCTATGGAATCGCTAGCCAGTGATGAGTACAGTCTAGCCCCAAAGGACAAGGGTTATAGAGTGATACAGTGTGGAAACAGGACCTTCGGTCCAACGCCTACACCGACCAACATGTCCCGTCTGCGCAGGATGGCGCTGCCTGCATTTGGCTCATAACCATCTAAACCTATCCTATCCATGTACCTGTTGCAACGTTTCTTAAACATTGTGATAGTACCTGCCTCAACTACCTCCTCCCACAGCTCATTTCATACATCCACCCAAAGAATTTCAGGTGTCTCTTTAAACGGAATGTGGAAGCATCTGTAACATGGAATAATTGAAACAAAAAATGCTGCTCATTTTAGACAATAGGTGCAGGAGTAGGCCATTTGGCCCTTCAATATGATCATGGCTGATCATCCACAATCAGTACCCTGTTCCTGCCTTCTCCCCATATCCCCTGACTTCGCTAGCTTTAAGAGCTCTATCTAACTCACTCTTGAAAACATCCAGAGAATTGGCCTCCACTGCCTTCTGAGGCAGAGAATTCCACAGATTCACAACCTTCTGTGTGAAAAAGTTTTTCCTCATCTCCGTTCTAAGTGGCTTACCCCTTATTCTTAAAATGTGGCCCCTGGTTCTGGACTCCCCCCAACATCAGGAACATGTTTCCTGCCTCTAGCGTGTCCAAACCCTCAATAATCTTATATGTTTCAATAAGATGCCCTCTCATCCTTCTAAAATCCATAGTATACAAGCCCAACCGCGCCATTCTATCAACATATGACAGTCCTGCCATCCCAGGAATTAACCTCTTGAACCTACGCTGCACTCCCACAATAGCAAGAACGTCCTTCCTCAAAATTCCTCAAAACTGCACACAATACTCCAGGTGTCGTCTCACTAGGCTCCTGTACAACTGCAGAAGGACCTATTTGCTCCTGTACTCAACTCCTCTTGTTATGAAGGCCAACATGCCATTCACTTTCTTCACTGCCTGCTGTACCTGCATGCTTATTTTCAGTGACTGATGAACAAGGACCCCCAGATCTCATTGTACTTCCCCTTTTCCCAACGACACCAATCAGATAATTATCTGCCTTCCTGTTTTTGCCACCAAAGTGGATAACCTCACATTTATCCGCATTAAACTTCATCTGCCATGCATCTGCCCACTCCCCCAACCTGTCCAAGTCGCCCTGCATCCTCATAGCATCCTCCTCACAGTTCACACTGCCACTCAGCTTTGTGTCATCTGCAAACTTGCTAATGTTACTTTTAATCCCGTGATCTCAATCATTGTAAATAGCTGCAGTCCCAGCACCGAGCCTTGTGGCACCCCACTAGTCACTGCCTGCCAATCCGAAAGGGGACCCGTATATCCCTACTCTTTGTTTCCTGTCTGCCAACCAATTTTCTATATATGTCAGTACCCTACCCCCAATACCATGTGCTCTAATTTTGCCCACTAATGTCCTATGTGGGACCTTATCAAATGCTTTCTGAAAATCGAGGTACACTACATCCACTTGTCCATTTTCCTAGTTACATCCTCAAAAAATTCCAGAAGATTAGTCAAGCATGATTTCCCCTTCGTAAATCCATGCTGACTCGGACCGATCCTGTTACTGCTATCCAAATGTGCCGCTATTTCATCTTTTATAATTGGCTCCAGCATCTTCCCCACCACCGATGTCAGGCTAACTAGTCTATAATTCCCTGTTTTCTCTCTCCTGCCTTTCTTAAAAAGTGGGATAACAATAGCTACCCTCCAATCCACAGGAACTGATCCTGAATCTACAGAAGATTGGAAAATGATCACCAATGCGTCCACGATTTCTAGAGCCACTTCCTTAGGTACTATGGGATGCAGCCCATCAGGCCCTGGGGAATTTTGATGAATAGTTTGTTGCATAAAGCAAAAGTAAAAATAAGAGAGGCATAGATGGCATATCATATCCCTATGATAGGTTGGACAGAGCCTTTTTCCCAGGTTGGAAATGTCCAACACTAGAGGGCATTGCTGTAAGGTGCCAGGGGGGAAGTTTAATGGAGATGTGTGGAGCAAGTTGTTTTTACACAGGGTGCTGCCAAGTGTGTTTGTGGAGGCAGATACAATAGTGGCATTAAGAGGCTTTTGGATAGGCACATGGCGTGCAGGGAATAGAGGGATATGGATCAGGCAGGTGAGATCTGTTTAACTGGGCATCATGTTCGGTGCAGATATTGAGGGCTGCAGGGCCCGCTTCTGTGCTGTACTGTTCTATGTTCAGCTTTTGTGTTCTGCAATTCAGAAATTAATAAGATTGAGGCATTGCTTCCACACTCTTGAATACTGACTGCACCTTGGATAATTGCTCTGAAAGTAATCATGTGTAACATTTTCATAATTAGAGATGACTGTCAAATGTTACTAACATATGCACAGAAGAATGAAAATGAAACATCAGCAGCAAAACATTTCGCTGCTCAAAATGCACGGTTCCTGAAACAGTACTTACTACGTCAGTAATAAGGACATTTTCTTGCTACTGAATATTCCACAAGGCCTCTTCCAAGGCACATGAAACATGCTTGTGTAAAAGATGGTGGGGCTACTTCCAGGGTTTTCTGGTAGATATATTTGTTGCTAAATTGGGAATCTCCATTAATCTCCATGTAATTAAGAATATCAACATCACAGATGAGTGATCAAGAATAATTGTAATAAGTAATTAATTGACTTCATGGAAGGAAGCAGAGAGTGTTGGTAGAAGGATAGTTTTCAAACAGGATGCCTGTGGTGACTGCTGGGCCTATAACCGACTTGAATGAGAATGTACAAAGCGTGATTAGTAAGTTTGCATATGATGCTAAAGTGGGTGGTATCATAGATAGTGAAGATGGTTGTCAAACATTACAGCAGGATCTTGAACAGTTGGGAAAGTGGGCTGAGGAATGGCTAATGAAGTTTAATGCAGATTAGTACAGGTATCAGAGGTTATGGGGAGAAGGCAGGAGAATCAGGTTAGGAGGGAGAGATAGATCAGCCATGATTGAATGGCGGAGTAGACCTGATAGGCTGAATGGGCTAATTCTGCTCTTATCACATATGACTTTATGACCAGATAAGGGAAGGTAATATATATTGGGAAGTCAAACCAGGGCATGATCGTCACAGTGAATGGTAGCGCCCTGGGGAGTGTTGTAGGGTACACAGTTCCCTGAAAGTGGCGCCGCAGGTAGATGGGGTGGTCAAGGTGGCATCTTGTATATTGGCCTCCATCAGTGATGGAATTGTGTATGGAAGATAGGATGTTAAATTACCATTGTGCAAGACGTTGGTGAGGCCACACTTGGAGTACTGCATTCACTATTGGCCACCCTGCTACAGGAAGGATGGCATTCAGCTGGAAAGAGCACATTGATGATTTACGAGGACATTGCCATGACTTGAGAAGCTGAGCTACAGGAAGAGGTTGGGCAGTGCCAGGCCTTTATTCCTTGGAGTGCAGGAGGCTGAGGGATGATCTTATAGATCTTATAGAGGTGCATCAAATCATGAAGGGAATAGACAGGGTGAATGCACAAGGTATTAGGGGAATCGAAAACAAGGCACATGCTTAAGGTGAGAGAGGCAAGATTTAATATGAAACTCGGGCAACCTTTTCACTTAGAAGGTGGTGGGCATATGGAATGAGCTGCCAGAAGAGGTAGTTGAGGCTGATACTATAACAGCACTTAAAATGCGCTTGTGGTGTAGATATATGGAGGATAACTCAATCGAAGCATGGACCCAATGGTGCTTTATAACCTTGTGGACAAAAGCTGACAATGTTGTTTTACACACTGTTTACACTAATGTTCATTGACAAAATAGCATCTTTTAAATTATATTTATTGTTACACGTATTGTCCCAGTAATGAACAAAATTACTGCCGCATTTTCTATAAACAATTGTATATTTTTTGTTACAATTTTTTTCTATTTACATACATACACACATACATATTAGAACATGTATGTTTCACATTAGAGATTGATACTTGCTCTGCCTAAAATCTTATTTTTGGTCCCGCGTGTGTGTTGATTATTTTCTCCTTTTAGAAATTGTCTGGTTTTGCAGATGTGTTTCAGCATAGTGTCCAGCTAACCACCCTGTCGCGCCCACCCTCACAGGTACAAGTGGAGCAGACTCCAGGAAGGGAATCCCTTTGCACGTGGACCTGTTTAAATCACTGACTTAAGTCCTGTTGACGTTAATTATATCTACATGGAATACTGCTGACTCCTACTGATGCAACTGAGAAACAACTTCTGCATGCACATGTCGTATCTGCTTCCATTTACGATGCAAAAGATAGAATGATTGAGTGGTATGTTTAAGAAGGAACAGCAGATGCTGGAAAATTGAAGGTAGACAAAAATGCTGGAGAAACTCAGCAGGTGAGGCAGCATCTATGGAGCGAAGGAAATAGGCGACGTTTCGGGTCGAGATCCTTCTTCAGACTGATGTGGGGGTGGGGGGGGGGGCGGGAAGAAGAAAGGAAGAGGCGGAGACAGTGGGCTGTGGGAGAGCTGGGAAGGGGGTGGGGAAGGAGGGAGAAAGCAGGGACTATCTAAAATTGGAGAAGTCAATGTTCATACCGCTGGGGTGTAAACTACCCAAGCAAAATATGAGGTGCTGCGCCTCCAATTTACGGTGGGTCTCACTCTGGCCATGGAGGAGGCCCAGGACAGAAAGGTCGGATTCGGAATGGGAGGGGGAGTTGAAGTGCTGAAATGGGAGGGGGAGTTGAAGTGCTAATTTGTATGTCGTGCTGAGCAGTGGGCGTTTTAGCAGTCCTAGTCTCTGTATACCGCAGCACCAACCAACAAAGCAATGGAATGCCCAACATATAAAAGAATACAAGTTGAAGGGAATTATTATCTAACTGTTCAGTGCTCTGGACAGGCTGCAACATGGCAACATTCCAGTTCTAGGTACAAAGAAACAAAGGAGCTATTTGAAGGCATTGGAGGTAGTGGAGTGAAGCGACGTGCAAGCTATAGGCTAGTGTCAATGGTCAGGATGTGACAAAAGAATGAATTGAAAGGAAAAAAAAAGGCACAAGCAGTGACATTACATAGGCTTTGGGTGGCAACATGACTGATTGTGAAAATACAACTTAGATTAAAGAAATGTATAGATTTTATTAACTTGGCTGGTAGCCACAGATCAGACAAGCGTCAGTAAGTGCTATGCCACATGGAAATGGACTCCTTGAGAGAATAATGTAGGTAAAATGCACCAGGATTTATTAAACAAAAGTGTGATGTAATAGGGGACATTATGTCTGAATGAATGATCTGCCACATCCTTAGCCATCATTTGACTGTTTAGAACTCTTGTTTAGAACAATAAAACATAGTTACATTGGGGCTATTGTAGATGCTGCACTGAATATGATGGGGGGGGGGGGGGGGGGGAATCACTGGTGCTTATTTCCACATAAATTATCATGGAATATGGAAATATGATGTTTGGTTCATTTAATCGGGTTTTGGAAAAGAAAATTAATTCAACCACACTAACTGGTTGCAGGTACAAGTAAAAAAACTTGGCAATGTTACAGCTTAAAATATTAATTAAATATATACACTGTGAGATAACTTAATGAATCTCCACCCCGTCATAATTTGTTGAGCTGATTTGTTACTTCACCCGGAAGGCTTACTTAGAGAGCACGTAAAACGTCATTACCACTCGGCTTAATGTTGCAATTGTCATTGATCTGAAATTGGCAAAAATCAGTCAAGAGTCTTGTCTCTAATTCTTGCTTCTTGCTCACTGTAACTTAGAGGACAGGACAATGTGGCAAACGAATAGCATATACATTTCATGGCTTTTGTTCAATTATGACAGAAACACATATTTTTGTTTTGCCTTCTCTGCATGATTCAGGAACGTCTGGAACGGCACTAAAACGTCTTGATCATGAGAAAAGCCCGTCTTGAAATTCAGAACTCTGATATTATGATTGTAGGTGGGACATTGCTGTGATAATTCAACACCGTTTTCCTGCATTCTGTACATCAAAGCTTCCTGCTTTGTGTAGGATTTATATTACATTGTAATATATAGTCACTTGAACTAAAATATAATCTCTTAATGGCTTGAGTCACAATTTAAAGTGAGATCGATGAGAGAGATGTTGTCCTTTCACCTTGGCTTTAAAGATCAGATGGTGGTCGTAGACCTTTATAATTAGATTCATCTAAAGCTTTCCAGTATTTGTAGTTCTCGGCTAAGTGGTGTATTAAATTAGGCAGGTTTGCAAACGCTGAAAGAAAAATAGTTGACAATTTAATGAAAATGATCAATACATTATTTTAAAATTTTACGCACACACATAGGTAATTTACCATAAACCATTCTCACAAGTTCCTGAAATAAAAGAAGTAAGGGTGGCACAGTGGCACAGCTTGTAGAGCTGCTGCTTCACAGTGCCAGATACCCAGGTTCGATCCTGACCTCGGGTGCAGTCTGTATGGAGTTTACATGTTCTCCATGTGACTGTGTGGGTTTCCTCCGGTTGCTCTGGTTTCATTGAAACATAGAAACATAGAAAATAAGGTGCAGGAGGAGGCCATTCGGCCCTTCGAGCCAGCACCGCCATTCATTGTGATCATGGCTGATCGTCCCAAATCAATAACCCGTGCCTGCCTTCTCCCCATATCCCTTGATTCCACTAGCCCCTAGAGCTCTATCTAACTCTCTCTTAAATTCATCCAGTGACTTGGCCTCCACTGCCCTCTAAGGCAGGGAATCCCACATATTCACAACTCTCTGGGTGAAAAAGTTTTTTCTCACCTCAGTCTTAAATGGCTTCCCCTTTATTCTAAGACTGTGGCCCCTGGTTCTGGACTCGCCCACCATTGGGAACATTTTTCCTGCATCTAGCTTGTCCTCCCACATCCTGAAGACATGCGGGTTTGTAGGTTAATTGACCTCTAAAATTGCCTCCAATATATATAGAGAGTAGATGAGAAAGTGGGATAACACAGACATAGTGAACGGGTGACCAATGGTCAGTTGAGTGAGTGAGCCTGTTTTTCATGCTGTATCTATAAAATAAACTAAAAAAAAGATATGCTGGACTTTTCAAATTATCACACATTATGTTTGCACGACTGTAAAATTAAATCAAAATAATTGTCTCTGTTTAGTTACAGTGGGACTTTGTTTATTTGTATATAGTTCCTATCATCTTCAGATGTAGCATAATCTGCCCACTGGGATTATTTTCTCCAAATCCCACGATCAGTCCCCGTCAAGTCAAAAGGCAAGTCTTTTGTTTCTACACCTCTGGTAATAGCATTCTACAACTAGCTGGGAAGTAAAATGCAAGAATAGTTCAGGATTATTGCCTCCTGTCCAGTGTGTGTCTTGGTGCCTTAGATCTATCTGATAGTGAAGATAAACATGAAGTGCTGGAGCAACTCAACGGGGCAGGCAGTATCTCTGGAGAAAAAGGAATGGGTGACATTTTGGGTCGGGACCCTTCTTCAGACCCAACCCAAAATGTCACCCATCCTGTTTCTCCAGAGATGCTGCCTGACCTGCTGAGTTACTCCAGCGCTTTGTGTCAATCTTCGGTATATACCAGCATCTGCAGTTCCTTTCTATACATCTATCTGATACTCCTGTGCGAGGGTTGCAACCAAATACGTTGATGTGGGCAAAACCTGCCAAATTCTGCACAGTTTATCTTCATTATAAAACATGTACATCATAACGTTATTTTGCTGAATAACTTTTACCCAGAGTAAGGGAATCAAGAACCAAAGGACAAAGGTTCAAGGTGACAGGGGAAAGATTTAATAGTCACCTGAGGGGCACCTTTTTCACTCAAATGGTGGTGCTTATATGGAATGGGCTGCCAGAGAAAGCAGTTGAGGCAGGTACTAAAAAATCACATATGGATAGGAAATGTTTAGTGGGATGTGGGCACTTGGGACTAGTTTAAAATGGGGCATCTTGGCTGGCATGGACGGGTTTGGCTAAAGGGCCTGTTTTCGTGCTGTTTCGCTCTAATAATTCCACCTGGTTGCATAAAGAGGGGTGGGGGGTGGGGGGTGGGGTGGAGATTCTTTAAGGTAAATTAAGCCTTCCAGTTTCTGCAACTTTCTGCTACTGGACAGCTGTAACTGCATCAGATCAATAAAGCTGATCACCACATTCAAAAGGGTTTGCAAGTCCACTATCCACAAGGTTACACCAGCAAAAATCTGTTTCTCTGCATTGAATACATTCACTGAGAAGAATGCAGCTCAAAGCAATATGGGAATTGTAATAGAAAATAGGTGCAGGAGGAGGCCATTCGGCCCTTCGAGCCAGCACTGCCATTCATTGTGATCATGGCTGATCGTCCCCAATCAATAACCCAATTGGGACTGGTATATTGAGTTTGGCATTTATTTCCAAATGTAAAAAGACAAATGAAGTTCTTACCGTCCCAAGCATCAAACATATCATTTATAAAATAATCGATGAAGGATATCTGAGATTTTGGAATACTGCAGGTATTCCTGTCAAACACTGGCATAACAACAGGGAGGCCTTGGCTTTTCCTCTTCGTCTGTCTGTTGATACAGAAAGCATTTGTTATTTCAAGAGTTACTGTTACATCATTAGAATAAAGAGAATAATTCAAGAGAATTTGTTAATTCACGAGAATACTGTTACATCATTAGAATCAAAGAGAATAGTGTATCTCACATAAGATGCACATAGAACATAGAGGAGCATTGACTCAGTCTGAAGAAGGGTCTCGACCCGAAATGTCACCTATTCCCTTTCTCCAGAGATGCTGCCTGACCCGCTGAGTTACTCCAGCTTTTTGTGTCTATAGTCACATCATAGGAATAGGCCGTTTGGCCCACAATGTCCATGTCGAACATGATGCCAAGTTAAATTAATCTCCTCTGCTTGCAAGTGATCTATATTTCCTGCATATCCATGTGCTTATCTACAAGTGTCTTAAATGCCACTATCCTATCAGTCCCCACTACCATCACTGCAGTATGATCCAGGCACCCACCACTCTTTATATTTTTAAAAAGTCTCCTTTAAACTTTGCCCCTCTCGGTGTGGGGGGGACAAAGAGTGCAATTCACTCTGCTTCTGGGTGATGGCCAATGGCAGCATCATAATGGACAAAATTGCCAGATTTAAGCCAATTAGAGAATTTTCTGACTTTGACATGCAGCAACAAGAAGGGATTTCTTTTTAACACACAGTAGAAAATTAGGCGGTAGACAAAAATGCTGGAGAAACTCAGCGGGTGCAGCAGCATCTATGGAGCGAAGGAAATAGGCAACGTTTCGGGCCGAAACCCTTCTTCAGAAGAACCTTCAAACCCTCTTCTGAAGAAGGGTTTCGGCCCAAAACGTTGCCTATTTCCTTCGCTCCATAGATGCTGCTGCACCCGCTGAGTTTCTCCAGCACTTTTGTCTACCTTCGATTTTCCAGCATCTGCAGTTCCTTCTTAAACACATAGAAAATTAGGCTGCAGGTAAGAAATATAAACTATTAATTACTCTTTTTTAAAATTGAAATACAGACACAAAGTTCTTCCTTCATAAAGATCACACATGCACTGGTTTATTCCAGTGTCCCACCTTCACATTTTAACCTAACTGTAAAATGTTGCCCCTTTCCTTAGCGTCGTGGAATCTTGTTTACCTTTGGCCATTGCCCAAATGACTCTAATTCATGCCATTGACAGGAAGCTTTGGCAAACTATTAACTGTGAGGGCAGGGCAGCTGAACGTGATTCCCTCGTTTCCCTCAACTAAACATTAGCAACAGAAAATTAACATGGGTGAGAGACTTGGTTGATTTTAACCTCAGACCCCTGAGCTCACCTGCAGTATCTGAGGTTTCCAAAAAATAATTTTTTGGAAACAGGCCCTTCGGCCCACAATGGAACACAAGGTCTAATTGGAGATAGATACAAAATGCTGGACAGGCAGCATCTCTGCAGAGAAGGAATGGGTGAGGTTTCGGGTTGAGACCCTTCTTCAGACTGAATCGGGGGAGAAGGAGACTCAGAGATAAAGAAATGTCCCTCTGAGTTACTCCAGCTTTTTGTGTCTATCTTCGATTTAAACCAGCGCCTGCAGTTCCTTCCTACACAAGATCTAATAGATTTGCATGACTAAATTAGGATGTTTAATGCTTTATTTGATTTGTTCCCCAAATGTTAATTCAAAAACATTTGTTACAATATTTCCAGCAAGAAATAGCAATGACTGTTGACCCATACTCACAAGTTCATAAGACACAGGAGCAGAATTAACCCATTCACTCCATCGAGTCTGCTCTGCATGGGTGATCTATTTTTGCCTCTCAACCCCATTCTCCTGCCTTCTCCCTGAAACCTTTGATACCCTTACTAATCAAGAACCTATCAATCTCTGATTTAGAAATATCCATTTACTTGTCCTCCACCCCCATCTGTGGCAATGAATTCCACAGATTCACCACACTCTGGCTAAAGAAACTCCTCCTCTTCTCAATTCTAAAGGTACGTCCTTTTATTCTGAGACTGTGCCCTCTAGTCCTTGACTCTCCCACTAGTGGAGACATCCTCCCCACATCCACTCTATCCAGGCCGTTCAATATCCAGTAAGTTTCAATGAGACCCCCCACCGCCCTTTTAAACTTCAGCGGGGTCCAGGCCCAGAGTGATCAAACGTTTTGGTTAGTCAATCATCTCCGGAAACATGATGCAAAAGGAAAATAGAAAACTGACTGCATTAGTTTAAAGCATTAATAAGGCACTCATAAGTCATAAGGAATAGGAGTAGAATTAGACCATTTGGCCCGTCAAGTCTAATCTGCCATTCAATCATGGCTGATCTATCTCCCTCTCCTAACCCCATTCTCCTGCCATCTCCCCATAATCTCTGACACCCGTACTAATCAAGAATCTATCTATCTCTGCCTTAAAAATATCCACTGACTTGACCGCCACAGCCTTCTGTGGCAAAGAATTCCACTCTTTGGAAGCATATCGGGTCCTTTTAGACTTTAAAACGCTGAAAAATTTAGTTTCGCTTAGTTGACTCTCTGCCCAATGTTCTTTAGTCTCAGTTTTGATGAAAAGGAAATTAAAGAGCGTGCAAAACATGAATTTCGATTCATATAGCCACTTCAAGCTTTGTGCCTGTTGGCTCTTTGCTTGTTGGCTGGTGTGGCGAATAGGGCCGAAGGGCCTGTTTCACACGCTATGACATGATTGTGCATTCCCTACTCGAACAGTAAAAAGGATAGATTCTGACTATCTTAAGGTAAAACCGAACTTCCTGCCATAGCTCTGTCGATTTTCGGATCACATTCTCCGGGCTCTGCGGCCTACCATCGCTGGAGCTGGGAGCAGCCTCGGACTGTCGTGAGCCCCACCGCGGGGCGCGGACTTAACATCGGAGCGGATCCCTTCCTGGGATCGCCTTCCACCGTGGCCTGCGGACTTACCATCAAGGGCTCGCAGTCTCGGGAGAGGCCGAGTCGGGAGCTCCAACGTCGCAGAAGGTTCAACCAGCCCCGACGCGAGGTTCGATTGCCTGGCGCGGGGGAGCTGATAACCCCCCGATGGAGGAGCTGAACGCCTCGACGGCGGAGGGCCAGAAGGCCGCCGACTACGGGAGTCAAGATCGTCCCGTCAACGGAGGGCTCGAGGCCCCCGACCGAAGAAGAACAAAAGGAAGGCCTTGAACTATAGTTTCGCCTTCCATCACAGTGAGGAATGTGTAGGAGTCACTGTGGTGGATGTTCATGTTAAAATTGTGTTTTTGAGTCTGTTGCTTTTAATTGTATGACTGAGCTGGCCAGTGAAATTCCTCGTATGTTGCAAAACATACTTGGAGAATAAAGTGTGATTCTGATTCTGATTCTGATTCTGATTATTTGTCTCTAAACAACTGCAAAGGCTGAGGGGTTGTCCTTACGACTTTATAATTTGGGAATCTAGCTATGAAGTTTACTGAAGCATGTTTGCGTTTGAGTTTAGTTTATTGTCACGTGTACCGAGGTTCGGTGAAAAGCTTTTGCTGCGAGCTAACCAGCCAGCGGAAAGACAATACATGATTACGTGCGCAGATATACAAATTACAACGTTACCTGAGCAAAATATTCTGCCGAAATCCTCCCCGCCCATTCAATGCAGTGGTTAACTGAACGGCAAGGTTTGGCAACATCAGCACACTTTATCAACATGCGTTTGATGAGCAGTCTGTTCTCCATGGCATTCTTTATACCGGAAGGACATTCACCATCACTGCTCTCACTCTGCAGAGCACAAGCAGAAATTATACCCTACACATCAGCAAATTTAAACCCGTTGCAGAATTTAGTTGCAACGTGGCAGAAGGATCCTGTAAACTTCGTGAAGGATGATATTTAAGCATAAGTGACGGCGATTTTTACTCTGAAACACCCTGCTCCCAGCTGACCTTTGCTGTTCAGGTGGGGAGAAGAGTCTGGACAAAGGCAGCTGACCCCGAGTACTGGCAGCTCCCCAATGAATCGGAAATTGGCCATTATTCTCAACACGGAATAGTATTTTACTTTATAAAACAGAATGACAGCAAATTGAAAATAATTTGGCAGAGAATTTAAAAAAATAGTTTATGGTACAGTACAAGTTGAGTTTAGAGATTACAGCATGGAGACAGTCCCTTCGGCCCATAGGCTCCACGCCGGCCATCAATTACACCAGAACCAGGGGCCACAGTTTAAGAATAAGGAGTAAGCCATTTAGAACGAAGACGAGGAAACACTTTTTCTCACAGAGAGTGGTGAGTCTGTGGAATTCTCTGCCTCAGAGGGCGGTGGAGGCAGGTTCTCTGGATGCTTTCAAGAGAGAGCTAGATAGGGCTCTTAAAAATAGCAGAGTCAGGGGATATGGGGAGAAGGCAGGAACGGGGTACTGATTGGGGATGATCAGCCATGATCACATTGAATGGCGGTGCTGGCTCGAAGGGCTGAATGGCCTACTCCTGCACCTATTGTCTATTGTCTATTGTACACATTCGTACTAGGACTATGTTAACCCCACTTTCTCATCCAGTTCCTACACAGTCGGGGCAATTTCACAGAGGTCAATTAACCTGTACACCTGCATGTCTTTGGGATGGGAGAGGAAACCGGAGCACCCGGAGGAAACCCATGAGTGGTCACAGAGAGAATGTGCAAACTCCACACAGACAGCACACAAGGTCAGGATCGAACCCGGGTCTCAGTCATTTGTACATTTTACAAGTTAAATCTTACATTAAACTGGTTTCTTCTATAGACGACATGGGCTTGTTGATACTGTTTA
Source organism: Malacoraja senta (assembly GCA_038087875.1). NCBI lineage: Eukaryota > Metazoa > Chordata > Chondrichthyes > Rajiformes > Rajidae > Malacoraja > Malacoraja senta. The sequence goes on along the minus strand of CM075977.1, from coordinate 216,367,105 downwards.
CAAATTTGTTCACATGTTCGAAATGCTTTGTCATCTCTGTTGCCAAAACCATGTCGATGATTGCCTGTCGCAAAGTTCGAAACAGATTTCTGCAAAAACATTGGATGAATGGTTACAAACTGGCATTTTATCCATAGTTATGGATTGTTGAAACCTGTGGCAATGTCCCGTTTGCTTTAGTTTAGTTAGTTTATTATCACGAGTACCGAGGTATGGTGAAAAGCTTTTGTTGCGTGCTAACCTGTCAGCATAAAGATTATACATGATTTCAATCGAGCCATCCACAGTGTACAGATACATGATAAAGGGAATAACGTTTAGTGCAAGATAAAGTAAGTAAGTAAGTATTCACCTTACAAGGAATTTGCCTTGGTGCTCCGCCCACAAGTAACAACATGACATACAGTGACAGTTACGAATGACTCAGAAAACACTAAACATTAATAATAATAAAACATTAATGATAAAACACCATTGATCAAGCATATGAACCAACAAAATACCAGATCAAAGAGAGGTTACAGATTTTTGGCTGTTGAGTAGAGCAACTACTCGTGGATAAAAACTGTTTTTTATGTCTGCTGTGGCAGCTTTGTCAGTCTGTAGTCACCTTCCAGAGGGAAGTGATTCAAAGAGTTTGTGGCCAGGGTGAGAGTTGGTCAGAGATGATCTTGCCCGCTCGCTTCCTGGCCCTTGCAGTGTACAGTTCATCAATGGAGGGATGGTTGCAGCCAATAACCTTCTCTGCTGATCTGGACAATTCTGTTGCAGCCTCCAGGTGTCGTGCTTGGTGGCTGAGCCAAACCCAGACCAGTGATGGAGAAGGTGAGAACAGACTCTACGATGGCCATGTAGAATTGGACCATCATTGCCTGTGGCAGATTGTGCTTCCTCAGCTGCCGTAGGAAGTACATCCTCTGTTGTGCCTTAAAGTCCAGTAAAGTCTGATTAAAGATAGTCCAAGGGTCTCCAATGAGGTAGATAGTAGCTCAGGACTGCTCTCTAGTTGGTGATAGGATGATTCAGTTGCCTGATAACAGCTGGAAGAAACTGTACCTGAATCTGGATTCACACTTCTATACCTCTTGCCTGATGGAAGAAGGGAGATGAGGGAGCTACCAGATGATACTGGTCTTTGATTATGCTGGAGGCCTTGCTGAGGCAACGTGAAGTGTAGATGGAGTCAAGGGAAAGGAGGTTAGTTTGTGATGGTCTGGGCTCGTCCACAATTCACCTGCAATTTCTTGCGGTCTTGGATGGAGTTGTTCCCAAACCAAGCTGCGATGCATCTTAAAAAATGCTTTCCACATCATGTGACAATAATAAGCCTAAACCTACACCTTAGACCATTACTTTGCAATGTAACAATTAAATGCATCTACTGACATGGCACTGTGGGGTTTCATTAGCTGGATGAAGCCCAAGACAGCAAAAAATTACACAGAGTTGTGGAAGCTGTCCAGTCCATCTCACAGACCTGACTCCCACCATCTACACTTCATGCTGCTTCAGAAAAGCAGCCAGCCTAATATAAGACATGTCTTTAGTTAGTTAGAGATACAGCGCGGAAACCAGGCCCTTCGGCCCACCGAGTCCGACATCGACTAGCGATCTCTGCACATTAATACTATCCTACACACACTTGGGACAATTTACCCAATTAACCTATAAAACCATGTACGTCTTTAGAATATGGGAGGAAACCGGAGCTCCCGGAGAAAACCCACGCAGATCGGGGGAGAGACGTACAAACTCCGTACAGACAGCACCCCATTGTCGGGCTCGAACCTGGGTCTCTGGCTCTGTAAGGCAGCAACTCTACCGCTGCGCCACCGTACCGCCATTATCATTGGGTATTTTTAACGCGGAGTTGACAGGTCCTTGATTAGAAAGGGAGTCAAAGGTTACGGGGAGAAGGCCAGGAGAATGGGATTTGGGAGGGAAAAAGCAGGTCAGCCACGAACGGATGACGGAGCAAGTTTGATGGGCCGAATGGCCTAATCCTGCTCCTACGTATGCATTGATCAGTAAATCTAACCTTTCAATGTTCTTGAAAATGTTGCTCTTGTTATCGCCGGCTGTAAGTTGGAAGGCCAGTGCTGCATGGTGTGACTCTCCAGGACGGCAGTGTCGTTGTAGAGTACGGCCAGCTCACTTCCTGCGTTACACAGGAAGGAGTTGGTGCGACCTGGGTGGTCACTCATGCACGGTGGCAGCAATGAGGGCTGCAACCTCGTCCATTTCATCCAGGCACCCCTGCAAATGCAATTGCGATAGAGTCAAACTGCTTAGTTTCACTGTTTCACTTAGTTTCACTGAAGATATAACAATGCGGATAACATTCACTCCAGTCTGAAGATGGGCCCCGACCCGAATCACCGCCTATCCACGTCCTCCTGAAATGCTTGCCTGACTGAGTTACTCCAGCACTTTGTGTCTTTTTTTTTTTAATGATCAATTCACGAACTGATCGCAAATAAAAAGCAAAGGTAGACAAAAGTGCTGGAGAAACTCAGCGGGTGAGGCAGCATCTATGGAGCGAAGGAATAGGGTGACGTTTCGGGTCGAGTCCCTTCTTCAGACCGAACAAATAAAAAGCAATTACAGTTAATGGCAAGACCCTTAACAACTTGATGTGCAGAGGGATCTTGGGAGTCCAAGTCAGAATCACTGATGCTGCAGCACAAGTAGATAGGATGATTAAGAAAGTGTATGGTATGCTTGCTTCATTGCTAAGGGCATTGAATATAAGGGTCAGGAAGTCATGATGCAGCTCTACAGAAATTTGCATTTGGAATATTGTGCGCAGTTCTGGTCGCCCCATTGCAGGAAACAGGCCCTTTGGCCCACCAAGTCCATGCCGACCAATGATCACCCATACACTAGTTCTATCCAACACACTAGGGACAATTTACAGAAGCCATTAACCTACAAACCTGCACGTCATTGGAATGTGGAGGAACTGGAGCATCCGGAGAAAACCCACGCAGGCACAGAGAGGACAAACAAACTCTGTCCAGGCAGCACCCGAGGCAGAATCAAACCCGGGTTTCAGTTGCAATAGGCGTTCACTCTACCACTGAGCCGCCCTGGCTTGTAGCTTCTTCTTATCGAGTCCACACACAAGATTAGAAGATGTTCAGCCAGAGCTGAAAACAAATTCTCGGCATCTGCATCCGATGGTGTCTGTCTTGTCGCTCTTGTGCATCTTATGTGTGGTGGTGGAAAGATGGGTGGAAACAGGGCCGTGACGTGAACGCTCTTTCCTTGACCCCGTCTTGTAGCTAATACACCCTAACCCTGGGCAACATTCTGTTAACCCATTCTGTACCCTTTCCAAAGGCCTGACGTATTCCAGTAATGGGGTGACAAGAACTGCACGTAATACTACAAATGCGGCCTAATCATAATCTTATAAAGCTCTAACTTGACTTCCTGACTCTTTATACTTAACGTCTTGACCAATGAAGGCAAGGAGACCACATGCTATACAACATCAAAAGGCTAGTTTACTCCTGGGGTACTAGTGTTTCATTTAATTTATAACTTAAATGGTTTAGTGAACCAACATCAGAACAACCAGCATATGCCATGTTAAATTCAAGAGAGTATTCAGAGAGAGAAAGATATAGCTGTTAGGGCTAATGGAATCAAGGGATATGGGGAGAAAGCAGGAACGGGGTACTGATTTTGGATAGGATGTGTAGGAAAGAACTGCAGATGCTGGGTTAAATCGAAGGTAGACAAAAATGCTGGAGTAACTCAGCGGGACAGGCAGCATCTCTGGAGAGAAGGAATGGGTGACGTTTCGGGTCCAGACCCTGATTTTGGATGATCAGCCAAGATCATAATGAATGGCTGTGCTGACTGGAGGAGCCGAATGGCCCTACTCCCGCACCTATTTCCTATGTTTCTAAATAATGCCACCATGTAGACACGCACAATACGAAATTCAAAAGGCATTTAAACATCGCCATCGTGTGTCGATCGTAAATCTTAAAGCTTACCTTAACCCCCGGTCTTTTCGAAGGAAATATGCTGTGGCGTGCAACACATCAGCTGCGTGTGTGGAATAGTGGTTATGAATTTGATGCATGGTAGTTGGTTTCTATGACTTGTAGCCATGATCTCAGAGTAACTTCCGAACAGTTTAAAAATCCACATACGCCAAACTGTGTCATGATTTTAATCCAAGGTAGAGCAAGGGCCTAAAATAAAACAGACAGCCGGTTTCAACTAACTCACTGGTGGCAAACAAGTGATTTAGTCAGTCATACAGTACGGAGCAAGACCACGGCCTAACTTGTTCATGCCGACCAAGATGCCCCATCTACACTAGCTTTCACCTTGCCTGTGTTTGGCCCATATCCCTCTAAACCCTTTCCATCCATGTACCTGGCCAAATCTCTTTTAGATATCGTTATGATACCAGCCTCAATTACATCCTCTGGTAGCTCATTTAATACACCTTTGAGTCTGATGAAGGGCTCTCGACCTGAAACACCATCTATTCCTTTTCACCAGGGATGTTGCCTGACCACCTTGTTACTCCAGGCATTTTGTGTCTATCTTCCACACACCTCTTTGTGAAAACGTTGCCCTGCAGACTCCTATTATAGCTCTCTTGGCACTTTCAATAGACAATAGGTGAAGGAGGAGGCCATTCAGCCCTTTGAGCCAGCACCGCCATTCAATGTGATCATAGCTGATCATCCACAATCAGTACCCCGTTCCTGCCTTCTCCCCATATCCCTTGACTCCGCTATCTTTAAGCGCCCTATCTAGCTCTCTCTTGAAAGTATCCAGAGAACTGGCGTCCACAGCCCTCTGAGGGAGAGAATTCCACAGACTCACAACTCTCTGTGTGAGAAAGTGTTTCCTCATCTCCGTTCTAAATGGCTTACCCCTTATTCTTCAAGGAACTATGATGCTCCACTCCTAGATCCCTCTGCTCTACCACACTCCCAAGGGGCCTGCCATTCACTGTGAAAAGTGATTAGTATTGATTACAATGTCTGCCTCCACGATTCAGATTAATATTGTGTGAAAAATTTATTAGTTTACAAAAAAAGCAAGCCAAGAAGTTTTGCTTTTATTTTAACAAAACTCAAACGGGCTAATGATAGTTTTCATTTTGTTTATACCACTCTGGAAATTCAACCATGTTACTTCCCAGAGTTATTCCCCTATGTGTAACTGGTGTGAATTCCTGAGCTATGCAGCTTTTGCTACATACTGCAGAGAAAATTAAAGCATGACTATCCATGGTGGGTGCACCTGGGCCAGTGAACTTGTAATAATGCAAGCTTTGTATCTCTGGGCTCTTCTCAAGCCCATCCACACACCATCCCAAAGCCTTGCCTTGACCTCCTGATTTAGACTATAGAATTTAGAGATACAGCACAGAAACAGGCTCTTCGGACCACTGTGTCCTGCGCTGACCAGCAACCGCCCCCGTACACGCGCCCTGTCCTACACACTAGGGCCAATTTACAATTTTACCGACACACCTGTACATCTTTGGAACCGGAGCACCCGGAGAAAAGTCAAGCAAGCAGTCACAGGGAGAACCTGCAAACTCCCTACAGACAGCATCCCGTCGCCAGGATCGGACCTGGGTCCCTCGTGCTGTAAGACAGCAACTCAACCGCTGCGCCACTGTGCCGTCTCCACAAATCCCCACACTTCCGACTGCCTAGTATTAAACTATTATTACTAAATTGACACCCTAATCCATTCCAAGAATAGTAGGTTTGTTCTAAGAACAGAGATTAAGCAAACAGGCCTAAATCTCTAGTGTTTAAAAAAAAGAAAGTTAATCTCACTGAAGTTTGACCAGCTAGATGTTTCTCTGGCTAGGGTTTGGAGAATCAGTGATCCCGATATCAAAGTGAAGGGACTAAATCATCGGAAGAAGAATTTCAACCAGAATCTTTGGAATCTCGTACCTATAGAGGACTATGAGCCACAGTTGTTAAATATTTCCTAGACAGAGACATTTTTTAGATATTCGGTTAATCAGGGTATATGGAGTGAATGCAGGAAACTGACGCCTGCAGATGATAATCTTGTTGAATAGGCTAGTAGACATGATGGGCTGAATGGCCTGCTCCGATCTCTATTTCTGGTGAGTTTAATGCTGATAAGTGTGAGGTGCTACATCTCGCAGGACAAAAAGGACGTACATGGTAAATGGTAGCGAATTGAGGAATGCAGTTGAACAGAGGGATCTAGGAATAACTGTGCATAGTTCCCTGAAGGTGGAATCTCATGTAGATAGGGTGGTAAAGAAAGCTTTTGGTGTGCTGGCCTTTATAAATCAGAGCATTGAGTATAGAAGTTGGGATGTAATGTTAAAATTGTACAAGGCATTGGTGAGGCCAATTCTGGAGTATGGTGTACAGTTTTGGTCGCCAAACTATAGAAAAGATGTCAACAAATAGAGAGAGTACAGAGGAGATTTACTGGAATGTTGCCTGGGTTTCAGCAACTAAGTTACAGAGAAAGGTTGAACAAGTTAGGTCTTTATTCTTTGGAGCGCAGAAGGTTAAGGGGGGACTTGATAGAGGTCTTTAAAATGATGAGAGGGATAGACAGAGTTGACGTGGATAAGCTTTTTCCATTGAGAGTAGGGAAGATTCAAACAAGAGGACATGATTTGAGAATTAAGGGACAGAAGTTTAGAGGTAACATGAGGGGGAACTTCTTTACTCAGAGAGTGGTAGCTGTGCGGAATGAGCTCCCAGTGGAAGTGGTGGAGGCAGGTTCGATTTTATCATTTAAAAATAAATTGGATAGGGATATGGACGGGAAAGGAATGGAGGGTTATGGTCTGAGTGCAGGTAGATGGGACTAGGTGAGAATAAGTGTTCAGCACGGACTAGAAGGGCCGAGATGGCCTGTTTCCGTGCTGTAATTGTTATATGGTTATATGGTTATATGGAATAGATCGGGTAGATGCACAGTCTCTTGCCCAGAATAGGGGAATCGAGTACCATGGGAGATAGATTTAAGGGGGGAAAGAATTAATAGGAATCTGAGGGATAACATTTCCACACAAAGGGAGGTGGGTGTATGGAACGAGCTGCCAGAGGAGGTAGTTGAGGTAGGTACTATCACAACGTATAAGAAACACTTAGACAGGTACAGGACCAAACGCAGAGAGATGGGACTAGTGTAGATGGGACATGTTGGTCGGTGTTGGCAGGTTGGACCAAGGGCCTGGTTCCACACTGTATGACTCTGTGACTCTATAAGTCAAGAATTCACCTGTGTGAAGCCCGCAAGCCATCACAGATTAATACTGGCACCCACCTCTTGTTAGTTACAGCCTCCAGCTCGAAAATGTTGAAATCCCAGTTGTCTTCATCAGCAAGTAATTCTGCTGCTCGAGGAGGTATGTCACCAAAGGCAACTGGAATGGCAAGGTGGCTGTGACTTTGCTGCAAGTCTACTAGTTTAAACAAAGGATCAAATTAGAGTGAATCTCAATACATAGTGTTTTATATCATACAACTGCCTTTGTGAAGTGGGGCATTTTTCTATCTGTACCAAAACCAAACTCCATTCTGGTATTTCTCCACGAGCCTCCCACACACCGTGTGGCACAGTGGCGCAGCTGGTAGAGCTGCTGCCTCACAGCATCGGAGACCCGGGTTCGATCCTGAACCTCGGGTTCTGTCCTGTATGGAGTTTGCACATTCTCTCTGTCGCCCTATAGGTTTCCTCCGGGTGCTCCGGTTTCCTCCCACATTCCAAAGATGGTGTGGGTTTGAAGCCTATTTGGCCTCTTGGTGTGCAGGGAGTGGATGAGAAAGTGGGTTAACATATAACTAGTGTAAATGGGTGATCGATGGTTGGCGTGGGCTTGGTGGACCGAGGTCCATGCTGCAACTCTACATTAACAACGAAACAATGTTTAGTTTGGAGTGCCTTGATAACAGCACTCGATGCTTTGTCCAAGGTGAACAGGCGGAGGATATTATTAGGCAACCAATATTCTTTGGGATGGGGACATGAGCCGTTTAATTTTTTGTTTCTTTATGTCAAGTTAAGCCACAGTTTAAGAATAAGGGTAAGCCATTTAGAACCTGAGACAAGGAAACACTTTTCCACACAGAGAGTTGTGATCTGTGGAATTCTCTGCCTCAGAGGGCGGTGGAGGCGGGTTCTCTGGATACTTCAAGAGAGAGCTAGATAGGGCTCTTAAAGATAGCGGAGTCATGGGATATGGGGAGAAGGCAGGAACCGGGTACTGATTGGGGATGCTCGGCCATGATCACATTGAATGGCGGTGCTGGCTCGAAGGGCCGAATGGCCTACTCCTGCACCTATTGTCTATTGTCGAAGTCGCTAATTACAACGCGCTTTTCCAGATCTCAGGCAAATGAGATTAACTGTTCTTGACATCTTGGTTTTGTTCTTGGTACTGTCGTCCTCAGCCATGTTGGAGCACTTCATCGGAATGACTGTCTTGGTTCAAAAACGTGATTCACTGCCACCTTATCAAGTGCGATTAGACTTTGACAGGATGCTATGACTAATCTGCTCCTGCTGATGTATAGTCATGATTAAAAGGTAGGTAAAATGACAATTAATAATAATAATAATAATACATTTTATTTATATAGCGCTTTTCAGGACTCAAAGTAGCTTTAAGTAAACACGGGATCTCAGTCGGCAACTGTCTTTTAACTGTTAACTAGTTAACTGTTAACGCGGTGACGAGTGGGGTGCCGCAAGGCTCGGTGCTGGGACCCCAGTTATTTACAATATATACTAACTGTAAAAATCTTCCAAGTTTGCGGATGACCCAAAGCTGGGTGGCAGTGTGAGCTGCGAGGAGGATGCGTGAGGATGCAGGGTGACTCGGATAGGTTGGCCGAGTGGGTAGATGGCAGATGCAGTATATGCGGATAAATGTGATGTTATCCACTGTGGTGGCAAGAACAAGAAGACAGATTATTATCTGTTGAGAGTGTAGGTGGACCGTCAAGAGCGAGTGAACCATCAGGGCAAGGGTGTCGTCAAAAGCGAGTGGACCGTCGAAGGCGTAGGTGGACTATGTCAAGAGCGAGGAGAACCGTCAAGAGCTGCCCGTCAGGGGGGCTACTGAGAATGAAGGGGGGGGGGGGAGCCGGTTGGGGGGTCACTGAGAATGAAGGGGCACCCGGCAGGGTGGGCCGGTGAACGGCTGCAAGAATGAAGGGGAAACCCGGCGTGGGGGATCCCTGGGAAACCCGGTGGGGGGAAGCTGTCTGCTGCCACGTGCAGTGGCCGGTAGTAGATCGGTGAATGTTTGAACTTTGTCGGCACCAGGAACGTAGCAATACTTGTGTACTGCCTACGTGAGGTCTGCTTTACCGGGTTGTATACAAAACAAACCATTTCACTGGACCTGGGTATATGTGGCAATAGAGTAACATTGAATCATTGAATCGATGATGAATTTCATTGAAAAGGGGAAAGGAAAACAACTGCAAGATAATTAGGATCGAGAAGAAACCAGTTGCCGAAATTATTTAATTGTGGATTGGCAAAACATGCTTGTGTGTCAGTACCTGGTTCTTCTTCAATCTGCCCATCAAGTGAAGTCCAGAGCAGTGCGTCAGACTTCTCAATCTGTCGACAGGCTACACATCACAATAAAAAGCAGGGAACACAATTATACTGGGAAAGTATTAACTGTGTCTCTATCCATGGACGATGCCTGAGCATCGATGCCTGCAACATCTACTACATTTATTCCCACATATATGGTAGCAACATATGTTATCTTCATTCTTAAAGTGCCCTTACCCAGGCTGTGCTTATGTGCTGTGTGCTGCTCTTAAGAATAAGAAGCAAGTTGCATGTTTGTCCTTTGCTTCAAGAGTATAAAGTCATGTCATAAGGTCATATGTGATAGGAGTAGAATGAAGGCATTTGGGCCCATTAAGTCTACTCTGCCATTCAATCATGGCTGATCTATTTCTTCCTCCCAACCCCATTCTCCTGCATTCCCCATAACCTCTGACACCAAAGAATAGAGGCATAATAAGACACCAAGTGCTGGAGTAAATCAGCGGGTCCAACAGCATCTCTGGAGAATATGGGTGGGTGACGTTCGGGTCGGGACCCTTCTTCAGACTGATGGTAGTGGTCCGTTGCAGGGTAGGGGGTGTTGGGGGGAAGAATGCCGGGAGACAGGGAGTGGCAGGACAAAGCCTGGATACAGGTGAAGGGAGAGGGTCTGATATTCAGCTGGATGGACAAAGGCCAAAGATGAAAAGAGAAAAAGGGTGAGATAAGATAAAAGCTGCAATTGTGAAGCCAGAGAAATGAATATATGTGGAAGGGGAGTGAGACAGAAATGGGTGCAAGTCCAGGTAGGGCATAGGGAAGAGAGGGATTTAAAGGTGGGAAGGGGATAATGGGGGGGGGGGGGGGTTCTAAGTTAGTCACCTAAAATTGGAGAATTCAATTGTTCATACTGTTGGGTGGCACATACCGCCAAGTAGAATATGAGGTACTGTTCCTCCAGTTTGTGTGTGGCTTCACTCTGGCTGTGGAGGAGGCCCAGGACCAAGAAAGGTCAGTATGGGAATGGGAAGGGGCGTTAAAGTGGTTAGCAACCAAGAGATTGTGTAGGCCTTGTTGGACCGAGCGCAAGTGTTCGCGGAATGGTCACCTCGTCTCACCGATGTAAAGGAGGACACATCAGGAACATCGGATGCAGCAAATGAGGTTGGAGGAGATGCACCTGAACCTCTGTCTCACCGGGAAGGACAGCTGGGTCTCTGAATTGATGGGACAGAGTCGGTATAAGGACAGGTGTTGCATCTCTACGGTTGCAGGGGAAGGTACCCGGGGAGAGGGTGGTTTGGGTGGGAACAGATGAGTGAACCAAGGAGTTGCAGAGGGAACGGTCTCTGTGGAAGGCGGAAAGGCGTGGAGATGGGAAGATGTGACTCGTGGGTGGGATCCCGTTGGAGGTGAGGGAAATGTTGGAGGATGATGTGTTGGATTTGTTACTTTTTATCTTTTTTTGTAAACCAGCATCTACTGTTCCTTGCTTCTCTAAGAATAGAGAAACTTTGCTCCAATTATACAAGGCCAACATGACCTCTGACACCATAAATAAGACACAAAGTGCTGGAGTAAATCAGCGTGGGCAAAAAAATCTGCTCTTCCTAGTGAAGGAAGGATATTCTTGCAACCAGTGCAGCAAAGTTTCATTATTTAATTCACTATGACATGAAGATAGATATTGGATTACATCTTAAGAGTTCTCACTATTTTCCACATAAAATAATGCAACATAAGAAGCAACAAAAGACCAATTAGCTAAAATTCGGCAACTTATTTTCAAAATTAAAAAAAATGATTATTTGAACATCAGACTTACATTTAGAGGAAATATATTCATTGCTTGACAATCTTCTTAATCCATCCTGAAAAGTTTAAAAAGAAGATTAACCTGGGCGAGAATATCGGGCGCCGTGGCGGGACTGTGGAGCCTCAGTGGGCCCGACTCTGGGTGGGACAAGAGGATGGGACTGGACTTTGTGCCTTCCCCCACAGTGGGAACCATTGTGGGGGGATGTTTTTGTGTTGAACTTCTTTTTGAACACTATGTTGTATTTTTATTAGTGTGCTGCAAGGACATCTGAATTTCCCCTGAATAAGGGGATTAATAAAGTCTTATCTTATCTTATCTTATGTTCAAAACAGGGTGGTGCACACTTTTGGGTTCAAATTCACCAAGTATTTCTTCTAAGTAGACCCAAGGAACTGCAGATGGGGGCTGGTTTACCAGAAAAGACACAAAGTGCTGGAGTAACTCCTCCTTCTGAGACTGGGATCAGAGGATTGGGTGCACGGGCTGTGGACGGGGAAGGAGTATATTAGATACTGGCATCAGAGAGCCCGAATGCTTGTCCGACAGCGGGACCCGAAGGGATCTGGAGACGTCAGACGCGAGTAGTAAGGGCTGGTAGGAGGGTGAACCAGGGGTAATGCCACCAGAGCCTTCAAGGTCGGCTGCAGGAGGTGCCCCCGGGACACAAAGATGGTCGGCATGAGTAGAGGGACGATGGTTCGCAGGTATGTACGTCCCCGTTAGAGTGAAGGGCAAAGTAGGCAAACGTAAGGAAGCTTGGCTGACGAGGGGAAATTGAGGCATTGGTCAAAAACAAGAAGGCTGCATTGAACAGGTATAGGCAGCTGGGATCAAGTGCATCTCTGGAGGAGTTTTGGGAACGAAGGAGTAAACTGAAGAAAGGAAATCAGAAGGACAAAAAGGGGCCAGGAGATAGCTCTGGCGGGTGGCATTAAGGAGAGTCCTAAAATATTTTTATAAATACATAAGGGGGAAAAGGGTAACTAGAGAGAGAGTGGGACCTCTCAGGAATCAAAGCGGTCACCTCTGTGTGGAGCCACAGGAGATGGGCAGGTCCTCAATGAGTATTTCTCCTCTGTATTTACCGAGGAGAAAGACAGTAGGACGGGAGGAACTCGGAGCAGTCACTGGAAGTGTCTTGCGAGCAGTCGGTGTTACCGTCGAGGAAGTACTGAAGGTACTGTCGTGTACATATCTCCAGGGCCTGATCAGATATATCCGAAGACATTGTGGGAAAGTAGAGTGGAAATTGTGGAGCACTGGTTGAAATTTATGAGTCATCCTTAAATACTGGAGAGGTGCCGGAAGACTGGAGGGTGGCAAATGTTGTGCCTCTATTCAAGAAGGGCTGCAGGGAAAATGCTGGGAACTATAGGCTGGCGAGCTTAACATCTGTAGTTGGAAAGTTACTGAGAGAGTATTCTGAGAGATAGGTTATACAGGCATTTGGATGGGCAAGGGCTGATTAGGGGATAGTCAGCATGGTTTTGTATGTGGGAGGTCGTGTCTCACAAATCTGATTGAGTTTTTTGAAAACGTGACCAAAAAGGTCGATGAGGGCAGAGCTGTAGATGTGTATATGGATTTCAGTAAAGGCATTCGACAAGGTTCCACATGGTAGGCTGCTCTGGAAGGTAGATCACATGGGATCTAAGGAGAGATAGCTGAATGGATAGCAATTTGGCTTCATGGAAGGAAGCAGAGGGTGATGGTGGAAGGTTGCTTCTCGGACTGGAGGCCTGTGACTAGTGGTGTGCCTCAGGGTTCGGGCTGGGCCCGTTACTGTTTGTCATCTACATCAATGATTTGGATGAGAACATACAGGGCAAGATTAGCAAGTTTGCTGATGATACAAAACATGGGGTGGTTTTGCAGATAGTGAAGATGGTTGGTGAACGTGTTGCAGCAGGATCTGGATCGATTGACCAGGTGGGCGGAGGAATGTTTGATGGAATTTAATACATTAAAAATGTGAGTTGTTGCATTTTGGAACGTCTACACAAGGGTAGGACCTACATAGTGAATGGTAGACCTCTGGAGAGTGTTGTACAGCAGAGGGATCTAGGGAGTACAAGTGTATGGTTCCTTGAAGGTCGAATCGCAGGTAGGTAAGGTGGTCAAAAAGGGCTTTTGGCACATTTGGCCTTCATTAGATTATGTGTTGAATATAAAAGCTGGGAGGTCATGTTGCAGTTGTATAAAACGTTGGTGAGACTGCATTTAGAGTATTGTATACAGTTCTGGGCAACATGTTATAGGAAGATATAGTCAAGCTTGAAAGGGTTCAGAGAAGATATACAAGGATGTTGCCAGGACTAGAGGGTCTGAGCTACAGGGATAGGTTGAGTAGGCTGGGTTCTCTATTCCTTGGAGCGCAGGAGGATGAGGGGTGAGTGAATAGAGGTGTATAAAATCATGAGAGGAGTAGATCGGGTAGATGAACAGAATCTCTTGCCCAGAGTTGGGGAATCGAAAACTAGAGGACAAAGGTTCAAGGTGAAGGGGAAAAAATTTAAAAGAAATCTGAGGGGTAACATTTTCACACAAAGGGTGGTGGGTGTATGGAACAAGCTGCCAGAGGAGGTAGTTGAGGCTGTGACATCCCAACGTTTAAGAAACAGTTAGACAGGTACATGGATAGGACAAGTTTGTGGGGGATACTGGACCAGATGCAGGCAGGGACTGGGACCCTACGGTCCACG
>CM075977.1:216318420-216352823 GCA_038087875.1 Malacoraja senta | reverse complement strand
TTTGCAGAAGCCAATTAGCCTACAAACCTGTACATCTTTTGGACTGTGGGAGGAAACTGGAGATCCCGGAGAAACCCCACGCAGGTCACGGGGAGAACGTACAAACTCCGTACAGACAGCCCCAGTAGTCAGGATCGAACTCGTGTCTCTGGCGCTGTGAGGCAGCAACTCTACCGCTGCGCCACCGTGCCCGGCCTGCGGGGGAACATTGGGGTCCCAGGATGATTCACGCAAGGAAGGGCCAGGTAGGATTTCATGGTTGGCTTGATTTGTCCCAACATAATTGCTGTGAGCCATGACACGGGCTTAATCAGCTTTCAAATAGGTGGATGCCATCCAATTTGTAGACAGAGATCTCTTGATGGGTTTTTTTCAATGAGCTTGGATAATGCAGAATGATCCAATATTTTTCTCCCAATTGGCCCCATTATTTTTGCCTCCGTCAGGTGAAAAATCCTGAGGGAATTAGGAAGAGTTAAACTTTAATTCCCCGAACCTCATTTGAAACAAGCCAAACCGTAGGTTTTACACAGAAGGACACAAAGTGCTGAAGTAACTTAATGGGTCAGGCAGCATCTCTGGAGAACATGAATAGGAGAGTGTTCAGGTTGGGACCCTTCTTCAGATTTGATGTTTTGGGTCGGGACCGTTCTTCAAACTGATTGTCAGGGTGGTGAGGGGGGTGGGGTGAGAAAGCTGGAGGAGAGGTTGGTGGGGCGGGGGGAGGGGGTGGGGGGGGGGGGGGGGGAGCAGAGACAAAATCTGCCAAGTGATAGGTAGATACGGGTGAGAGAGAATCGTTTGATGAGCAAATGGTTGGACAATGGCCAAAAAAGAAAAGACAAAATATGTGAGATAAGGAAAGAAGTATAGAAGAGGCATGGTTTACTTTAGACTTAGACTTTAGAGATGCAGTATGGAAACAGGCCATTTGGCCCACTGAGTCCACCCCGTGCACTAACATTATCCTACACACTAGGAACAATTTTACAATTTACCAAAGCCAAGTAATGTACAAAGTTGTACGTCTTTGGAGTGTGGGAGGAACTGGAGCACCCGGAGAAAACCCACGTGGTCACGGGGAGAACATACAGACTCCGTACAGACAGCACACATAGTCTGGATCATACCCAGGTCTCTGGCGCTGGAAGGCAGCTACTCTACCGCTGCACCACCATACAGGGAAACCAAAGGAAGGAATATACTATAGGTGGAAGGGAATGGAGGGGGGAGGGTTAAGGGAGAAATGGATGCACATCCAGGCAGGGCACAGGTTTTTTAGTTTTAGTTTTAGAGATACAGCACGGAAACAGGACCCACGGTGTCCGCACCAACCAGCGATCCCCACATATTAACACTATCCTACACACACTAAGGACAATTTACACGTACACCAAGCCAATTTACCTGCACGCCTGTACGTCTTTGGAGTGTGGGAGGAAACCGAAGACCTCGGAGAAAACCCACGCAGGTCACGGGGAAGAGAGGGGAAACACTCTACCACAAGCAAATACTCTACTGACAAGTGCTGTACGGAGTGAAATGTGTAAATGTGTAATCTGAAAGGCGTTCCTTACTAACTCACAGTCATGAGGCCGCCGACTAGATCACTGGTGTGGGGATCATCGTCCTTCGTGCTGAGCTGTGGTGAGTAGAGTTCAGTGGTCCTCAGTATTTCCAGCACTCTGTCCAAGGCTTCTGCAACAGTTGCTGGACTGGTCTCCTGGGCAGTGTTAATTATATTGATGACCTATGAAAAATGGAGAAAAAAGAACGAGATTGCTAAAAGGCTTTTGCATTTTCAAATCTGGAATCAACAAGGTGCATGTGCATTTACTAATTGATAGATACAGCTAGGGAAAAGGTCTTCGGCCCACCGGGTCCATGCCAAACCACGATCACCCATTCACACTAGCTCAGTGTTATCCTGCTTTCTCACCCGCTCCCAACACCATTGGAGCAATTTACAGAGGTCAATTAGTCAAGAAAATTACAAAATTCTCAAGGGGTTGGACAGGCTAGATGCAGGAAGATTGTTCCTGATGTTGGGGAAGTCCAGAACAAGGGGTCACAGTTTAAGGATAAGGGGGAAGTCTTTTAGGACCGAGATGAGAAAAACATTTTTCACACAGAGAGTGGTGAATCTGTGGAATTCTCTGCCACAGAAGGTAGTTGAGGCCAGTTCATTGGCTATATTAAGAAGGTGTTAGATGTGGCCCTTGTGGCTAAAGGGATCAGGGGGTATGGAGAGAAGGCAGGTACAGGATACTGAGTTGGATGATCAGCCATGATCATATTGAATGGCGGTGCAGGCTCGAAGGGACAAATGGCCTACTCCTGCACCTATTTTCTATGTTTCTATGTAAGAGCTCTTAAAGATAGCGGAGTCAAGGGATATGGTTTGAAGGCAGGAACGGGGTACTCATTGTGGATGGTAGCCATGATCACATTGAATGGTGGTGCTGGCTCGAAGGGCCGAATGGCCTACTCCTGCACCTATTGTTTATTGTCTATTGTCTATTGACTCAAGCGTGTTTTATCATCATATGTCCCAGATAGAACAATGACATTCTTGCTCGCGACCATAGAGAGAACATGCAAACTCTCCACAGATAGCACCCGAGGGCAAGATTGAACCCGAGTGACTGGCGCTGTGAGGAAGCAGCTCTACCTGCTGCGCTACCGTGCCGCCCCTATGTGTGTGCAAAAGCTGATGCTACATGGAGTTATTGGCTGAGATATTTGCAGGATACAGATTTCAAGGTGGGAACATGGTTGACTATTTTAAGGGCACTGAGAAATTATTAACAAATGTGTTAAGGCCTTTGGGTGGGGAATTATGTGGTATTTTGTGCTTTGCCTGTACCCTGTATCTGGCGTTACTCAGATAGGCGCAAACACAAAATAAGACAGTTCTCTTCCTCCACTTTGTTCTTTCGATACTACAACTTACAAACAATACAACCCGGCAACAATCTGTTCCTCTAACTATGGGTGGTAAATTTAAACCCACTCATCCGATTAGGAGCCACATTGTTAATGATCATCATGTGCGGAATCCTGCCGACTACGCCAATTGTAAGGGGTAATTCTGTTTTATTTTTGTGTTTGTGCCAATCTGAGTAAAGACAGGTGCAGGGTATGGGTTTTCATTTAATTTAGTTTAGTTTAGTTTAGAGATACAGCGCATAGATAGGCCCTTCGTCCCACCGAGTCCGCACTGACCAGCGATCCACGCACATTAACACTACTCTACACACACTAGGGACAATTTTTGTCACATTTATACACTTATACCAAGCCAATTAACCTACAAACCTGTATGGCTTTGGAGTGCGGGAGAAAACCCACGCAGGTCAAGGGGAGAACGTACAAACTCCATACAGACAGCACCCGTAGTCAGTATCGAACTTGGCTGATAGGCAGTAACTCTAACGCTACCCCACCGTGCCGCCTGTATCGTACAAAATAGCACAGAATTCCCTCCGACAAGGCCTGATAAAATCTTTAAAACATATTCGGTTCAAGGAAAGTATGTTACCTTTTTAAGAAGTGCTTAGCCAACTTACCTTTGTAATTGGAGCTTCGATTGTCATTGAATGAATTCTGGCCATTGAGGAATGTCGTCGATTGTGTGAACTTCCAGCTGAAATGAGTATCGAAGAAGATTCTTGCAGATATTCACACTGATCACATACTCATGTTTGATCAGAAATTGGGGCACTTTGTAGCACATGATAGATACAGCTTTAATATAAACTCAATAATACACCATCAATGCAAAATTAGCTCTTCAAATAATGATCCTGCCCTCAGCATGACCAGGTGAAGAACATTTTTAGAGATACAGCGTAGAAACAGGCCCTTCGGCCCACTGGGTCCACGCTGTCCAGTGATCACTCATACACTAGTTCTATCCTACACAATAGGGACAACTTACAGAAGCTCCTTCACCTTAAACCTATGTCATCTGGTCCTCGATTCATTTACTCTGTGCATCTACCTCATTAATTACTCTCATGATTTTATACACAAAGGATGGCGGGTGTATGGAACAAGCTGCCAAAGGAGGTAGTTGAGGCAGGAACAATCCCAATATTTAAGAAACAGTTAGACAGGTACATGGATGGAACAGGTTTGGAGGGATATGGACCAAATGAGGGCAGGTGGGACTAGTGTAGCTGGGACATGTTGGCTGGTGTGGGCAAGTTGGTCCAAAGGGCCTGTTTCCGCACTGTATCACTTCTATGACTCTATGACTAAGCCAATTAACCTACAAACCCACACGTCGTTGGAATGTGGGAGGAAACCGGAGCACGCGGAGAAAACACACATGGTAACAGGGAGAATGTACAAACTCTGTACAACAGCCCTCCCTAGTCAGGATTGAACCCTGGTCCCTGCAAGGCTGCGACTCTACCGCTGCGCCACCGTGCAATCCCAGCATTTACTGAGAAAGATGAATAGTCTAGGCAACTAAGTATCTCAGAGACATACAGGCCCACCGAGACTGCACCTGCCCTTAAGCAGTCCTTCACACTAATCCTACACTAATCGAATCTTAACCATCAAATTGAAGGATTATGAATTATACCTCACTGAAACTAGGAATCAATTGTAAATTAGTGTTCATAAGATCATAAAATCATGTGATAGGAGTAGAAGTAGGCCATTCTGCCCATCTACTCTGCCATTCAATCATGGCTGATCTATCTCTCCCTCCTAACCCCATTCTCCTGCCTTCTCCCCATAACCTCTGACACCCAAGCTAATTAATTAGCAGTAAATCAGTTGGTAATTCCACTTAAATCAGGTGTTTATGAGAACAAAACTACAACATTCCCCCCCCCATCCTTTCAACCCCCCTTCTCTTCCCTGTGCCCCACCTGGATATGCACCCATTCTCCCACTATCCCATCTCCCTTCCCCCTTCTTCCCGTCCCCTTTCACATATCCTTTCCTCTGGCTTCACATTTCGCACATTTTCTCTTCTTATCTGTCAACCTTTCGTCTTCTTTCCATCTCTGGCATTTATCTACCTATCTTCTAATAAAAAAAACCTTTACCTGTATCCAACTATTACTTTGTCCCACCCCCTACTTCTCTTTTTCACTCTACTACAATCAATCAGTCTGAACGAGGGTCCCGAACTCAAACGTCACCTATCCACGTTCTCCATAGAAGTTGCCTGACCCGTTGAGTTACTCTGGCACTTTGTGTCTCATTTTAATGGGGCAGAAAGAATTGATTAAGTTAGAAGAGAAAGAATAAGTAAAAAGAAAAAAAAAACAAAAAACCTGACAACAATTGGTTTATCAAGAAATGATACTCCACATATAAGTTCATGAGTTCATGTCATAGGAGCAGAATTAGGCCATTTGGCCCATCGAGTCTACTTTACCATTCAATCATGGCTGATCGATCTCTCCCTCTCAACCCCATTCTCCTGCCTTCTCCCCATAACCCTTGACACCCGTACTCATCAAGAATCTGCCAGTCTATACCTTAAAAATATCCATTGACGTCCTCTGCAGCCGTCTGTGGCAATGAATTCCACAGATTCTCCACCCTCTGACTAAAGAAATTCCTCCTCATGCAATACTTAATTTTCAGTATCACAGTGATTGATCAAAGCGACATTTATAATTTGTTCAATGTATGCTTAGACTTAAAATGACAGGACTTAACTTTTTTTCAGTGAGTTTAATTTAGTTTGCACCTGCTACAAAATACGCAGGAGGACAAGAAAATTGGGCCAGGAGTAGACCATCAGGCTTCCTGAGCCTGAGCCTGCCCCGCCACCCATTACAATCAATGTACAATCAATGATTGTAATGAGCGCAAAACTTTTCACTGTACCTAAACCATGTGAAAATAAACCAAACTAAACTAAACCAAACTAAACTAAACCAAACTAAACTAAACAATGCTGGCCTCAACTCCTCTTCCGTGCCTGTTTCTCATAGCCTTCAATTCCCCAATCTTTTAAAACTACAGCAACTTCACACCAATCAGAGTATTTTGCTGGTGATGGAGTCTGCAATTCACTGCTGTTACTGTAACTGAACTGTAATGATGGCGTGGTGCAGTTCAGGCAGCTGGTTGTCATTATAATGTTCCAAATTCATATCCAATCTTCATCTAAGGTTCATATGCCATTGGTCTCAGCGTTATTTTGAACATATAGCTAAATACAAATTCAACAAAGGTGTTCTTACCATCACTTCTTTTTGATGTTATTGATCTGACATCAATGGACCCTTTTCGTCTATCTTTATGCCTCAATGATTGTGAATCTGTGAAAGAGAAAGATGCAGTACATAAAACAGGGCAGCACAAGAACAGGCCCTTCGGCCCACAAGGTCTGTGCCCAATCCATTCGATTATTCCTGGATGGAATCCACTTCATTCAAGGAATCAAACCAGTGAAGCTTCCTCCAAGGTGATTAAATCTGTCTTTTAATAACAAAACCATAAGTATTTTATAGTTTTCAAAATCTCACTGAATTCTCCAATTTTAGGTAAGTAATCCAAAAAATGCCCCCCCTTCATCTTGTTCTTTCTTTCACATGAACCTCTCCCCACTTTTCTCCTCCCCCTGACCAACTAGCTGATCTGGCACTGCTTTCTCCCCTCCCCTCCGCCTGCATCGTTTCCAATGGCTACACAATTCACACATTTACTATTCCCCAAGCCTAAGAATTCGCGACTCTTTTATCCTTTTCTTTTGGGCTTACCATACGATACGATACGATATGATAGAACTTTATTCATCCCAGGAGGGAAATTGGTCTGCCAACAAAAAACCCCAACAAGATATATGAAACATGAAATTAAAGTGACGAGTGGAAAGTCCAGTGGGGGGGGGGGGGGGAAATCAGTCTACCCCACGACAGAAGGGGGAGGACTTGTACAGTTTGATAGCTGCAGGGAAGAAGGATTTCCTGTGGCGTTCTGTGCTGCATGTCTATTCATCCCTAGCCTTTGTCACTTTATCTGACTATCAATACCCCCCCACTGGACTTTCCACTCGTCACTTTAATTTCATGTTTCATATATCTTGTTGGGGTTTTTTGTTGGCAGACCAATTTCCCTCCTGGGATGAATAAAGTTCTATCATATCGTATCGTATCGTATGGTAAGCCAAAAAGAAAAGGATAAAAGAGTCGCGAATTCTTAGGCTTGTCTAATACTGTCATGCCATACTCTGTCCTGTCCCTCCTCCCTTCCAGCTTTCTTTCCCATTCCTCCCTCCCCCGCAATCAGTCTGAAGAATAGTCCTGACCCGAAATGTCACCTATCCATGTTCTCCAGCGAAGCTGCCTGACACACTGACTTACTCCAGCATTTTGTGTCTTTCCTTACACCAACTTTTTTGTGGTGTTAGTTTATTAGAGTAATAGCGTGATACAGTGTTGAACCAGGCCCTTCGGTCCAACTTGCCCATGTCACAGCTACACTAGTCCCACCTGCCTGCGCTCGGTCCATATCCCTCCAAACTTGTCATATCCAGGTACCTGTCTAATTGTTTCTTAAATGTTGGGATAGTCCCAGCCTCAACCACCTCATCTGGCAGCTTGTTCCATACACCCACCACCCTTTGTGTGAATAGGTTTCCCCTCAGGTTCCTATAAAATCTTTTCCCCTTCACCTTGAGCCTATGTCCTCTGGTCCTCGATTCCCCTACTCTGGGCAAGAGACTCACTGCATCTACCCGATCTACCTGATTGTCCTGTGAACCGAGGTACAATTAAAGCATTTTGTTTCATGCTATCCAGTCAGCTGAAAGACTATGCATGATCACAATCGAGCCGTCCACAGTGTAGAGATACAGGATAAAGGGAATAATGTTTAGTGCAAGATAAAGTCCAGTTTAGTGCAAGGTTAAGTCCAGTAAAGTCCGATTAAAGATAGCCCGAGTGTCTCCAATGAGGTAGATGGTAGTATCTCAGGACCGCTCTCTAGTTGGTGATAGGATGGTTCAGTTGACTGATAACAACTGGGAAGAAACTGTCCCTGAATCTGGAGGTGTGTGTTTTCACACTTTTGTATCTCTAGTCTGGTGGGAGAGGGGAGAAGAGGGAGTGACCGGGGTGAGACTCGTCCTTGATTATGCTGGTGGCCTTGTCGAGGCAGTGTGAAGTGTGGATGGTGTCAATGGAAGGGAGGTTGGTTTGTGTGATGGTCTGGGCAATTCTCTGCCAATTTCTTGCAGCCTTGGATGCTGTTGTTCCCAATCCTAGCTGTGATGCATCCTGATAAAATGCATTCTACCTCTGGGTAGACCTCTGGGGCTGTCTAGTGGGACCTCCTTTGATATGAAACAGCATCTACAATTCTTTCATTCCTGCAGACTTTTTCTGAGACACCTCTACCTGACCCGAGGCCAAGCCTCTCTGATGTGTTCCTGTCTTCTGAACAAGTGTAATGAAAATGGTAACATCTTATTTTCCCACCACATCCCCTCCCTCTTCCCCACATAACTGACTGGTATAAATATTGACGTCCAATTAACAGAGATGAACAAATACAATATTTACAAAATTTAAAAAAAAGTAAATTGGATTTTCTCACCTGATTGAGAGTTTTCTTCTGTAGATTTCTCATCACTCTGCACGTTATAGATCTGATGGAGGAAATACTATAATTTAACATTCCTCGGTTAAATAAATTAACATCAAATCTGTGATGTAAAATGTAGGATTGCAAAACAGCATATGCTATACAGTCAGGTATAAAGATCCATGCAGGCTTGTATATATTACAAATATTTTGGTAGTTTGACCATGAGGAATAAAATAAATGAACATGAGGAATAAAAGAAATGACATTTTGCGAATCCCAATTTCTGTTCCAGATTCTTAATTCTGTTCTTCAAGAACCATGGATTGATGCAAAGCTTCAGCGAGAATCAGATAGTGTTAAAATAAAAATAATAATAATAATAATAATAATAATAATAATGAAATACTATAACAGCATTTAAAAGACATTTGGACAGTTATGCAGATAGGAAAGGTTTAGAGGATATGGTCGGGTAATTGGGACTGGCTTAGAAGGAGCATCTTGGTCGGCATGGATGAGTTGGGGCGAAGGGCCTTTTTCTGTGCTGTATGACTACAGATTTAGAAAATGTTTGTTGCAAGACTGGTCTGTATTTAATAGGTTTGAGTTCCTGCTGGAGTTCACCCACTGTAACCTCTACTGGAGGAATGAGACAAATACTGGTGTAATAAAAGCAGACGATGCCGGAAACGTTCAGAAGATCAGACAGCATCCATAGAAAGAGAAACAAAGTTAACATTTCAGGTCGAAGCTTGGATTGGTGAACTGAAACATTAACTCTGTTTTTCTTTCCACAGGTGCTGCCTGACCTGCTGAGTATTTCCTGCTTTTTCTATTTCCATTTCAGATTTCCAGCAAGTTGAGTTATTTGACTTTCACTCCGACACTGAAGAAGGGTCTCGACCCGAAACGTCACCCATTCCTTCTCTCCAGAGATGCTGCCTGTCCCGCTGAGTTACTCCAGCTTTTTGTGTCTATCTTCGGTTTAAACCAGCATCTGCAGTTCCTTCCTACACACTAATGTAAGCCACCTTGTAAAACATCCAGTTTTTTTGTCATTAAGATGTAAATGAAAAATCAAAACCTTATAGGATGTGCAGAGAAGTACCCAAAATATATACTTAGTTTAGAACTGTGTAGGAAGGAACTGCAGATGCTGGTTTACAAGATGGACACAAATGCTGGAGTAACTTGGCGAGTCAGGCAGCATTTCTGGAGGAGAGGAATGGGTGATGTTTTGGACCGAGACCCTTCTTCAGACTAAGAGTCCTGAGGTGGACTCTCAGTCTGAAGAAGGGTCTTGACATGAAACGTCACCTATTCCTTTTCTCCAGAAATGCTGCCTGACCCGCTGAGTTACCCCAGCTTTTTGTGTCTACCTACTTAGATTAGAAGCTTGTGTTTTGAGGAAAGCTCGGGGAGAATTTGACACCAGCTTTCAAAGGAGACCCCAGGTGGCAATTTTAAAACATGATGTTATTGGAAAACAAATCCCCAAAACATACATTTAATTATTTTGAAGAGGAGGAGAAAATCCAAGTGTTGGACCAGTAAAAAGCGAATCCTCATCTTGTTTCAAAGCAATCTGCTCCACATGAAGAATGATCAAGATATGGAACTAATATGAATGAAGGAAGTTGAGGTAAAATTCAAGATGGAGTGCAGCGTAGATTCACCAGGTTAATTCCTGGGATGGTGGGACTGACATATGATGAAAGAATTGGTCGACTGGGTTTGTATTCACTGGAATTTAGAAGGATGGGAGGGAATCTCAAAGAAACATATATAATTCTTAAGGGATTGGACATGCTAGATGCAGGAATTTTTTTCCTGATGTTGGGGTAGTCCAGAACCAAGGGTCACAGTTTAAGAATAAGGGGTAGGCCATTTAGGACTGAGATGAGGAAAAACCTTTTCACCCAGAGAGTTGTGAATCTGTGGAATTCTCTGCCACAGAAGGCAGTGGAGGCCAATTCACTGGATGTTTTCAAGAGAGAGTTAACATAGCTCATAGGGCTAACTGAATCAAGGGATATGGGGAAAAAAGCAGGAACGGGGTACTGATTGTGGATGATCAGCCATGATCATATTGAATGGCGGTGCTGGCACGAAGGGCCGAATGGCCTACTCCTGCACCTATTTTCTATGTTTCTAAGTGTGCGGATGGTGTCATGAGTGGCCGGAGTATGGATGAAAATGGACTCTCCTTATCGTTTTATGTTCATAGATACATAGAAAATAGGTGCAGGAGTAGGTCCCCTCTCAATCTCCTAAATTCTAGCGAGTATAAGCCAAGTCTATCCAGTCTTTCTTCATATGAAAGACCTGACATCCCAGGAATCAGTCTGGTGAACCTTCTCTGCACTCCCTCTATGGCTATAATGTCCTTCCTCAGATTTGGAGACCAAAACTGTACGCAATACTCCAGGTGTGGTCTCACCAAGACCCTGTACAACTGCAGTAGAACCTCCCTGCTCCTATACTCAAATCCTTTTTGCTATGAAAGCTAACATACCATTCGCTTTCTTCACTGCCTGCTGCACCTGCATGCCTACTTTCAATGGAGAAGGGTTTCGGCCCGAAACGTTACCTATTTCCTTCGCTCCATAGATGCTGCTGCACCCGCTGAGTTTCTCCAGCATTTTTGTGTACCTTCCTGCCTACTTTCAATGACTGGTGTACCATGACACCCAGGTCTCGCTGCATCTCCCCTTTTCCTAATCGGCCACCCATGATTTTAAATGACCTTGATAGAACGGAATGGAAATAGAAAGGGGACTAATTCTGAAGAAATATTTTCGATGAATTTATTTCTTGGAGTATACTCCATTCCTACTTCTAAAGACCAGCTGGTAATGAAAGCCACACAAATATAAATATGTCTCAATAATCCCTCACTGCTTGGTTGACCTTAAATATTCACAAGCAATATCTTTTATCGTTTAAGAACTAATCAAGTGTGTTAGTGCTTGAGTAAATATGAAATTTGATGCATGTTAAAAAGTGCCTCTTGGAACAGATAGCTAGTACTGGAAATAGGTCCTGACAACAGGCATATTATACAGGAAAAGCAATGAGATAATGAGAGATCAAGATTCACTACCTGTGAAGGTGGTGGAAACAGTCAATTAGGACTTTCAAAAGGAAACTGGCTAGGTATTAGAGTGGGAATAATTTGCACAGCTGTGTTCTACGAGGAGTTGCCAATGTACTGATGGGCCAAATGGCCTCCTACTGTGCCAATTATGATTTAGTTTAGAGATGCAGCATGGAAACAGACCCTTTGACCCACCAATCCCACACTGACCATGTACCACACTGACAATTAGTGTACCATGTACACTCATTCTATGTGATCCCAGTTTTGCATCCTACACACTAGGGGCAATTTACAGGAGCCAATTAATTACATGTCCTTGGGATGTGGGAGGAACCCGAAGCACCCGGAGAAAATCCACGCGGTCACAGGGAGAAAGAACAAACTCTGTACAGACAACACCTGTAGTCAGGATTGTACCCAGTTCTCTGGCGCTGTAAGGCAGAAACTCTACCGCTGCGTCACTGTACTCCCTCAATTCTAAATGGCTTCCAAGTTACAAGTAGCTCCATGAAGAAGTAAAGACAGAACATGGTGCAGATCCACAAACAGGTCGGTTCAGACCCCCAAAAAATAGGACCGGTTTTAGTTTTATTTTAGTTTTTGTTTCAGAGATACAGCGTGGAATCATGCCCTTCGGCCCATCGGGTCCGCGCTGACCAACGCTCACCAATACTCTAGTTGGAGTCTACACACTAGGAACAATTTTATAGCAGCCAATTAACCTACAAACCTGCACGTCTTTGGAAGGTGTGAGGAAACCGGAGCACTCAGGGAAAACCTTTGTGGTCACGGGGAGAACGCACAAACTCTGAACGGACAGCACCCGTAGTCAGGATCGAACACACTGAGAGGCAGCGACTCTACCGCTATGCTACTGAGCCGCCCCAAGGACTGGTTGGTATTTTATTTTTTAACCTTGTCAGAATCATTTATTAACTCTCTGGCTCAGGTGTTGCCCTACATTCCTGTAATTTGCGTTTTTTTATTTTTCTCCCAGCTACCTCGCGAGTCCTGGAGTACATAGATACATAGAAAATAGGTGCAGGAGTAGGCCATTCGGCCCTTCGAGCCTGCACCGCCATTCAATATGATCATGGCTGATCATCCAACTCAGTATCCCGTACCTGCCTTCTCTCCATACCCCCTGATCCCCTTAGCCACAAGGGCCACATCTAACTCCCTCTTAAATATAGCCAATGAACTGGCCTCAACTACCCTCTGTGGCAGAGAGTTCCAGAGATTCACCACTCTCTGTGTGAAAAAGTTTTTCCTCATCTCGGTCTTATAGGATTTCCCCCTTATCCTTAAGCTGTGACCCCTTGTCCTGGACTTCCCCAACATCGGGAATAATCTTCCTGCACCTAGCCTGTCCAACCCCATAAGAATTTTGTACGTTTCTATAAGATCCCCTCTCAATCTCCTAAATTCTAGCGAGTATAAGCCAAGTCTATCCAGTCTTTCTTCATATGAAAGTCCTGACATCCCAGGAATCAGTCTGGTGAACCTTCTCTGCACTCCCTCTATGGCTATAATGTCCTTCCTCAGATTTGGAGACCAAAACTGTACGCAATGAGTGATGTATAAGCGATGGAAAAGAGAGGAGCCTACAAAGGCAAGTGTTAACTAACATTTGTGGGGCTTGGAAGTAGTCCTCTCTGTAAAATAACCTGGGTCTCTGCTGCATCAATAACGCGTAAACCACCTGTTACGGACTCCTCCTGCCTCCATGCTTGCATCCAAGAAGGGCAGGAGGATGAGGGGTGATCTTATGGAGGTGTATAAAGTCATGAGAGGAATAGATCGGGTAGATGCCCAGAACCTCTTGTCCAGAGTAAGGGGAATCGAGGACCAGAGGACATACGTTTAAGGTGAAGGGGAAAAGATTTAATAGGAATCCGAAGGGTAACTTTTTAACACAAAGGGTGGTGGGTGTACACTCGTCCCACCTGCCAGAGGAGGTAGTTGAGCCAGGGACTATCCCAACATTTAAGAAACAGTTAGGCAGGTACATGGATAGAACAGGCTTAGAGGGACATGGGCCAAAGGCAGGCAGGTGGGACGAGTGTAGATGGGACATGTTGGCCAGTGTGGGCAAGTTTGGCCGAAGGGCCTGTTTCCATCCTGTATGACTCTACGACTCTACAACTCAGCCCAAAACCTGAGGCTCCAAATTGGGTAATTGCTTTGGGACACTTGTCCAGTGCTTGGCAGCTCACCGCCAGATTCCAAGGACGGGGCTACAAAAGAACCTTGGTTATCCAGTGCTGAAAGTTAAATTCAACCCCCTCTAATCTGTACAGATTTAAGTAGGATCAGAGGAGAATTAAACAGTCTGGAGCCTCCGGCTGCATTGTGCAAGGGTCGGCACAGACCCTATCTAACCACTTGTTTGGAGCATTTCAGGATTTGGACTCCAAAAAATAAATCTCTCAAAAGATGAACAAAGTAAACAGTTGAAACTATATTCATGTCAATAGCAGTGCCACGGTTCAGGGAATAAGACCATAAGACCGTAAGACACAGGAGCAGAATTGGCCATTCACTCCATCAAGTCCACTCCACCATTCAAGGCTCCTTTCTTCTGCCTTCTCTCCATAACCTTTGACCCTTTACTAATCAAGAACCTATCAATCTCTGCTTTAAAAATACCCATTGACTTGGACTCCACGGTCGTCTGTGGCAATGAATTCCATGATTCATCACTCCCCGGCTAAATAAATTCCTCCACGTCTCCATTCTGAAGGTACGTCCTTTTATTCTGAGGCTGTGCCCTGTGGTTCTAGACTCTCCCATTACTGAAAACATCCTTTCCATGTCCACTTCAACTAGACCATTCATTATCTGGTAGGTTTCAATGGGATCCCCCTCAACCTTTTAAATTCATGTCCATATAGAAACATAGAAACATAGAAAATAGGTGCAGGAGTAGGCCATTCGGCCCTTCGAGCCTGCACCGCCATTCAATATGATCATGGCTGATCATCCAACTCAGTATCCTGTATCTGCCTTCTCTCCATACCCCCGGATCCCTTTAGCCACAAGGGCCACATCTAACTCCCTCTTAAATATAGCCAATGAACTGGCCTCAACTACCTTCTGTGGCAGAGAATTCCTCAGATTCACCACTCTCTGTGTGAAAAATGATTTTCGCATCTCGGTCCTAAAAGACTTCCCCCTTATCCTTAAACTGTGACCCCTTGTTCTGGATATATAATGTTATCGAGAGGTAATTACAACTCTGTGTTCTGTCATGTTTAGTTTTGTTTAGTTTGGAGATACAGCATGGAAACAGGCCCTTCGGCCCACCGAGTCCGCACCGACCAGCGATCCCCGCACTTTAACACCATCCTACACACACGAGGGACAATTTACACATAAACCAAGCCAATTAACCTACAAACCTGTATGTCTTTGGAGTGTGGGAGGAAACCGAAGATCTGGGAGAAAACCCACGCGGTCACGGGGAGAACATACAAACTCCGTACAGACAGCACCCGTAGTCGGGATCGAACATGGGTCTCTGGCGCTGCAAGCACTGTAAGGCAACAACTCTACCGCTGAGCCATCGTGGCCGCCCACTAAAAACAATTATTTAACTTCCTACCATGGTGGGTTTTGAACCCATACCTCTGTGACTTTGATTCAAAACTATGAATTATTGGACCCTTCCCTTCACCACTACTCCATGAACCACACTAAACAAACTGAATAGTATCTGACGTGGTGTGGATGGATTTCATAGGAGATTATAAGACATACCAGCAAAAAATATATAAACTACAAGAATTTGACCAGCCTTTAGACTTTAGAGATACAGCACGGAAGCAGGCCCTTTGGCCTACTGAGTCCACGTCAACCAGGGATTCCTGTACACTAGCACTATCCTACACACTAGGTTAATTCACAATTTTACCAAAGGCAATTAACCTACAAACCTGCATGTCTTTGGAGGGTGGGAGGAAACCGGAGCACCTGGAGAAAACCCACGTGGTCACAGGGAGAACGTAAAACTCTGTACAGACAGCACCCATAGACAGGATGGAACCCGGGTCTCTGGTGCAGTGAGGCAGCAACTCTACCATTGCGCCACCCTCTAGTCAGGCCAAAAAAAAGACACAAAGTGCTGGAGTGATTCAGCGGGTCAGGCAGCATGTTTGGTGAACATGGTTGGGTGATGTTTCGGGGTTGGGACCTGAAACGTCACCAATCTTTTTTCCCCCCCAGAGATGCTGCCTGACCCACGGAGTTACTTTGTGTCTGTGTTTGTAAACCATCATCTGCAGTTCCTTCATACACATTTCATCTGCAGCTCCTTATTTCCTCTAATTAGGCAAATTTGATTTGGATAGACAAACGGGTGCCACATGTTCTTACAAAATACACTGGATGTACAGCTAATGAGATCGACTTTAAGCTGGTTCAGTAATGAATTTTCCCAAGAGTCGAAAGTGGACTCAAGTGGAAAGCACGCAATCCTTTCACATTTTAACTTTGCATTCACATGAAACCAACTGAGAAAAGTATGACAGCATTGTATGTTCCACACCCACGGATGGTGAGCGTTTACTAATCAGCAAGTGCATGTTAAATTCCTGCAAGCATTAAAGGAAAAGTTAACATGATCAGTCAGCAGGTGACGGCGTAAGATAGACACAAAATGCTGGAGTAACTCAGCGGGTCAGGCAGCATCTCTGGAGAAAAGGAATAGAGTGACCTTTCGGGTCGAGACCCTTCTTCAGACTGAAGGTCCGGGGAAAGGGGAACGAAAGATATAGACGGTACTTCCCCTTTCCCCCCCGACTCTCAATCTGTAGAATGGTCTCGACCCAGAACGCCACCTATTCTTTTTTTCCAGAGATGCTGCCTGTCCCGCTGAGTTACACCAGCTCTTTGTGTCTGCCTTCGGTTTCAACCAGCATCTGCAGTTCCTTCCTACACAGGTGACCTGGCCTGGTTGAGTACGATCAGGGGATTAGGGTGACACAGTGACACAGATGGCCGAGCTGCTGTCTTACAGCACCAAAGAGCCTGGTTCAATCCCGACCTCGGTTGCTGTCTGTGTGGGGTTTGCACGTTATCCCTGTTAACTTTCCTACCACATTCCAAAGATGTGTGGATTTGTAGGTCTCTGTAAATTGCCCCCTAGTGTGTAGTGCGTGGTTGCAAAAGTAGGATAACATAGGACTAGTGTGAACGGATGATCATCGATGGTTGGCATGGACTAGGTGGGCCGAAGGGCCTGTTTCCAAAGAAGTGCAGGTTTGTAGGTTAATTGTTCTCTGCAAATTGCCCCTAATGTTTAGGGAGTGGGTGCAAATGTGGGATGTCATAGAACTAGTGTGGACAGGCGTTTGATGGCTGACCTAGACTTGGTGGGCCGTAGGGCTTGTATCCTCGCTGTTTGGGCCTGTTTCAAGCAATCAAAAACAGTTTTGATTCACAATTTGTGCTCGAGCTAGCTGACCGTACGCAGGCAGTACCAGAGGAGAGGTGCTTGGAGTGTTTCCAGCACTCAAGGCTAGGTGGACAAGGATCTAAAACCCACCATGGTTCTGAATAAGATACAAAGTGCTGGAGAACCTCAGCGTGTCAGGGGCAGCAGCTCTGGAGAACATGGACAGGTGATGCATCGGGTCAGGACCCTTCTTCAGACTAATCTGAATGATCTTGTGGAAATCCATATGGATGGTGTGGGCGTGGCAGAGGATGAGGTATGTGGAGTTAAACTACATTAAGGGTAGGAAGCGGGAGAAAAGGGGAATGAAAGAGAAGTTTGAAGAAAGGCAAATCTTGTCTCCGCATCCGGAACGTCATGAGTTGACGCACTCAAGTGGCTGTCGCTAAGAGGAATAGATCAGGTAGACCCACAAAGTCTCTGGCCCAGAGTTGGGGAATCGAGAACTAGAGGACGTAGGTTTAAGGGCGGGGAAAGATTTAATGGGAACCTGAGGGGTAACTTTATCACACGAAGGGTGGTGAGTGTATGGAGCGAGCTGCCAGAGGGGGTAGTTGAGGCTGGGACTTTCGCAACGTTTAAGAAACATTTAGACAGGTACATGGATCGGACAGGTTTGGAGGGATATGGGCCAAACGCAGGCAGGTGGGACTAGTGTAGATGGGACATGTTGGCCGGCGTGGGCAAGTTGGGCCGAAGGGCCTGTTTCCACACTGTATCACTCTATGACTCTCGTGCCTGCTTCCCCTTTTTCCTCCCGGAAGGTGAAGTGAGCCCATTTTTACAGAGTGGATAATAAGATTTGCAGCAGCGAGACTTCACAGTGATTGCAGCCGTGGTGTGGTGAATATAGTGGAGAGGCTGCTTGAGTGAAACTCCAGTTAAAGCTAATTGCTTAGATATTGAGGAATGAGAACAGCAGCTTCAGAAGCGACAGCCATAATTAGGTACATTAGATGAGAATGTGACCTTAATGTCGTTTCACGACTCAAACCGCAATTAAAGATGCCCAATTATAAAGCATTGTACCATCGAAGGTTAAATCTATTCAAAATAGAAGTTGTGCATATTGCTAACAAGCAGCAACAGAACATCGCCGCTGATTGAGATGACTTTTGTCGCCATTTAAAAAGCTGCAACTCCAACCACAAGCTACCACTGACTGCTGCGTTACATTGAAAGAGCCCGTGAGTGGGAATAACATTGTGGAGGTGTCTTACCTGCTTATGATTATCGTTACACAATTTCTTGATGGACACAAAGTGCTTGATTTTCCTAGAAAAAGCACAGTTTACTCCTGAGGGAATTGGATGGAAACATGAAGAGTATTTGACAGGAAGCAGCACAGGGACATCTTCAAGATGGCTAAACACCAACAGTTCAGGCATTCCCTAGTGATTCACCGTGGAGGCAAACGCCAATACTCACGTCATCAATCACATTGTCACCATTTTGCATGGTTCGATTTGTTTCTTGGGCTGCCCAGTCAAGCCATGTATTACATTATACCTCTCCTAGTTAATGTAAACATAGAACATAGTACAGTACAGCACAGGACCAGGCTCTTCGGCCAACAAGGTCCATGCTGGACATGATGCCAAGTTAAGCTAATCCCCTCTGCCCGCATGTCATCCATATCCCTCCGTTCCCTGCATATGTCTGTCTAAAATCCTCTTAAATACCGCTATCGTATCTGCCTCCACCACCACCCCTGGCAGCGTGTTCCAGGCACCCACTGCACTCTATGTAAAAAACCTGCCATTAGGACAATGGCAACATATCCTATGTATTGTAAGAAAAACAATGGTTATCATTTCCTTTTCATGTATCTGTCCAAGTGTCTTTTAAATGCATTTATAGCACTTGTCTCAACCACTATTTCTGGCAAAGTATTCCATACACCCACCACTCTCTGAGTGAAAACGTGGCCCCTCGGGTTCTTATTAAATATTTCCCCTCTCACCTAAAACTTATGTCCTCTGGTTCTTGATTCCACCACCCTGAGCAAAAGACTCTGCGCATTCCCCCGATCTATTCCTGTGTTTGTCACCCACTTTTGTTCAGGGACTATGACTGAGCTTCCCATCAAAACAGATGGCAACTGAAAGCCGAGAATCTGAATCTCATGAGAAAAACAGATGAGGGCAGAGGAAGGTTCACGATAACCGTAAAGCTTTGGCTGTGGACTTGTGCGTACGAGCTGGCCTCAAATGGGGTCTGGGGTGGCTGGATGAGAGGTGTGCTGACACCAGAGGAACCAAAAGTCAGTAGCAGTGCAAATGCACTGTTGATTTGTTGTCTGACTTTGCGTTAATGCCATCTAGACCTGTTACCCAGGGCCGTCTTAACGCATGGGCATGCTGGGCAGTTGCCCGGGGCCCCACGAGCATAGGGGCCCCATGCTAATCTATGTATGTAGAATGTTATTGTAGAACATGAAAACGGAGAAGAAGATCGCAAGTGCATGACAGCATATTTGATTCAGCATAAAGAAACTGGAAGTGAAGGGGCCCCAGTGCACTGCTTTGCCCGGGGGCCTATAATGCTGTTAAGACAGCCCTGCTGTTACCCAACCCTGCATAGTTTTAGTTCATAGACAGGCGGCACGGTGGCGCAGCGGTAGAGTTGCTGTCTTACAGCGCCAGAGGCCCGGGTTCGAGCCTGACTACGGGTGATGTCTGTACGGAGTTAGTACGCTCTCCCCGTGACTGCGTGGGTTTTCTCCGAGATCTTCGATTTCCTCCCAAACTTGAAAGATGTACAGGTATGTAGGCCAATTGGCTTGGTAAAAATTGTAAATTAAATTGTAAATTGTAGATTAGTGTGTGTTGGATAATATTAGTGTGTGGGGATCACTGGTCTGGGCCGAAGGGCCTGTTTCTGCGATGTATCTCTAAGCTAAACTAAACTAAACTAAATAAAGATACAGCGGGGAAACAGGCTCCTTTGGTCCACCAAGTCCACTCCGACCATTGACCACCTGCACCCATGTTATCCCACTTTCACATCCTACACACTCGGGGCAACTTACAGAAGTCAATTAACCCACAAACCCGCATGACTTTGCAAGGAAACCGGAGCAACCAGAGAAAACCCACACGGTCACGGGGAGAGCGTACAAACTCCGCACAGACAGCACCCGTAGTCAGGATCGAACCGGGGTCTCTGGCTACTGTGAGGCAGCAGCTCTACCAGCTGCGCCACCGTGCCGCCCTGGGTTGATAAGTAAATCCTACGGGAATATCAACCAGTCCTATGATAAACTGTGGCATATGGAAATTCCGATTAGAACTGCTAGTAATGAGACATATTAACTGTCATCTGGTCAGAGTAACAATCATTTACTGAAACATTTGAACCACTGCGAGACATGCTCCTTTTACAAATAAACCTCACTCCAGCATTTATATGGGCTTTTAATCTATTTCACATTTAATGGAGGAAAATTGAACATGTCACACTCAATCACCGGTATTGATCACAAGATTAGATTACTATAATGTTAAATGAAGACAAAACATAATTCTGAATATTGCGACAACATTAATTACTTTGGTATTACAGTAAAAATTCTACGTGGCAATTGACACAATGACCCTTACTCCTCCTCCTTTATTATACAGATATTACAATGCACAATGCAGCGACTTGACGTTGAGAAGAGAACAAGATTACAACTTGCTGAACAAAGAGGTTAATATTGAATGACCTTTTTTATTAGATTAAAAATTAACCATTCGTTGAGGGAAATGCAGCCCATTGAAGATTTACTGGCTTGATATAAATCCTGTGTAAGTGTATCAGTAAATTTAAGCGAGTTTTTTCTTCTTTTAATAGATTTGAAACCCACGATAACTAAAAATAGAACAGCCTTGCCCTCTGCCATGTATATGGCAGGCAGTATCAAATCAAAGGCCGCAGTTCAGTCCGTTTACTCCAGCAGTAAGCCGTGATACTTACCCTCCCTGGCCAACCACTGGCGTCACTGTGACGTCCTGTTGGATGTTGTCCCCTGCTTTCCGCCTCGCATAGTAAATTCCTTGCCACTCCTGTAAAAGATGTGATGGATTATCTATCTGACAGTAGAACATTGAACATGGAACACTACAGCACAGGAATGGGGCCCTTTGGCCCACAATGTTTGTGCCGAACATGATACCAAGTTAAACTGATGGCATCTGCCTGTACATGATCTATGTCCCTCTATTTCTTGCACACCCATGTGTCTGTCTAAAAGCCTCTTAAATGCCGCTATGATATCTGTCTCCACAACCATCCCTGGCAGTGCGTTCAATGGCCCCACTACTATCTATGTAATAAATCTTGCCCAGCAAATCTCCATTAAACTCTCCCTCTCTCACCTTATAACTATGGCGTTTAGTTTTTTTTTGAGATACAACGTGGAAACATGCCCTGTACACTAGCACTATCCTACACACAAGGGACAATTGACATTTTTTTACCAAAGCCAATTAACCTGCAACCTTGCACGTGTTCGGAATGTGGGGCGAAACCAGAGCACCTGGTGAAAACCCACAAGGTCACAGGGGGAACATACAAACTCCATACAGACAGCAACCTTAGTCAGGATTGAACCCGGGTCTCTGGAGCTGTCAGGCAGCTACACTACCGCTGCGCCATCATGCCGCCCAGTGACAACACAACAGTTAGATTATCTCCGTTATTAGGTTATAACTCCAGATATATTTGCATAGAGCACAGAACAGAACAGCACAGGGACAGGCCCTTTGACTCGCTATGTCTGTGCCGAACATGATGCCAAGTTAAACTAAGCCTCGTAAATGCCACTATTGTACCTGCCTCCTCCACCACCCCTGGCAGCATGTTGCAGGCACTCACCACCTTTGTGTAAAAAACTTGCCCTGCACAGCTCCTTTTAACTTTGCCCTTCTCAACTGAAAGCTCTTTAATTTATGCAACATAATTTCTCCAGCTGCTGTATTTAAATCTGAATTTAACTCTCTGGATAATTAGTCCAGACCTCTTGGATTACTGCTCCGGAGAGAAGGAATGGGTGACGTTTTGGGTTGAGAGCCTTCTTCAGACTGAGTGTCAGGGGAGAGGGAAACTATCTCTAGACTCCCACTCCCCTGACTCTCAGTCTAAAGAAGGGTCTCGACACGAAACGTCACCCATTCTTCTCTCCAGAGATGCTGCCTGTTTCGCTGAGTTACTGTCGCATTTTGTGTACAACTTCGGTCTAAACCAGCGTCTGCACTTCCTTCCTACACCTCTTGGATTACGGATTCATATCTAGGATTACTAATATCTATCTATCCATCCATCCATCCATCCATCCATCCATCCATCCATCCATCCATCCCTCCATCCATCCTTCCATCCCTCCCTCCATCCATCCCTCCATCCATCCCTCCATCCATCCCTCCATCCCTCCCTCCATCCATCCATCCATCCCTCCATCCATCCATCCCTCCATCCATCCATCCCTCCATCCCTCCATCCCTCCATCCATCCCTCCATCCCTCCCTCCCTCCCTCCATCCCTCCCTCCCTCCCTCCATCCCTCCATCCCTCCATCCATCCATCCATCCATCCATCCATCCATCCATCCATCTATCCATCCATCTATCCATCCATCTATCCATCTATCCATCCATCCATCCATCCATCCATCCATCCATCCATCCATCCAAAATTCTCATCTTGTTTGTGAGTCTGCCTGTGACTCTGTCTGTGACTCATGCCCTGAATTACGCCAAAACAGTACACGATAGCGCTACAATTTTTACAGCACCTTACTCACAATTGTCCCGTGGTGTGTTGTGTCAACTATTATTCAGATTGATGTTATATTTTAAACGTTATTCACATTTTTAGCTTAAAACAGATTCAAACAGCGCCCCCACTTGCCGTCTTTACTTGACTGGCATCACAAAGGACACCCAAAGGGTCCTCAGCCACAGTTCTGGCCTTGGCAGAATTTCAGACCGCCATCTTTTTTTCCTATCGCCTGCCGCTCTGGCAAGGATAGAAGCGGAACCAGGGGCAAGGATGGGGTTGGAGCCGGTGCAGGGTCCGGGGGCGGCCTGCCGCTACGTTGGGGGACCAGACCTCCCGTGGGGGCTATGGATGTGGTCGAATATTGCGTTGGGGCACCAAGCCTCCCGTGTGACAGGGACCCAACAGGTCCCACTTCGTCTAGTATTCAATAAAATGTTCAGTATACAGTATATACAGTATAAATTTACAGTAATAATATTGTATATCTATCATGTACATATACATATTAAAAATATATATAAATATATATATAAATAAATATATATGTGCATATGTAGATATATGCACAGTACATACGGTATTCCAATAAAAAACATAAGTACATTTGTTGTTCCCCTTATCTCTTTGTTTTAAACATGTTAAAACAACATGAATGTCTCCTGCAATTGAACAAATTAAAGGCATTTCCACCCTGACAGTAACACAGTTCCCTCTGGATCAACGATCAGGATGTGAGGCCTGGTCTGAAGAAAGGGGCCTAGTTCAGGAGTCAGGATAAGGGGTCAGAGCTGTCATGATATGCATCGATACTGAATGAAATCACAGCTTACAGTCGATGGAATTGAATTTCAGCAGTGCCGTACAGTGTAGTACAAATGACCTTCTGAGTTCGAGTCCCGCTGAATCTTGCTGAACACACTAACGATCCCATCTTTGGGATGGAGTTGCAGAACTCCAGCTCTCCCAGCCTCCTCACTGCAGAGGAAGCATCCTGGGCTTCAGGCCCAGTCCCAAAAGGGAACAAGATAGATCAGCTAAAGTGAAGAGAATGCAGGTTGATGAGAAGATGGCAAGGAGATTGAATTGTGAATATTTTATTCAGTGCGGCAGTCACATGATAACCCAAATGATCATTCCGTGTCTCAACATTCGGTGGTTCTTGATGCAGCTTGATGCATAGAAAAAGGGCGGCATGTTGGCACAGCGGTAGAGTCGCTGCCTTACAGCGCTCGCAGCGCCAGAGACCCGGGTTCAATCCTGACTACGGGTGCTATCTGTACGGAGTTTGTACGTTCTCCCCGTGACCTGCGTGGGTTTTCTCCGAGATCTTCGGTTTCCTCCCACATTCCAAAGACGTACAGGTTTGTAGGTTAATTGGCTTGGTGTAAATGTAATAATTGTCCCCAGTGTAGGATAGTGTTAGTGTGCGGGAATCGCTGGTCGTTGTAGACTCGGTGGGCCGAAGGGCCTGTTTCTGCGTTGTATCTCTAAACTAAACTAAACCAAACACAGAACATAGAACAGTACCAGACAGGCCATTCTGCCCACAATATCTGTGCTGAACATGATGCCAAACTGAACCATCCTACTGCAACCAGGGAGCAGTCCTGAGCTACTATCTATCTCATTGGTGACCCTCGGAGTATCTTTGATCGGACTTTACTGGCTTTATCTTGCATTAAACATTATTCACGTTATTCCCTTTATCATGTATTTGTACACTGTGGGTGGCTTGATAGTAATTATGTGTTATCTTTCCGCTGACTGGTTAGCACGCAACAAAAGCTTTTCACTGTGCCTCAGTACATGTGACAATACCTCAGTACATGTGACAATAAACTAAACTCAAT
Organism: Malacoraja senta; assembly: GCA_038087875.1. Taxonomy (NCBI): domain Eukaryota; kingdom Metazoa; phylum Chordata; class Chondrichthyes; order Rajiformes; family Rajidae; genus Malacoraja; species Malacoraja senta. The sequence continues at coordinate 216,328,091 of CM075977.1, read as the reverse complement.
CTCAACCACCAAGGTAAACTCTCCTCTGCCTGCATGTGATCCAATCCCTGCATATCCATATCTAAAAGCTTCCTGAAAGCCACCACCACCACCTCTGACAGCGTATTCCAGGCATCCACCACCGTCTGTGTCAATAAACTGCCATGCATATCTTCTTTAAACTTTGCCCCTTTCACCTTAAAAGCTCTGCCAACTAGTCTTTGGAAAAAAGGTTCTGATTGTCCACCCTATCAATGCCTCTCATAATATTATGTACCGATTGGGTTTCTCCTTAACCTCCAGCGTTCCAGATAAAACAATTGTCCATAACACAAAGCGCTGGAGTAACTCAATGGGACCGGCAGTATTCCAGAATTTCAATACACTTCAAACATTTTAAGATCTCCTGAGTGCAACATATGTTACACTCCAGCACTTTGTGTTTTACTGAATATTCCAGTAACTGTAGTGGACAGGTACATGGATAGGACAGGTTTGGAGGGATATGGGCCAAACGCAGGCGGGTAGGACTAGTGCAGCTGGGGCATGTTGGTCGGTATGGGCAAGTTGGGCCGAAGGGCCCGCTTCCACACTGTATCACTCTAGGACTCTAACTGCAGTTCCTTGTGTCTCCCATGTTGGTTCAAACTATCCATACACTGTAGAAAATACACTCTATTCCAGGCAAAATTATTTTACATCTTTCCAGTTTGTCCTTGCAAAATTGATGGGAGGGACAGCAGAGGACGGCAGTCAATAATTCACTTTATGGCTCTGCCCTGCGGAGAATACAAACAAATTAAATTTATATTACGGCCTTGTATGCTTGCATAAAGATCGGCTGATTAAAGCATGGCAGGGAAAGCAAATACAATGAAGAACTTTGATTATATTTCATGTAGAGAAACTGGAGACATAGTTAACTATAGACGGACATACAAAGCTGGAGTAACTCAGTGGGTCAGGCAGCATCTCTGGAGAGAAGGAATATGTGACGCTTCAGGATCGAGACCCTTCGAGACCCTTCTTCAGACGGTCTGAAGAAAATGTCTCGACCTGAACCATCACCTATTTCTTTTCTCCCAGAGATGCTGTCGGACCCGCTGAGTTACTCCAGCTTTTTGTGTCTATCTACGGATTAAAGTACCACCCGCCAAATGGAGCTCTGTCAGGGCCTGGCAGACATTGACGCCAACAGAGACAACAACCTGGCTGCTCAACACCCGGCTTGAGATCTAACTATTCCTTTGGTCTATTTATGTTTCATTCACAAGAAGTAGAAGAAGACTGGGCTACATTTCCATCTCCAGGACAGAGCAAAGCTGTGCTGCAACCCAGCAGAGCGGTAGTTTGGTGGTTGAAATGGTTTTGGTATGCTTACACAAAGTAATTAATTTTAATTCCATGTTAAGATAAATTCCTCTCTTCCTCACACTATTACCATCAATACCCGTGTGACAAATTAAATGGTTTGCATTATCTAATTTTAAAAAAGTGAAGAAACAAACTACATAACCACATAACTAAATAACCCCCCCCTAAATAACCCTTCCCCCTACACCCCCTCCCTTCTCCCTCCCCCAACCCTGTGCCCCACCTGGACTCACACCTGTTTCTCCCTTCCCCTTCCACCTACATTCCTTCCTCGAACTTCACAATTCGCAAAACATAATTCTTCAATCCTTTTGTCTCACCCCTTCTATCTTTTCATCTCGGCCCTTTGTCCAACCATCTGCCTTTCAAACTCCACCCCCTCGCACTTGTATCAACCTGCTACCAGCCTTGCTTTGTCCTATACACAGTCTGAAGAAGAGTCCCGACCCAAAATGTTACCTATCCATGTTCTCCAGAGATCCTGCCTGACTCTTGGGGATTCTGAAGAAGGGTTTCGGCCCGAAACGTTACCTATTTCCTTCGCTCCATAGATGCTGCTGCACCCGCTGAGTTTCTCCAGCATTTTTGTGTACCATCCTGCCTGACTCTCTGAGTTACTCCAGCACTTTGTGTCTTTATTAAACAAAATACTGAGTTGCATTTATATAGTCTTTCACTATCTCAAGATGTTAAAATCGTCTCAGCTTACAAAACGGTGGGCGGCACGGTGACGCAGTGGGTAGAGTTGGTGCCTTACAGTGCTTGCAGCGCCAGAGACCTGAGTTCAATCCCGACCATGGGTGCTGTCTGTACGGAGTTTGTACGTTCTCCCCGTGACCGCGTGGGTTTTCTCCAAGATCTTCGGTTTCCTCCCACACTCCAAGGACGTGCAAGTTTGTAGGTTAAATAGCTTGGTGTATGTGGAAATTATCCCTAGTGTGTGTAGGATGGTGTTAATGTGCGGGGATCGCTGGTCGGCGCGGACTCGGTGGGCCTAAGGGCATGTTTCCACGCTGTGTCTCTAAACTAACCTAAAATGATCCGAGTACAAAATCAGTATTGAAAGATAAGAAATAGACAATAGACAATAGACAATAGGTGCAGGAGCAGGCCATTTGACCCTTCGAGCCAGCACCGCCATTCAATGTGATCATGGCTGATCATCCCCAATCAGTACCCCGTTCCTGCCTTCTCCCCATATCCCCTGACTCCGCTATTTTTAAGAGCCCTATCTAGCTCTCTCTTGAAAGCATCCAGAGAACCTGCCTCCACCGCCCTCTGAGGCAGAGAATTCCACAGACTCACCACTCTCTGTGAGAGAGTGAAATACATTACTATTTTTTATATAATGAGAATTCACAAAGGTGTGAGGTAAATATGCCACTGATGTGAAAAGTTACATGTTGACTTACTTTTCCTTTTTTGATGCATGTATTTATTGTATCAAGAAGATCCACTTTATTTTTGTCACTTTTGGGTAGCTCAGTAAGTTCTTTACCGATCAGCTCCCCTCTTTGATAGCCCATCATGTGTTCAAATGCTGGATTCACATACTGAAAAATAAATTACAATTAAATCCCTTTTTAAATATAACCTTTGGTTTTCTGCTTTGCATTAATACAAGGAAATCTTTTCCGTACCCAGAAACGTTTGCTGCTGTTCACCTTATTTAAATTTGGGGTGCGTTATTCTGAAAGTTCGTAAGTTTCATGAGTCTAGGAGTAGAATAAGGCCATTCGGCCCATCAAGTCTACTCCACCATGGCTGATCTATCTTTCCCTCTCAACCTCATTCTCCTCCCTTCTCCCCATAACCCCTGATACCCGTCCTAATAAAGAACCTGCCAATCTTCACCTTAAAAACTGCCCAAAACTGCTACAATGTAAAGGCCCTGTCCCACGGGCAGGCGGTAACAGGCGGTGAGGCGCGGCGTCCCCCGAAGCGGGGACCGCGCGGCTACCGCGGGAGCGCCGCGCGGATGCCGCGCGGGAGCCGAGTGTTCACCGTACGGCCAGTCCCACGAGCATGCGAATGCATGCGGCGAGCGTGGCGTCGGGACGGCTCGCGGCGTCCAGGCGGTGCTCGCGGCGAAGAGGCGGGAGCGGGGCGGCAGGCCGTTGCCGCACAATTTTTTTGGACAGTGTCAGTTTTTCTGAGCACCGCGCGGTGTCGGGACCAACTACATACGGTTCCGGCGATCTGCGTGGGACCGACCCCGCGGGCCACGCGCGGTCCCCTAGCGGTCCACGCGCGGTCCCCACTTCCTGCTACGCCGCGCTTCACCGCCAGTAACCGCCTGCCCGTGGGACAGGGCCATAATGTTCTGGGTAAACTAGTAATATTTCCGTTCAGTTACCAGTAACAAATTTTGCAGATCCTGGTTCATTCTCTCTATGACATCAGCAAGAGATAATCATTGATCTGTGTAAGCAAAGAACAGCTAGAGTGACCAAAATAGTAAGGAGAGTAGTCTTAGATTACAGGATGACATTGATCCATTGGTAAAATGAATCGATCAATGTAATTAAATCCTGATAAATGAAGGTGGTGCTTTTTTGGGAGGGCTGATAAGATGCACACAATGAATGGTAGGGCCTTAAGGAGTTTGGAGGAACAGAGTGACCTTGATGAACAAGTCCAGGAATCCCTGACGGTAGCAGAATTTGTAAATGCTTATTTTCAGTTTAGAGATACAGCGCGGAACCAGGTCCTTCAGCCCACCGAGTCTGCGCCGCCCAGCGATCTCCGCACACTAGCATTATCCTACACACTAGGGACAATTTACAATTTTAGCAAAAACCTACGAACTTGTACCCCTTTGGAGTGTGGGAGGAAACCGGAGCAACCGGAGAAAACCCACGCAGGTCACGGGGAAAACGTACAAACTCCATACAGACAGCACCCGTGGTCAGGATCGATCAAGGGTCTCCGGAGCTGTACGGTGATCTCTGTCCTTTCAGGGAGAATAATACACGTAAGAAATAGCAGGAGTAGACAGTTCAGCCCCTTGTGTCTATTCCAGCATTCAATAAGATGATGACAGATCTATTCCTTCAATTTCCAATCTAACAATTTGTCTCTTAAAAATACTTCACGACTGAGACTCCACAGAACTTCCGTATAGAAAATTCCAAAGATTCACTCCCTCTGGTTGAATTTTCATTTCAACTGTGGGACGGCACGGTGGCGCAATGGTAGTTGCTGCCTTACAGCGCCAGTGACCCGGGTTCGATCCTGACCACGTGTGCTGTCTGTACTGAGTTTGTATGTTCTCCCCATGACCCGCATGGGTTTTCTCCAGGTTCTCTGGTTTCTTCCCACACTCCAAAGAGGTGCACGTTTGTAGGCTAATTGGCTTCGGTAAAAATTGTAAATTGTCCCTAGTGTGTAGAATAGCATTAGTGTACGGGGATCGCTGGTCGGCGCAGACTCGGTGGGCTGAAGGGCTGTTTCCCTGCTGTATCTCTGAACTAAACTAAACTAAGCTCTGTTCTAAATGGGCAACCCCTTGTCTTGGGAGAGTGACCCTTGTCTCTTGGCATTTGTGTCAGTGAAACATTATTCCTACAGCCATCCTTTTAGGCACAGAATAAATTTGTATGTTTAATGAGATCACCACTCATTCTTCTGAATCCAGGTGTGTTTTGGAAAATAAGCAAAAATTGAGTATTTCAGTTGATAACACGTGTTGTAGCCAGAAAGTGTGATAATTTTTTTTTGACACTAACTAAAAACTTACCGCCGTTAAAATAAATTAAGCAATTAACTTATCTTAACCTTTTCTCTGGAATGTCGGAGGTTGAGGGTCACAATATAGAGAGAGTACAGAGGAGAATGTTGCCTGGGTTTCAGCAACTAAGTTACAGAGAAAGGTTGAACAAGTTAGGTCTTTATTCTTTGGAGCGCAGAAGATTAAGGGGGGACGATAGAGGTCTTTAAAATGATGAGAGAGTTGAAAGCTTTTTCCATTGAGAGTAGGGAAGATTCAAACAAGAGGACATGATTTGAGAATTAAGGGACAGAAGTTTAGGGGTAACACGAGGGGGAACTTCTTTACTCAGAGAGTGGTAGCTGTGCGGAATGAGCTCCCAGTGGAAATGGTGGAGGCAGGTTCAATTTTATAATTTAAAAATAAATTGGATGGGTATATGGACGGGAAAGGAATGGAGGGTTATGGTCTGAGTGCAGGTAGATGGGACTAGGTGAGAATAAGTGTTCGGCACGGACTAGAAGAGCCGAGTTGGCCTGTTTCCGTGCTGTAATTGTTATATGGTTATATGGTTATATGAGGGGAGACTTGATAGAAGTATATCAAATTATGAGAGCAAATTATAGATAGGGTAAACAGTCAGAGCCCAGGGTGGAAATATCCAACACTAGAGGGCATGGATATAAGGAGAGAGGGGAAATGTTTATTGGAGATGTGCGGGGCAAGTTTTTTACACAGAGAGTGGTGGGGGTATGGAACGCATTGCCAGGGGGTGATGGTGGGGGCAGATACGACAGTGGCGTTTAAGAAGCTTTTAGATTGGCCCAGGGAAGTGCAGGGAATTGAGGGATATGCATCATGTACGGGCAGATGTCATCGGAACTAGGCATCATGTTCGGCGCAAACATTTTGCTCCGAAGGGCCTGTTCCTGTGCTGTACTGTTCTATGTTAACAATGCTCAAGAATTGAATGTCTCCAAGATGAAAAGGGGATTAATGAAGAAAGAATCAAAATATGTTACTACAGGTACTGTAACGGCAATTCCAACTTTTCCAGTGTCCTCTTTCCCAGTTGCCATTACTACACAGGTAAGTAGGAGTGATCTTACGCAGACCTAATAGGACAGATCTTCCAGTCATTATTTCCAGTTTAATCGGTTGTTTATTGAAGTAGTTGTACAAACAAAGAGATGAACGAACCAGGATTTCCTTATTCAGCATACAGGTTGTAGCTGGCTGCTCTGTCCCCGGTCTGGTGAGAACTGTATGTTCTCCCTCCCTGTGCCTGCCACTTCCTGTCCCCTATTCCCTTATATATACACCACCCTGTGCATCTAATGACCGTCCCCAAGTGTCCAAAATAATATTGCAAGATATATCTAGACAAAATAATATAATGTGCCAACAGTAGCTAGCCTAAACATAAATGGCTCCAACAGGTACTAATATCTGCCCTCTTGGCAGGTTTAGTTTGCCAACATTTAACCATATAACCATTACAGCACGGAAACAGGCCATCTCGGCCCTTCAAGTCCGTGCCGAACATTATTTTTTTTTGTGTGTTTTTTTTGTTTTTTTAAAAATAAATACTTCCCCCTAGTCCCATCTACCTGCACTCAGACCATAACCCTCCATTCCTTTCCCGTCCATATACCCATCCAATCTATTTTTAAAGGATAAAATCGAACCTGCCTCCACCACTTTCACTGGAAGCTCATTCCACACAGCTCGTTGACTGCCATCTAACATCGGAACTTGGGATCTGCACGTTCAAAGGAAGACCGAAGCCAGTGGGGAGAGAGCTGTGAGTTGCAAATCCCATTGATGTCCAGCTGAAGAATAAAGATGTCTATCACGTTCCAGGATTTGTTCCACCTCCCCACCTCTTTTCCAGCTTTCTCCCTTCACTCCTCCAGAGATGCTGCCTGGCCCGCTGAGCTACTCCTGCACTTTGCGTTCTGCCAAATAGTTCCAGCAACCGCAGTTCCTTGTCAATCCAAGATCTCTTTCTAATCATTTCATGTTCATAAGTCATGGGAGCAGAAGTAGGCCATTCGACCCATCAAGTCTACTCCGCCATTCAATCATGGTTGATTTATCTTTCCCTCTCAACTATAATCTCCCCATAACCCTTGACACCTTTAGTAATCAAGAATCTGTCAATCCCTGCCTTAAAAATGCTCAATGACCTGGTCTCCACAGCTGTCTGTGTGCTATGAATTCCACAATTTGATATAAAGAACAACATTAGTTTCAGAAAGAATAACGCTCATAATATAAGTATATTGACTTCAAAGAATGTGAATGTGAAAGCAACAAGTAAATGTATAACATATCACAACAATTCACTTAGACTGAGCTCTCATGGTATGGTGATGTGAGATTACCTGAATGATATGGTCCTCGCTTGTAATTTCAATGGCCTCCTGGCAATGTTCTAAGGCTGCAAATATGGAACTACATGCCCTACAAAAATGAACAATATTGAACACATCTGAGTAACAATTGAATTTTTAGTTCCATTTATTAAATAAATCAACCTTAAAGGACACAAGGTGCTGGAGTAAAGGGCCTGTCCCACTTGGCCGTCATTTACGCGACAGGCTGGTAGTGACTGACGCGCGACGGTCGCGCGCTTCATCATGCGTCCGCACAGCAGTCTGGAGCGCGTGATGTCATTTGAAGATAGACACAAAATGCAGGAGTAACTCAGCGGGACCAGCAGTATCTCTGGAGAGAAGGGATGGATGATGTTTCGGGTTGAGACTCTTCTTCAGTCTGAAGGGTCTCGACCCGAAACGTCACCCGTTGCTTCTCTCCAGAGATGCTGCCGGTCCCGCTGAGTTACGCCAGCATTTTGTGTCTATCTTCAATCTTCTTGGCCCCGCTCTGGGAGTAGGAATGGGGGCGGAACCGGATCTGCAACGGCCGTGAGCCCCAGGCCGAGCTCGGCGATCGTTTGCCTGCTTCTGCTGCTGTTGGAGGTGAGACGTTGTGCCGTGCCAGGGTCTTGGGCCTGTCCCACTTTGGCCGTCAGTTACGTGACAGGCCGGTGGCGAGTGAATATTTAGTGTAGGACGAAGTCCACACTCCTCCACGCCACTCCACACTCCTCCACAACACTCCATGCGCCCGTCCCGCGCAACCCACGTGCTACCCACACGCTAGCAGGTCGCGTAAATGGCGGGCGAATGACGGCCAAGTGGGACAGGTGACATCTCTGGATAACGTGGTGAAGTGACGTTTTGGGTGGTGACCCTCCTTCAGACCGTCTCGACCCAAAACATTACCTATCCATGTTCTCCAGACATGCTGAGTTACTCCAGCACTTTGTGTCCTTTTGTGTGTTAACCAGCATCTGCAGTTCCTTGTTTCTTCCATAAATCAACCTTTGTAAGTGTGGAGCAAAAGTCATTGCTCTCTAAGGTTAAAAACGGATTCAGATTTTATTCCACCACATTGTCTAGAATCATGTGAGCTGTCTAGTTCAACTCACTGATTTCCTGCATCACTAACTCTTCAAGTAAGGCTGTCTATGTTAATCTCATTGCCTGCTATTCCTCTATTTATATTTTTCCTATTCAAATAGTTGTCTAATTCAAATTTTAAGTAATGGTCTGGGTTTCTTCTATAATACACCATGCCGTGCAGTATTCCACAGTCTAATATTTGTGAAACAAATCTTTAATCTAGTCTTGAGTTTTGAGTTTGAGTTGGAGCTTAGTTTATTGTCACATGTACCAAGGTACAGTGAAACGCTTATGTTGTGTGAAAGCCAGTCGGCAGAAAGACAATACATGATTATAATTGAGTCATTCACAATGCACAGATACATGATCAAGGGAATAACTTGAATAAAACTTAGTTCAAGATAAAGCCAGTCAAGTCCGATCAAATATAGTCCAAGTGTCTCCAATGAGGTAGATAGTAGCTCAGGGCCCTCTCTAGTTGTGGTAGGTGGTTCTGATAACAGCTGGGAAGAAACTGTCCCTGAATCTGGAGGTGTGCGTTTTCACACTTCTGTACCACTTGTCTGATGGGAGAGGGGAGAAGAGGGAGTGGCCGGGGTGGGACTCGTCCTTGACCAGTACAGCACAGGAACCGGCTCTTCTCCCCAAAATGTCTGCGCTGAACATGATGCCAAGTTAAACTAATCTCTTTTACCTGTACGTGATACCTATCCCCTCCATTCCCTGCATATCCATGTGCCTGTCTAAAAAACCTCTTCAACGCCACTATCGTATCTGGCTCCACCACCACCCCTGGCAGCACATTCTCGGCGCTGACTAAACTTGCTCCGCACATCTCCTTTAAACTTTTCCCCTCTCACCTTATAGCCATCCCCTCCAGTGTTGGGTATTTCCACCCTGGGAAGAAAGACTCTGACTCTTAAAGCTGTGCCCTCAAGTCCTAGACATTTCATCCCTGGGAAAAAGGGTGGAATGATAATCTTAATTCTATGCTGGTTTGCTAATTCAACAATCAGTTTGTTCCAATACCTTACACTATAACTTATTCCATTTGTCCGGTATATGTACTCTGTGGATTTCCCCCGCTGTAATCATGCATAGTCTTTCCGCTGCCTGGATAGCATGCTTTTCAATGTTCC
>CM075977.1:216281202-216318220 GCA_038087875.1 Malacoraja senta | reverse complement strand
GCTATAGTTTAATCTGAATAAGTATGAGATGTTGCACTTTGGGAGTTCGAATGTAAGGGAAAAGTGCGAAGACACTTAACAGCATTGATGTATGGAGTGATCTTGAGGACCAAGTTCATAGGTCCCCGAAAGTGACAACACATGTAGATAGAGTGGTTCAGAAGGCAGATGCTATGCTTGCAGGGCATTAAGTATAATAGTCAGAATGTTATGTTGCCACTTCATTGGTTTTTGTTTAGGCTGCATTTTAAGTATTGTGTGCAGTTCTGATTGCCCCATTACAGGAAGGATATGGAGGCTTTGGAAAGGCTGCAGAAAAGGTTTACCAAAATGTTGCCTCGACTTGAGAGTATTAGCTATGAGAGATTGGATAAACTAATATTATTTTCTCTCAAGCAATGGTGCTTGAGGGGACACCTCGGAGGTATATATGAGAGGCATATGTAGGGTAGTCACAGGAAAACATTTTCAGAGGTAGAAATGTCAAAGACCAAAAGGCATAGTTTTTAGGTGAGATGGGCAAATCTTAAAAGAGATATATGTGGCACGTTTTTTTTTTGCACAGTGTGGATGCCTGGAACATGCTGCCAGGGATGGGGTGGAGGTAGATATGATAGTGGCATTTAGAAGGCTTTTAGATAAGTGCAAGGATTTACAGGGAATGGATTCCTCAGAGGATCAGGCAGCATCTGTGGCGGGAATGGAAAGATGACGTTTTAGATTGGGACCCTGTCTTCAAATGTTGTCTGTCCATTCCCTTCACAGATGCTGTACGATCTCAGTTCCCCCAGCACTTTTTTTGCTCAGACTTCCAGCATCTACATTCTTGTGCCTTGAGCTGAATTTAAAAACTGTTTTGAGTGTTTGTTTTAAAAAATAGTTGACACGTCTCAGACTGCATCAGTCATACAGTGTGGAAAAAAGACCCTTCAGTCCAACTTGTCCATGCTGACCAACATGCCCCAGTTACACTAGTCCCACTTGCCTGCGTTTGTCCCATAAACCTCTAAACCAAATCTCTCCATGAACTGTCTAAATGTTTCTTAAATGTTGTGATAGTACCTGCCTCAACTACCTCCTCCGGTAGCTCGTTCCATATACCTACCAGCCTTTGTGTAAAAAAAGGTTGGCCCTCAGGTTTCTATTAAATCTCCCCCCCCCCCTCACCTTAAACCTATGTCCTCTGGTTCTTGATTCATCTACTCTCGGTAAAGGACTCTGTGCAGCTACCAGATCTATTCCTCTCATGAATCTATGCTCCTCAACAAGATCCACCCCTCATCCTCCTGCACTCCTAGGAATAAAGTCCTAGCCTGCTCAACCTCTCCCTATAGCTCAGGCCTTTGAGTCCTGGCAACATCCTCTTCTAAATCTTCTCTGCACCCTTTCCAGCTTAACAACATATTTCTTATAACAGGGGGACCAAAACGTAACACAATGCTCCAAATGTGGCCTCACCAACTGCACCATGTCCTCCCAACTTTTGTACTCGTAGGCACCCCTCAGTCATGACTGACCATGAGTGATGCATCCTAGTTGTTGGCTGCTTGCTCCAAACCTCGGCTAGAGCAGTGTCGCTTGTGGCTGAAGAGACCAATGCGGGAGTGACCGTCTCTGTCGCAAAGTCACATTTGTGTGTGGTCTCTGGTTTGTTGAAGTTGCTGCACTCCTTTCTGCGTTCCCGCTTGTCTGCCGCTGTGTTCAACAGTTTCTCTTACCCCGTTTTGAGATGTTGGTTCAGGGTACTTCTCCACCTCGTGCGGTCAGCTGCAAGGCTCTCCCAGGACTCCACATCGATGTCAAGCGCCTTCATATCTCTCTTGCAAACATTCTTGTAACGTAGCTGGGGGCGGCCGATGGTTCTCCTCCCAGATGTCAGCTCTCCATAGAGGATGTCTTTTGGAATACGGCCATCCTCCATGTGGTGGACATGGCCCAGCCACTGCAGTCTGCGCTGCATGAGTAGAGTGTACATACTGGGAAGGCCAGCGTGAGACAGGTTGTTGGCGTTGGACACTCTGGCTTGCCAGGATATGCCCAGGATACGGCGGATGCTTCTTAGGTGGAAGGTGTTGAGTCTTCTCTCCAGTCTGGCATATGTCGTCTATGTCTCACTGTCGTACAGCAGCGTGCTGTTGACACAGGCGTTGTACTCTTAACTAACGAAGGCCAATGGCGAACTAATAAATTTATAATGGGGAAACATGGAAATGGCAGAACAATGTACAAACCCACTGGCTCCCTTGGCTATCTGGACTACACTTCTTCTCACCCTGCTTCATGTAAGGACTCTATCCCCTACTCCCAATTCCTCTGTCTACGCCACATCTGCACCCAGGATGAGGTATTCGAGACCAGGGCATCGGAGATGTCCTCATTCTTTAGGGAACCCCCTCTTATATTATAGATGAGGTTCTCACCAGGGTCTCCTCTATATCCCATAGCTCCGCTCTCACTCCCCATCCCCCTACTCGTAACAAGGACAGTCCCCCTTGTTCTCACCTTCCACCCTATCAGCTGTCACATACAACAGATCCTCCGACATTTTCGCCACCTCCAACGGGATCCCACCACTGGTCATGTCTTCCCATCTCCGCCCCTTTCTGCTTTCCGCAGAGACCGTTCCCTCCGTAACTCTGGTCAATTCGTCCCTTCCCACCCATACCACCCCTCCCCTGGTACTTTCCCTTGGTACCGCAGGGAATGCTACACTTGTCACTTTACCTCCCCCCTCGACTCCATCCAAGGACCCAAGCAGTCTTTCCAGGTGAGGTAGAGGGTCACATGCATCACCACCAGGCTTGGTGATCGCTTTGCCCAACACCTCCGCTCAGTACACAATAACCAACCTGATCTCCCGGTGGCTCAGCACTTCAACTCCCCCTCCCATTACGAATCCGACCTTTCTGTCCTGGGCCGCCTCCATTGCCAGAGTGCGGCCCAGCGCAAATTGTGGAGCAGCACCGCATATTTCGTTTGGGTAGTGTACACCCTAGTGGCATGAACATTGACTTCTCCAATTTCAGGTAGTCCTTGCTTTCTCCCTCCTTCCCCTCCCCATTCCAGCTCTCCCACAAGCCTACTGTCTCGGCCTTCCTTTATTTCCCCCCCCCCCCCGACATCAGTGTGAAGAAGGGTCTCGACCCAAAACGTCGCCCATTCCTTCTCGCCATAGATGCTGCCTTACCCGCTGAGTTTCTCCAGCATTTTTTTCTACCTTTGATTTTTCCAGCATCTGCAGTTCTTCCTTAAACAAAGTGAACAGTTGAACAAGTACTTTAGTTCTGTCTTCACTAAGGACGACACAAACAATCTCCCCGAAATACTAGGGGATCGAGGATCTAGTGGGAGGGAGGAACTGAAGTGAATCCACATTAGTCAGGAAATGGTGTTAGGTAAACTGTTTGGACTGAAGGCAGATAAATCCCCAGTGCCTGATGGTCTGCATCTAGGAGATGACCCTAGAAATCGTGGATGCATTGGTGATAATTTTCCAATGTTCTCTCGACTCTGGATCAGTTCCTGTGGACTGGAGGGTAACCCCACTTTTTCAGAAAGAAGGGAGAGAGAAAATGGGGAATTATAGACCAGTTAGCCTGACATTGGTAGTGGGGACGATCTGCATCTGGAAAAGCAGGATCGGTTAAAGCCAGCATGGACTAATCTTCTAGAATGTTTTTGAGGATGTAACAAGTAGAATGGATAAGGGAGAGCCAGTGGATGCGGTGTATCTGGACTTTCAAAAAGCCTTTGACAAGGTCCCACACAATAGATTAGTGTGCAAAATTAGAGCACATGGTATTGGGGGAAGGGCCTTGGTAGTTCCATCTAGTCCCATCAAGGTAGTATTGGGGTTCAGTATTGATGTGGATAGAGAACTGGCTGGCAAACAGGAAGCAAAGAGTAGGAGTAAACGGGTCCTTTTCAGAATGGCAGGCAGTGACTAGTGGGGTACCGCAAGGCTCAGTGCTGGGACCCTAGCTATTTACAATATATATTAATGATTTGGACGGGGGAATTGAATGCAACATCTCCAAGTTTGCGGATGACACGAAGCTGGGGGGCAGTGTTAGCTGTGAGGAGGATGCTAGGAGGCTGCAAGGTGACTTGGGTAGGCTGGGTGAGTGGGCAAATGCATGGCAGATGCAGTATAATGTGGATAAATGTGAGGTTATCCACTTTGGTGGCAAACACAGGAAAGTGGACTATTATCTAAATGGTGGCCGATTAGGAAAAGGGGAGATGCAACGAGACCTGGGTGTCATGGTACACCACACATTGAAAGTAGGCATGCATGTGCAGCAGGCAATGAAGAAAGCGAATGGTATGTTAGCATTCATAGCAAAAGGATTTGAGTATAGGAGCAGGGAGGTTCTACTGCAGTTGTACAGGGTCTTGGTGAGACCACACCTGGAGTATTGCGTACAGTTTTGGTCTCCAAATCTGAGGAAAGACATTCTTGCCATAGAGGGAGTACAGAGAAGGTTCACCAGATTGATTCCTGGGATGTCAGGACTTTCATATGAAGAAAGACTGGATAGACTCGGCTTATACTCACTAGAATTTAGAAGATTGAGGGGGGATCTTATAGAAACTTACAAAATTCTTAAGGGGTTGGACGCAGGAAGATTGTTCCCGATGTTGGGGAAGTCCAGCACAAGGGTTCACAGTTTAAGGATTAAGGGGAAATCCTTTAGGACCGAGATAAGAAAAACAGTTTTCACACAGAGAGTGGTGAATCTCTGGAACTCTCTGCCACAGAAGGTAGTTGAGGCCAGTTCATTGGCTATATTTAAGAGGGAGTTAGATGTGGCCCTTGTGGCTAAAGGGATCAGGGGGTATGGAGAGAAGGCAGGTACAGGATACTGAGTTGGATGATCAGCCATGATCATATTGAATGGCTCGAAGGGCCGAATGGCCTATTCCTGCACCTATTTTCTATGTTTCTATGTTTACTGCAGTTGTACAGGGCCCTGGTGAGACCGCACCTGGAGTATTGTGTGCAATTTTGTTCTAATTCGAGGAATAATATTCTTGTTATTGAGGGAGTGCAGCGTAGATTCACCAGGTTAATTCCTGGGATGGCAGGACTGACATATGATGAAAGAATGGGTCAACTGAGCTTGTATTCACTGGAATTTAGAAGGATGAGAGAGGATCTCATAGAAACATAAAATTCTTAAAGGATTGGACAGGCTAAATGCAGGAAAAAATGTTTCTGATGTTGGGGGAGTCCAGAACCAGGGGTCACAGTTTAAGAATAAGGGGTAGGTCATTTAGGACTGAGACGAGGACAATCTTTTTCAACCAGAGAGCTGCGAATCTGTGGAATTCTCTGCCCCCGAAGGCAGTGGAGGCCAATTCACTGGATGTTTTCAAGAGAGAGAGATTTAGCTCTTAGGGCTAAAGGAATCATGGGTTATGGGGAAAAGCAGGAACCGGGTACTGATTTTAGATGATCTGCCATGATCATATTGAATGGCAGTGTTGGCTTGAAGTGCCGAATGGCCTACTCCTGGACCTATTTTTCTATTTTCCTAATGTGCTGAAAACTGATGGGTTGGAAAAGGTGATGTTGTTGCTGGTTGTTTACATGCCTAAAGATCAGGGGAAGTAATTGGAAAAAAAACCATTACAATAAAGCACCAAACAGGCACTTTGGGCCACTATGTCCATGGCAATCATGATGCCAATCTAATCAATCCTATCGAAAATAGACACAAAATGCTTGGAGTAACTCAGCGGGACAAGCAGGATCTCTGGAGAGAAGGAATGGATGACGTTTTGGGTCGAGATCCTTCTGAGTTACTCCAGCATTTTGTGTCTATCTTGTGTCTGTGCTTGTACATTGTCCATTGCCCTCTTCCCTTCCCGTTCACGTATTTCTCTAAATCCCACTTAAACTTTGTTATCATATCTACTTCTACCACCTCCCTGGCCAAACATTCCAAGCATCTACCACCTTCTGTGTGAAAGAAAACTTGCATTCAGATTAATTTATTATCATACACACCAGTGTGGACTGAATTCCTTGTTTGCACGAAGTTCATGGAGTACACAGTATACATGATAATGATAGATAAAATACGATGACGAATGCAAAAGCAGAATGGTGCAAAGATCGCAGCAACTCTGAAGTTAAAAAAAACTTGTTTTGCACACCTGCTTTAAACGTTTACCCTTAAACCTAGGGAACTATATCCCCTATCTATGCCTTTCACAATTTCATATACTTCTATATCGGGTCGTCCGAGTGCGAGTGAAAACCATCCAAGTTTGTCCAGCCTCTTCTTATAGCTATTGCTCTGCAGGCCAGGAATCATGCTGGTGAAAAAAAGACACAAATGCTAGAGTAACTCAACGGCAGCGGCACTGTCTTTGGAGAACATGGATGTGATGTTTTGGGTCAGGGCCCTTCTTCAAATTGACATACATGGTAAAGATGTGGCAATGTGGGCCTAGAAATTGAAAGTTATTGAAGGGTGTGTGAAGTGTCTCGGATGTAGGTTGGAAGTGAGTGGACAATGGGGGATAGGATGGAATCAACGTATTTGGAGATAAATTTTGTGGGGCAGGAATAATAGGTCTCCAGGGCAGTCCTGTTTGTGGATTTAAGGAAGGAGATAGAAGTGGGCAGTGTGGGATCGATAAATTTGGAGGCTGTGGAGGGGAGATTTCCAGAGGTGATGAGATTGGAAATAGTCTGGGGAATGATGACCTGGTGTTCGTCTGTGTGTTCATGATTAAGGGGTAGGTATGAGAAGGTGTTCGAGAGCTGACTCGTGGCATCAGCATGGTAGTCAGCCTGCCAGACTACAATGGCACCTCCCTTGTTGGCGAGTTTATGATAATATTGGGATTATTGCTGAGTGAACGTAGGGCTGTGTTCAGAGGGGTTGAGATTGGAATAGATAAGGGGACTGGAGAAGTCAACACAGTTGATGTCGTGCCAGCTGTTGAAAATAAGGTTCAGTGAGTGTAGAAGGTTGGCATAAGTCTGAAGAGGGTCCTGACCCAAAATGTCACCTATCCATGTTTTCCAGAGATGCTGCCTGATCCGTTGCCGTACCCCAGCACTGTGCGTCATTTTTGGTAAACCAGCATCTGCAGTTCCTTGTTTCTAACATGTGGTGAGCCTCTTCTTCATACTCCAAAGCATCCCCATACTTCCTGTAATACGGCAACCAGAACTGCACATTATTCAAATGTGGCCGATCCAATGTTTTGTACTAAGACTAACTTAGATAGGACATCTTGGTCGGCATGGGCAAATTGGGCTGAAAGGCCTGTTTCCATGCCATATGATTCTGTGACTTGTTCAGATTAGACTCCGCTTGTCGCTTCTCTGCCCAAATTTCCAGCTGTTCTATTTGCTGCTTTCTCCTTTGATACCTTCTTCGCTCTCTGTAGTTCACCAATCTACTGTACTCACCAATACAAGTTTGAATTATCTGCAAATTTACTAACCGCACCACATATATATGATTCATATATAATATATATATCAATCTGTGCCAGCACTGATCTTTGTGGAATACCACTAGTCACAGATCTCCTGTCAGTGAAACACCCTTGTCTTCTATGAAAAAAAACAATCTTGTTTCCACTGATAATGACAATGACAAAGATTTTCTTATTTTAATGACTTGTTATGAAATCAATGGAGTGTGTTAAACTGAACCTGGGCTTTAGTGGGTTGATTATACGTCTTAACTTTATTGTTCATGAGCAATGGAATTTGAACAAGCAGTAACAATTAGTACAGGAGCACCTTAAGGCTGCGTGCTCAGCCCCCTGCTTTACTCACTCTATACCCATGACTGCGTAGCCGGACATAGTGCGAGCTCCATCATCAAGTTCGCCGACAACACCACTGTTGTTGGACGAATCACAGATGGGGATGAGTCAGAGTATAGAAGTGAGATTGACTGACTGATTGAATGTTGCCAGCACAACAACCTGGCGCTGAACATCAGTAAGACCAAGGAACTGATTGTGGACTTTGGTAGGGGAATGATGAGGACCCACAATCCTGTTCACATCAATTTCACGATGGTGGAGTGGGTCAAAAACTTCACATTCCTGGGCGTGCATATTTCCAAAGATCTTTCCTGGACCCAGCAAACCGATGCAATTATAAAGAAGGTACATCAGCGACTCTACTTCCTGAGAAGATTACGGAGATTCGGCATGTCAAAGAGGATTCTCCTAAACTTCTACAGGTGCACGGTAGAGAGCATTCTGACTGGTTGCATCGTGGCCTGGTTCGGCAACTTGAACGCCCAGGAGCGAAAAAGACGACAAAAAATTTGACCTCCCCACCGTCAAAGGGATCTATCGTAGTTGCTGCCTCAAAAAGGCAGCCAAAATCATCAAAGACTCACACTATCCTGGCCACACACTCATTTCACCATTGCCATCAGGAAGAAGTGTTAAACTGAGTTCTTTTGTCAGTCCAATTCAAGAAAACTTGATTCAAACCATTGCTGCTAAAATCATTTCTTTATTCTGACAGCGCTGGATAATTCTTTAAACCTTCCAACACAGAGCTAAAACTCTGGGGCTGGTTGAAAGAACTACTGACTTTGTTATAAACGTAACACATTATATAGGTGATAGACAATTATAATACAAAAGGAGTGGCAAACTATTAACCAATCATTATGGTTTACCATTAATATTTCCTCAGAAGGACAGGAGCCTGAAAACTGTAACGTCCAGGTTCAGGAACAGCTTCTCCCTACAGCCATCAGGCTATTAAACACAACAACGAATAAGCTCTGAGCTCAGAACTACAAAAGACTATTATTATTGCACTATATTTGTTATTTATTGAGCTTTTTTTTTCTCTTCCCCGTTATGTACTATGTTTACATATTCACATATTCTGTTGTGCTGCAGCAAGTAAGAATTTCATTGTCCTATTGTCCATATGACAATAAAACACTCTTGACTCTTGACACATACAACAGGATGAAATCCAGCAAGTTTAGTGATGATTCTTTCTGCACAAACCATTCTGTAACATATTTATATCAATATGTTGGATTATTTTAAAACAGTTGGCATTTTCATTCCCTCTTTAATCACCAGATTATCTTCCGGTATTTAAAGTTTATGTTACAATGCAGGACCATGTTAGCTTTATTCAGGTGAAGATTGACAATAAATGTTGACAGACTATTTGATGCAGCAGGTGTCCCATCTGATCTCTCTCCCCCCCCCCCCCCCCCCAGCATCCATGTACTATTTTAGGAAAAGTCTAGAAATTATTTTTTCCTTTCTCTAAAAGATTATCATTGCACAAATTAGCACCCCAAAATCCGTCTGTACATTCATTGTTCCTAACAAATACACACGCAAACAAATGTATGAGATGTTTTTGGATTCAGATCATCCTATGGTATGTTAGCATTCATAGCAAAAGGATTTGAGTATAAGAGCAGGGAGGTTCTACTGCTGTTGTACAGGGTCTTGGTGAGACCACACCTGGAGTATTGCATACAGTTTTGGTCTCCTAATCTGAGGAAAGACATTCTTGCCATAGAGGGAGTACAGAGAAGGTTCACCAGACTGATTCCTGGGATGGCAGGACTTTCATATGAGGAAAGACTGGGTAGACTCGGCTTGTACACGTTGGAATTCAGAAGACTGAGGGGGGATCTTATAGAAACGTACAAAATTCTTAAGGGGTTGGACAGGCTAGATGCAGGAAGATTATTCCCGATGTTGGGGAAGTCCAGAACTAGGGGGTCACAGTTTTAAGGATAAGAGGGAAGACTTTTAGGACCGAGATGAGGAAATCATTTTTTACACAGAGAGTGGTGAATCTGTGGAATTCTCTGCCACAGAAGGTAGTTGAGGCCAGTTCATTGGCTATATTTAAGAGGGAGTTAGATGTGGCCCTTGTGGCTAAATGGATCAGGGGGTATGGAGAGAAGGCAGGGATGGGATACTGAGTTGGATGATCAGCCACGATCATATCAAATGGCGGTGCAGGCTCGAAGGGCCGAATGGCCTACTCCTGCACCTATTTTCTATGTTTCTATGTCCTATTGTTTTAGATTGGATGTCTGCCAAAGGTGGGGAAATATAATGTGAGTTGGAAAGGTGCTATTCACAATATTAATAAGCAATTTTGTTGTTCTAGGCGCCGTAGTAAATGGGATTGCCCAGAATCGATTCCTGTGTCAATAGACTCCCAGATGAACAATTTTTCCATCACTATGCCACAAGATGGAGGACTCCCAGGCAGCCATTCTTCTCAGTCTTCATCAGATGCATTGGATGCAGCTTCAGCAGCAGCCGCCAGGATTAATGCCATGTTGATGGCAAAAGGGAAACTGAAGTTGCCGCAGACTCCAAGTAACAGAGTAAGTAAGGTTTTTTTAATTAAGTGCACAGTGACATTCTTTATCTGGCAGTATGAAATGATAACATTCTGTTACCTGAAGTCAGCTTGGCTATATTTCAGCATCTGAACAATGGCATTTATGAGGAACATAATGTACCATCGTGAACTTCATATTCTGTTTACGTATTACCATACAAAAAAGCAAGCAAGTTGCTTCTTTATACCTTCCTGCTCACTTATTTGTACTTAATTTTAAATTTGATTAACATAACACATTTACATATATTTCTTCCAGTGCATCGATAAAATCATAGAACAGTACATCACAAGAATACAAACAATACATGACAAGAACTGGTCCATTGGCACCCAATGTCTGTGACGAACATGATGCCTAGACCATATTCTATCTGCATATAATCCATATCCCTCCATTCCCTGCATATCTATATGCCTATCAAAAAGTGTCTTAAATGCCACTATCGTATCTGCCTCAAACACTAGCCCTGGCAACAGGTTCCAGGCACTTAAAAAAAAAGTTGCCCTGCACATCTCTTTAAACTTTGCCCCTCTCACTTTAAAGCTATGCCTGCTCGTATCTGATTTTTCCATCCTACGAAAAAAGGTTCTGTCTATCCAATCTATGCCTCTCATCATTTTATATACTTCTATCAGGTCTCCTGCAGCCAAGTCTGTCCATCCTCTCCCTGTAGCTAATATCCCTTGATCCAGCCGCCATCCTGGTAAACCTCCTCTGCATGTTCTTGAAAGCCTCCACATCCTTCCTGTAATGGGGTGATCAGACTATACTCAATACTCAAAATGCAGCCTAACCTGTCCTATAAAGCTGCACCATGACTATCTGACATACTCACTTCCCCGATCTATGAAAGCAAGCATACCATATGCCTTCTTTGCCACAATATGCCTCGATTACCAACATAATTGGCCACTGACGAATATCTCACAAAAATTAGGGTTGGATATAAATATCTGAGATTTTTGCCTATTCCCTGCAGTCTGAAATTGCTCAGAATGCAAAACCTTGATTGAATCAGGAAGTAATGGGTTCATGTCACAGAAGGAAATAGAGAATTTATGTAGGCTGACAGATTAAATAAAAACAGCAAATGCTGGAAATACTAAACAGATCAGGGCAAATCTGTGGGAAGAGAAACATTAAATGATTCAGGTTGAAGACCTCTTTGTCAGAACTTCTCTGACCCGCAGACCCTCGGCATAGGAGCACCGCAAGGCTGCATACTCTCCCCTCTCCTTTTGGATGGAAAAATAGAAAATGCAACTCTTTATTGAAAAAGGAAGAAGGGCAAAGCAGAAAATTCCAGCTAGTTAGCGTAACATGTCATGGGAAAATAAAGGTGGAGCAGGATACTTGGGAAAATGGAAGGTAACAGGATAAAGTCAACATAGTTTGGTGAATTCCTGTTTGTTCTGTTTATTAGAGTTCCTTGAAGAAGTAATGTAACATATGGATAATGGGGAACTAATGGATGTACCCAACCTCATTTCCAGAGAATATCAATAAGATGTCACATCAAAGATTATTGCAGAAAATATAAGTGTTTGTGTTTAGAAGTTAACCTATTAGTGTGGATAAAAGATTGACTGCTTAACTAGTAGCAGAGTGGGGTTAAAAGTTTGTTTTTTCTGGTTAAATATGACATGATGAAAGAATGGGTCGACTGGGCTTGTATTCACCGGAATTTAGAAGGATGAGAGGGCATCTTATAGAAACATAAAATTGGTCAGGCTAGATGCAGGAAAAATGCTCCCGATGTTGGTAGAGTCCAGAACTAGGGATCACAGTTTAAGAATAAGAGTTAGGCCATTTAGGACTGAGATTATATAAATGTGAGGTTATCCACTTTGGTGGCAAAAACAAGAGGGCAGATTATTATCTCAATGGGGTTAGGTTAGGTAAGGGGGAGGATACAGCGAGACCTGGGTGTCCTTGTACACTGAAAGTTGGCGTGCAGGTACAGCAGGCAGTGAAGGAAGCTAATGGAATGTTGGCCTTCATAACAAGAGAATTTCAGTATAGGAGTAGAGAGGTTCTTCTGCAGTTGTATAGGGCTCTGGTAAGACCACATCTGGAATATTGCGTACAGTTTTGGTCTCCTAATTTGAGGAAGGGCATCCTTGTGATTGAGGCAGTGCAGCGTAGGTTCGCGAGATTGATCCCTGGGATGGCGGGACTGTCATATGAGGAAAGATTGAAAAGACCAGGCTTGTATTCACTGGAGTTTAGAAGAATGAGGGGGGATCTTATGGAAACATATAAAATTATAAAAGGACTGGACAAGCTAGATGCAGGAAAAATTATCTCAATGTTGGGCAAGTCCAGAACCAGGGGCCACAGTCTTAGAATAAAGGGGAGGCCATTTAAGACTGAGGTGAGAAAAAAACTTTTTCACCCAGAGAGTGAAAAAGGTTACTTATTGAGTTGTGAATTTGTGTAATTCCCTGCCACAGAGGGCAGTGGGGGGCAAATCACTGGTTGGATTTAAGAGAGAGTTAGATAGAGCTCTAGGGGCTAGTGGAATCAAGGGATATGGGGAGAAGGCAGGCACGGGTTATTGATTGGGGCCGATCAGCCATGATCACAATGAATGGAAGGGCCGAATGGCCTCCTCCTGCACATATTTTCTATGTTTCTATGAGGAAATACTTGTTCACCCAGAGAGTTGTGAATCTGTGGAATTCTCTGCCGCAGAATGCAGAGGAGGCCAATTCACTGGATGTTAGATTTAACTCTTAAGGCTAAAGGAATCAAGGGATATGGGGAAAAAGCAGGAACGGGGTACTGATTTCAGATGATCAGCCATTAACTTATTGAATGGCTCGAAGGGCCGAATGGCCTACTCCTGCGCCTATTTTTCTATGTTTACAAATTGTGTGTTATAGGGATCAGTACTCCCAATTCTCATAAATGAAGGGATCAGTGGCCTGGTTGCTAACTTTCCTGGTAACTCAAATTGGTAGGAAACTAAGTTGTAAAGAAAATACAGGAATGGGACAAAGAGTATAGATAGTTAAAGTGAGTAGGCAGAGATCTGGCAAATTATTTAGAATGTGGAAAATATAAATGGTTCACTTTAGTTTAGCAGGAAAAAATAAAGGTGAAGTTGTTGTCCAAATGTTGAGACATTGCAATGCCGTGAGGTGCAGAGGGATCTGTGTGCCCGAGACCAGTGCTTCTTAAACTATTTCAGTGTCATTCACCCTTGAGTCTTTATCACAACATTTCTTTCACCCTCGACTAAATTTTCTTATGTTTTTTGGTAATTTTCGTCTTATTCTCCCTTGTGTATAATTTTATATATAATTTATTTTGTCACATGAGCAAAAAGCATAAATTAACTAATTTCTTAAGTGTTTATTTTATTCAACCTTTTGAACATCCTAAAAATATGTAAAGAAAAAAAGAAGTTTAATTACCACTGGAGTTGGAAAATCATTCTATAAGAATGATAAAAACTATTCCATCGTCTAAACCAGGGGTCGGCAACCTATGGCCCCCGTGCCGAATGCGGCGCGTAACCCGAAATCATCCGGCCCGCAGGCTGATTTTTTTTCCCCGTAATCATCCGGCGCGCCGAGCGCGGCCGAGCTCTGGCTGTACCGCATCCTGTGCAAAGCTGCCGGCACGGCCGCGCACTTTCTGTGAACATGTTTAAGAAAGAACTGCAGATGCTGGAAAAATCGAAGGTAGACATGGTCAAGGATTGTATGAGGCTGCCTCACCTGCTGAGTTTCTCCAGCATTTTTGTCTACCTTTTGTGAACAGGTGATTTGATGCCTGCCATCTGGGGTGGGATGGGGGCGGGATCCATGTCTACCCGTGATAGATGTGGCCCGCTATCTGCTCAGAGACATGCGTCCTGGCCCCTATGCAGAACAAGGTTGCTGACCCCTGGTCTAAACACTGGGCTTCAGCCCCATCCCACCCTTTCGGGCTTTGATTACTGCAGTTTCTTTCTTGGAAAACTAGCTAAAAAAAACATGGAGTATGTAAATTGGCAACACAAAGTATAGTCACAGTTCAACTGTTGCCTACGGCGATCCTCCATGGTTGCCATTTGTAAATTTATGATCCCAGTAGCTTGTCTGGTCTTCCCTAAAAGGTTATATTACAGTAAATTTGGGAAATATCCTGCTCCTTTGAAATTAGAAAACCATAGGTAGAGAGAAAAAAACATATCAAATTTCCAGCTCCATTGCCATTAAAACCAATAAGAGCTTACTAACCACTTTAATGGCAATGCCTTTTTTAAGTATAGAAAAACATATATAAATATCTGAATAAATTAAGTAATTCACCATTCATTCACCGCTCTGGTTTCATTCACCCCAAAATAATTTCATTCGCCCTTGGGTGAACCATTCACCAATTTAAGAAGCACTGCCCTAGTGTATAAAGGTTAGTATGCATACACCGTAAGGAATTAAAAAATGAATGGATCAATGTTGTTTATTGCTAGAGGCATTGGGTATAAAAGTAGGGTGATTTGGTTCTGTAATATGAAGCATTGATGAGACCATATCTGACGTACTGTGTGCAGTATTGGTCTCCTTATCCTTACTAAGGATGTTAATATGTTGGCAGTTTAGACAAGATTTACTGGAGTGTTTTTTTTTAATGTGAGAGTTGGATTGGGTAAGCTCATATTGGCTACAGTTTAGAAGAAAGACAGAGGACTTGATTGAAAACATAATTTTTGGAGGTGTCTTGAAGGGTGGATGTGGTAGAATGTTGATTCTAGTTGTGGGGGGCATTGTTTAAAAATAAGTGGTTAACCAATTACGATGATGAGGGAAAGTTTTCTGTAAAAAAAGATACAAAGTACTGGAGTAACTCAGTGGGTCCGGCAGCATCTCTGGAGAACATGGATAGGTGACCCATCTTCAGACTAAACCCGCCCGATCTGAAACGTCATCTACGCATGTTCTCGAGAAATGCTGCCTCGCCCGCTGAGTTACTCCAGCACTTAGCGGCTTTTTTTGTGCGGCAGCATCTGCAGTTCCCGATGTCTTAAAGTTTTTTTGTAATTTGGTGACTAACCATGAAGAAATTAATGAATTTAGTTTATTAAAATAGATAATACTTGTTTCAGAATTGCACAATTCGCTAATTTTGATGCCTTTTCTTTCTAGTCAAAGTCTTCAAAGTCGTCATCACATCAAAAGAACAAAGATGATATGGTGGTTGCGGAAATTGAAATTAATGATGTTCCTATTGTATGTAGAAATTTGCTTACGAGAGGCCACACTCAAGATGAAGTAAGTAATGAGCATCATGATTTAACCTTTGAACAGTTTATGCTGAAAGTTATGAATGTATGTTTCGTGGGGTTCTTCTGTGAGAAAATATGGATGCATGTGCATGACAACTTGATGAACTAAACCTGTGTATTTGGGTTGATGTGTGTTCAATCCATGGTATAGCCTTTGTCTAAACACAGACCAAAGAGCTTAAATATATAAAATTGTTTTGGGAGTGACCACACTAGATATCAAGTAGCTCAGATAAAAATGGAATGAATAGGCGGAGCTTGAAGTCATATCTTGCAAAAACAGTAGATGGTTGTGTTTGTTGGGAGATTATTCCCTCAAGTCCTTGGAGTTCCTCAAGGCAATGTCGAAGGCTCAACCACCCAACTACTCTCATCATGTTAAAAGTGAAGATGTTTGCTGATAGTTCCATCGTATTCAGTTTGATTCGGAACTTGTCAGACACTGATTCTGAAAATGATTCACTTTTAATAGTAGCGTTAATTTTTACTTTTCAATATTTTTCTTTTTGAGAAAAGGACAGTTATGACCTATGAGCCAGTTGGCCTACACTACCTGTTTAGACTCTTAAAAAGTGAATTGATAACATTGGAATCTCCTTATATTCCTTTTGCTCTATAGATAAACAAAATTAGTGGCGCTGCTGTTTCTACCAGGGGACGATTCATGAATGCAGATGAAAAACAAATGGCACTACAAGGGTAAGCATTTTTTTTACATTTTGTATTTTATTTCAGAACTGTGTGACTAGTACTCCAGGACAAATTATATCTTCCTTGTTATCAGTGTGCCTTATTTTAAACTAATTAGACCTTAATGGAGTGATTCACTGTCAAATATATTCTAAAATAAAAATACTTGTGCGTTTTTAAAATAAATCTTTGGTTAAGAGAAGTTGGAAGTTACATATTCGTTTAATTTCATTTTTTATGAAATATAATGGATGGAAGTTGCAGGAGGCGCCATGGGAGAAAGTGTACAGATAATATTGGACAGAGAAACAAGCCAAACTCGAGTACAATAGATAGAGTGAAGAGAAAGATACAGAATATAGTTCTCAGTATTATAGTGCAATCGTACTAGAGACAAGGTCCAATTTTGGCAATGAAGTAGAGGAAAATCAGACTATCCTGGCTTGTGGAAGGATTGTTTAGAAGCGTGATAACAGAGGCGAAGACCTGTTCCTGGGTCTTAAAGGTCTTTTATTATGTTGGCTGCTTGCCTGAGGCAGCGTGAACTGTAGATGGAGTCATTGGTCTGTGTGATGGACTTGGCTACATCATCAACTCTGCAATTTTTTGCATTCTTGGGCACAGCTGTTCCCAAACCAAGCTGAAATACAATCCGACAGTATGGTCTCTATTGTGCATCTGTAGATATTTGTAAGTGTCATTGGAGACATGCTGAATTTCCTCAGTCTCCTGAGGAGGTAGAATCGTGGCTGTCGCTTCGAGTTGGCTAGTCCATGATAGATTTTTGGTAGTATTTACACCAAGCTCTCAACCTTTTCCACTATGGCACCATTGATGCTTATTGAGGCATGTACTCCACCACGCTTCCTGAAGTTTCTTACTACGTCCTGACATCTCTTAATAAGTGAGCTAAGATAGTCCAGTATCACATCGTAGTTTTGAATGACAAAAGATATTCGTTCAGCTCATTTGACTTTTCAGAATACTACCGTGCTATCTTTGCATGCAATGTTTAATTCTGAAGTAGATTTCGTATCCTGTCCCCAAATATCTTACGGCAAGGTAAATTTATTGATCGCCTCCAGTATGATGACAGCTTTTGCAACATTTTTCCAGGTACACTTGAATCTGCAATAACTTTGCTACATTGGTGTGTTTGCTAGATTAACACCAATTTACTTGTAAATGTGCAGAATTTTTTCTGATGGTCTATTTGGGGTGCACAAAGAAGTGAAAAGCAAAATATTACTTAACTGGAGTGATTCCACAGAATGCTGCAATGTGGAGGGATCTAGATTCTTCCTGCTGAAAATGTGGAAATTAGCCTGCATGTACAGGAAGTAATTATGAAGGCAAATTGTATGTTGATCTATATTGCAGATGAATAAAGGAAACCAGTCTTGTTACAACTTTACTGGGTTTTGGTGAGAGCACATTTGGAGTATTACATATAAAGCAAATGTGCCGGGGGATTGCAGACAATTGCAGGTCAAATAAGGTTGTTGTAGTAGGGGATTTCAACTTTCCCAAAATAGACTGGGAAAATCACAGTGTGAAGGGTTTAGATGGGGTGCAATTCCTCAAATGTGTTCAGGAGAGTTTTCTTAAGCAGTATGTGGAGGCCCCCACACGTAATGGGAAATTGGGAAGGGCAAGTTAATGAAGTGTGTGTGGATGAGCCTTTTGGGACAAGTGACCACAGTTTGATTAGGTTTAAAGATAGTTATGGATCGGGACGGAGAGGGTCCACGTGTTAAAATGCTCAACTGGGGTAAGGCCAACTTTCTTCTTCTTTCGTGTGGCTTGCACAGCTTAAAGTTGTAGGACAACTTGTTCTATTTGATATTCCGTTTGTGCACGTCGAGTTGATTGCATTAGTCGAAACAGGGCGGACCACGTGAAGGTTGCAATCTTCCACCCCAAGGCCAACTTTGAGAGTATGAGAGAAGGTCTCGCTCAAGTTGACTGGAGCAGGTTATTTGAGGGGTAAGGAACATCGGCCAAGTGAGATGTTTTTAAAAGTGTTCTGAAGAGAGCTCAGGATGTGTATATCCCCATTAGAGTGAAGGCTGCTTTTCAGAATCAAGGCCTGTGACGAGTGTTGTGCCACAGGGATTGGTGCTGGGCCCATTACTGTTTGCCATCTACATCAATGATTTGGATGAGAACATACAGGGCAAGATTAGCAAGTTTGCTGATGATACAAAAGTTAGTGGTTAGTGAAGATGGTTGTGAACGATTGCAGCAGGATCTAGATCAATTGGCCAGGTGGGCGGAGGAATGGTTGATGGAATTTAATACAGAGAAGTGTGAGGTGTTGCATTTTTGGACGTCGAACAAGGGCAGGACCTACACAGTAAATGGTAGGCCTCTGGGTAGTGTTGTAGAGCAGAGGGATCTAGGAGTAACATAGAAACATAGAAAGTAGGTGCGAGAGTAGACCACCAGGCCCATCGAGCCCGCACCGCCATTCGCTCATGGCTGAACACTGAGTACATGGCTGAGTACAAGTGTATGGTTCCACGAAGGTCGAGTCACAAATAGATAAGGTGGTCAAAAAGGCACTTTGGCCTTCATCAGGGGCGCCGTACGATTGGCAGCCCTTCCAACAGACTGTTTGCTTTTTCGTCTTTTTTTAATTTTATTTTTAGTGTGTGTTAAAAGTTCGTGCAAAGGAGGGGGAGGGGTCGGGGGAAACTTTTTTCTTCATTTTCTTACCTTGCCGGAGATGCGATTAATTTTTGGATCGCATTCTCCGGTCGCTCTGCGGCCTACGACTGATGGAGCAGAAGGCCTCCTCGGACTGACCTTGGGCCCCACTGCGGGCGTGGACTTACATCGGAGTCGATCCCTTGTCTGGGATCGCTCCAATTGCGGCCTGCGGTCTTTACAACGGGAGCTTGTAGTCTCGGGAGAGGCCGTGGATGTCGGGAGCTAGTTCGACCAGCTCCGACGCGAGGTTCGATCGTCCGGCGTGGGGGAGCTGACATCCCCCGATGCAGGAGCAGATCGCCTCGATGCGGAGGGCCCACCGCCGGCCACGGGAGTCAAGATCACCCCTTCAACAGAGGGCTCGAGGCCCCCGACCGCGGGAGAGCAAGGGGAAGAGATTGAACTTTTTTTCGCCTTCCACCACAGAGAGGAATGTGGAGGAGTCTCTGTGATGGATGTTTATGTTAAAATGTGTTTGTGTGTTCCGTTGCTTTTTATTTGTATGACTGACTTGGCAAATGAAATTCCTCATATGTTGCAAAACATACTTGGCTAATAAAGTATTATTGTGATTGTGATCAGTCAGAGTATTGAGTATAGAATTGGGAGGTCATGTTGCAGTTGTATAAGACCGCATTTAGAATATTGTGTTCAGTTCTGGGCACCATGTTATAGGAAAGATATTGTCAAGCTTGAAAGGGTTCAGAAAAGATTTACGAGGATGCCCAGAGTCTTTTAGAGTAGGGAAATCGAGGACCAGAGGACATAGGTTCAAGATGAAGGGGAAAAGATTCAATAGGAATCCGAGAGGTAACTTTTTCACACAGAGGGTGGTGGGTGTATGGAACAAACTGCCAGAGGAGGTAGTTGAGGCTGGGACTATGCCATTGTTTAAGAAACAGTTGGACAGGTTTGGAGGGATATGGACCAAGCGCAGGCAAGTGGGACTCGGGTAGCTAGGACGTTGTTGGCCAGTGTGGGCAAGTTGGGCCGAAAGGCCCGTTTCCACACTGTATTAATCTATGACTCTATCTCTGACTCTATCTAATTGCATATTTAAAGAGAACAATTCAGGGAGGGTTCACTAGATTGGTTGCTGGAATGAAGAATTTGACTTAGGAGGAATGTTTGATGAAGTTGGACCTGTGCACACTACAGTTTGGGAAAGTGAAACATGATACTGACAGGAGAAGTCAAAGTGCTGGAGTAATTCAGCGGGTCTGGAGAACATGGGTGGTTGACATTTGGGGTTGGGGCTCTTCCTCAGACTGAAGCAGGCTACTGACCTGAATCATCGCCGATCCGTGTTCTCAGTGGATGCTGCCTGACCGGCTGAGTTACTCCAGCACTTTGTCCTCTTTTGCAAGCCAGCATCTGCAGTTCTTTGTTTCAACCAGATACTGACAGGACCTGACCTGATTGATGATGAGGGCTGCTTCCACGTGGACAAACATGGGACCAAAAGGCAGTTTCAGATTATGGTATCATTTATTTAAAAGGGAAATTAGGAATTTATGCGTGTTAGTTTTCTAATCCACAGAATTGTGGAGGCTGAATTATTGAATGTCTTCAAGACAGAATAGTCACACTTTTTGTTCTGTAAGGAAGGAAAAGGAAATGGAGAATGGGTAAGAAAATGAACTTCAGGCTAAGTTTAGATCAGCCATGATATTATTGAAGTCCACAACAAGCATTAGACTTTTTAAGTTTGCTTATTATTTTGTGTACCTCCTCAGATCTTTCCTTTGTATGGTGTATTACATCGGGTACGATTTATTTCTCATTTGGATGCCCTCTGACTAATTGTGTTCAGGTGACCCCCGTATTACGGTATGGGGGAAGGGATGTCGCGTTTCTGGAAAATGGTTCACTTTGCGATTCTTCTGTGATGAACATTGTCATCCTTCCACGGGTCAAGAAATGTGAATTGAAAAATAATACATTTTGTTTATTTCCTTTTCCCCTCATGAAAGTTCTTCTGAGAGTGAATTTTATTGCGTATCTCAAGGTTTTGGGTGAATTCCGTAAGGGCGAATTTAGTTTCCTTACAACCATAACATGGGTTGACTACTTATTTTATAAAATTACATACCTGTGTTACAAGGGGCATTAAGACCTCCATATTTGGTATGACGCACAATGTGAAAGGAAATATTAAAATCAGAAGTAATATAAAGTTTAAAGATAGATATCATTTGAACTCTTTATTGCAATACATGCAAATATGATCCAGAAACATATTTTGTAAATGAAGACGTAAACTTAATACTGTTGTCATATTTATAGTTATACACCAATGATATCAGTACTGTTTATATAGTAGCATCCTTAACTCCAGTTGTAAGTTGAAGTCCTATTGAAGACTCACTTATGAAATCTAGGGAAAACTTCTAGTGAATCAACCCACTGCACTAATGGAGGTCAAATGTTAAAGGCCCATCAGCCTTCTTTGGTGCCATTAATGATTCCATAGAATTTCAAAGGAGAGCAGTAAAGCCTGTTCAACTTTGCAATTGCACTTGCAATCAGCATCACAAAAACAGATAATTTGATGATTATTGTGTGTTATGTAGATTGGCTGTGACATTATCCTATATTCCAATTTCAGAAGTATATGATTGGCTTTTGGAACATTCTTGATGTTGTGATAGGTGCTATGTAAATGTAAATTATTTGTTCCAAAATGTTTTTATTTGGAAGCATGTTTGTGAAATTTACTGATTGTTACCTCAGACAGGATGTTGCTCTGGCAAATATTTGTCCATTGAAACAACATCTCTAAAACAAGATAATTTGGTCATTTTTCTGGGCCATTCCTGTGTTTCCCACGTTACAACAGCGTGCTTCTAAAGTACCTAATTAGCGACGATACACTTTGTGATGACGTGGGGTTGTGAAACTTTACTGAAACTAATCCTTCGTTGACGAGCTGAGGTATTTGTAGATAATTCAAAGAGATAACTAGAATTATACTTGTTTCTTTTATAAATGGAACTTAACTGTTTTAATACTTTAGCAGTACTTAAACTAAAGCACTATAAGTCAATAATTTATCTTTCTTTAGGGACCGACCCCTCTACCTTTGCATACAGGCACAGACGCAGAAGAGTGTTGACAGTAAGACTTGTTGAAATTGCTACGTGTCTACTTTTCACTGGTTAAAATTCAATTATTTTTGTGTTACTTGGACAATGGTTGCTATCTGATTATTAAAGTTACAGGACATAAATAACAGATCTATTTTTGTTTATAATAAATGGATAGATTTTAATTACCATAACTTAGGTTATTATGATCTATATTTTTTTTCTTGTGAATGTTCAGTTCTTTGTGGGACTATAGTTCCATGGAGCCATTAACCCCCAAATGGTCATTATTTTTACAAGGGACTGGCTTTGAATGTCAACAGGATGCTCAAGATCATTTAGGCTGAGTTTAATTTGTTTAGATTAGAGATACAATGTGGGAATAGTCCGTGCCAACCAGCGATCCCTGTGCACTAGCACTATCCTACACATTGGGGACAATTTACAATTGTTACCGAAGCCAATTAAACTAAAAAACAGTTAATCTTTGGAATGTGGGAGGAAACCAGAGCACTCGTGGGAAAACCCACGCGGTCACAGGGAGAACGTACAAACTCCATACGGACAGCACCCGTAATCAGGAACGAACCCAAGTCTCTGGCGTTGTAAGACAGCAACTCTACTGCTGCTCCACTGTGCCGCCCCAAATTCATTTTGCCGAGGTTTGTGGACTCAGGAGCAGCACCGTTGATATTTTACCCTTTTCATGACAACTGTTGGGTTAATATCACTCCACAAAATAACCTTCAGCCCTGAGTGAATTTAGCTAACCATAAACAGGAGGAGAACAAATCCATCTTGGGTGAAACGGTCAGTCGGAAAACCTGAAAAGACTGGCTCAGCTTTTAAATTGTGTGAAATGTTGGACATAAAAGTGTGGTGTGAACTGTCATTTCAAATATCAGGTTGAATTCATATCACAAACTTTGGGGGAATCAGGTATTGGGTCAAATGGCATGGAAACTGCACCTTTGGCTCACTGAATCACTGCTCACCATCAGGTACCCATTTGCACTAATCCCACTTTTTATTCGCCCCATATTCCCATTATCGCCAAGAAACCATTTAATGTACTAATGTGCATGTTTTTGAAACGTGGGACGAAACCTGAGCACCACACAGTCGCAGTGAGAACATGTGAATTCCACAAAGTCAGCATCGGAGGTCAAGATTGAACCCAGGTCACTGCAGCTGTGAGACAGTAGCTCTCCACTGTGATGGTGATTGATAATAATAGACCTTTCACATCAATCTCTACTAGGAAAAGTAACATCTTTCATTTTTCAGATGTCAAAGGATTTCATATACAGTAGAGATACTGCTGCTTTTGAAGATGATGAGCACCACGTTCATCTTTAAATTAAAAATAAAAACCATTGAATTTGTTACTAGGTTGCCTCTTAAAAGCAGTTTTTCAGTAATGCAAACCTGCTGATCAACTACTGTGATAGTGTAATCAGTCCAGCAGATCATCTGTCTGTTAATACAGTAGATTTGACAGCATCTGTTTGGATTTGTAGGGAAGCATTTTGTGAGCATTCATAGAAATGTTTCACCATAGTTACTCGGTGTACCATCCTTTTTAAAAATTATGTGCGTAAACTACGGCTTTTTTCCCTCCTCAGGGGCCGTGAACAGGATCAAAGAGATTATTGGTGAAGCACTAGCAAAAGAAGCCATTAAGCAGCCACTTCCACCTGTGGTGACCTCCACTGCAAGAAGCAGTCCAATGACTGCACATAACTCTCCATTCAGCACTTTGCCTCAGTTACAGCCAGGGGTATGTATGATTTGACCTAAATTGGGTATTGTGGTTGGAGTGTATATTTGTTCACAATTTATATTATTGTGAGTGTGGCAGCATAATACAGTACTATTTTGTCAGATTTACTTAAAATTAGTGGAAATTACAAAAAATATGCAGGTGTCAACCAATTTCCAGAATACTTTGAGGTTCATAATTACACAAAATGTTCACTCTGAGGTCCTGTAAATTACAACTTCCTCTTGTTATTAGGGTCAGACCTTTTTAAATGCAGGTTTTTCAGTAATGCAAACCTGCTGATCAACTACTGTTCCTCTGGCCACTACTATATCAGGAAAATTGTTTGTGTCCTCCTTAGTGAAGACAGATCCAAAGTACCTGTTCAACTCATCTGCCATTTCCTTGTTCCCCATAATAAATTCACCTTTTTCGGTCTTCAAGGGTCCAACTTTGGTCTTAACTAATTTTTTCCTCTTCACACACCTAAAGAAGCTTTTACTATCCTGCTTTATATTCTTGGCTAGCTTACCTTCGTACCTCATCATTTCTCCCCGTATTGTCTTTTTGGTTATCTTCTGTTCTTTAAACATTACCCAATCCTCTTGTTTCCCGCTCATCTTTGCTACCTTGTACTGCTTCGCTTTAATTTTTATACTGTCCCTGATGTCCCTTGTCAGCCATGGTCGTCCCTTTCTCCCCTTAGAATCTTTCTTCCTCCTAGGAATGAACTGATCCTGCACCTTATGTATTATTGCTAGAAACACCTGCCATTTTTGTTCTACTGTCATCCCTGCTAGTGTATCTTTCCAGTCAACTTTGGCCAACTCCTCCCTCATGGCCCCATAGTCCCCTTTATTCAACTGTAACACTGACACCTCCGATCTACTCTTCTCCCTCTCCAATTGTAGATTAAACCTGACCATGTTATGGTTACTGCCTCCTAATGGCTCATTAACCTCCAGGTCCTTTATCAAATCCGGTTCATTACATAACACTAAATCCAGAATTGCCTTCTCCCTGGTAGGCTCCAATACAAGCAGTTCTAAGAATCCATCACGAAGGCACTCTACAAAGTCCCTTTCTTGGGGTCCAGTACCAACCTGATTTTCCCAGTCTACCTGCATGTTGAAATCTCCCATAACAACCACAGCATTACTTTTGCTGCATGCCAATTTTAAATCCTGATTCAACTTGCACCCTATGTCCAGGCTACTGATTGGGTGCCAGTAGATTAGTCCCATTAGGGTTTTTTTACCCTTATAATTCCTTAGTTCTATCCATACTGACCCCACATCTCCTGTTTCAACGTCACCCCTTGCAAGGGACTGAATTTAATTCCTCACCAACAGGGCAACCCCACCCCCTCTGCCCACTTGTCTGTCTTTTCAATAGGAGGTATACCCTTGAATATTCAGTTCCCAGCCCTGGCCCTCTTGCAACCATGTCTCAGTAATTCCCACAACATCATACTTGCCAGTTTCTAACTGAGCCTCAAGCTCGTCCACTTTATTCCTAATACTTCGCGCATTCATATACAGCACTTTGACCTCCGTATTCACTTCCCCCCTCGCAATTGGCCCTGACCATTAATTTGAGAATTTTTTGTAATTTTTCCTGTAGCCACTTCCCCTTCAACTCCATCTTTATACTCCCAATTTGTCAATCCCTCCCCCCCACTATTTAGTTTAAACCCACACATGTAGCCATAGCACACCTGCCTGCCAGAATGTCGGTCCCCCTCCAGTTAAGGTGTAACCCGTCCCTTTTGTACAGTCACCCCTATCCCAGAAGAGATCCCAGTGGTCTATAAATCAAAATCCTTGCTCCCTGCTCCAGCCCCTCAGCCACACATCCAGATCCCCTATCTTCCTGTTCCTGTCCTCACTAGCACGAGGTACTGGAAGCAATCCAGAGATAACCACCCTAGAAGTCCGGCATTTCAATCTTCTTCCCAACTCTCTGAAGTCATGTTGGAGAACCTCCTTCCTCTTCTTCCCAATGTCGTTTGTTCCTACGTGCACAACTACTGCCGACTGTTCACCTTCTCTCTCAAGGATGTTCAGAATTCGGCTCGTGACATCCTGAACCCTGGCACCAGGGAGGCAACAGACCATCCTCGCGTCTCATCTGCCGCCACAGAATCTCCTGTCCGCTCCTCGGACAATGGAGTCACCCACCACTAGGGCTCTGCCCGATGCCGGTCTCGCCGGTCGAGTCCCATATCTAGGATTGGAGCCTCCGATGTGTCCACCGCTCTGACTGGATACATCGTCTCCCCGGACAGTTCCCAAGAGGGCGTACCTGTTTTCATTAGGCACAGCCACCTGGGTCTTCTGCACTCCACGATTTCCACCCTTTCTCTCCGTCACACACCTTGGTTCTTCCCGTATCCTCGGCGTGACTACCTCACTGTAGGTCCTGTCCAGGAAACTCTCGTTTGTCCGGATGGCCCTGAGGTCATCCAGCTGCTTCTCCAGTGCCCCAACACGGTCCTTTAGGAGCTGAAGCTGGATGCACTTGCCACAGTTGTAGCAGCCAGAGGCTCCATCTGTGTCCCTGGGCTCCCACATTCTGCAAGCCTCACTCTGTCTCATCTGCCCCGACATGTGTTCACCGCGCTCCGTCTCCTCGAGCTTTATGCGTAGCCTCCTCGCCGAAGACTCTTGAGCCAAAGACTCACACTTTTCTCACAAGGCACTTCCCTCACAAGGCCGCTCCCTCACAGCCGTCTTGCTTATATTGACTGATAAATTGCCTAATTTAGCAATTTACAAACCAAATTCCTCAGTTTTAAACTTTTCCCCTCTGACTCACTTCCAACTCTCCTCCCACTCGGGCTAGAGCCAATCACTGCTTTTTCCTGCTTCTCTTTGCTGCTGTTTCTTCAAAATCCACGGGAGCTCAGACGATCCCGTCTCCATGAGAAATGCCCACGCAGATCAGGTCGCCAAGGATGCAGCCTGTAGATCACATAACCTGGTGCCCCCAGGGAGTACAGTGCTTCAGTGTGCAGCAGGGTGTGGACCTGAAATGTCGCCCAGTTGCTTCTCTGTCCCAAACAATACAAAAGTTTTGCTGGAAAAAAAAGTGGACTTATTTTGCACAAAATGTGAATGTTATTTTCATGCTTCTACTTCACAACAGAGAAAACAGTTTTAGAAAGTAATCGGAGGAGCTTAGTGTATTTGTGGTCACCTTATTGTGTATACCAAGAATCTCAACACTGAAATGCATTTTTTTGTTTTTGTTTTTTGTTCCAGATGCATTTTGTTCAGGACAAAATCTTTGTAGGTTTAGAGCATGCGCCTCCAAATTTCAATGCGAAAGAAAAAGTGGAGGGCCCAGGGGGGTCATTTCTGCAGCACATTCAGAATGAAACAGGAGCCAAAGTTCACCTGCGGGGCAAAGGGTCAGGGTTCATTGAACCAACGTCTGGACGAGAGGCATTTGAACCAATGTATATTTATATCACGTAAGTTTAACTTCTTAAACTAAAAGCAAAATTACTACTAACAGATTTCTGGGAGAGTGGATTATTGTACTGCAGCTTAGTTCTACTGCTACTTTAACATTGAACTGTTATAGAGTAACACTAGTGGAGCTTGTCACTATGCAGAAGATAGACACAAAAAGCTGGAGTAACTCAGTGGGACAGACAGCATCTCTGGAGAGAAGGAATGGGTGACATTTCAGGTCGAGACACTATGCAGGGCAGGTTATTCAACTTGGCTTCCCATTTGTCACTAAAAGTTTGCTTCCACTATCACTGGTGCACCCGAACTACAGCGTGCACTGGCTACAAGATGCATAATAGCAACTCGCTTATGTTTTGTTCGGCAGCAACTTGGCAAATCTCTTGTCATTACTACCCAGAAGGACAAGCTGCAGGCTCCAGCATCATTTCCACCAACTGATAGTTCCCTAGTAAATCACACAGCATCTTGACTGAGCAATACGTTGCCCTTCCTTTATCATCAGAGAGTCAAAATCCTTGGAATTCCCGACTACATGTACTGTGGGTGCTTTCACCACATGGACTATCGAGCTTCAAATGGTTGACATACTAATCTTAAGAAAAGCTAATTAGGGATGAGCAATAAATGCTGGCCTTGCCATCAGTAATATATTCCATGAATTGAATAAAAAATTGCAAAGGAACGTATATTTAATAAAGTCAGTGGGAATTTTGTGCAAATTGGCAAAAATAACTGAAAATTGTAGTAGTTAAGAGATTTTACAGATGTCCCATTATTATTATTTTTGGTGGGCGAGCAGTGCAAACCCACAGAATTGGAATGTTCTGTTCCATCTCATATTTATTCAGACCTGTGTGTCCATACATAAGTGCGTTAAACACTATTGATTTGAACTATTTTAAGTTTCATTATGTGTGGAATTGTGTATGGTTACATCGGTCACACTACATAAACTTTGTTATTTACGACAATGTTACATAGCGAGGGATCAGACGTTTCCCTGGATTAAGAGATTTTATTAAGATTTGCGAATGGTCGGTGATCGTCAAGTTGGTAGTAAATTGATCATATCAGAAATGGTGTTTACGTGTTCAGCATGGCAATTTGACTAATTTTTCCATCTTCTCCCCACACGATCGCTCCTCCCCACCTGCTGCATACACATTGGAGTAGATCATAACAGATCATGTTTCTTTTACTAAAAATAGGTTTTCAATCTGCAACTCCCCAATCTACCACTTTATTGTAACATCATGCCGCCTCTTGGATTGAATAGAGGTTGTATTTTGTTAGCCTATAGGTCAATAAAATACTAAGCCAGTTGTTCTCCAAATGTAAACATGGTTTCCTCTCTCCACCTGGCCCGCTTAACATTACGTAAAAGATACACTAGTTATTAACCTTTCAGTTCTTTGTAAGATCTAGCATGTAAGATCTAGCATCTAGCTGAATTTGTTCTAAAATTAATAATTCATATATTAACATTACTTGATATACTAGCTGAGGTGAACATGGAAAAGTACAGCACAGGGGTGAACATGGAAAAGTACAGCACAGGAACAGCCGTTCAGCCTACTACATCTGTTGAAATGATGCCAAGACTCATATCTTGCTACACATAATCCATATCCCTCCTTTCCCTGTAACTCCATTTGCCTTTCCTAAAGTCTCTTAAATGCCGCTCTCGTATCTGCCTCCACCACCACTCGGAAAGCGTGTCCCAGCCATCCACCACCCTCTGTGTTAAAAAACAAAACATGCCCTGTAAATCTCCTTTAAACTTTGTCCCTCTCACCTTAAAGCTGTGATCTTTAGCGTTTGTTATTTCCATTCTAGGAGGAAGGTTCCAGCTGTCTCTCTAAGCCTCATGATTTAATATATTTGTCTCCCCTCAATCTCAGGTGTTCCAGCGAAAACAATCTAAAACGTGTGACTTGCTACACTAGAGACTCAAACCAGGCTTAAGCAAAATGAATATTCAGTGTCTGTTGTGTTTTTTCTTTACGTAGAAAGCTATAACCTTTTTGTTTCTACAGTCATCCTAAACCAGAAGGTTTGGCATCGGCAAAAACACTGTGTGAAAACTTGCTTCAGACGGTGAGTGGATTCCTATTGGATCCTTTAGTCAGCTTTGTATGCAGGAAATCTATCATAATGCGCAGTGGATAAGAATCTACAGTCAGATGTATAGTTGGGGACCATCTGGCTTTCTAACTGGCTTCCTAACAGATCGTAATGACAACAACGATGAAACTGGTGAGCCTGTCAAACTCCCAATGGAGTTCAATCTCCGCCTCCGGTGAACCCTGTGTTGTGCTGTTGACATTGGTACATAAGGGAGATTACATGATCCTGCCCCCCCCCCTCTTCTACATGCTGATGTCACCATTCTTAAATCCCTCTTCCGTCCCCACTAAAAAAAAAACAAGCTCATCATTTGCCAAATGAAAGAGATGGTGTTTGCTCAGGTGTTGCAGGAATTTCAGTCATAGACTTGTATCGCATAGAAACAGGCCTTTAGGCCGACTGTGTCCAGGCCAACTATCATGCCAATACTAATGTCACCTGCTTTCATTAATTCCCGGTCCTCCTATGCTCTACTCATTCATGTACCTGTCGAGATGCTTCTTAAATTTTGTTACTGTTTCTACTTCCACCACCTTCTCTAGCAGGTTATTCCAGATACTGACTACTTTGAAAGATTTACCTTCCAGATCCCCTTTAAACCTCAATAACAATGTTCTTTTCCCCCACAGGATTTTTATGAACAATGGTCTTTTTAATAGCAATTAGTAGAATTGTATTGCTACAAACTAAAAATACCAAAGGCTGTATATTAAATTGATTCTTGCAGTGTCGAAATAAGTGATTGCTTGTCAATTTCTATGATGCCTGATTGCAGGGGGAGGTTACATGGAAACTTTTGTTTTCCCATAGACTGTTTTTTCCAAAACAGATATTTCTCGCTTATCAAGTTGCAAAGTAACTTTTAAGTTTTTTAAATTGTGTGATCGAAATCGCATTAGAACAGTTTGTCCCGCAAAATACAAATAGTATTGCATAATTATCACTTGCGTTATATCCAATTTGATTTATGGAAACCTTTTTATAGCAGAATTACTTGTATTTACTGTTCTCGGAGTGAAAAGGTTCCCCTCAGATCCACTCTCAATCTCCATCCATGGGATGGGAACAGCTCTGCAAGAAATTGCAGAGTTGTGGATGTAGTCCAGACCATCACGCAAACCCACCTCCCGTCCATTTCCATCTGCATTTCATGCTGGTCGTCAAGATCACCAGCATAATCAAGGACCAGTCTCATTCCGACACTCCCTCTTCCCTCTCCTATCAGGCAAGACGTACAGATGTTTGAAAATGAAAACCTCCAGTTTCAGGGACAGTTTCTTCCCAGCTATTATCAGACAACTAAACGGTCCACTCGTCAGCTAGAGTACTGTCCTGACCTCCCATCTACCTTATTGGAGACTTTTGAACTATCTTTAATCGGACATCATATTAAATATTGTACGCTTTATCCTTTATCTGTGCACTGTAGATGCCTTAATTGTAATCATGTATAGTCTTTTCTTTGACTAGATAGCACTGAAACAAAAGCTTTTCACTGTACACATGACAATAATAAACCAAACTAAACTAAAATCTCTTCCCCCTTACCTTAAATCTAAATCCTCTAATTTTATCTACTTCTGTTAAAGGGAAAAACAGTCAATAGACGATAGGTGCAGGAGTAGGCCATTCGGCCCTTCGAGCCAGCACCGCCATTCAATGTGATCATGGCTGATCATCCCCAATCAGTACCCCGTCCCTGCCTTCTCCCCATATCCCATGAATCCGCTATTTTAAGAGCCCTATCTAGCTTTCTCTTGAAAGCATCCAGAGCACCGCCCTCTGAGGCAGAGAATTCCACAGACTCACCACTCTCTGTGAGAAAAAGTGTTTCCTCGTCTCCGTTCTAAGTGGCTTACTCCTTATTCTTAAACCGTGGCCCCTTGTTCTGGTCTCCCCCAACATCGGGAACATGTTTCCTGCCTCTAGCATGTCGAAGCCCTTAACAATCTTATATGTTTCAATGAGATACCCTCTCATCCTTCTAAACTCCAGAGTGTACAAGCCCAGCTGCTCCATTCTCTCAGCAAATGACAGTCCCGCCATCCCGGGAATTAACCTTGTAAACCTACGCTGCACTCCCTCAATAGCAAGAATAAGTCAACCTTAGTTTCCTGCAGTCTACCCTGTGCATCCCTCATAATTTTATGTACCTTTATCACGTACCCTCTTAATCTCCTACTGACTAGGGAAAACAAACTTGGCATCTCTAGTCTCCCCATAACCAAACACTCCATTCTAGGAAACATCCTCGTCAATCTCCTCTGCACCACCTCCAGATCTATCAGTCTCTTTTGATTTAGAAGATGCTTCAGTGAACTAGGACATTTTCTGAAACTGTTGTAGTGTTGATAAATGTTTTGCCGAGTAATACTTTGCAAACTAGAATTCCAATTATCCCAGCATCAGAATTTGAAAGGTGTGGTTAAGCAGACTAAAGTAGATTTTAAAGATAGCTGATTGGCACTTTAATGCTCATCCCACCATAACATGATTGAGGAATAAGGGAAACGCAGAAGGTAGATTATGGCTTTATGGTACAGGTCCACCACCAATTTTCCAGCAACGGATGGTCCTGCAGTGACTGATTCCACCAGTCTGGCCATCCTCTCTAAGTGCTAGCAGTTAAGACTAGACATTCCAACCATGCCTAGGCTGAAGCTTAGTTTCATTCGCAGAAATTCATTACATTTTATAGATTGTCGTCCCAAGCATGATGTCCCTGTTTTTGTCTGACCTTCCCTGTGTGCACCTTGGGTACATGCAGCTTAATGTACCTTTCTGTTTGCATCAAAATTACTACCAAGTATTTTAAGCAATCAAGACTAGTCAGTATGTATAAGAAAGAACTGCTGATGCTGGAAAAATCGAAGGTGGACAAAAATGCTGGAGAAACGCAGCACGTGAGGCAGCATCTATGGAGCGAAGGAATAATAGGAGACGTTTCGGGTCGAGACCCCTCTTCAGACTGATTTAGGGAGTGGGGGGTGGGAAGAAGGAAGGAAGAGGTGGAGACAGTAGGCTGTGGAAGAGCTGGGAAGGAAATAGAGGGGAAGGAGGGAGAATGCAAGGACAACCTGAAATTGGAGAAGTCAATGGTCATACCGCTGGGGTGTAAACTACCATGCGAAATATGAGGTGCTGCTCCTCAATTTGTGGTGGGACTCACTCTGGCCATGGAGGAGGCCCAGGACAGAAAGGTCGGATTCGGAATGGGTGGGGTAGTTGAAGTGCTGAGCCACCGGGAGATCAGGTTGGTTAATACGAACTGCGGAGGTGTTGGGCGAAGCGATCGCCAAGCTTGCGCTTGGTCTCACAGATGTAGAGCAGTTGACACCTAGAGCAGCGGATGCAATAAATTGGAGGAGGTGCAGGTGAACCTCTGCCTCACCTGGAAAGACTGCTTGGGTCCTTGGATGGAGTCGAGGGGGGAGTAAAGTGACAATGTAGCATTTCCTGCCGTTGCAAGGGAAAGTACCAGGGGAGGGGGTGGTTTGGGTGGGAAGGGACAAATTGACCAAGGAGTTACGGAGGGAGCGGTCTCTGCGGAAAGCCGAAAGGGGAGGAGATGGGAAGATGTGGCCAGTGGTGGGTTCCCTTTGGAGGTGGCGAAAATGTCGAAGGATTATCTGTTGTATGTGACGGCTGGTAGGGTGGAAGGTGAAGACAAGGGGGACTCTGTCCTTGTTACGAGTTGGGGGATGGGGAGTGAGAGAGGAGCTACGGGATATAGAGGAGACCCCAGTGAGTGCCTCATCTATAGTCGAAGAGGGGAACCCCCGTTCCCTAAAGAATGAGGACATCTCCGATGCCCTGGTGTGGAACACCGGATCCTGGGTGCAGATACGGCGTAGACAGAGGAATTGGGAGTAGGGGATAGAGTCCTTGCAGGAAGTAGGGTCGGAAGAAGTGTAGTCCAGATAGCCATGGGAGTCTGTGAGTTTGTAGTAGATGTCGGTCAGTAGTCTGTTACCTGCGATGGAGATAGTGAGGTCTAGAAACGGTAGGGAGATGTCGGAAATGGTCCAGGTGCATTTGAGTGCCGGATGGAAGTTAGTGGTGAAATGGATGAAGTCAGTGAGTTCTGCATGGGTGCAGGAAGTGGCACCAATGCAGTCGTCAATGTGGCGGAGGTAGAGTTCGGGGATAGGGCCACGGTACGCCTCGAACCAGAATTGTTCGACGTTAGTAGTCAGTAAATGCTTTTTAATGTTCATTCGTGGGATTTGGCTATTATTGGCATGGATAGCATTAACTTGTGTAGGAAGGCAGTGCAGATGCTATTTTACACCAAAGATTTATTTACCATTTATTTACCATCCCTCGGGCACCTGATAGTGAATTTCCTTCTGCCATAGTTTCTTTTAGCATTTTTGCTAAATCCGGTACTTTAAAGTCACCATGCTCCATGTTTGTATCCATGTGTAATTTATGAAACAAGTGTACATTTGTGGTTTGATTTGAACTTGTATGTCTGCATCATTCGACAAGGTCTGTTACTACACCAGTTTCAAAAGCACTATGCTATTGCATCGTAGTAAATTAGTACTTAAGCAGATTTGGCCCATTCTTTCCAGCCAAAAATGGAGTACATCCTACTTCCTAGCTCATGTCTGAGAATTAATCAATTTAAAAGCAGTATTTTGTCTTCGGCCCGAAACGTTGCCTATTTCCTTCGCTCCATAGATGCTGCCTCACCCGCTGAGTTTCTCCAGCATTTTTGTCTACCTTCGATTTTCCAGCATCTGCAGTTCCTTCTTAAACATTTTATCTTGACCGTCAGCTTTATGGAATTGTAATAGCTAATAGAATTATTATATGTATTTATTTTTTTCAATTGCACCGTACTGGTTGTAACATTTTCCCACTCCGTACATCAAGTAGGATAATGCTTTGAAATCAAAGTGGCCACATTTTTTATTCATTCATGGATAGTAGGTGGTGCTAGAAGACTCGCATTTATTGCTCATTACAGAGTCCTTACACTTCAAAAGGTCTTGAAGATGCTTTTGGATGTTCTGTGAGGGAATTGTAGATCTCTAATTGACCTTGGAAGTTGGTGAAATGCCATTGATATGCTTTGCTGCAGTCTGTGGCGAAGATATGGTGAGAAGATTCTATAGAGGGAATGCTGGGATTTTGGCTCTGAGGATGAAGGTGCTTGATAATATGATGGAAGTGTCACATCACAGAATGCCTTCAGTGTGAAGAAGTGACTGTTTCCACAAGGACAATGAAGTGGTCACTCTATCCAATACAGCCATGGAGAGAGAGAGAGAGAGAGAGAGAGAGAGAGAGAGAAACCTACTATGGGAAGATTGGTGAAGGATTGTCCAAATAGATTTTTCATGTGTTGCTTCCCTTGTCTCCTGCAGCAGGATCCATCTGGTAACTGACACCCTTTTAGATATCTACCAGTTTGTATGTAGTATGCTACCAAGGAATTCTCGATAACAGTTGTTAAAAGTCATCTATCAGTACTTTCTTCACCCTTCCCTGTATTGGTGATATTTTCAAGTGGTGGCTAGCTGATGGATAGGTAAT
Organism: Malacoraja senta; assembly: GCA_038087875.1. Classification (NCBI taxonomy): domain Eukaryota; kingdom Metazoa; phylum Chordata; class Chondrichthyes; order Rajiformes; family Rajidae; genus Malacoraja; species Malacoraja senta. The sequence goes on along the minus strand of CM075977.1, from coordinate 216,283,151 downwards.
AATCATCAACAAGCTTCCTTTGTATTTTGCCTAACAGTCTTTATGTGGTTTGCAGATAATGGTGAAGATTCCAGGGCCACTCCCTCCATGTGAAGTGCTTTTGTTTTGAGTTTCCATGTGAGTCCCTGTCACCTGGCTAGGCTCATTTCTCAACACAAGGTTCAGTATGTTCCTTCCTCAGGTTGGAGTATCCGCATACTGTTTCAAGAAACCCTATTGGATACACCTCTCAAATTCTGCCTCTTCCAAGCCTTTGGCACTGGGCATATCCCAGTCAATAATAGGGAATTTAAAGTCACCCATTAAGACAACTCTTAGACACAAAATGCTGGAGTAACTCAGCAGGACAAGCAGCATCTCTGGAGAGAAGGAATGGGTGACCCTTTTTCAGACTGATGTCAGAGGAGGGGGCTGGACAAAGATAGAATGTCGTCGGAGACAGTAATACTAGTGGGAGACCTAGGAAGGGGGAGGGGATGGAGAGAGAAAGCAAGGGCTATCTGAAGTTAGAGAAGTCAATGTTCATACCGCTGGGGTGTAAACTACCCAAGCGAAATATGAGGTGCTGTTCCTCCAATTTGCAATGGGCCTCACTCTGACAATGGAGGAGGCCCATGACAGAAAGGTCAGATTGGGAATGGGAGGGGGAGTTGAAGTGCTGGGCCACCGGGAGATCAGGTAGGTTAAGACTGACTGAGCGGAGGTGTTCAGCGAAACGATCGGCGAGCCTGCGCTTGGTCTCGCCGATATAGAGAATCGACACCTGGAACAGCGGATACAGTAGATGAGGTTGGAGGAGATGCAAGTGAACCTCTTCCTCACCTGGAAAGACTGTTTGGGTCCTTGGGGGGAGGTGTTGCATCTTCTGTGGTTTCAGGAGAAGGTACCTGGGGAGGGGGTGGTTTGGGTGGGAAGGGACGAGTTGACCAGGGAATTTCGGAGGGAACGGTCTCTGTGGAAAGCAGAAAGGGGTGGAGATGGGAAAATGTGGCCAGTAGTGGGATCCTGTTGGAGGAGGCAAAAATGTTGGAGGATTATATGCTGTTTCTTTCCTATCCAAGACAACTCTGTTGCTTTGACATCTTTTGGTAATCTGTCTACACATCTACTCTATCTCCCGCTTGCTTTTAGAGGTCCTTCTAAGCCCTACCCACATTGCCTCAGTAGACAAACCCTACATTATGTCTTCTCTGAGTGCCGCTGTGACAATCTCCCTGATTAGTAGTGCAACCTCCACTTCTTTTGCCTCTCTCTTGATGATGTCTGAAACCCTGTAACATTGAGCTGCTTGTCCTGTCCCCCTCTCAACCACGTTTCTGTAATGGCCACAACATCATAGTCCTAAGCACTGATCCATACTGCAAATTCATTCGCTCTCTCCTCAAGACTCCTTGCATTGAAATATACAGATGGCAGCCTACTGCGACACTACATTCCTTCACCTCTCCCTGCCTGTCCTTCCTTTGAGACTTACTGATCCTCACCTCTACCTTCTCATCACTCATTCTAATTTCTGACCTACTACTCTGGTTCCCACCCCTTGCCTCTCCAGTTTAAACTCTCTCGAGTAGCACCAGCAAACCTCTTTTAAGGATATTGGTTCTCCTCCAGTTCTGATGCAACCCATCCTTCTTGTACAGGTCGCCTGTCCCAGAAGATAATTTATGTCTAACCCCCAATATTCACTTTGCAGGACCTAATCCCTTTTCCTACATATATGTCCTTAGGTTCTCTTCACTTTCCTGAAATACACATGATAATTAGGAGAAGCCAGTATGTGTTTCTTTACTGCTATGGCATATCTAGTATCATGTGTTGCTTGCAGCATTTCCCCAAAATAAGTAATATTACTACCCCCCTGCAATAATTGCCCTTTCTTGATGAATAGATTAAATTCTATGTTGATTTATTTGTAAAATAATTGTTGTAGAAAATTTGAGTCTTCACAA
>CM075977.1:216192107-216281002 GCA_038087875.1 Malacoraja senta | reverse complement strand
CATGCAAGTGCCCATGGCTTGGAGAAAGTGAGAGGAGTCAAAGAAGTTGTGGGTGAACTATGACTAGCATAGACGCGGCATCTATGTCGGCATGGACAGGTTGGGCCGAAGGGCCTGTTTCCGTGCTATATGACTCTATGTCTTGAACTCTAATGTCCCACTGTTCTTTAATGTCCTTAGCACCCTCCTGTGCATGTATTATTCCTATTTCATTTTTCAAAAAGCATTACCCTGCATTTGTCATGCCTAATTTCCACCTGCGGTGGCCTTAAAAACATTCCTCACTATCCACAACACCACTTTCATGTCGTCTATAAACCTACTAACAGTATCTCCCACATGTACATATATATTGTTCATATATATCAGGTGCCAGCATTGGTCACAGAGGTTTGACCCAGCCTACTCAACCTCTCCCTATAGCTCAGACCCTCTAGTCCTGGCGACATCCTCGTAAATCTTCTCTGAATCCTTTCAAGCTTGACAATATATTTCCTATAACATGGTGCTCAGAACTGAACACAATAAAAGTAAGTAATAAATTATATTAAAAAGTAAACGTTTGTAGATGCTGGATATCTGAACTAAAACTAGTAAACACTGGAGGCCAATCAGAGTCTGTTGAGAGCAAGGGCATTGACATCAATAGCTGATTTGTATGGGTTCGTGGAGCCAGAGGTTTATGAATGGCATTGGGGACAGAAAAAAAACAACTGCAACTGTGAGATGTGGGCTGATGCTGGAAAGAGAACATTTTTTCCCCCTAAGATTGCATGAGGAAGTGCCATGAGAAGTGAAATGGTTGGCAGAGATGAAATAGTAAAGCAGTGAGTCACAAAGGGAATGGTGTCCTTGAAATGTTGACAAGCGGTCTGGTAGATGTGTCTGGTGATGGATATTGTAGAAAATTATCCCGTGATTGTGAAACTGGTAGATGGAAGTTAAGCATAAGAGAATTGGGAGAAGGGATAAGGGCACAACATAGAACAGTACAGCACGGCAACAGGTCCTTTGGCCCACAATGTCAATGCCGATCATGATGGAAAGATAAACTAATCTCATTTGCCTGCACATGATCCATATCCTTTCATTTCCTGCATTCACTGGCAGCACGTTTTAGTCACCCGCCATCCTCTGTGTGGAAAAAAACCTGCCCTGCACATCTGTTTTAAACTTTGCCCCTCACGTTAAAGCTATGCCCTCTAGCTTTTGACATTTTTACATTTTCATCCTGGGACAAAACATTATGACTACCCTATCTAGGCCTCTCATAACTTTACATACTTTTATCACATTTCCACTCAATCCAAGTTTCTCCGACCTAATCCAGGCAGCATTCTGGTAAATCTCTTCTGCATCCTTTCCAAAGCCTCCACATCCATCCTGTAATAGGGCAACCAGAGCTCCATGCAATACTTCAAATGTGGCCTCACCAAAGTCTTAGAGCTTCAACATGTCTTGCCGACTTATACTCAAAAGTGTGGGAAACAGAGGAGATATGGTTGAAAGCCTTGTGAACTGGTAGGGTGGAATCGAAAGTTAGATTAAAACGGAAGGATTTAATCAGGTTTGTGACCAATATCCATTAACACAAGCGCTCAGAGTTCCACAGATATTTTGACTGCATGAATTCTGTGAAAGGGGGGTTGGAGGTCTGCATTCTCTTCTCTGTCATTTCAGCTCTGGTAAGATTTCCCACAACAAATCTTTTGAAATCTTTTTATTTCTGTAACTTGCTCTCCACTGTTGATAGAACTTTTAATCATGTCTGTTTGTTTCATCTGCCATGCCCCCTTTCAGCTAGCACGTGGGTCAGATTCCCCATTTCTTTGATATCCACTCAATCACCCTCCGTGTTTAATGGATCATAGTCAATTTCTGCCACCTTAGTAAGATTCCACCAACGGCCTTCCCTTCTCTTTCTGCATTCCAAAGGGGAACTGTTCCCTCTGTAGCTCACTCTTCCGTCTCATTCAACCACTTCCTTTCTCACTGCATTTTCCCATGCAACCTTTTAACCATCAAATTTAGTGTGTTTATTGTATATGATGTAGTCTCTACATTGAAGAAGCCAAAAGAAGATGGGCAACATACCCCTCTCTCTTTAATCTGCAGCAGTGACGCTGAATTCCAGTTGCCAATCAGTTTAATCCTCCATCCCACTTTGACCATTCTGTTTGTGGTCTTCAACACTGCTCCAAAAAGGTCTTAACAAGCTGGACGAGCAGCACTTCATCTGTGTAGACACAGTACAAACCTTAGGATTCCATATGCAATTCAACAATTTAGATAACTTTTTGCTTTTCCTCCAAAACTACCCAGTTCTCTGTGACATTATTAACCTGTAACATTAATACAGTCTCTCTAAAATGTTGCCGGGACTGCTGAATATTTCCTATATTTCCTATATTCAGCTAGCTTCCTCACAAGCTGGAAATGGTACAGAGAAGATTTACGAGGATGTAGCCAGGACTAGAGGGTCTGAGCTGTAGGGAGAGGTTGAGTTGGACTCTATACCTTGGAGCGCAGGTGGATGAGGGGTGATCTTATAGAGGTGTATACGATCCTGAGAGGAATAGATCGTGTAGATACACAGTCTCTTGCCCAGAGAAGGTGAATTGAGGACCAGAGGACATAGATTTAAAGTGAAGGGAAAAAGATTTAATAGGAATCTGAGGGGTAACTTTTTCCCACAAAGGGTGGTGGGTGTATGGAACAAGCTGGCAGAGGAAGTAGTTGAGGCTGGGACTGTCCCAACATTTAAGAAACATTTAGACAGGTACATGGATAGGATAGGTTTGGGGGGATAATGGCCAAACACAGGCAGGTGGGACTGGTATAGCTGGGACATGTTGGGTCGAAGGGCCTATTTATTTCCATGCTGTATCACTCCAGCACTATTTATTATTCATTCAGATTTCCATTCACTTGTATGTTCCACAATCTCCAGTTCCAACAATGTACTTTCTCTCCTGCTCACGTGTATCCCCTTGATGTACATTCTGACAGATCAGCTGTGATCAATTATCATTCATCAACCTTTCTTAGCTGGAAGCTGTTGTCATCTGAAGCTTGGTTTCCAGCCTGTTACTCTCGCTCCTCCCCGTCTGCAACATAAAATGCATTTGTTTTCTCAGTTGGAGTTTCGATTGAAGGTCATCAACCTGAAATCTTAACTCTTTCCCTCCACATGCTGCTTATTTGCACAGCGACGTTAATTGCTTTTTCTGACATGTAAGTTAAACAGAATGACAATGGCTAATAGAAACACAATAGTCTATTAACGATGATTACATGTTCACACTCTTTGGGGAGTGTGTGGGAAAAGCATACTGTTTTATGATCCAAGCCACAGGGTGACTGATATGAAGGCATTTATTATTGGAAGAACTAATGAAGCCATTCTTTATAGACAGAAATGTTACCAAGATGTTAATATAATGCAGTAATAAGGTATATTCACGCTGGTTGTGTTTGGACCTAAGCCATGGATGCATAATGTCAAAGAATGATATGCATGTATTGATATTCATTTGCAAACTAATACAAGGTGAATGCTATCTTTTTTTAAGGTATATGCAGAGTATACCAGATACCAAAGCCAGATTACAACAGGACTGGGTCCACCATCAGGTATACTTTGTGGTGTGAATTTTGAAGGATATAAATAATAATGTCATGTCTATTACTTATATTACCAAGTAAGAGAGTTAAATGTTTAGGCAATAAGCATCATGAAAGTAAGTGTCAAGATTGCAAGTTTCATTCCTGGGACAAGGAAGAACTGTCCTGTAGTGCTAAGCAATATTGAATGAATTTATTTTATAAAATCTAGAAGGGACGAGAGAAGATATTACCAATTCTATAAATTTCAACAAAGGACCCTGGTAAAATGTACAATAGCTGCTTTCCATGCCTGGAGAGCAAGAGTGTATTCTTCCTCATTTTAGTGTAAATGGTTAGTTGTTTAGCACAAGTGAGGGCGAAATAGAGTCAAACAGCACGGTAACAGGCCCTTCAGCAAAATTTCTCCACGTCGACCAAGATACCACATCCACTCTCATCCCACTTGCTCATTTTTGGCCCATATCCCTCTAAACCTTTCCTGTCCATGTATCTGTCAAAATGTATTTTAAATATTGTTATAGTACCTGCCTCAACTATCTCCCCAGCTCGCTCCATATACCCACCACCCTCAGTGTGAAAACGTTGTCCCCCCAGGTTCCTATTAAATCTTTCCCCTTTCTTAAATCTATGTTCCTCTGGTTCTTGATTCCCCTCCTCTGGGTAAAAGACTTACATTCATCTTATCCATTTCCCTCATGATTTTATACACCTCAATAAGATTATCCCTCAGCCTCCTGCGCTCTAAGGCATACAGTCCTATCCTGCTCAATCTCTCCCTACAGCTCAGGTCCTCGTGTCCTGGCAACATCCTCATAAATCTTCTCTTTCCAGCTTAACGACATCCTTCCTATAACTGGGGCAAAACTGAACACAATGCAGCCTCACCAATGTCTCATACAATGTAACATAACATCCCAACTTTTATACTCATGAATCTGACTGATAAAACCCAATGTACTGAAAGTCTTCTTGACCATCCTATCTATCTGTGACACCACTTTCAGAGAACCATGTACCTGTACTCTTAATTCTGAGAAGGTCTTGGTTTGACGTCCCTAAAGTCAACACTTTGCACTTATCTGCATTAAACTCCATTAGCCGTTCCTCAACCCACTTGCCCAGCTGATCAAGCTCCTGCTGTCATTTTTGATAACCCATCTTCACTATGATGCCGGCTTGGGTATGAAGAAGGGTTTCGGCCTGAAACGTTGCCTATTTCCTTCGCTCCATAGATGCGGCCGCACCCGCTGAGTTTCTCCAGCACATTTGTCTGCCTTCATTATGATACCACCCACTTCAGTGTCATATATCTTCACTCAGGATGGTGAATCTTTGGAATTCACATTTCCAGCGGGTTGAGGATGCCTATTCATTGCTGAGGATAGATTAATTTCTTTGACGTTAATGGAACGTATTATATTATGGGAAAGTGCGGTCGACCAACCATGACCTCGCTGTAGAATAAGGACAGAATTGAACTAGTTGGTAAAATTGGTTATGTCATATGTGTAATAATGTAACCAGTTATGATCCTTACTATATAAAGGATTTAGATACATCAGAATGAGTAGATTGCCCCATTGAATCTGACATTGCTATTGCTGAACATTATGTGAATTCCTTTCCAATAGGCATTGTCTGACATGTTAGGTTTGTAATCTCACCAGTTAATTAGAAAAAGCAAATATAATTTTTGATCATGTGTGACAATTGAATATGAACCTTATTTTTTTAAATCTTCAATGTTTTGCAGTGTATTCCATGGTGACACCGTCTCCAGTCATTGGTCCTGCCCAGAATCCTATTTCTGTTTTACCTCCAGTGATGACGTCACAGCCATATCCAATTCAGCCACAGACAACTGTCCCATACACGTTTGCAAACACAAATGCACAGTTTACTACACAGCAATTTAGGCAGCCTCTTCCAACATCTTATGCTACTGGAATGCCTGCAGAGATGAATCAGAACCAAGTGGTGTCAGGAATGGTGAATCAAGGATCGCCAAACAACTTTCAAATGCCACAACCGATGCCAGGACCTTGTTTTACACAACAGCCTTTGCAACAAACTGGAGCAAATTTGCAACAGGTGACAACATAAATAAAACAAATCTGTATAACGTCAGTCAATGAGCTTTGAAATAAGGTTTGGTGTGAGCTAATGTGTTGCAAAAAACAAAAAAAAAGATAAATTAGACTGCCATTTCTTTTCTTTATCTCAGATTTGTGCATTGAAAATAATATTCAATAACATTCAGATTGATATTTCAGTTTTCTCTGTAAAATATTATGTAACCATGTGTGAAGATGTAATTACCTCTAATGAATGCCTGAGCTCTGAGTTTATAGCTTGGAGTATAGCCGTTAGTAATGCATTTGGATTTGCATGAATTGTTAATGTTCCTTGCCATTTTGGGGAATAATTCTGGTGAAAACAAACCCTGGCATTTTCAGCTTTTGTAATGATGGCTTGAGCGTTTCCTCATTTTGAAAAACTACTCCAGCTAAGTGTTGGTCGTTTATAGGTTCAGTCTGTAAACTCCACCCACATGCCGCTCTCCATGTCCAGCTCAGAATATCAGTTCCAGGCCTCGGGTAACAATAACCCAATGGCACCACCTGGGCCACAGAAGAGACGCTTCACAGAAGAAAGAGCAGCAAATACACCAGAAGGACTCCTTGGATACAGGGTAGGTACATTCATAATGTGCATGTTTGAGAGAAGAAGCCACTCGGTGTAAAACACCAAAATAATTAATTGCATTCGGATTTTAGAGATGTTCAGAAGAGGGAGATTCTGATTGGCTTTATGATACAACTGGATAAACCTTCAATTGGAGGTGGTTAAAACAAACCTCGATTTTTTAAATCCAGAGATACTAAGAACATTTTTGTTGTATATGGTTGAAGGAACTATTTTAAGATTTTGAAAGAATATCCAAAGCTAATAAAACAGTTAATTGCATACTTTTAAAATAAAAATGATACATGTGAATTTCAGAAAACTGGAGCAGGAGCAGGCTACTCGAACCCTGAAGACTGCCCCACCTTTTAGTATGACCGTGGTTGGTCAGACCACATTTCTTCTGCGCCGTTCCAGACCTCATTTCTTCTGCCGTTCCATCTTACCCTGAGTTCCCTGATCTTTCAAAAATGTATGTATTACTTTCAATACCTACAATGATCTAGCTCCCAACAACCACCAGAAGAGAGAATTCTAAAGATTCACCATTCTCTTAAACGATTCCTACGTGCCTCAGTATTAAATTGTCATTCTTAATTTTGCAACTATGTCCTCTTGTTTGACATTCTCCCTCAGCGGAAACAACTCAACGTTTACCCTTTCAGGATCCTTAAGGATCTTGCCTGTTGCAATAAAGTCACCCCCATTCCTCTGAATTCCAAACAATACAGATCTATTTTCTAGCTGCTTGTGATAAGGTAATCGTCTCATCCCAGGAATTAGCCAAGTGAATCTCTTTTGGATTGCCTTCAATGTCAATGTATCCTTTCTTAAATAAGGCGACAAAAACTATGCACAGTATTCCAGGTGTGGCATCACGAGTAAGTTGACCAAAACTATGCACAATATTTCAGGTATGGCATCACCGGTAAGCTGATCAAAACTATGCACAGTACACCAGTTGTTGTCTTACCAATACTCTATATTTGTAAAATATTCCCTATTTTTAAACTCCAACCACCCTGCAATAAAGGGCTTCTTGCCATTTGCCTTCTTAACCACTGGCTGCACCTGCCTTTTAACCTTTTGCACACTTTATACAAAGAATCAGTGCATAAGAATATCTGACTCCTTTTCACATCACTCATTGGCAATCTTTCTCCATTAATATAATATTGACTGTTAAAGCTGTGCGTTAAACTGCATTTGTCAACTGTTTGCCCACTCAGTCAATCTAATCCTATCCCGTTGCAGAAACCTAAATCACAAGATGTTCTCCTACCCATTTTTGTGACATCGGAGACTTGCATACCTTGCATTCTGCTCCCATCTCCATATTCATATCAATTGTAAATAATTGAAGCCCAAGAATGAATCCATGGCACATCTTAGTTAAATGGCATTATGTTTATTTTTGGCAAACAGATATTTGGTGCACTTTGTACATTTTTAGTACGTGCCATTTGATTTTGCTAACATAGCAAAGCGATCTTAAGTTAATAGAAATAATGTAAAAAAATATTCCACAAAGTATATAGAAACATATAAAATTATAAAAACGGATAGAAACGTATAAAATTATAAAAGGACTGGCCAAGCTAGATGCAGGAAAAATGTTCCCAATGATGGGGGAGTCCAGAACCAGGGGCCACAGTCTAAGAATAAAGGGGAGGCCATTTAAAGCTGAGATGAGAAAAAACATTTTCACCCAGAAAGTTGTGAATTTGTGGAATTCTCTGCCACAGAAGGCAGTAGAGGCCAATTCACTGGATGAATTTAAAAGGGAGTTAGATAGAGCTCTAGGGGCTAGCGGAATCAAGGGATATGGGGAGAAGGCAGGCACGGATTACTGATTGTGGATGATCAGCCATGATCACAATGAATGGTGGTGCAGGTTTGAAGGGCCAAATGGCCTCCTGCACCTATTTTCTATTCGAATCATCCTTCATTAATCAGTGAGTTCAAAACAAAATATGTATGGTATTAATCAATAGTGATGAGATTAATCGGGACGACAGATGGCGCAATGGGCTAAGTGTTCGGCTGGCAACCGGAAGGTAGCCGGTTCGAATCCCGCTTGGAGTGCATACTGTCGTTGTGTCCTTGGGCAAGACACTTCACCCACCTTTGCCTGCGTGTGAATGTGTGTGCATATGTGTGAGTGATTGGTGGTGGTCGGAGATTAGCAGCCACGTTCCGTCAGTCTGCCCCAGGGCAGCTGTGGCTACAGAAGTAGCTCACCACCACCGAGTGTGACTGAGGAGTGAATGAATAATGCAATGTTAAACTGCCTTGAGTATTAGAAAGGCGCTATATAAATCCCATCCATTATTATTATTATTATTATGAGAAGATGCTTCCTCATGGTCTTTTTAAACAAAAGAATTTCATTTATTTTAGTTGTCAATACAATGGTGTATGGTTGGTCAGGCCTCTATTTCAGTGTGAGAAAGAAGTTTTGGAAATTGATTTCAGTACCGATCCAATATAGATTGAGAGCTATTCCGAAACTATTAACTTCTTCCAAGATTTTCAGAATTAAACAAACTTATAGATTTGACTTGTTTAAACCCTAGAACCATAGAGTTTAACACTACCAAGTTTCAGAAGTTGTTTGCAGCTGCATGTTCACATGTTCAATGCGTAAAATGGATACAATCTCCACACGTTGATTTATTATTAAAAACTATTAAGAATTATTTCTGAATATAAACAAAGTATTTCTAATATGCTGATTTTGTTTGTGGCTGTTGGTATGTATTATATTTTAGTTATATAATAAAATCGTGGAGGAATGAGAAAGTGAGGTAGCCTAACAACAATGCTGCACTCACTGGTATGACCCTCCCAGATTAAAATTATGCAGCAATTTGTTTTACTGAGCGCCAGCACTTAATTGTTGCTAAAGCACACTACTGTTACTGCATACACAAACACCTTAATGATACTATTACATTTAAAAAATCATTCTTGAGGTGAACCTAGTGCATGTTAGAAAACACTAAAAAACAATCTATATCTTGCTCCCACCTTCTTTTAGGGACCAGTTTTAGGAAAAGGCAACTCTTGAACATTCCACAGCATCATTTTACAAAGTGTTTTCTGCCCAAGTGACTGAGAGATGGGTCACTTTGTAAACTGGCCACCGTATGGGCAAACCTGATGCTCAGATCACAAGGTTTGACCAGCTTACAAGGCAAATCTGGAAACTAGAACCCTTGCTCACCCAAGTCTTTTGATGGGAGCAATAGTCCTTTACTCCTGGCACATTAGGAATGGATAGAAGGAACTGCAGATGCTGGTTTATATCGAATATAGAAGCAAAGTGCTGGAGTGACTCAGCGGGTCAGGCAACATCTCTGGAGGAAAGGAATAGGTGATGTTTTGGATCAGAACCCTTCTACAGACTCTGAAGAAGGGTTCCAACCCAAAACGTCACCTATTCCTTTCCTCCATAGATGATGACTGACCCGCTGAGTTACTCCAGCATTTTATGTCTACACATTCGGAATGGATGTAAACAGAGAGAATGAAGTGCAGAAGAATTGCTGTCGGCCTTTGGGTAGAATGGTGGAGGAACAGTAGGCTTCCAGATAGTGGGACAAATGCTGGAGGAACTGAGGAAGGAAGAAGGCTCACTAACCAAACCATTGACTGGTTGGTCTTTCAACTTGACTGCTTGACTGGCAAAGTTCTTCCAGCATTTCTGTTTTGGTTTCAGATTCCAGCATCTTCAGTTTAATTTGTTTGCCAAACAGTGGGGTCAAGTTTGGGGTAAGGGATAGAGAAGAGAGAAATGAAGGGTTGGGGGAGAATGGCAGAGAAAGTAAGTATGTGCATCCGTGTCCATCTCTCCTTGGTCCTTCCCCAAATACTAATGGCTGGTGTGGGTTGGTTAGTTTTCAATCAATGCTAATTTCCAATCTAATCATTTGACTTTCATAGTCATACAGCGCGAAAACAGTCCCTTCAGCCCATGTCGACCAGACTGACCAAGATAGATCAGCCATGATTGAATGGCTGAGTAGACTCGGTTCCGAATGGCCCAATTTCACTCCTATGACTTCTGAACTAATGCCCCATCTCAGCTAGTCCAATTTACCCATATTTGACCCAAATCCCTCCAAACCTTTCCTATCTATGTACCTATCCAAGTGTCATTAAAATGTTTTAATTTTTCAACTACCTCCTCTGGCAGCTCATTTCATATCCACACCACCTGCTAAGTGAATAACGCAGTGTCAAGTTATTACTTGGCTTGGCAGAGAAGAAAACGGATTTACAACCATTGAGGTGTTTTAACTTTTTTTTTAATGAAAACGTCAAGCTGTTAAAAGTATGCTGTTAGCTGTTTTGCTTGTTCATTCAGTTTGGTGAAGAGTATCCAATTAAAATTATAGTCCTTGCTAATTCCCAACTAGCTCTGACCTTTTTAAAAAGAAACCTTGTTTGTGTAAGAAAAACTAATTTAATATAGGTGTGCGTAATCGAATTTGTTTTCTGCTCTGTATGCAATCACGCCTGTTGATTTCTGTGGCCTTTTTTCTACTCATAGCACGGACCATTTCACTTGACTAATCTAGGTACTAGGAGCAGTCAGGATATGGGATCTGGGTTGAAGATAGCTGCTGATTCCATTCTCTTTGGAAGAGGAAGAGAAAGGTAATTCTTTACTTTGTTAATTGTAAGATTTGTCTAAAGTCAAAAAAATTGTTCGTACTTTGTCCCTCTGGTACACCTTGAAGGCACAGGACACTTTGGAAAATCCTGCTTATGTTCATCTTGTTAGGTAACAGAGATGTAAAGATTGATATGGTGTCATATTAAATGTGGCCAAGCCACATTTGTTGATGTTGACAGAAAAAGGGCAAAAAATGAATGAATGAATGAATGATACTTTATTGTCACAGTGATAGTCTTTGTTCCGCATACCCATGGTATGTAAGAAGAGTCGCCACGTAAAGGGCACCGACAAAAACTGTTGGTCCAGCGATCCATCATGCCAGTCCTTCTGTGGCAGTGAATTCCACAGATTCACCAGCCTCTGACTAAAGAAATTCCTCTTCATCTCCTTCCTAAAGGAACGTTCTTTTATTCTGACGCTTCGACCTCTGGTCCTAAACTCTCCCACTAGTGGAAACATCTTCTCCACATCCACTCTATCCATGCCATTCGCTATTCGGTAAGTTTCAATGAGGTCCCCCCCTCATCCTTCAGCGAGTACGGGGCCAGTGCTGTCAAACGCTCATCACATGTTAACCCACTCATTCCTGGGATCATTCTTGTAAACCTCCTCTGGACCATCTCCAGCGCCAGCACGTCCTCGGATATGGGGCCCAAAATTGCTCACAATACTCCAAATGCTGTCTGACCAATGCCTTACAGAGCCTCAGGATTACATCCCCGTTTTCTATTCCTCTTGAAATAAATGCCACATAAAGGGCGCTGCCAATTTTGTTGGTCCAGCGATCCATCATATTTAACATTTTCCAGAATGCAAACAAAAGTAGATATTAAGAATTAACATTAATATATTTTCTTGAGAAAAATATCTATTAGATCAGTAAGTAATATAAAAGCTTAGTGTCATTCATCAAGGCCCAATAATTGTAGGTTATATTTTCTACCAGGAAGATTATTGGTAATTCTTGGCATAGTTCAGAACACAAGCTGTTCTGAATTTTCATAAATCAAATTTGGACTAGTTATATTGGCTGAAATGATTTGTTTTAATGAACATTGTAAACATGTTTTTTCATATCTTCTATGCCAAGAACCATTCTGATGTTCAATCTCTTGTCTAGTTCATATTGTTTTCAAATTTTACGTATTAAGTTCTTTAGTTCCATTTCTGCTATTTTCTGTGTTGCATTACAACTATTCTGACAAAATTGGCTATCCCTTAAAAGATCCATTGAAATGGTATGTCATGCAAATAAACAAACAATACCTAAAAATTACTGCACTATTACAAAACTATTAGTGTAGTTCCTTGATTGTATGAATGGTTGGGTAATACAAATATGGAATAAAATTCAATGCAATATTTAGAACATTAAGAACTCAAACATGGAATGTTTCATGGATTGATTTGATAATACGGGTCCACCTTTAATCCAGACAACATTTTTAAACCCCCCCCCCCGGATGTCCCATCAGAAATGTGGCGTCTGGACTGGATGAGGCAGCTGATCTCAACCTCATTGGGATTGGTGTGTCGAATTTGCCCCTGCAGCCGTTGCCCTGGAACTCTGTCCCAGTCGGAGCCGGCAGATCCGTTGCCATGGCTGAGTTAAACGGCGATTGGCATGTCGAATTTGATCCCTGCAGCCGAGGCACTGAAATTCTGGCACGGTCGCAGTCGGCAGATCCCTTCCCATAGCCATCTACTGAGGCTGACTTTGCAGGCCTATAGCTCTGCTCCACGGCTGTCTAGGCGGACTGTTCCGGTACAGTTGGACTCCTCTCGGAGGCCATGACTTCTGCTGGTCCCGCAATTCAGAAATGCTCTGGAATCAAGGATGCCGGAAAATCTGTCGTCTTCTGGCACATGGCGTGCACAGCCTAAAGTTGTAGATCAAGGGTAGACATCCAGGCCAGGACAGCATCAGTTACTGGGTGGATGGCTTTGATGCCACCAGGGAAAAGCCTCAGTGGGCAGTCATTCACGATGTGTGGGATGGTCTGGTCTGGATGTCCGCAGTCGAAAGCAGGGCTGTCTGTCATCCCCCACTTATGCAGGCGACGGGCTGTTCTTGCATGGAGGGTGTGGATTCTGTTCAGGGTTAGCCATTGCTTGCGATGGAGGTCAAAACCCGGTGATTTCACTGTGGGGTCTGTGATGACCTCTCCGTTGTTGGTGTTGGTATCTTTCCAGGCTCTGCGCCACTCAGTCTTGGAGTCAAAGTCGTCCAGGGATTTGACTGAAGACCAGAAGGGTTTGCGGGACTTCAGGCGCATGTTGGGCAGATTGTTCAAGTCAGCTAGGATGGGAAGGTCTGAGTTAGCCTCGATGGTGCTCCAATCTTTCAACATCCTCACCCTTTTGCGTATGCTGGGAGGGGCGATATGAGAGAGGACAGGAAACCACTGCACCACTGTTGACTTAAGCGTCCCTGTGATGTCCGCATTGCAGAGTTAAGGACAGTGTCAACTCGTTTGGTGTGGCAGCTATTAGCCCAAGCTGTTGAGCAAAACTCGGATGTTGAGTAGACTAGGGTTAAGCTTGCGGTACGGAGGGTGTGTCCTGAAGGAAAATCTGTGGTGGACCTGTATTGAAATGGATGCCGATGGATATTAATTTTTTTTTAGAGAATTGCTTCAAAATTCAAGTTTGTGAATTGGCTACTTAGCTTCCATTATGCACTTAAAAGTTCAATATATCTTCGGGTTCGCCTGTGCTTTTGCCTGTTGTGACCAAAATACGAGACTCAGATTGTTCTTACTACTTTGCAGGCAGCTGATGCCCCTGATGTCCAACCATGGAGATCGGTCGGAAATGCCAAAGACCTCGATGCATATGTTACATCCTTTAAACATGCAAGGTGAGGCCCAATGCACATATTCTTCTAAATCTGACAATTTTTTTTTCAAAGTTACGAAGGATTTATGTTCCAGAAAAATACTAGGTTGACCCAACAAATCTGGAATAATTTTCATTCCCGCCTCTTTTCTTCTGAAAAGAGTAACTTCAAATAAGATACAGTGCCTTGGATATCTACATAACCTCCACACGTTAACCTGTATACTAATCATCAGCAGGCTATTTGATTAAGCAAACTTCATCCTATTGTTGGCTCCACGCATTTAGATTGCTCGATCGTTACTGCACAATACATGGGAAGTCAACTGGATTTGGTCTTTATTTGCCAACTCAATCTTTCCACACTCTTTGTATAATGGTGTTGCAGTCTCCTCTAGTTTGCAGTCCTTGCTAAGATCTGCTACACCAGTAGCTGCACCTGCGAATGTTCATAAGTGATAGGAGCAGAATTAGGCCATTTGGCCCATCAAGTCTACTCCACCACTCAATCACAGCGTCCCCATTTCCCTACCTTCTCTCCATTACCCCTGACACTTGTACTAATCAAGAATCTATCTATCTCTGCCTTAAAAATATCCATTGACTTGGCCTCCACAGCCTTCTGTGGCAATGAATTCCACTGATTGAATCAATTCCTCCTCATCTTTCTAATGGAACGTCCTTTTATTCTGAGACTATGACCTCTGGTCCTAGACGCTCCCACTAGTGGAAACATCTGCACATCCACTATCCAGGCCTTTAGCTATTCGGTAAGTTTCAATGAGGTCTTCCCCTCATCCTTCTAAACTCTTGCGAGTAGAGGCCCAGTGTCGATATACGCTCATCATATGTTACCCACACATTCCGCGGATCATTCTTGTAAACCTCTGAACCCTCTCCAGCGCCAACACGTCCTTCCTCAGATAAGGTGCCCAAAATTGCTCTCAATACCTCAAATGAGGTCTGACTAGTGCCTTATAAAGCCTCATTACATCCCTGTTTTTGTATTGTAGTCCTCTCAAAGTAAATGTTAACATTGCATTTGTCTTCCTTACTACCAATCGACTTGCAAATTAACTTTTTGAGAATCATGCACCAGCACTCCAAGTGCCTTTGAACCTCCGATTTCTGAATTATCTTCCCATTTGGAAGATAGTATGTACCTTTATTTTTACTACCAAAATGCATGATTCCTCTCTTTACACTGTATTCCATCTGCCACTTCTCTGCCCACTCACCCAACCTGTCCTTCCTTCTGCAGAGTCCCTGCTTTCTCTGCACTATCTGCCCTTCACCTATCTACGTATCGTCTGCAAACTTGGCCACAATGCCTTCAATCCCCTCATGGATATCATTGATATACACCGTGAAGAGTAGTGGGCCCACCACTGACCTCTGTGGAACTTCACTAGTTACTGGCAGCCAACCTGAAAAAGCCCCCTTTATTGCCACTCTTTGACTTCTGACATCCATCCAACCTGCTATCCATGCTATCTGCCCTTTGATACCGTCAGCTCTCATCTTCTTTAGCGGCCTCACGTGTGGCACCTTATCAAAGGCTTTCTGAAAATCTAGGTAAACAACATCCACTGACCCTCCTTTGTCCTGCTATTGACTTCCTCAAAGAATTTCAACAGATTCTTCAGGCAAGATGTCCCCTTCACAAAACCATGCTGATGTCAGCCTATTTTATCATGAACTTCTTAGTACTTCATCCTTTATAATGGAGTCTAAAATCTTACCAACCACTGAAGTCAGGCTAACCGGCCTATAGTTTCCACTCTTCTGCTTTGCTAATTGCTGAATATACTTGCTGACTATGCCTGTGGTCTTAAGTTTTAAACTTCTATAATTAGAAATAACTATAAAGGTAAGATGAACTTGCTCATTGTTCTCCCAGTGCATAAGTAACAATACATGGTGCACCAGGTTCTTAAAATATGCAAATTGGAAAAATTACAAAAGTAAAAATGGTACTGATTTTCCTACAATGTTTTCCTATATGTTGGAGGAAAGGAGGTACTATCAGTGCACAGTACTCAGCATTGATGTTGGAAATTATTGTTGAGTGTTTCCTTTCTTCATTAACTCTCAGATCTCTGTCCTCATTTATCTGGAAGTCTTCCAACAGTAAGAAGTAGAGCTGGGATTTTGATCCTTCAAATGGGCTCTTTGGGCTCACACAAAATGATTCAGTTACCTTTTGTTTAGCTTTTAGATCTGCGTAATAAACCATTGGTTCCAGTTGGGGATGAGTTCCATTCCTTGGTCACTGATGTTGCTTCCAAAGCCACGTGAACATAAAAGGACAGGTTCCCGTGGAAGAGATGGATTATATGAGTCCAATAGTGTCACGAATTTCCTTTGCAAATAATAGCTTAGGTTGGTTAATTGTACATTTCAGGAAGTTGAAAAGTGATTGGAAATTAGAGACCAGGTAAATCGGTCATTATAACTATGATGGTGAACATCTGTGAAAGGAGCAGATCACTTAACAAAATATTGATTTGCATCCATAATATTTCTATGAAGATTGGATTTTTTGAGAACATTGGACAACATGAAAGTGAATTGGCTTTTAAACCATGATTTGGCTTTTAAACTGAGATTTGAGTTTAGCCATAGATGCAGATCCATAGATGCTGCCTCACCCGCTGAGTTTCTCCAGCATTTTTGTCTACCTTTGTTTAGCCATTAAGCTTTGTGACTCCATTTAAATATATAGATTCTGATAGTATGTTGAGTTAAAATATCTTAGAGAATGATCACTCCTATTTGATGAATTCTTATTTCATAAACTTAGGAGAGCTTAATTCAGAATCTAATTGAGATATTCTACTTGCTGTAATGTAAGTGAATTTGGCTGACTTAAAATTGTTATTGGATGTACTTAAATAAAAAGATGATCACTTTGTTAGCATTGTACTCTGGCCACTCCCCCCCCCCCCCCAGTACTCAACGGGAATTAGAAGAACAATATGCCGGAAGATTGCAGGCAGTGGCAATACTAATAGGGTTGTCATAGTTGGAGACTACTGTCCTCAATATAGACTGGGACTGCCATAGTGCCAAGGGCTCAAATGGGGTGGAATTTGGAGTTCAGGAAAGTTTCCTCAGGTGAAATGTTGGGGACCCGACTGGGGAGGTTGATCTACTATTTAGAAATTTGACAGGACAAGTTGACTGAAATGTCAGTGGGCAAGCACTTTGGGACTAGTGACATTTATGTTTTAAATAGTTATGCATAAGGACAGGGTGGGTCCACAAGTTAGAGTTCTAAATTGGAGCAAGGCTAACTTTGATGGTATTAGTCAGGAATTTGCAAATGTTGAGTCATTTGTTTGCAAGCAGAGGGATATCGGGAAAGTGGGATGCTTTTAAAAGTAAGATAGTGAGAGTTCAAGGTATGCATGTTCCTGTTAAAGTGAAGGGCAAGGCAGATAGGAATGATGAACCCTTGCTGATGAGAGAAATTGGGGTTCTGGTTAGGAAGAGGCATGAGTCAGGTTTAGGTAGCTGGGACCCTAGAGTAGTATAGGGATCGAGGAGCATACTGAAGAAGGAAATCAGGAGGGAAAAATGGTTCTACTGAATAGTTTACATCAAAACATGATGGAAAACATGTTTATATTTTCTCTAAGATACTACATTTGCATAAAAATTTTAACCATTACCTGCCCTTGCTAATATTTAGTTTGGTGTCATGTGCTAAGGTAGTGGAGATAAGTTCCAATATATCTCTAGCAAGTAAGAATATTATTGCTAGCATTTGAGGGATTGATTTGTCAGGTAGTGCTTTGATAATTTAAAAAAATCTTAGCCTTTTTTATTTACACTAAAATTAATTGCCTGAGCTATTTATTTAGCTGCTATAAAAGAATATTATGTGAGTAGAGTATTTTATCAGGTGATGTAAATATAACGTATATCTAATATGGCAAAGAACAAGAAATCCATAATGCTATCATTGCATCTTTGGAGATGCTGTAAGAGATGTCTACTTGGTTATTCCTTGATGCACAATTAGTTGTGATGTTTTTGCATTAGGTTGAATTAATGGTTACAGAATTAGTTGCTTCATCACTGAACATTGCAAATTTGCTATAAAAAAAATTATAAAAGGGCCGAATGGCCTACTCCTGCACCTAATTTCTATGTTTCTATGTTTCTATGGTATTTGTAAAATATAATGTAAATTAACATGTGGGGTTGAGTGGCAGGAAATTAGATTAATATGAATGGGTACCTGATGGTCATGGTGGGCTGAAGGGTGGTTCTATGCTGTATGACTCTAAAGCATTCTTTTTTGAGAATTTTGATATAAGCACTTGGTAATGTGCAGTTTGTAATTGTGGTATAGATTGAACATAATTTACATGTAGCAGTTGATCTGAATTTAATTTTCCTTTCTTGTGTCTTGTGTTCTCTTACATGTTTCTGATGGGACATCACCTGCTGCTGTCAACTTGACATGGCTTTATCTGGCATCTTCATTTGTGCACTATGCTGTTGATATCTCGATGCATTGCCTGTAAATATTTTTAAACATTAACAATATGTTTGTTCTCTTTCCCACAAACTAAAATCTTTTTGACATTGAATACTTCTTGGCTTTCTCGGTGTGTTTGGGGATTCTTTTCTCTTAAAATGTAGGTCATATGTCTCCAAGCCATAAGCGACACAAGACTAGCGATAGCCTATGTGCATTGGCACAGTATGGTGAAGATTCTTCAGACGAGGAAGACGACCGTCATAAACGAGGTGGGAGATACCGAACTTCTGGAAATGCGTCACGCAATATGTATCATCCCTACTTTCAACACACGATCCACCGTCCGCCTCCTCACCACCACATAAATCATCGTCCGCAGCCGCCGCAGCAGCAGCAACAACAACAACAACAACATGGTATACCAAGGTCTCACAATTCCATGCCCTTCTGGATGGCACCCAACTAATACTGAAAATGTTGTGAATGTATTTTTGTCAATGTTCTCTTCATGTGCAGCTAAACCACGTGTTCAAAAGAGCCTGTGTGTGTGCTAGGTGTGGTAACATTACCGAATATACCAGCAGCACTCCTGGAATTAATTTTGATGGACCACCATAATCAAACGGCTGACTGCAACAGTGGACAATGGACTCATGCAGGATGCAGAAACTTGTGAAGAACCATATTATTGGCATTTCTTTCTGTTACAGCACTGCATTAGCTGCAATAACTTGAAGAGTAAACTCGCACTACCTTCAGTGTACAATTTCCAGAAGTGAGGACTTAGTGACAACCACCGCTTTCCCCACTGGTACGGCGCAGAAGCATGATTCATGCACCAACCTTTTATGTTGTAATGGGCAAGAATTTTAGTGTATTAAATACAGCTGTAAAATAAAAGTATGTGAAGAAATTGTGTATCGTGTATTAAAATTGGAACTCAAGTTACTTTACGTACTGCAACAAACAATGGTGGATGAGTTTGTTCTGCAATCCTTTGGTTTCAAGTACAGCTTGCCTGCTGGTTTCAGCAGACACATCAAAATAACTTGGTGTTAAAGAAGGAATTGCAGATGCTGGAAAATCGAAGGTACACAATTTTTTTTGTTTTTTTTTGTGTCTAGTTTGGATCGGGGGTGGAAGGTTGGCATTCATTTAGGCTCAGTGCACACCCAAATAGAGTGGTGGGATGGGCTGAGACTTTTATTGATTTTTTTCCCCCTGGAGCTGGTGAGTAATCTTTTACAGGTACAAAATCAAGAGGCGTGTAAGTAAATAGCCAGAGTGCTTTCACTGGGGTAGATGACTCTAAAACCAGAAAGCTTAGGTTTACGGTGAGGAAGCTGCAGAGGCAGGTACAATGGCAACGTTTGGTAGACAGTAGGTGCAGGTGCAGCAGTAGGCCATTCCAGCCAGCACCGCCATTCAATGTGATCATGGCTGATCATCCACAATCAGTACCCCGTTCCTGCCTTCTCTCCATATCCCTAAGAGCTCTATCTAACTCTTGAAAGCATCCAGAGAACCAGCTTCCACCGCCCTCTGAGGCAGAGAATTCCACACACTCACAACTCTGTGAAAAAGTTTTTCCTCATCTCAGTTCTAAATGGCTTACCACTTATTAATCTATGGCCCCTGGTTCTGGACTCCCCCAACATTGGGAACATGTTTCCTGCCTCTAGCGTGTCCAAACCCTTAATACTCTTATATGTTTCAATAAGATCATTCTAAATTCCAGAGTATACAAGCCCTTAATATTCTTATATGTTTCAATAAGATCTTCTAAATTCCAGAGTATACAAGCCCAGGCGCTCCAATCTATCAACATATGACAGTCCCGCCATCCCGGGAATTTACCTCGTGAACCTACGCTGCACTCCCTCAATAGACATAGGAAAGGTTTAGAGAAATATGGGTTTAACGCAGGCAAGAGCCCAGTTATAAAACTTATTATGAACAAGTTGGGGTAAAGAGTCTGTGACTGAGTTCTGACTAACCAAATTGCTACTACTTTGTTTAAACCTGTCCTAAATGTATTTGTACAATTTTATATTAGAGGTCTTTAGGATTTCCCCCCAAAATATTATCTTCACTAATCTTCAGGCTATCCTTGGACAAGTTTGGGGTTGAGAATATTGATGAGTGGATGATGTCAGTGATGTGGTGCAGAATAGAGTTGTTGCTTCATAGAAGAAAACCTGTGTAGAATCCTGTACAATTATTTCTGCCTCAATACAAGAAAATCTTCCCTTTTGGATGAAGTTATAAAATAATCCTAAATTCCATTACAATTTTGGACGAACAGCTGAACACAGCTGACTTACAGGAAACAGATATTGACTAAAATCAGATTAAAAACTGGGTCATATTTGCATTTTATTTTACAAAAAGAAAAGTAGCCAAAAATGAATATAACTGTTAGGAAAGTCAAATTGTAGACTCTTCCGGCTCTCTGCTTTCACATTCAGCTTTGACATAGACAGTTTTTGCATCTGCTTCCTTTTGACTTGCAGTCTGCTGGAAGGTTTCTGAAAATCTTGCTCTAGCTTTGGCCCAGTTCTTGTGTTTGTTTGATCTGAACATTTGTACATCTTCAATTGAAAGTGGCACTTTAGCCCCCAAGCCAGATTGTGACTGGTGAAGTTGAACTTGAATCTGAAAAATAAAAATCTAAAATAATTGCAGTTTAAGATCCAACAAACAAATGGCATGCAGTATTTACCGTATTAGATTGTTTTGATATCCCTTCAAAAGCTACAAAATCCTTATTTATGTATTCAAAAAAAAAAGATTCCTTTGTAAAGAGAAATGAATCCTCAAATGTTTTAACAATTCCATAAAAACTGATTTAGAATATTTCGAAAAGAAATGCAAATGGTCATATAGATGGTCATATCGTAAAACAATTTTCCTTTCCAGTCACCAATGCTGATATCTCACGTGAGAATCATCTTGTGGTTATAAAATAAGATAATAAATGTTTTGGTACAGCAACAAAGCCATTACTATCGCAATGTTTAAGAAACATTTAGACAGGTACATGGATAGGGTAGGTTTAGAGGTATATGGGCCATAAGCAGGCAGGTTAGATGAGTTTAGGTTGCATGGTGTGCTGGACATCCTGTTTCCACACTGAATGACGCAAGCCAAATTCAAGATATGTGCTGATAGCAATTAGTGAAGGCTGCACTGGCCGAATTATTTTCTCACTGATAGGGGACCAAGTGAATGTTACAATCACTATTGAATATGTTTACTTTCAAAACAGGATAAATTTACCGGCTCTTTAATTCCACCGCTTCCTTTTCCAAGCCCCTCGCCTTTCTTCCAGCCCATTTTTTCCAACATCTTTCGTCCTTTGTTATCATCACAGATTTCCCTACCATCAAAATGTTTTAAGTCATTAAACCTGTAAATTAGTTTTCTTTGACGCCAGCAAGCAGTTTCAGTATAAAATCTGAACATCTAGATATATAATTTCAAGTTTAAGCACACAATGCAAATGTACATTATATGTAGAAATTCCATTATATGCAATGACAATAAGTGAAGTTACTCTTGACTGATGGTGTTTGTATGGTACCATAGATTCCTAACAAGACTGTATTCATAGCTGGCATGATGGAAAATATGTGGAAGTTGTCAAAGACCCTGATCATTAATGTATAAACATCACAGAAACTAGGTGCAGGAGTTGGGCCTTCGAGTAATATGATCGTCCAAAATCAGTACCCTGTTCCTGCATTCTCTCCATATCCCTTGATTCCATTAGCCCTAAGAGCTAAATCTAACTGCATTCTGTGGCCACAAATCCACAACTCTGGGTGAAAAAGATTTTCCTCATCTCAGTCCCAAACGACCTCCTAATTCTTAAATTGTGACCTCTGGTTCTGGACTACCCCAACAGCAGGAACATGTTTCCTGCATCTAGCCTGTTCAATCCCTTAGGAATTGTATATGTTTCTATAAGATTCCCTCTCATCCTTCTAAATTCCAGTGAATACAAGCCCAGTTGATCCATTCTTTCATCATATGTCAGTCCCACCATCCTGGGAATTAACTTGGTGAACATCATGTCCAAAACATCACCTGTTCCTTTTCTCCAGAGATAATGCCTGACTCACTGAATAATGCAGTTCCTCGTGTCTACAGAATAGCTAATGAATGACGACAATAAAGCCACCTGATGCAAGCAGTGACATTATTTCTATTGGATAAGAAAATGGTAGGAGTGACTGATATTGCTGCTGCTGTACATAAATGTATACATTGAGCAATTTATTGTAGATTTATAATTATGGACTTACACATGGACTGAAGCAGGAGCATCATCTCTTTTGAAAACACCATCACTTCCAATCTCCTGTCTACGTTTTGCTGCTCGATCCTTGTACGTCTTGTTCTTCAGTGCCTCACCTATTTCATATGCACTATTCTAAACAATAGGAGGCAAATATACTTTATATAGCATAAATAACAAAGAGTACACAAATATAACAGTTCAGAAAGAAATGCCATAATCTAGTTACATAAAAACACCCTAGATATCTTAAAGTTATAGAATTGCACAGCATAGTTGCGGGTCTTCGACCCACCATGCCCAAGTAATTCTGTACTAATCCCATTTGCCGGCATTAATGTCATATCTCTGCATGCTCATTGAAGTACCTGTCCAGATGCCTCTGGCAGCTCATTTCAGGTTCCATTTACTCTGCAGTTTTGGTCCCCTAATTTGAGGAAGGACATTCTTGCTATGGAGGGAGTGCAGCGTAGTTTACAAGGTTAATTCCCGGGATGGCGGGACTGTCATATGCTGAGAGAATGGAGCAGCTGGGCTTGTACACTCTGGAGTTTAGAAGGATGAGAGGGAATCTCATTGAAACATAAGATTGTTAAGGGCTTGGACACTAGAGGCAGGAAACATGTTCCCGATGTTGGGGGAGTCCAGAACCAGGGGCCAGTTTAAGAATAAGGAGTAAGCCATTTAGAACAGAGACGAGGAAACACTTTTTCTCACAGAGAGTGGTGAGTCTGTGGAATTCTCTGCCTCAGAGAGCGGTGGAGGCAGGTTCTCTGGATGCTTTCAAGAGAGAGCTAGATAGGGCTCTTAAAAAATAGCGGAGTCAAGGGATATGGGGAGAAGGCAGGAACGGGGTACTGATTGGGGATGATCAGCCATGATCACATTGAATGGCGGTGCTGGTTCGAAGGGCCAAATGGCCTACTCCTGCACCTATTGTCTGTTTCAAAATATTACCCTTCGCGTTCTGTTTAAACCTACTCGCTCTTTAAACCTATGCCCTCTAGTTTTAGACACGAAAACAGACCCTGGATATATTCTATCTATGCTTCTCACAATTTTATATACCTCTATCATATTGCCTCATTTCATCCTGGGAAAAAAGACCTAGCCTATCTGATCGTAGACAAAAGTGCTGGAGAAACTCAGTGGGTGAGGCAGCATCTATGGAGAGAAGGAATAGGCGACGTTTCGGGTCGAGACCTTTCTTCAGACTGATGGGGAGGGGGGGGGGGGGGAGGAAAGGAAGAGGCGGAGAAAGTAGGCTTGGGGGAGGGGGGGGGTGGAAAACAAGGATCATCTGAAATTGGAGGTGACAAAAATGCTGGAGAAACTCAGCCAGTGAGGATCTCTCCTTTTCCCTCAAGACCTTATGACCGGACAACTCTTCTGCATCCTCTAGCTTAATCACTTCTTACATTAAATTAAGAAAACCTGTACAGTGTACTTTCAAGTCTCAATGTTTATAGACTTCATACTAATTATTTTAAGACAACAACCAGTCTCCCACAAAATATCCAGAATAATGGCAGTATTCAGACGATGCACAATTCTTGGTAGAGGAGGTAACAGAACTGGTAAAGTATTATAAAACAACAATGGAGGGCAAGTGGGGACAGAATGAAAAAAGATGGGCATAAATTGATGGGAGTTAAAGGATGATCTAGAGTGTAAGGACAAAACCGGAAGAGGAAAGGGTAAGTAATGGGCCTGTCCCACTTAGGTGACTTTTTAGGCGACTGCAGGAGACTATGCAGTCGCCATATGTTCGCGGGTGGTTGCCGGGGAGTCGCCTTCATGGTCGTGAGGAGTTCCTGCATTCTGGTCATTATGGTCTCATGTTGAAAAATTAGCGGTGACTAGAATGAAGCCGCCATGGAGAGTAGCGAGAATTCTCGAGCCATAGGTGGGTCGGCAGGAGGTCGAAGGTTCTCGTAGGTTGGAGCCGGTGCTGACCAGTGAATTTCATTGGCTCATTGAGGAAAAAAAAGGTAAGCAGTAGTTTTCAGAATTAAGGATAACCGACCGGTAATGTTAAATGTCCGCCGAGCTTCACAGCTGTGTATCTCGGGCTTCTTAAAAGTTATCTCCACTCCTTCTCCCCCCCCCTCTTTCCAAGGACTTACCATACACTGTGCTTTAGCCGTCTTAATTACAGCGCCAACCTACCTGTTCATCACGGTGTGTGTCTATATCACCATGGCTTTGCACCGTGTGAACGTTTTAGACAGGGCAAGCGGGAGGAGTGCTGTCTAAAAAAATTCACATGGGCTGGTGAAGGAAGCGATGTGTGTGTGTTCCACTGACAGTCGCTGTTCCAGTTCCCGGTTTTTTATGCGACTGCCGGCAACTTGACAGTCGCCGGCAGTCCGCTGAAAAATTGCCTAAGTGGGACAGGCCCATAAGGAGAACAACGAAGTTGGAGGTAGTTTGATAGGATCCAGAAATATTGTAAATGTGAATGGAGATTCCTGCTTTGTCGGTGGGGAAAACTGGCTGCTGGATATCAACGTGAAGAGTTCTGAAGTAATCCACCACTAACCCAAGAATATTGGAATGTTTTAACAGAATAGCAACTGTGCAAGAGCAAAACATGCCGAGGTGATTAAAAGCTAGTAACGGGAAATATCTGCAAAGTAAAATGTTGACCTATTTCAAGGGGCCAAAGGGATACAAAGCAACTTTGACTTTGTTAGATCTCATCTATAGTACTGTGTTCAGTTTAATATTGGGGATCCCTTAAATTATAATATTGGAACACTACACTTTGCAGCAAAGTAGGAGAGGGAGAGAGGGGGGAGAATATGGTAAGATGGTGCAAAGCAACCCATTTCTTAACAACTACGTTTACAGAAGTATGTTGACTAAAAACACACCTGCAATCCATACTTGACCTGAATCTGTTTTAACTCGTGACGCCGTAACTTATCTTTCTCCTGCTTGCTCAGCACTGGATCCACTAAATAAAATAAAGCTCAGCAATTTAATAAAGAATTTGACTTAGTTTGTCACTGCAAGTTTAAAGGAAAGTTATTGCACCAGAACTGCCAGTCAGGAGTAGACATACGAGAGTTCAAACTTTAAAGGCTTTAAATTACACATAACATTAACATCATATTAATTAATTAATCATGTTCTGTACGTTAATTAATTTAAATACTATTCCACATGTCATTTAAATCCCCATCAATAAATTAAACTTTTTGCTGACTGGATAGCACCCAACAAAAAAGCTTTTCACTGTACCTTCGTACATAGAGTGATACAATGTGGAAGCAGGCCCTTCAGCCGGACTTTCCCACGCCGGCAACATGTCCCAGCTATACTAATCCCACCTACCCGCATTTGATCTATATCCCTCCACACCTGTCCTATCCATGTACCTGTCTAACTGTTTCTTAAATGTTGGGATAGTCCCTGCCCCAACTACCTCCTCTGGCAGTTTGTTCCATATTCCCACCACCCTTTGTGTGAAAAAGTTACCACTCAGATTCCTATTAAATCTTTTCCCCTTCACCTTACACCTATGTCCTCTGGTCCTCGATTTACCTACTCTGGGCAAGAGACTGTGCATTTACCCGATCTATTCCTCTCATGATTTTATACACCTCAATAAGATCACCTATCCTCCTGCGCTCCAAGGAATAGAATCCCAGCCTACACAACCTATCCCTATAGCTCAGACCCACTAGCCCTGGCAACATCCTTGTAAATCTTCTCTGCACCCTTTCCAGCTTGACATCTTTTATATAATATGGTGCCCAGAACTGAACACAATACTCTAAATGTGGCCTCACCAACGTTTTACACAACTGCAACATGACCTCCCAACTTCTCTGCTCAATATGTTAAAAGGAACTGCAGATGCTGGTTTAAACTGAAGACAGACACTAAAAGCTGGAGTAACTCGGTGGGACAGGCAACATCTCTGGAGAGAAGGAATGTTCTGAAACGTCATCCTTTCCTTCTCTCCAGAGGTGCCTCATGTCCCTTTGAGTTACTCCAGCTTTTTGTGTCTATTTCCTATACTCAATACTCCGACTGATGAAGGCCAATGTGCCAAACGCCTTTTTGACCACCCTATTGCGACTCCATCTTCAAGTAACCATGCACCTGCATTCCTAGATCCCTCTGCTCTATAACACTCCCCAGAGCCCTACCATTCACTGTACAGGTCCTGCCCATGTTAGACGTCCCAAAATGCAACACCTCACCTCTCTGTACCAAAATGCAACACCTTATTTCTCTGTAACAGACAATAGTGATAGTCACATGTGACAATAATAAACTAAACTACAACCAATACAAAACTTGAACCATATAATTTTAACTAATATCAATAATTTAACCTGACTGCTTTGCAGTTCAGTCCACAAGCGTGAGCCTGAGCATCCAGTAATCAGGCCGTTAAGTCTGTCAGATGTGCAATCAAGTTCTCTCAGCCTGTACAATGAGCTATTTTAACTTGTGGCATCCGTATATTGTTCACCCAAAGTCCTTTTCATGCAGCTATGACATTGTACATGCTCAGGTTAGGCCCCATTACTGCACTCCACAAATAGCAGTCAGGTGTAAAAGAATTATGAATTTTAGAAAGTAGGCCATAACGTGGCATTGCAGTATCTAAGCAAATCATCTATTTTACTCCTACCTTGTCAAGTCTCTCAATCTTTTCACCACATGGACCAAAGTGTGATTTTCTAATGTAATGTAAGGACCTCCTACCATTTTGACTGGAATGTAATCATGGCACTGTGTCTACTCATGGATTGACAAGTACCCAAGCAACATTTAAAGGTGGAAAAACTATTTAAAATGGAAAATCGATATTATTCACGGGGCATATTTACACTTGCATCATCTTAGAAAATTGATATTTTGTTTACGAGAGATCAAACTAATAGTCTTCACCCTAGATTTTCCTCAAGATTCACACAGTGATGGAATAATGTAGTTTTCGAGCATGAAGATTAAAACCAGCGATGGTATACATACAGCCCTTGGAACTGGGACTTTCAATTTTAATTATGCTCGTACCTCCACCTCAAGTTAGAGCCCAACCTTTGAATCACTGAAACCAAGGAACAACCTGCTTCTTACCACTGGAAAGCAGATATATGGTACACTTGACTATTCTCTTTTGAATGGGTTAGAAAGCTAACAATTTTTCCCATTATAGTAAACAACAGCAATCACAACTTTTAGTTGCAAGAATAAGATTTGGCTACATTACTTGTAGTTAGGAACTCAACGAAAGACTTTAGAGCTAGAATTAGTTGCAGTGTGGCAGAAGCTGGCAAGAAGAGTGGCTAATTTCCTTCTTTACTGTTCTATAATCAAGATAAATGTGCCTGAAATTTTCTGAGCCCTCATTTCTGTTCAACTTCAATGTAAATTCAGGGAATGTTTCTTCCCAGCTGTTATCAAGCAACTGAACTGTCCTCTCGCCAGCTAGAGTGTGGTCCCGACCTCCCATCTGTCTCATTGGAGACCTCTGAACTATCCTTAATTGAACTTTATTTTCC
This sequence comes from Malacoraja senta, assembly GCA_038087875.1. Lineage (NCBI taxonomy): Eukaryota > Metazoa > Chordata > Chondrichthyes > Rajiformes > Rajidae > Malacoraja > Malacoraja senta. Next base: position 216,252,851 of record CM075977.1, on the reverse strand, counting down.
ACTAAAAGTTATACCCTTTATCTGTACACGAGGTGACTTGCTTGTAAATCATGTATAATCCTTTCTTGACTGGATAGTGTGTACCAAAAAGCTTTTCGCTGTACCTCAGCACGTGTAAATAATAAACAAATCTATGTTGCCAGTTCATTTGACAAGTTAATCACAGATGTGGGTAACAGCATGATTTTAGTTCCAATACTAATGCATCTAAATGGTACAAGAGTGGACATACACAAAGCAGCAAAACTGGCTGACAGATTTATTACATTCAGTTACCTGCAGGTTCTTCTTTTTTGTTGAGACGCAGGTGAGCTATAACCTGGCCCGGTTCACAGCCATTGCATGTGTCCGTTCCAGGATGGATGTGGAAAGACAATACAGTTTCCCCAAATTTTATTTCATCCCCATGTTCGAGCTTGTAGGGGTCACATGTATCTTTTACCTGAAATAAGAATACACACTTTAAGAAGAGAGCAGATTATAATTAAATTGCATTGATTTTTGTGCATTTATAATTACAGAATAGCATTGTTTCTGCGAACAATTATTTTTACAATGTAACAATTAGATATAAGGTCAATTAAAATAATACTAGATTATTTGCTTCAAAAGGTACTGCAGAGATGGTTCTGCTATAACGCATGGATTGGATATAACTGGTAAATTGAGGAACACTATTTGTATTAATTATATGAGTGACATTTCCTATAATGTGAGGTTTCTTAGGGAAGCAACAGAGTAAATTAATGAAGATACACCAGATTCAGATTTTTAATTACATGAATTATTTTGTACATCATTGTTTTAGTCAATTGGGTTGTTTTTTAATTTTAGTTTAGAGATACAGTATGGAAACAGGCCCTTCGGCCCACCAAGTTCGCACCGACCAGCGATCCCCGTACATTAACATTATCCTACACACATTAAGGACAATTTTACATTTACATCAAGCCAATTAACCTGCAAATCTGTACGTCTATGGTGTGTGGGAGGAAACTGAAGATCTCGGAGAAAACCCACGCAGGTCACGGGGAGAATGTACAAACTCCGTACAGACAAGCAGAGGTAGTCAGGATCGAACCCGGGTCTCTGGTGCTATAAGGCAGTAGCTCCACCAACTGTATAATTGCAATTTAAAATACCCTGCAATATCCGGGTGGTGCCGTACGATGGCAGCCTCGCCAACAGTCTGTCTCGTCCTTTTCTTCTTTTGTTGTTTTCAGTCTGTCGTTAAATGTATGTTTTAGTGTATTTTTAGTTTTTTTAAATGTGGGGGGTGGGGGAAACTTTTTTAAATCTCCTTCCTCGACAGAGATGTGACTTTTTCGGTATTGTATCCCCCCGCACTGCGGCCTAACATCGTGGAGCTGGCGGTCCCTTTGTCAAGGATCGACTGCGGGAGCTCCAACCGCGGGAGCCTGCGGACTTAACATCGTGCAGCTTGCGACCCCTTTGTCAAGGATGGACTGCGGGAGCTCCAACCACAGGAGCTTCGACCGCCCCGACTGCGGATGGTTCGACTGCCCCGACTGCGGTTGGAGAATACAAGGGAATATGTTATTGCCTTCCATCACAGTGCGCTGTGGTGGATGTTTATGTTAATTTTTATGAAGTTGTGTGTTGTTGCTTTTTTGGTATGACTGTATGGCAAATCAAATTCTTTGTATGTTTTTACATACTTGGCTAATAAATTAATTACAATTACCATTATAGCCAGATCTCATGACAAAATTAATTTATCTGCCAACTTATGAAAATCAGTGTCACATCTGCAAACTTCTATGGAGGAGGAGGTTTTTGAGAATTGTTTTTGAAGTAACAACACGCATCTTTTCAAAGTTTCTAACCTAATGTACAGAACTGATCTTCTTTCATGGAGAGTCTTCTTTCATGGAGAGGACAGATGCATTTTGTGAGAATCCTACACCTGATTCTGAAAACGGATACAGCAGCAATCAAGTATTTGAGTCATCAGTGTGAATTTAGTTTAGGTTTGAGATGCAGCATGGAAACAGGCCCCTTGGCCTCCTGAGTCCGGGCACCGACCAGCAATCACTCAGACACTAGTTCTATCCTACACAGTAGGGACAATTTTACAGAAGCCAATGAACATACAAACCTGCACGTCTTTGGAATGTGGGAGGAAACCGGAGCACCTGGAGAAAACCCACGCGGTCACAGGGAGAACGTACAAACTCCATACAGACAGCACCCATAGTCAGGACTGAACCCGGGTCTCTGGCGCTGCAACACAGCAACTCTACGGCTGTGCCATTGTGCCACCAATATGAGTAGCACTCAATTTTATATTCACAAATTAAGTTTGGGCCTCATAAGCTGACCTTTTCTGAACTCACGCGAACATTTAAGCACTGAATTTTTGTCAAGAGAATAAAAAGCATCATCATCTGAAGAAATCATATTTCTGCATCCATTGCTAAGGTGTTTGTTAATAAAAGCATGTTATTATCTGATTAAAATAAGATTCTTACTGCAAGGATCCTGTTCCCATTCACAACAGTCCCATTCTGGCTCCCCTTGTCTAACAGCATGTACTCCTGCAGATCTTGATCAAAATATACTTCAGCGTGGAACTAAACAAAATGAAAATCAGGATGTGAAAAAAAATAGATTATAGAAAATAGGTGCAGGAGGAGGCCATTCGGCCCTTTGAGCCAGCACCGCCATTCATTGTGATCATGGCTGATCATCCACAATCAGTAACCCATGCCTGCCTTCTCCCCATATCCCTTGATTCCGCTAGCCCCTAGAGCTCTATTTAACTCTCTTTTAGATTCATCCAGTGAATTGGCCTCCACTGCCTTTGTGGCAGAGAATTCCACAAATTCACACCTCTCTGGGTGAAAATGTTTTTCTCAAAATGGCCTCCCCTTTATTCTAAGACTGTGGCCCCCTGGTTCTGGACTCACCCAACATTGGGAACATATTTCCTGCATCTAGCTTGTCCAGTCCTTTTATAATTTTATACGTTTCTGTAAGATACCCTCTCACCCTTCTAAATTCCAGTGAATACAAGCCCAGTCTTTGCAATCTTTCCTCATATGACAGTCCCGCCATCCAAGGGATTAACCCCGTGAACCCATGCTGCACTGCCTCAATAGCAAGGATGTCCTTCCTCAAATTAGGAGACCAAAACTGCACACAATACTCCAGATGTGGTCTCACCACAGCCCTGTACAACTGCAAAAGGACCTCTTTACTATACTCAAGTCCTCTCATTATGAAGGCCAACATGCCATTAGCTTTCTTCACTGCCTGCTGTACCTGCCTGTTTACTTTCAGAGACTGGTGTACAAGGACACCAGGGTCTCGTTGCACTTCCCTTTTCCCTAATCTGACACCATTGAGATAATAATCTGCCTCTTTGTTCTTGCCGCCAAAGTGGATAACCTCACATTTATCTATACTATACTGCATCTGCCATGCATCTGCCCACTCACTCAACCTGTCCATGTCATCCTGCAACCTCCTAGCATCCTCTTCGCAGTTCACACTGTGTCATCTGCAAATTTGCTAGTGTTACTTTTAATTCCATCACCTAAATCATTTATATTGTAAATAGTTGCGGCCCCAGCACTGAGTCTTGTGCCACTCCACTCGCCACTGCCTGCCATTCTGACAGGGACCTGTTTATTCCTACTCTTTGTTTCCTGTCTGCCAACCAATTCTCTATCCATGTCAATACCCTACCCTCAATACCATGTGCTCTCATTTTGCCCACTAATCTCCTGTGGGACCTTAACAAAGGCTTTCTGAAAGTCCAGATACACTACATCCACTGGCTCTCCTTCATCCATTTTACTTGTCACATCCTCAAAAAATCCCAGAAGATTAGTCAAGCAGGATTTCCCCTTCATAAATCCATGCCGACTTGAACCAATCCTTTTACTACTATCCAAATGCGCCGTTATTACTTCTTTAATAATTGACTCCAGCATCTTCCCCACTACCGATGTCAGGCTAACTGGTCTATAATTCCCCGTTTTCTCTCTCGCTCCTTTCTTGAAAAGTGAGATAACATTAGCTCAATCCACAGGAACTGATCCTGAATCTATAAAACATTGGAAATGATCACCAATGTGTCCACGATTTCTAGAGCCACCTCCTTGAGTACCCTGAGATGCAGACCATCAAACCCTGGGGATTTATAAAGTAACAATGAATGCTATTTTAAAAATGCATTGAGCCACCACATTGTAAAAACATGGGATTGTGTGCTCCCCATCTTAATGAGGAGAATATCAAATTTACTTTAGTTTATTGTCAAGTGTACTGAGGTACAGTGTAAAGCTTTTTGAAAACTAAACTAAATTGAAGGCGGGATAAAACTCTAGGAAATTCCCCAAGAGGGGTTCCAAACAAAAACTGACAAGTTGATTTCTAAAATCACAGTACATAGGATGAGAACAACAATGCCAACAAGTTTAAAGAGAAGAAATAAACATCACACCAAATCTAAAATAAAAATTGCATGAGAAAGGGCAGGTAGCATCTGTGGAGAGAAGGCTAATGGAATTTATCAGACTGAGCCTGACTTCAATTGGACCAATTCTAATGGAAAGATTATTGACCTAGAAATGGAAATCACTTCTCTCACCACAGATGTTGCCTGACCTGAGCTTTTCTGACATTTGCTGGGTTTTATTGTATTTATATAACATCATTAACATAGTAAAACATTTCATGCTGCCTCACAGGTGTGCTGGCATATAATTGTTTACATTTGTTTACATAAAAGATATCATGAGCAGATCCCCAGATTATTGGAAAGGGCAAGGAAAGTAGAGAGCTGCACGAGTTAGACAGAGGATATCTCAGCTTCAATCTCTGGCGACGAAGGGATGGATGGAAATGAGGGGGCAACGGAAGCAGCCGATGCTTAAGAGGTTAAACTCAAAAAGCACATCTGGAGCTGGCTAGACAGTGAGGGGCAAGACCATGGAGGAATGTTAAATAAGAATGAGAATCTCAAAAATCAAGCCATTGCCTAATGGAGAAGCAGCGTCGGTCAGTTAACATTGCGGTGATTGGTACAAGTTGGCAATGGGTAGTAGTCAAATTTACATTGACTAGAACAATGGATACACTAGGAGTGCACTGGGAAAATCAAAACATGCCCGAGGGTCCCTCATCCAGAAAAGCATCAGGGTATGATGGAAACATCTATGGAGGCAGCAGAATGGTCGACATTTCAGGTCAAGACCCTCATCAGGACTGACCCAAAACTGTGATCATCCCTTTGCCTCCATAGATACCGATCAACCCACCGAGTTCCACCAGCAGTTTAGTTTTTTTTTCTTCGGATTCCAGCAAATGCGGCCCCTTATGTTTCTAGGTTAGGGTGGAAAAACTGAGACCAGGAAACAATAATGCACTCATCTTTCAGAAAAGAATATATATATATAATCTGTGACTGAAATTATCGATACATCTTCAATAAATTGATGTTCATCAGAATACAAGAAACTGGCACTAATGTCCTCAACCAGTGAATTCATCATTACAGGTGCACCACCGATTTTCCGGCACCCTTCATTCAAGAGCTTTGAAACGTTTTGCTGAACCAACTGAGGTCACATAATAATAATTCATAATAATAATAATGCAGGTTGTTGTCACCCCTCGACATGTTGAGTTATCCAGAGAACAAGAATGATCCCAGGAATGAGTAGGTTAACATATGATGAGCAATTGACAGCACTGGGCCTGTATTTGCCGGAGTATAGAAGAATGAGGGGGGACCTCATTGAAACGTACAGAATAGTGAAAGGCTTGGATAAAGTGGATGTGGAGAGGATGTTTCCACTAGTGGGAGAGTCTAGGACTAGCCTCAGAATTAAAGGATGTTCTTTTAGGAAGGAGATGAGGAGGAATTTATTTAGTCACAGGGTGGTGAATCTGGGGAATTCTTTGCTGTGGAGGCCAAGTCAATGAATATTTTTACGGCAGAGATAGATAGATTCTTGATTAGTAGGGTGTCAGGGATTATGGGGAGAAGGTAGGAGAATGGGGTTGAGAGGGAAAGATAGATCAGCCATGATTGAATGACGGAGTAGATTTGATGGGCTGAATGGCCTAATTATACTCCTATCACTTATGATCTTAAGAACAAGCAGGAAGAAAACGGGGGACGTGAGAGCAGTCAGCAGCACACAACTTAAAGTCAAAGCGCACAGCAAACCGAGCGCAGCTGCCATTCAGGGACTGCGTTGCTGTGCTTTTAATCTGTCCCCGAGCCAGACCCTTTTACTTGATCTCGAATCAGGCAACTCGCAGCCCTGAGGCTCATACACGCTCACAATTTTTAAAAAATTCAAAAGACATGAGGAAGACCAGGAGCTGTCTGGATTAAAGGGTTTTGTCCCGATTAAAGGACCATCAGTTGCCCGAAAATCGGTGGTGTACCCATGTTAGATTTTACTATGGAAAACAAAGCAATTGATTTTATAACAAAATTAAACAAAATCTCTCAAAAGTAATTAATCACTAATGATAATCATGTAAATTCCATGCTGTTTTCTGCAACGTCCAGTTTAATATGGTTACATTACGAACCTTACTAACTCCAAGTTCAGCTATTCTGATTGCATGGCCCATATCTTTCTCTCTGTTGAATAAAAACATATTATATACTTAAAATGAAGCACATTGAAACAAAGTTAAGCACATAGCTTAATAAATACTTTATACATCTATTGATTTTATGCTTATACTTCTTTTGATCTCATATGCAACGTTATTTCTCCATTTCCTGAATTTCAGCAATAAACCTTGGACATTAATTATTTAACATTTAAGTGACAAAAATATCTAAGGGAATCACTGCCTCTCTAAGAAATCCCATGTTTCTCACAATCATGGTGAACATTCATGCATTGTTAAAACTAGAGAACTGTTTATTGGAAACAAATTACATTCAGAAATTATAGAAAGAACACTTTAACCAACAATTATTTGGAAGTTTTTGGTAACTTTCCATTTTAAAACCAATCACGAATAAAAATCTCTATGCCAATAAACTGCATTATTCATATATATTTATTAATTGGCAATATAAATGTTTTCAAATTTGAGGAATAATAAATGAATAATAATATTATGTAATACTGATGCAACATAAAATGAGGACAGGGAAATTATATCTTCTAGTACTGAACTGAACAAAGTACCTTTCTTTGTGCCATACTTATTAATCAGTTAATTTTTTTAATTCAGTGAATTCAGATATTGGAGTAAAGTAATGGAACCAATCACGATGTGCGCACTATTAAAAGATTTTTGAAAACCCCATGCACTTGTATTATAGTTCATCTCTGCTGTTTTTTACTATGGCAAGTTTCATTCTTTTAAAAAAAAATCAATAAAGACCAACTTTATGCACCTCAGATCATAAATAAGGTACTAATTTGATTGCATTAGGAGCTTCTGTGGACTTGAATGATGAACATGATCAATGATTCTGATAATATCAGTGAATAATGGTCATAATTACAAAGAAGGATATGATTTTCTACTTTAATCACAACGGTAAACTCATGAGGGTGTCAGGGGTTATGGGGAGAAGGCAGGAGAATGGGGTTGAGAAGGAAAGATAGATCAGCAATGATTGAATGGTGGAGTAGACCTAATGGGCCGCATAGCCTAATTCTGCTCCTATAATTTATGAACATAATTCATCCCACAAAACCTTTCCAGAATCTCTCTATACCATTCTAGCCAAAATCCTTATTCTAAATGTTCTTTTGATTATTGCTGGTTAACAAAATCTGTATTGTCCCATACCTCCCAATAGTAGCGGTCTTTACTGCAGTGATGATGAACAGTGTACCAGGCTCCAGGACTGGTGATCGGACTACCATCACCCGGATACATGGAGGCCATAGTTGACCTATATGGTGGAAAATAAGACTGATTAGACATTTTAATAGACTTGGATATACCCACAAGAAAGTGCAATACATATTTTTGGGTTTAAATCGTTTAAGAGTGCTTTTGGCTAAAACCTCAACAGAGCAGATACTGTTTATATGCTCCAAATCTCCCCATAATTGGAGACAATCACAAAAAGCTGGGATGTTCAAGAAGGGTTTCGTCCCAAAACGTTGCCTATTTCCTTCGCTCCATAGATGCTGCCGCACCCGCGGAGTTTCTCCAGCACTTTTATCTACCCACAAAAAGCTGGGGTTACTTAGCGGGTCAGACAACATCTCTGGATAAAAGGAATAGGTAACGTTTCGGGTCCAGACCCTTCTTCAGTTGCCTGGTCAATGAGTTCAATAATTCTTGCTCAAATGGCAAATAAGGTATGCTGTCTCTCAAGCTTCAGATGGGCCTCACAATAACCATGCAGCTGGCCACAGACAGATTGGCCAGAGTGGAAGTGGGATGGAAAATGGAAAATGCCGGAACCCCGGTCACAATGAACCACTGGCAAAGCATTTGTACTTCAGGATGGTGCACAATTTGGAGGGGAACCTGCAGATGATGATCTTCCCGTGAACTGCCGCCGTTGTCCTTTATCATGATAGAAGTCACTATTTGGTAGTGATATAGTTGTTTCCCAGGTAAGTATCTGCAGTGCATTTTGTGAAAACACACACCTTAACCATTGTCCTTATAGTAGGAATGAACATTTAAGGTGGTTGACAGCACACTATTCAAGCAGGCTACTTGGTCCTACATTTATCACCCATGCCAGGCTTAATGCAGGCTTCTTGAAAGTGGTTGCAGCTGCCCTCATCCAGACAAATAGAGAACATTCTATCATGGTTCTGGCTTACATTTTGGAAAGGTCTTGAGATGTCAGGAAATGAGTCAAATGATGCAGGATATCTAGTTTCTGACCTGCTTTTGTAGCCATGGTGTTTATGTGGCTGGTCCAAGGGAGTTTCTAGTTATGGTATGGTACTTTGATGGTTAATGGTGGCTCTCATGATATTGATACTGTAATGTAGCAATGGTAATGCCATTGAATGCCAAGAGTGGTTGACAGCATTCTTTCTTGTGAAAAATGGTAATTGCTTGGCAGCTCTATGGACCAAATGATACCTGCCATTTATCAACCATGCCAGGGATAGGCTGCTTCATCTGTTGAAAGTTACTAAAGGAATTGAACATTGTGTGATCACCAGCAAATATCTGTAGTTTACTTTATGTTGGGAGAAAGGTCATTGAGGAAGCAGCAGAGGATGACTGAGCCTCGGATTCTATCTGGAATAACTCCACAATGCTGACCTAAGGCTGGAGTTATTGATCTCTGATATCCATAATCGTCTTCCTTTGTTAGATGTATGATCCCAACCATTGGGGTATTTTCGTTTTCATGCTCATTGACTTCAATTTTACCAGGGTACCTTCATACCATACTCAGTTAAATACTCATTCGCAATCTCTCTCACCTTACCTCTACCTTCCAGAAATACTCAGCTGGTCAAGACTATAATGTTAACTCTATCTTTCCACAGATTCTGCCTAATCTTCTGAGTATTTACAGCATTCTCTATTTTTATTTCAGATTTCCATCTTTTCAATTTTCATTTACTCTGGAATTTAGCACTTTGGACCAAGGCTGTGATGAAGTCTGGAGCTATCTGTTCCTACTGAATCACTTTACTGATGATTAGGAATGGACTGATAGTGTGGCAATTAGCCAATTTGGATTTGTCTATGCTCGTTTGGACATTTTCCTAATATCTCATTTCATCGAGATGCAATTATTTTTCCCATCACTCATGTTAAGCTGACATGATTATGATCTCTTGGAAGTTTTCCAGCAATCAATGTAATTATGCTTATTGGACCTACTAATTTGCCTTTCTTAAACAACGGTGCTTTGCCAGTGTCCACCAGTCTTCTGCCACTGCACCTTTATTTAGAATTACCAAGTGTGAAAGAGCACTTTTGCTTTCACTTCCCTTCAATTCCGTTTATCCAGAAAAGGGTCCTGTTCCAAAGTTTTATTAGTTTACTTAAATTTCCCTTTCTTTTGCAATCTCACTTTCTGATTTGCTAACAGCCAGGTTTGTCTTGGTAAACATTAAAGTGTTACATGTAATTCTGATATCGCTGTCATATCTTATCTATCCCCTACTGGGTCTATCCCAAGCCTGATTTTTTGATGGATGTGGAATATTTTATCATTTTATTTTTGCAACTAATTTTTCTCTCCCAATTTTATCTAAATTTAAATAGTATTGCTTAAAATCGTTTACCTTCTTTCATATTCTCATTGTCTTCACCTTCATCTGACTCTTCCGTCTCTTCATCTACAAAACTACTTTGCTCGGAATCTGTAATTTCTCCTTCCTCTGGTTCACTAGCAAACCCAGCCTCATCCTCTTCTTCCAGTTTCATTTCGACATCCCCTTCACCTTGGACACTCAAATCTAGCTTTTGATTGAGTCCATTGGATGAACTGGTATCAATATCCACCACTTTTGTTTTCCTTCGTTTTTCCGATGATGGTAATTCGCTCTCTTCCTGGTCCCTGAATCTACAATCGCTTGAAGCTTTTGATATTTCTGATTCAATATCCTTAGGAGGAAATAATACAAAAATATTAAAGGACCAGTCTTGGAAGAGCTTTATGATATCTGTCAATGACAAACAGAATCTCAAATCTTTTAAATATCGCTGATCCTTGGATATAATAGGCCATAGATCATGTGGGCAGAGAAATGGCAGATGGAGTTCAACGTGGACAAGAGTGATGTGTTGCACTAAGGGAGGCAAAACGTAAACAAGAAGGGTACAGTAAATGGCAGGACTCTTGGGAGCAATGACCAGTGGGCATAGATTTAAGGTGAAAGGGGGAAAGATTAAAAGGAAATTTGTGAGGCAATTAAAAAAAAAAAACTTTACACAGAATGTTAGGTGCCTGGAACACACTGCCAGGGGAAGCGTTGGAAGCAGTTACAACAGGAATGTTTAGGAGGCATATAGGATAGGGGGATATAAACAATGTGTCTGCTAATGGGATTTATTTAAATTGGCATCATTAGTTTAAATCAGCACGGCCTTTGGGAGCCGAAGGGCCAGTTCCTGGTCTAAACTGTTTCGTGTTCTAATTATAGTGAAACATTTCAGAATGGGAAAGTATTTGTGATATGCAAAATAAGTGCCCTGGCAATCATTGTGTATCAACTAGTACTATGAACAAAGTGATGCCGAATTTAAAATATACTTTTGTTAATAAATCAACTGCTTAAAAACATAAATCACTTATGTGCCTTAATTAAATGTAAAACTTTGGATGTGACCTTAGAAGGGATTGCTAAAGCAACTTCGACAAATGTAGTCAATATCTGACCATATTCGCATACTTGACGACTTAAACATGAATTAGCAGCAGCATGCTTGTCGAACTCTCAAGCCTGCTCCATTATTTAATAAGATCAGATCTGATCTTTCTTTTAACAACCATAAGACTTGTTTTCGACATGCAAGGAAAAATAGGTGTTCCACTAACTCTATCACAATATTTTAATTGTAATAAACTGTTAAAAAGTTATTTACAAACAGATACACAACCTCAAAGATAGACACAAAAACCTGGAGTAACTCGGCAGCGTCAGGCAGCATCACTGGAGCAAAAGAATAGGCTCAACGATGGTTTTGCTGAACACCTCTGCTCAGTCAGCCTAAACCTACTGATCTCCCAGTTGCTAAACACTTTAACTCCCCTTCCAATTCCCTCACTGATCTTTCTGTCCTGGCCTTCCTTCATTGTCAGAACGAGGCCCAGCGCAATTTGGAGGAACAACACCTCATATGTCGCTTGAGCAGCTTAAACCCCAGTGGTATGAACATTGACTTCTCTAACTTCTAGTAACTCCTGCATTCCCTCTCTCTCCATCCTTTAACCCTACCCAGTTCTCCGATTAGTCTGACTGTCCTCGTTTACATTTTATCTGTTTGCTTTGTTGTTACCTTCTCCAAGCTAACAATGATCTATTCTATTTTCCTTGATCTCCGTCCCCTTGTCTCGTTTTCACCTTACACTTCCTTATCTCTTTATCTCCCTCTCCCGATTCAGTCTGAAGAGTCACGCCCGGAAACGTCACCCATTCCTTCTATCCAGAGATGCTGCCTGTCCCGCTGAGTTACTCCAGCATTTTGTGTCTATCTTCTAAAACATACAGATACAGAACCTCCATCCCCACTGTATGTCAATTGAAGGAACTAACCAAAGATGAATGACAACTTTCAAAAATAGATTTCCTTTTTAGATTTTAGATTTTCAGCAATTTAACAATATCCAATTTTATACAAGAATAGCATGACAAACCACACAACATGGCTCAATAATGGAAGTTGATATGGAGATGACAGAATTGGGATGTTAAACTTGTTTAGCCCACCTAAATTCCTCCGGGAATCTAGTCAGCTTGCATTTATGAATTTTGAGCCAATAGCAAACAAAAAAAATTTATTGCAGATGATGGAAACCAGAAATAACTAGAATTCTGTAAACACCGAGCAAATCCTCGTCAATTTAGAGTTTGAGCTCAGGATGTTTTTCTCTTTGCTATTATCTTCCATGGAAATCATACTGTGAATAATTCTCTCAAATTTCCTGGAATCAAAGCTTCATTGTGCAAGGTACCATTCAGTTAGATTCTCCTCCTCCATACAGTGAGATCTGAATATCAATTAAAGATCCAATGAACTCCAATTAGGGTTTAGAGTTTTTTAAAATCACGTAAAGGAGGGCTTCAGATTTTAATCTGGAAAATCATTTAATAGATTGTATCTTTGCCACAAAAGGTTTTCACAAGCTTATGTTTGATTTAAAAAAAATCTCAATATTGAATCAAATGAAGGACTGCCAAAAAGGAATAATCAAGGGAAGAAAGCGTCAAAGTAGTATGTGCCTCAAATATGTATCAAAATTTCACAAAACTTGGTGTAACATTGAGTTTGATGTCTTTCAGGTTATGTTTGTCATAAGTCATAAGGTAATTTGTGATAGGAGCATGATTAATGATTTGGACGAGGGAATTGAATGCAAGATCTCCAAGTTTGCGGATGACACGAAGCTGGGGGGCAGTGTTAGCTGTGAGGAGGGTGCTCGGAGGCTGCAAGATGACTTGGATAGGCTGGGTGAGTGGGCAGATGCAGTATAATGTGGATAAATGTGAGGTTATCCACTTTGGTGGCAAAAACAGGAAAGTAGACTATTACCTGAATGATGGCTGATTAGGAAAAGGGGAGATGCAACGAGACCTGGGTGTCATGGTACACCAGTCATTGAAAGTAGGCATGCAGGTGCAGCAGGCAGTGAAGAAAGCGAATGGTATGTTAGCATTCATAGCAAAAGGATTTGAGTATAGGAGCAGGCAGGTTCTACTGCAGTTGTACAGGGTCTTGGTGAGACCACACCTGGAGTATTGCGTACAGTTTTGGTCTCCTAATCTGAGGAAGGACCTTCTTGCCATTGAGGGAGTACAGAGAAGGTTCACCAGACTGATTCCTGGGATGTCAGGACTTTCATATGAAGAAAGACTGGACAGACTCGGCTTGTACTCGCTAGAATTTAGAAGATTGAGGGGGGATCTTATAGAAACGTACAAAATTCTTAAGGGGTTGGACAGGCTAGATGCAGGAAGATTGTTCCCAATGTTGAGGAAGTCCAGAACAAGAGGTCACAGTTTAAGGATAAAGGGGAAATCTTTTAGGACTGAGATGAGAAAAAAAAAATTTACACAGAGAGTAGTGAATCTCTGGAATTCTCTGCCACAGAATGTAGTTGAGGCCAGTTCATTGGCTATATTTAAGAGGGAGTTAGATGTGGCCCTTGTGGCTAAAGGGATCAGGGGGTATGGAGAGAAAGCAGGTACAGGATACTGAGTTGGATGATCAGCCATGATCATATTGAATGGCGGTGCAGGCTCGAAGGGCCGAATGGCCTACTCCTGCACCTATTTTCTATGTTTCTATGATTAGGCCATTAAGTCTACTCCACCGTTCCATCATGGCTGATCTATCTCTCCCTCCTAACACCATTCTTCTGCCTTTCCCCATAACCCCTGACACCTGTACTAATTAAGAAATCATGTATGATTAATAGATCATTCCCAGCATTTGTTGGACTGATGTTTGTAGCAGAAACCTGTTTGTTGGTCATTAATCTACCTGTTGCTGATTCTGACCATCCCAAAGAAGATATGTTCAAGTTAGCCATTGATTCTGTCATTTGCAGCACCTAGGGACAGGAGGAACAGAATCTAATGAATAGTTGGACTTTTTTTTTTTTTTTTAAACCAAAGGCCTTAGCGGACGGACGGAGCATTAAGTTTAATGTTCTTTGTCACAGAATAGTGACAAGATGGGTGCTGGGCCAGTTAACCTACAAGATAATGTAATACCTGTCATTGCCTGGTCCAGGCTGGGATGGCAAAAAAGCAGATTGTGCATCATTTCTACAAAGACTTAATCTCACACAAACCAGGAAATGGGATAAAATTATGTGTATGTACTATAAAAAGTGATCAAAGTGAATGGATATTGCCATTCACATGCAAATCAGAAAAATGGGATAAAATGATGTGCATGTACCATTAAGAGTGAACAAAATGAATGGATATTGATATTCACATCCATTTTGATATAATTGATCTAATATGACATACACGTAGATCACTTTTTTTACTCCTCGTGAAATTATTGTTGCAGCAAGTGACAGCTCAGGATTGATGCAAGTAGAACTGATTTTGTTTTTGTATATGTTCCTCCTGGCCATAGGTCAAATGATACATTACACAAAATGCAACTTTCCTCAATTGATTGCATGTGGTTGTTACAATTGTTACGTTTGCACATGCAACACTTCTGCAATCTGCCCTTCATCTGGTCTTAAAAAAGCATTATTGTGAACCGTCACCTGACATCTACATGGTCAATGGAAAAGCCCGAAGCAAAATGTTATATATTTAGGCTGCTTTAATTAAATGTATTGGGGGGAAGAAAAAGGAATATGCGTACTATTCAAGTGAAATAAGGGAGCTACAAGTGGAAAATATGGACAATCCATGAAGGTTGTCATAGATCCGTAAGGCAATAAATAGAGATTGAAGGAAAATATTAATGGTGTTGAAATATAATCGGTGACAAGAACTACCAGACGCTTCAGAATTATTTTTAAAGATGGTGGAATAGAGGCACATACACATGAATTATCAAAATAGTTACTTCTATACACAAAGGAGGAGGATCAACTATAAAAGAAAACTGCTAACCAATGCTGTCGGTTTCGCTGACTGCTAAAGAGGTTCTTTAGAACTTAACAACTCCTGATGTTCTAGCATAATTTTATTTAAAAGATATTTTCAATCATCTACAAAGTGGATAGAAGTATCTCCCAATGAATCATTGAATCAATGGCATTCATTGGTAAGCACGCAACAAAAGCTTTTCACTATCCCTCCAAATTCCAACTGCGACATGAGGCAAAATTTCTTCTCTAGTTTTTTTCTCCCGTCAAAGCTCCATCCTCATAGGGTGATATCTTATCAGTATATGTTTCCCCCGAGGCCTCACTTTACTCATTGAAAACTGCTTCCTAGTGACGTACAGCTCCATTATCCTTCTGCATCCAGCTTGAGTTTGTACCGGGAGTTGAAGACAGCGTTGAAGAGCATGGATGCTGGTACTGATCCTCCTGGCAGTCTTTGCTGAGACATGGTGACTTTATTGCACAGGTGGACATGTGGTTATCTGCTCCTCAGCATAATCTACAAAAGTGGTGCAATATCGCATTTTGCTAATGGGAAATCGCAAGTAATGTCATCAACTCAGTGACTGAGAATCAATCAACATTCTTGTGGCCCTCAGAGCATTAACTCAAGATTACTGCTGGCAGAGGAAATAAACAGAGAAGGAAGAATGACAAGTAAACTGAAAACAGAGACTGAATGGTCAGAATTCTTAAAGCACAACATCATGAAACTTTACTCTCTCCTCTTTCTAACAAGACCTTGTGTTGGCATAGCAGGTTGAATTACACTATTTTCATTGCAGTAAAGATAACATACCAAAGAGTGCAACATACCTTTTCTTCTTTTGACTCTAGCTTTTCTATTACTTTACGTTTTTTCTTCACCTTTTTCTCCGTATGTACCATGTGGTATGAATGTAGATCCACTCGAGAATGAAACTGATAGAGGCCGCTCCCAGCATCATAATAATAGTAAATTCCAGCGTTTGGATCATAGTAGAGCTGGTTTGTCTAGCCAATAAAAACAAATGTAGAATTACAAACTCTTAAATTAATCCACGATACATAGTTTTTGAATGTAAATACTAAGCTATATTAGAAAACTAAGAAACTGTAGCATAGGTTAAAATTTTAATATTTTAACATAACTGGTTATTCACTAATTATGGTAAAACAGAGCAGATATAGATTTTTGCGATCCAAAATGTAAAACTTTGGTACTAGACGGGAGAAAATGATCAAACAGGATAAGTTAATTTTCATGGGCAAATCAAGGAGGATGCAAACTCTGATTATACATACAGATCAAATTAGGTTTGCTTACAATAGGCTAATTACTTGCTCTCCCTAGTTCGAACAAGGACCCAGGCATGGTAACATGAATATTCACTTAATATTTTACACAAAATCACATACATGTTGAGTCATGATTGAGTACTCTTCCATATGAGAGATCACTAATTTGGAAATGTTCTCACAGTGCAAGCAAGATTTTAAATCTGTACCTGGTTCTGTCATTACTTGAAAATCAAATGCAAGTATTTCAATAGTTGTATTGTGATGAAGTTCTGATCGACTTTCCCTCTCTAACCCAGGGCCTTGATCCCAATTACAAGCCTTTATCAGGTTACTTAAGATACACCAAATGAAAAATGCCTATTATTCCTAGCACCTCCATAGACAATAGACAATAGACAATAGGCGCAGGAGTAGGCCATTTGGCCCTTCGAGCCAGCACCGCCATTCAATGTGATCATGGCTGATCATCCCCAATCAGTACCCCGTTCCTGCCTTCTCCCCATATCCCCTGACTCCGCTATTTTTAAGAGCCCTATCTAGCTCTCTCTTGAAAGCATCCAGAGAACCTGCTTCCACCGCCCTCTGAGGCAGAGAATTCCACAGACTCACCATTCTCTGTGAGAAAAAGTGTTTCCTCGTCTCCGTTCTAAATGGCTTACCCCTTATTCTTAAACTGTGGCCCCTGGTTCTGGACTCCCCAACATCGGGAACATGTTTCCTGCCTCTAGTGTGTCCAAGCCCTTAACAATCTTATATGTTTCAATGAGATCCCCTCTCATCCTTCTAAACTCCAGAGAGTACAAGCCCAGCTGCTACATTCTCTCAGCATATGACAGTCCCGCCATCCCGGGAATTAACCTTGGAAACCTACACTGCACTCCCTCAATAGCAAGAGTGTGGATAAATGTGAGGTTATCCACTTTGATGGCAAAAACAGGAAAGCAGACTATTATCTAAATGGTGGCCGATTAGGAAAAGGGGAGATGCAGCGAGACCTGGGTGTCATGGTACACCAGTCATTGAAAGTAGGCATGCAGGTGCAGCAGGCAGTGAAGAAAGCGAATGGTATGTTAGCTTTCATAGCAAAAGGATTTGAGTATAGGAGTAGGGAGGTTCTACTGCAGTTGTACAGGGTCTTGGTGAGACCACACCTGGAGTATTGCGTACAGTTTTGGTCTCCAAATCTGAGGAAGGACATTATAGCCATAGAGGGAGTGCAGAGAAGGTTCACCAGACTGATTCCTGGGATGTCAGGACTTTCATATGAAGAAAGACTGGATAGACTTGGCTTATACTCGCTAGAATTTAGGAGATTGAGAGGGGATCTTATAGAAACGTACAAAATTCTTATGGGGTTGGACAGGCTAGATGCAGGAAGATTGTTCCCAATGTTGGGGAAGTCCAGGACAAGGGGTCACAGCTTAAGGATAAGGGGGAAATCCTTTAAGACCGAGATGAGAAAAAACGTTTTCACACAGAGAGTGGTGAATCTCTGGAACTCTCTGCCACAGAGGGTAGTTGAGGCCAGTTCATTGGCTATATTTAAGAGGGAGTTAGATGTGGCCCTTGTGGCTAAAGGGATCAGGGGGTATGGAGAGAAGGCAGGTACGGGATACTGAGTTGGATGATCAGCCATGATCATATTGAATGGCGGTGCAGGCTCGAAGGGCCGAATGGCCTACTCCTGCACCTATTTCCTATGTATCTATGTATCTAATGTCCTTTCTGATCTATATTGTTCAACTTGTCAACTAGTGAAATAAAAACCTTTAAGAAGCCCAACAGTGTGATGAATAATTTTCAGCCTTATTTTATAAGGTAAATAGCAACTATATTTGGAATTAATTACTAATAGTTTATGAATTTACTGTCATCTGCTACATTAAATGGATTTAAGAGCTGTTCAAAATTGAAGGATTTTGATTGAGGGAGAAAAAAATGTTTTCACTCGTGAAATTATATGTTTATACGATCATTCCAAAGTGAATGTATGCTTTTGAAGATCAAAACCAGGAAATTTCAGCAGACTCAAGCAAAAACACAAAGTGCCGGGGTAACTCAGTGGGTCAGTCAGCATCTCTGGAGAACATGTATAGGTGATATTTACAGTCAGAACCCTTGATCACACAATTCAGTGGACTGCTCGATTCATTATGTCTGTCAGTACCATGCAGAACAATCCATTTTATGTCAACCCTATTTCCTGCTTTTAATATTTTGTTCTTGTGTAATCTAATTGCATTTTATCTATCATGATCAATTGAATTTCCCAAGCCATTTACAATAAATCCCATCAAAAAAACTCTCTCATAAACCTACCAATCTCCTTCACATAACCATATCAGCACAGAAACAGGCCATCTCGGCCCTTCAAATCCGTGCCGAACACTTTTTTTTCTTTTTTTCTTCTTCTTTCCCCCCCCCCCTTCTTTCTTCTTTCTTCCCCCTAGTCCCATCTACCTGCACTCAGACCATAACCCTCCATTCCATTCCCGTCCATATACTCATCCAATCTATTTTTAAAGGATAACATCGAACCTGCCTCCACCATTTCCACTGGAAGCTCATTCCACACAGCTACCACTCTCTGAGTAAAGAAGTTCCCCCTAATATATTCCCGGGTTAGACAGAGTTGACGTGGATAAGCTTTTTCCATTGAGAGTAGGGAAGATTCAAACAAGGGACATGACTTGAGAATTAAGGGACAGAAGTTTAGGGGTAACATTAGGGGGAACTTCTTTACTCAGAGAGTGGTAGCTGTGTGGAATGAGCTTCAAGTGGAAGTGGTGGAGGCTGGGTTTCGATTTTATCCTTTAAAAATAGATTGGATGGGTATATGGACGGGAAAAGGAATGAAGGGTTATGGTCTGAGTGCAGGTAGATGGGACTAGGGGGAAGTATTTATTTATTTTTTTTAAATAAAAAAAATGTTCGGCACGGACTTGAAGGGGCGAGATGGCCTGTTTCCGTGCTGTAATGGTTATATGGTTATAATGTTACCCCTAAACTTCTGTCCCTTAATTCTCAAGTCATGTCCCCTTGTTTGAATCTTCCGTACACTCAATGGGAAAAGCTTATCCACGTCAACTCTGTCTAACCCGCTCCTAATTTTAAAGACCTCTATCAAGTCCCCTCTTAACCTTCTGCGCTCCAAAGAATAAAGACCTAACTTGTTCAACCTTTCTCTGTATCTTAGTTGCTGAAACCCAGGCAACATTCTAGTAAATCTCCTCTGTACTCTCTCTATTTTGTTGACATCCTTCCTATAATTAGGCGACCAAAATTGTACTCCATACTCCAGAATTGGCCTCACCAATGCCTTGTACAATTTTAACATTACATCCCAACTTCTATATTCAATGCTCTGATTTATAAAGGCCAGCACACCAAAAGCTTTCTTTACCACCCTATCTACATAAGATTCCACCTTCAGGGAACTATGTAGTTATTCCTAGATCCCTCTGTTCAACTGCATTCCTCAATTCGCTACCATTTACCATGTACGTCCTATTTTGATTTGTCCTGCCGAGATGTAGCACCTCACATTTGTCAGCATTAAACTCCATCTGCCATCTTTCAGCCCACTCTTCCAAATGGCCTAAATCTCTCTGTAGACTTTGAAAATCTACTTCATTATCCACAACACCACCTATCTTAGTATCATCGGCATACTTACTAATCCAATTTTCCACACCATCATCCAGATCATTGATGTACATGACAAACAACAGTGGACCCAACACAGACCCCTGAGGCACCCCACTAGTCACCGGCCTCCAACCTGACAAACAGCCATCCACCATTACTCTCTGGCATCTCCCATTCAGCCACTGTTGAATCCATCTTGCTACTCCACCATTAATACCCATCAATTGAATCTTCTTAACCAACCTTCCATGAGGAACCTTGTCAAATGCCTTACTGAAGCCCATATAGACAACATCCACTGCTTTACCCTCATCAATTTCCCTAGTAACCTCTTCGAAAAATTCAAGAAGATTAGTCAAGCATGACCTTCCAGGCACAAATCCATGTTGACTGTTCCTAATCAGACCCTGCTTATCCAGATGCTTATATATATTATCTTTAAGTATCCTTTCCATTAATTTGCCCACCACTGACGTCAAACTAACAGGTATATAATTGCTAGGTTTACTCTTAGAACCCTTTTTAAACAACGGAACAACATGCGCAGTACGCCAATCCTCCGGCACTATTCCCGTTTCTAATGACATTTGAAATATTTCTGTCATAGCCCCTGCTATTTCTACACTAACTTCCCTCAATGTCCTAGGGAATATCCTGTCAGGACATGGAGACTTATCCGTTTTCATATTTTTCAAAAGTGTCCGCACCTCCTCTTCTTTGAATCTCACTTTTTCCATTGCTACTCTGCTTGTTTTCCTTACCTCACATAATTCCATATCCTTCTCCTTGGTGAATACCGAAGAAAAGAAATTGTTCAATATCTCCCCCATCTCTTTTGGCTCTGCAGATAGCTGTCCACTCTGACTCTCTAATGGACCAATTTTATTCCTTGTTATCCTTTTGCTATTAATATAGCTGTAGAAACCCTCTGGATTTACTTTCACCTTACTTGCCAAAGCAACCTCACATCTTATTTTAGCTTTTCTAATTTCTTTCTTAATATTCTTTTTACATTCTTTATAGGCAAGGCAAGGCAAGTTTATTTGTATAGCACCTTTCAACCACAAGGTAATTCAAATTGCTTTACATAAAACATTTAAAGCATTTGAAAGAACATATAAAATGACATTTAAATATAAAATGATTATTAGATTATTCAGATAAAATAATTACAAAATTAAAGCAATCAAATAAAATATTTAAAATAGAATAAAACCAGGAATAGAAGTTACAGTGCAGTATAGGTAATTAATAAATTGTATTATTTACTGAAAGGCAGCGGCAAACAGAAAAGTCTTCAGTCTAGATTTAAAAGAGCTGAGAGTTGCAGCAGACCTGCAGTTTTCTGGGAGTTTGTTCCAGATATGTGGTGCATAAAAACTAAATGCTGCCTCTCCATGTTTAGTTCTGACTCTGGGGACACAGAACAGACCTGTCCCAGATGATCTGAGAGGTCTGGGTGGTTCGTAGCTAAGCAGAAGATCAGAAATGTATTTTGGCCCTAAACCATTCAGTGCTTTGTAAACCAACAGTAGTATTTTGAAATCAATTCTTTGACAGACAGGAAGCCAGTGTAAAGACCTCAGAACTGGAGTAATGTGATCTACTTTTTTGGTCTTAGTGAGGACTCGAGCAGCAGCGTTCTGAATTAACTGCAGCTGTCTGATCGACTTTTTAGGGAGACCTGTAAAGACACTGTTACCGTAGTAGAGCCTGCTGAAGATAAATGCATGGACAAGTTTTTCCAAATCCTGCTGAGACATAAGTCCTTTAATCCTTGATATATTCTTTAGGTGATAGTAGGCTGACTTTGTGACTGTTTTTATGTGTCTGTTGAAGTTCAGGTCTGAGTCCATGACTACTCCTAAGTTTCTGGCTTGGTTTGTTGTTTTTAGCATTACCATTTGAAGCTGGGTGCTAACTTTTAATCGTTCTTCCTTGGCTCCAAAAACAATTATTTCATTTTTTTCTTTGTTTAATCGGAGAAAATTCTGGTTCATTCAATCGTTGATTTGCTCAATGCATCTACTCAGTGCTTGTATTGGACTATAGTCTCCTGGTGATATTGTTATGTAGATTTGTGTGTCGTCTGCATAACTATGGTAACATATTTTGATGTTTTTCATGATCTGAGCCAGTGGAAGCATGTAGATGTTAAACAGAAGAGGCCCCAGAATGGAGCCCTGGGGAACTCCACATGTAATCAATTGAATCTTCTTAACCAACCTTCCATGAGGAACCTTGTCAAATGCCTTACTGAAGCCCATATAGACAACATCCACTGCTTTACCCTCATCAATTTCCCTAGTAACCTCTTCGAAAAATTCAAGAAGATTAGTCAAGCATGACCTTCCAGGCACAAATCCATGTTGACTGTTCCTAATCAGACCCTGCTTATCCAGATGCTTATATATATTATCTTTAAGTATCCTTTCCATTAATTTGCCCACCACTGACGTCAAACTAACAGGTATATAATTGCTAGGTTTACTCTTAGAACCCTTTTTAAACAACGGAACAACATGCGCAGTACGCCAATCCTCCGGCACTATTCCCGTTTCTAATGACATTTGAAATATTTCTGTCATAGCCCCTGCTATTTCTACACTAACTTCCCTCAATGTCCTAGGGAATATCCTGTCAGGACATGGAGACTTATCCGTTTTCATATTTTTCAAAAGTGTCCGCACCTCCTCTTCTTTGAATCTCACTTTTTCCATTGCTACTCTGCTTGTTTTCCTTACCTCACATAATTCCATATCCTTCTCCTTGGTGAATACCGAAGAAAAGAAATTGTTCAATATCTCCCCCATCTCTTTTGGCTCTGCAGATAGCTGTCCACTCTGACTCTCTAATGGACCAATTTTATTCCTTGTTATCCTTTTGCTATTAATATAGCTGTAGAAACCCTCTGGATTTACTTTCACCTTACTTGCCAAAGCAACCTCACATCTTATTTTAGCTTTTCTAATTTCTTTCTTAATATTCTTTTTACATTCTTTATAGGCAAGGCAAGGCAAGTTTATTTGTATAGCACCTTTCAACCACAAGGTAATTCAAATTGCTTTACATAAAACATTTAAAGCATTTGAAAGAACATATAAAATGACATTTAAATATAAAATGATTATTAGATTATTCAGATAAAATAATTACAAAATTAAAGCAATCAAATAAAATATTTAAAATAGAATAAAACCAGGAATAGAAGTTACAGTGCAGTATAGGTAATTAATAAATTGTATTATTTACTGAAAGGCAGCGGCAAACAGAAAAGTCTTCAGTCTAGATTTAAAAGAGCTGAGAGTTGCAGCAGACCTGCAGTTTTCTGGGAGTTTGTTCCAGATATGTGGTGCATAAAAACTAAATGCTGCCTCTCCATGTTTAGTTCTGACTCTGGGGACACAGAACAGACCTGTCCCAGATGATCTGAGAGGTCTGGGTGGTTCGTAGCTAAGCAGAAGATCAGAAATGTATTTTGGCCCTAAACCATTCAGTGCTTTGTAAACCAACAGTAGTATTTTGAAATCAATTCTTTGACAGACAGGAAGCCAGTGTAAAGACCTCAGAACTGGAGTAATGTGATCTACTTTTTTGGTCTTAGTGAGGACTCGAGCAGCAGCGTTCTGAATTAACTGCAGCTGTCTGATCGACTTTTTAGGGAGACCTGTAAAGACACTGTTACCGTAGTAGAGCCTGCTGAAGATAAATGCATGGACAAGTTTTTCCAAATCCTGCTGAGACATAAGTCCTTTAATCCTTGATATATTCTTTAGGTGATAGTAGGCTGACTTTGTGACTGTTTTTATGTGTCTGTTGAAGTTCAGGTCTGAGTCCATGACTACTCCTAAGTTTCTGGCTTGGTTTGTTGTTTTTAGCATTACCATTTGAAGCTGGGTGCTAACTTTTAATCGTTCTTCCTTGGCTCCAAAAACAATTATTTCATTTTTTTCTTTGTTTAATCGGAGAAAATTCTGGTTCATTCAATCGTTGATTTGCTCAATGCATCTACTCAGTGCTTGTATTGGACTATAGTCTCCTGGTGATATTGTTATGTAGATTTGTGTGTCGTCTGCATAACTATGGTAACATATTTTGATGTTTTTCATGATCTGAGCCAGTGGAAGCATGTAGATGTTAAACAGAAGAGGCCCCAGAATGGAGCCCTGGGGAACTCCACATGTAATTTTTGCATGCTCAGATGTGTAATTACCTATAGACACAAAGTAGTCCCTGTCCTTCAAGTAGGATTCAAACCATTTTAATGCTGTGCCCGAAAGTCCCACCCAGTTTTCCAGACGGTCTAGTAATATGTTGTGATCGACTGTGTCGAATGCAGCACTGAGATCTAGTAATACTAAGACTGAAATTTTGCCATTGTCTGTGTTTAAGTGAATGTCATTGAAGACCTTAACAAGAGCCGTCTCGGTGCTGTGGTGTGGTCTAAATCCTGACTGGAAGACATCAAAACAGCTGTTCATTAACATGAAATTGTTCAGCTGCTTAAAAACAGCTTTTTCAATGATTTTACTGAGAAATGGGAGGTTTGATATTGGTCTGTAATTGTTCAGTAGTGAAGTGTCTAAGTTCTTCTTTTTTAAGAGAGGCTTGATAACAGCAGTTTTCAGGGCCTGTGGGAAGACACCTGAGAGAAGGGACGTGTTTACAATCTGTAGAAGGTCTGAGGTCATGCAGTTTGATACACCTTTGAAAAGGCCTATCGAGGCAGCAGGAGGAGGATTTCAAATGTTGTATAATGTCCTCCAAGGTTTTATGGTTAATAACATAAAATTGTGTCATGGTATTTGAATTGATTATAAGTGGACACATGGACAACACATGTCCTGCACCTGATGTGGAGGCACTGACTGCTTGCCAAATTTTCTGAATTTTGTCGGTGAAGAAGGAGGCAAATTCATTACAGGCCCTTGTGGAAAGCAGTTCAGGGGCTACTGACACAGGAGAGTTTGTTAGCCTGTCGACAGTAGTAAACAAGGCCCATGCATTATTATTGTTTTTGGCAATGATGTCAGAGAAGAAGGATTGCCTTCCATTTCTCAGTTCCAAGTTGTAGATGCAAAGTCTTTCTTTATAGATGTAAAAGTGAACCTGGAGATTTGTTTTCCGCCACCTACGTTCAGCTTTCCGACACTCTCTTTTTTCAATTTTTACCAATGTGGCGTTTCTCCATGGAGACTTCTTTTTGCCAGGGACCACTTTCACCTTAGTGGGTGCAATGGCATCAATAATATTTGTAATTTTCACATTGAAATTATCGACAAGCTCATTTACTGAGACCCAGGGGAGAGTGGGCGTGGAGGAGAAAGCCTGAATAAATGTTCCACAGGTGTTTTCTGTTATGTACCGTTTTGTGATTACTTTTCTTTGAACATTAGTCTGCACAGAGATAGCACTCTCAAAGAAAACACAGGAATGATCAGAGAGGGCAGCATCAATCACAACAACCTTAGAAATGCTAACACCCTTGGACATGACTAAGTCCAGAGTGTGACCTTTGTTGTGTTTGGGCTCCGTCACATGCTGATTCAGTCCATAGTTATCAATGACACAATACAGTTCTTTAGTCCCTTTGTCATGGAGTTTGTCAACATGAATGTTAAAATCACCAACAATAACTACACAGTCAAAGTCAATACAGATTGTAGACAGTAGTTCAGAAAATTCGTCAAAAAAGGCTGCACAGTATTTAGGTGGCCTGTAGACATTTAGGAACATAACTCGGGAAGAAGAGTTCAACTTAACAGCCACATATTCAAAGGAGGCAAAGTTTCCATAAGATATCTGCTTGCATTGGAGGGAATCATTAAACAGAACAGCCACTCCTCCTCCTTTCTTATGCACTCTGGCCTCACTTATAAAACTGAAGTTGGGAGGAGTTGATTCAATAAGAACAGCAGCACTGTTGTTTTGATCTAACCAGGTTTCAATTAAGAACAATCAAGATCGTGCCTGATAATAAAATCATTGATTAAAAATGTTTTTCCTGCCAAAGACCTGACATTTAATAAAGCTAGGTTTAGTGTGTTAAAATCATTATCTGCTGGCTGTGGCTGATGAGGAATGGGTGCTAAATTCGATAAATTAGCAGAATGAGTTGAGTGCGTCTTGTTTTGCCTTTTTCGTTTACTTATTAAGACTGGAACTGAGCAAGCTACCAGCGTGTTGGGCCCTGACTTATCCTGGAAAAAGTCATGAGTGCAATCTGTCCTGTAGCCTGAGCCCAGCACATATCAGTTAGAGCTTGCTGTATTTTGTACACAAGTAACGGAATGTGCTGTACTGTTATCAGGCTGTGGAGACAGAGGATGATTCTGCCCTCGTTGCAGAGGTGGGGGTGGTGCAGGTCGTTCCTTTGGCGATTTTGCCAGAACTCGATGAAGGGCAGTGGGGCATTTGAGGGACGGAACCTGGGACTAGGGCGGGGTGTGAATTTGGTTCCAGCAATGACCAGCTGTTTCATATGGTCAGTGAACTCCAAGAGAGGGGAAGAGGGGGAAAGGGTGGGTATAGAGAAGGGTGACCTGGATGGGGTTTGGGAAGGGGAGGGAAGTGAATTTGTTGGTAAGGTGGGAGGTGGGGACTCTTCCTCTCTGCGCTGATGTCTGTCATGGCCAAAGCTCTCTTCAGGCGGGGGCTGAACAGGCTCTCTTTCAGGGAGTTTTGTTTTGGCATCTTCATGTTTTGATTCCTCCTGTCTGCTGTCCTTGGCAGAGGGAACAGATGGGTGACGCAGGAGATAAAATAGGTTTGACATGAAAAGTTGTATTCCCAGCCTGTTTAGGCATAGTCCATCTGCTTTAAAAAGATGTCTGCGATCCCAGAGAAAGTTGAAATTGTCAATAAAAGTAACTGAAAGGAGGGCACATGCAGTTGAAAGCCATGTGTTAAGACTCAAAAGTCTTGAAAATTTCTCGACTCCTTTTCCGACCGGCGGCAGTGGCCCACTGATGGACACTTCAATGTTCAGACAGCTGACTATTGTTTAGCTGATCAATAAAGTCTTGCTTCAGTACTTCAGACTGCTGTTTCACAACATCATTTGACCCTATGTGCAATATGATGTATTTCACCGTTGGGTGCTCAGTCACGATATCCATGATTTTTTCTCTCATGTCAGTTACCATGTCCTTGGGGAAGCATAAAACGTTGGTGTTCTTACTGCAAAAGCTTCTCATATCTTTAACAGCAGAGTCACCCACAATCAGAGTCTCAGGCCCAGTCTTTAGCTTTTTCTGTAGCCTTTTACTTTCTGAGTTACTTTCAGCTCCTACCCCATTGTGAGCAGATGAAAAATTATCCAGGTCGTCAGACGGGGATCCAGGATCCTGCAGCAGGGAAGCATATCTGTTCTCCAGATGTACACATTGTTGTTTAGGAGGTTTGTTGTTATTCCTCCCTTTAGCAGCTGTCCAGGGCTCTTTCCTGCTAGGAGCAGGGGTTGAAGAGGCGCTATGCCGGGGTGGTAAAGCAGGCCAGCCAGTCGCATCACAAATCTCACTGCGCTGGGCTCTGCCTGTTAATCGCCCTCGCATTTCCCAGGGAGTTGATTTACTCTTAGGCTTAGCACCAAGAGAGTTCCAGGGATAACTTGTAGATTTATTACCCTGTACAAGGTTCTCCTGTTTCTTTGTAGTGCTAACTAGCCGTGTGTTAGCATTATCTTGTCCACTGTTTTGAGTCCATGGTAAAGTGGTATCATTTCCACATTGTCCATTCACTTCCACATTCACTTCTAACCTGTGCATTTTAGTTTCCAGTACTGCAATCTTCTGTTGAAGTTTGTGGTAGTCATCTGCGGAGAAGGGAGGCATCTTGCTGCTAATTAGCTTTAGCTCCGTGTCAAGTCTCCCCACGTCTCACTTCAGGCTTGTGCGACTGGTAGGCCAAGCTTGCGCTGTACTAAGAAGGTCGTAAATATGTTGAATTATGGCAATAGCCTGCTATCTACAAAAAATGTATATTCCCAGTGATTTATAAGTATCCCGGAGCCGCTGCTCGTAATTTATCACAGAAGAAAAGCAGGAATATCAGCAGAAAATTGCAAGCAGAGGCGAGAGCAAAGAGGAAAAGCGTCTTATACTCCTCAAGCACCTCATTTACTCCATGCTGCCTATAATTATTGTAGATCTCTCTCTTTTTCCGAACCGTGTCCAATTTCCCTTGAAAACCATGTCTCTTTCCAATTTTTACTATTTCCTTTCAACCGAACATGGACATAAAGATTCTGTACTCTTAAAATTTCACCCTTAAATGTCCTCTATTTCTCTTCTACATCCTTCCCATAAAACAACATGTCCCAATTCACTCCTTTTAAATCCTTTCGCATCTCCTCAAAGTGAGCCTTTCTCCAATCAAAAATCTCAACCCTACGTCCCGAGGCTTCTATTTTCCCCAATTCACTGTTGCTTTTATCAAACCCCTCTTAAATTTTCAAATAGATCTCCTGATACTTCCCACATTCCAAGTTGCAGTGAATGGCATATTGATAAGAACCCAAACATAATAGAAACTTCTAATCCACACATCTTCATTAAAATAAAACAGTGCATCCAAAAATGTTCATATTATTCAAAGTATCATTGCCTTGTATGGACAACGCCTTCATTTTTTAAAATGTGGCCTATTAAAACACACTAATAATGCAGTTATTTAAATGTTAATTTGTTTAAATAAAAGTGAAATCAATAATGGATAAGGGAATACAAATCAAGTTACCGAATCATAATAGAAGCCAGTACTGTAATCATAATATAACCCACTACTTTCATCATATGTGAAACCTGTCTGAGACATGGCAGCTTCTGCTGTAGCACGCAAACTCTCGGCCAGGGATGTATTCATTGAGTCCTTGAAAGAAAAAAATAAAATGGCCGTAGATAAATTAACGTACAAAAGATTTTTAAAATTTACTTTCAATATTAACGTTCGATTAGGATTTGGAGAAAGAACAGTAACACTCACTGCTGAAGCAACAATCTACAAAATTAGAAAGATTGCCCCAAATGTTGTGCTCAAAAACCATCTATTTACTCAAGAGGGAAATAGAAAAGCACAGGGATTTGGGGAGAAGGCAGGAGAGGGAGAATTCCTGCAGACAGGTTCTCTGCTGTTTTAAGATTTAGTCGTCAACCCTGTGGTAATGAGTTGAGTGTTTGGGGAAACTGGGCGGTGAATATGTTGTAACAGTCACTGGTGGGGCAGAGGCAACATAAACATAAGATACATTTTAAATATAAATGGAATTAAGTAGCAATTAAGGTCAGTGAAGACAGAAAAGGGTTGAGAGGGACCTTTGTGGGAGAAGTTCAAGTATAAAGGCTTTGATGGAGAGAATGACCGTATCAAGGATAGAAAATATATTAAAAACATAACTTACAGTATGTTGGGAAAATCTTGACAAATTTTGCATAAGTGGTAATTTATTTTTAAACGATACAAATGATTCAATCATTACACTACGAAATGCAATGATTTACCCATTACACATATTTCAATAGCTTAGATACAATAAACCCCAATAATCCACTACTAGACTTTGGCAATTCTATTGTTTTGGCAGAGGTGATGTTTCATGCGTTACCCTGAAATTAACTGGTGCCCCAGATCACATTCTCTCCAAAAAATCATCAGCTACCCAGTCACTGCACTCTGACGGGTCCCGACCTGAAACGCCAGCAGTCTGAAGAACGGTCCGAAGCAAAACGTTGCCTATCCATGTTCTCCACAGATGCTATTTCATCTAATGGGTTATTCCGGCACTGTGTCTCTTTTTCGTACAGCAGCATCTGCAGTTTCTTGTGTCTACAGTCACTGCACTCTCTTGAAACTCATTGGCACCCGTTGTTCCCCACTCCCAAAACTCATCAAATCCACTTTCTTTGTGCGCTCTGAAACTAGTTGGCTCCCACGCTTCCCTGACACTAAGTGGAAACCACTTTATGCAGTCCCTTGAAACTCACTTTAAACTTAATTGTTTGACAGGATGTGACATTTATCATCACATTATGTTATATTATACCATCATAGCCTATCAACAAGCATTACATACCCTTGCATCTTCATCCACATTCTTATGGTCTGTTCCATCTGGTAACGTTGATTTATCCAGATATTCGGTGTACTGATAATTATCTGTCTCAACAATTTCTGAGTACTGGTAGCTGTCTGCCTGTAGTTGTGTTTGAGACTGAACTGGAACAGAATCCGTAACATCCCCTGGCACTCGCCTCCTTTCATTCTCATCATTTTTCAGCTGATAATAAAAATCAATATCTTCTTCTTGGTAGTCTAGAGAACAGAGACAAAGTAATGAGAATTAGGCACTTAGTTTTTTTTTACAATATCTATTTTGTTTGTCATGGTATAAAAATATTTAAAGTGTTTTGCTTCATAATATTTGGTCCGAACATGTGGTAATATTTCAAAAACATCTGGCAAGGCAATAAACGTCATCCTTTTGCACTTTCAGAAGAAACTGCGAACTAATGTTGCCCATCATCTAGAGGATTTCTACAAGTGAAATGTTTTCCTCACAAAAACTAAGAACGTTGCAAATGAAAATTTGCAGGATGGAGGGGAGATGCAAACAAGGGGAGATGCAATGAGACCTGGGTGTCATGGTACACCAGTCATTGAAAGTAGGCATGCAGGTGCAGTAGGCAGTGAAGAAAGCGAATGGTATGTTAGCATTCATAGCAAAAGGATTTGAGTATAGGAGCAGGGAGGTTCTACTGCAGTTGTACAGGGTCTTGGTGAGACCACACCTGGAGTATTGCGTACAGTTTTGGTCTCCTAATCTGAGGAAAGACATTCTTGCCATAGAGGGAGTACAGAGAAGGTTCACCAGACTGATTCCTGGGATGTCAGGACTTTCATATGAAGAAAGACTGGATAGACTCGGCTTGTACTCACTAGAATTTAGAAGATTGAGGGGGGATCTTATAGAAACGTACAAAATTCTTAAGGGGTTGGACAGGCTAGATGCAGGAAGATTGTTCCCGATGTTGGGGAAGTCCAGAACAAGGGTTCACAGTTTAAGGATAAGGGGGAAGTCTTTTAGGACCGAGATGAGAAAAAAAAAATTCACACAGAGAGTGGTGCATCTGTGGAATTCTCTGCCACAGAAGGTAGTTGAGGCCAGTTCATTGGCTATATTTAAGAGGGTGTTAGATGTGGCCCTTGTGGCTAAAGGGATCAGGGGGTATGGAGAGAAGGCAGGTACAGGATACTGAATTGGATGATCAGCCATGATCATATTGAATGGCGGTGCAGGCTCGAAGGGCCGAATGGCCTACTCCTGCACCTATTTTCTATGTTTCTATTAAAATTACTCCCAGCAGTAAATTATTTGACATGTTTACATCCATGAGCCAAATGTTTCCACATACCTGTGTGTTCATGTGTGAGGCAATGGTCTGTCTGAACTTCAACGTCAACTCTGTTACTTTCTTTATTTCTTTCATGCGGTTTTTCACTGAGATCTTTAATCTGAAAATATATAACAAGTTTCAAATTTTTGATTATCACAAATGAAAAATCTACTTTCAAATCACCGTAACAATTACCCATC
This sequence comes from Malacoraja senta, assembly GCA_038087875.1. Classification (NCBI taxonomy): domain Eukaryota; kingdom Metazoa; phylum Chordata; class Chondrichthyes; order Rajiformes; family Rajidae; genus Malacoraja; species Malacoraja senta. The sequence goes on along the minus strand of CM075977.1, from coordinate 216,221,079 downwards.
CTATTTAATGCCATGAATGTGGAATTAGAAATGTAGAACTCAGAGACTATTGAAATTATAAAATGGTTAATGCTACTACATGATTTGTCTCTCACTCTTATCTTACTTAACCAGCAGAACTTCCTTTTCACTTTAGCTCATGTACACAACTACATAGTCGTTAAATATTTTAGTTTTAGAGTATTAGAGAACACTAAGTTCCCCCAGCAGTGTATTTTTTACACCGGTTTCACTGCAAAGTTTATTCAAGGTATGCACATCATGAAGATTTCATTTAGCAATCCAGATGATGGCTCTCAACATAAAACCTAGATTATCCACTTCCCTGCACAGATGCCGAGTTCCTCCAGCAGTTTGTTTTATGGTCCAGATCGCCAAATAGTGGGGGGGGGGTGACAAATTGGAAATACAAGGATAGAGTTAAAGGGAAAGAGAGTATAGGAAAAGTTAAGACACCAGAAATAACAGGACAGAAATCTCACAAAGGGTTAGGAGAGTACGGCTAAGTGAAATAGGAATCGATGTGAAAGGTGAGGTGAGTAATGGATTAAAAGTATTATATATGAATGCGTAAAGTATAAGAAGTAATGTGGATGAGCTTGAGGCTCAGTTAGAGATCGGTAGGTATGACATTGCGGGGATTACAGAGACGTGGCTGCAGGAGAATCGGGACTGGGAACTGAATATTCAGGGTTATACGTCCTATAGAAATGACAGGCAGGTGGGCAGAGGAGGTGGGGTAGCTCTGTTGGTGAGGGATTAAATTCAGTCCCTTGCGAGGGGGACATAGGGACTGACGATGTAGAGTCGCTGTGGATAGAATTGAGGAATTGTAAAGGTAAGAAGGCACTAATGGGAGTTATCTACAGGCCCCCAAACAATAGCCTGGATAAAGGGTGCAAATTGCAGCAGGAGTTAAAATTGGCATGTAACAAAATGTACATGTAAATTGGCATGTAGCAAAAATTGGCATGTAACAAATGCCACTGTGGTTATGGGAGATTTCAATATGCAGGTAGACATGGGAAATCAGATTGGTTCTGGACCCCAAGAAAGAGAGTTTGTAGAGTGCCTCCGAGATGGATTCTTAGAGCAGCTTAGACAATAGACAATAGGTGCAGGAGTAGGCCATTCGGTCCTTCGAGCCAGCACAGCCATTCAATGTGATCATGGCTGATCATCCCCAATCAGTACCCCGTTCCTGCCTTCTCCCCATATCCCCTGACTCCACTATTTTTAAGAGCCCTATCTAGCTCTCTCTTGAAAGCATCCAGAGAACCTGCCTCCACTTCCCTCTGAGGCAGAGAATTCCACAGACTCACCACTCTCTGTGAGAAAAAGTGTTTCCTCGTCTCCGTTCTAAATGGCTTACTCCTTATTCTTAAACTGTGGCCCCTGGTTCTGGACTCCCCCAACATCGGGAACATGTTTCCTGCCTCTAGCGTGTCCAAGCCCGTAACAATCTTATATGTACTGGAGCCTAGCAGAGCGAAAGCAATTCTGGATTTAGTGTTGTCCAATGAACCAGACAACAAGGGGGCTCAAGGTCAAGGAACCGCCAGGAGGTAGTGACCATAATATGATAAGTTTTAATCTGCAATTTTAGAAGAAGGTTAAATTAGAAGTGTCAGTGTTGCAGTTGAACAAATGGGATTATGAAGGCATGAGAGAGGAGTTGGCCAAGGTCGACTGAAAAAGATCCTAGCAGGAATGACGGTGAAACAGCAATGGCAGGAATTTCTGGGCATAATCCAGAAGATGCAGGCTCATTTCTTTCCAAATTAAAGAAAGAATATAAGGGGAGTAGGAGGCAACCTTGGCTGACAAGAGAAGTTAGGGATGGAATAAAACTGAAAGAAGATGAATAACATAGCAAAGAGTAGCGGGAAGCCAGGGGATTGGGAAACTTTCATAGGACAAGAGAAGGTAACAAAAAGGGCAGTACGGGGTGAAAAGATGAAGTACGAGGGTAAGCTGCCAAGAATATAAAGAAGGATAGCAAAAAGGTTCTTTAGGTATGTTAAGAGAAAAAGATTAGAGACAAATGTAGGTCCCTTGAAGGCAGAAACAGGTGAAATTATTATGGGGAACAAGGAAAGGGCAGAAGAGTTGAACAGGTACTTTGGTTCTGTCTTCACTAAGGAAGACACAAACAATCTCCCAGATGTACTAGAGGACAGAGGATCTAGGGAGACAGAGGAACTGAAAGAAATTTGCATTAGGCGAGAAATAGTATTGGGTAGACTGATGGGACTGAAGGCTGATAAATCCCCAGGGCCTGATGGTCTGCATCCCAGGGTACTCAAGGAGGTGGCTCTAGAAAAGTCGTGGACGTATTGGTGATCATTTTCCAATGTTCTATAGATTCAGGATCAGTTCCTGTGGATTGGAGGGTAGCTAATGTTATCCCACTTTTCAAGAAAGGAGCGAGATAAAATGGGGAATTATAGACCAGTTACTGACATCGGTGGTGGGGAAGATGCTGGAGTCAATTATTAAAGAAGTAATAACGGCGCATTTGGATAGCAGTAAAAGGATTGGTCCAAGTCAGCATGGATTTATGAAGGGGAAATTCTGCTTGACTAATCTACTGGAATTTTTTGAGGATGTGACAAGTAAAATGGTGTAGTGTATCTGGACTTTCAGAAAGCCTTCGATAAGGTCCCGCACAGGAGATTAGTGTGCAAAATTCGAGCACATGGTTTTGGGGGTAGGGTATTGACATGGATAGAGAATTGGTTGGCAGACAGGAAACAAAGAGTAGAAATAAACGGGTCCTTGTCAGAACGGCAGGCAGTGGCGAGTGGAGTGCCGCAAGGGTCGGTGCTGGGGCCATAATATTTACAATATATATTAATGATTTTGATGATGGAATTAAAAGTAACACTAGCACATTTGCAGATGACACAAAGCTGGGTGGCAGTGTGAACTGCGAAGAGGATGCTAGGAGATTGCAGGGTGACTTGGACATGTTGAGTGAGTGGGCAGATGCATGGCAGATGCAGTATAATGTAGATAAATGTGAGGTTATCCACTTTGGCGGCAAGAACAAGGAGGCAGATTATTCTCTCAATGTTGTCAGATTAGGGAAAAGGAAAGCGCAACGAGACTTGGGTGTCCTTGTACACCAGTCTCTGAAATTAAACATGCAGGTACTGCAGGCAGTGAAGAAAGCTAATGGCATATTGGCCGTCATAACGAGAGGATTTGAGTATAGGAGTAAAGAGGTCCTTATGCAGTTGTACAGGGCCCTGGTGAGACCACATCTGGAGTTTTGTGTGCAGTTTTGGTCTCCTAATTTGAGAAAGAACATCCTTGCGATTGAGGCAGTGCAGCGTAGGTTCACGAGGTTAATCCCTGGGATGGCGGGACTGTCATATGAGGAAAGATTGGAAAGACTGGGCTTGAATTCACTGGAATTTAGGATGAGAGGGAATCTAATAAAAATGTATAAATTTATAAAAGGACTAGACAAGCTAGATGCAGGAAAAATGTTCCCAATGTTGGGTGAGTCCAGAACTAGGGGCCACAGTCTAAGAATAAAGGGGAGGCCATTTAAAACAGATGAAAAAAAATGTTTTCATCCAGTTGTGAATTTGTGGAATTCTCTGCCACAGAGGGCAGTGGAGGCCAATTCACTGGATGAATTTAAAAGAGAGTTAGATAGAGCTCTAGGGGCAGCGCAATCAAGAGATATGGGGAGAAGGCAGGCACGGGTTACTGATGGTGGATGATCAGCCATGATCACAATGAATGGCAGTGCTGGCTCGAAGGGCCAAATGGCCTCATCCTGCACCTATTTTCTATGTTTCTATGCATCATCTAGTGTGGGAAGGAACTGCAGATGCTGGTTTAAACTGAAGATACACACAGAAAGATGGCGTAACTCAACGGGACAGGCAGCATCTCTGAAAAGAGAGAATGGGTGACGTTTCAGGTCAAGATCAAGAAGGGTCTTGACCCGAAACATCCCCCATTGCTTCTCTCCAGAGATGCTGCCTGTCCCGCTGAGTTACTCCAGCTTTTTGTGTCTGCATCTTCTGCAGCCTCTTTTCTCGCACTCTCTCTCATGCATCATCGATACTTTTTTTCCTTTTATCCCCTCTCCAAATGATAACACCAGGCCAATTTTAGATAACCTCTACCATCCCCCCCCCCCCTACTGTGCCTTACCTGGACTCACAACTACTTCTACCCTTTCCCTCCTCCCATATTCCTTCCTCTGAAAGTGGAAAGTCACTGATAATTATCAGATTCCAAACAGATATTTATAATGTGTCATAATATCCATAAAATACATGATTGGTATATTTTGACATGCTCCATTCTATATAGGCCTTGGGCCGAACATCGAAAATGTGTCTAGAATGTAACTTTCGTGACCCATGTCTGGTAGCTACTTGAAATTTGGCACAGATTTAGATAAAATATCATTGAGGAGGAATTCATAACTCGTCCATGCAAAATGTTGCACACTAATTAATTAAGCTAATTAGAAAAAGTAACAGCGCCCTCTTCTGCTCAATAATAGGTAGCTGTATATAACTCTATGGGGAGCTGTGGTAGCGCCGAGACTCGAATGGGAACATTGAATACTATTACGCCAATTACATGGGACGGGTAACTCTTCACCGCAGGAATTTCAGTCTTTTAATCCGTGATCTACGGGGAGAGGACGCTGGTGAATATGAGGTGACTTTTGGAACAAGTTCAGCTGGTGAAACTCAGGGAAGAGTCCGACTGGAGGTGTACGGTGAGTGAGATTGCCACAAAGGTCCCGGGTTTCACTGGCTCCTGAATCCGCCTAATTAATGGGTGAGGACAGATCCTGTGCATTCCCCAGGTTACTGAACCCCACTGACTGCCAGTTTCTTTCCTCTGGTAGACACACTTGCTGGAGTAACTCAGCGGGTCAAGCAGCATCCCTGGAGAAAATGGCGTCGACATTTCAGGTCCAGACCCTTCTTCAGTTTACCAGTGGGGGGAGAGAGAAACAAAAGATATCTTTGTCTCTCAGTCTGAAGAAGGGACTCGACCCAAAACATCACCTATTCCTTTCCTCCAGAGATGCTGCCCGTCCTGCTGAGTTACTCCAGCATCGTGCGTCTACCAGAGGAAAGTAACTTTGTTTTAGGTACTTTGCACGAACCAGTGTCCAGGATCGTTGGACTGGATCTGGATGAGTAAGTACATTTGTGAGTAAGTACACTGTTCAGTAAGTCTTAGTGGCCTCAATCACCGCCTGACCTCGGGCTGTCTCCCAACCCATCTCGGAGAATGAAGCACAATCCGTGGTACATTTTGGGGTCATGGTGAGGCGTATTTCCTCTCTGTATCCCCTCTCACTGCATTGCCGTGAACCTGTTGATTAAAATTGATCCAACCACAGCGCTCACTGTAACTAAAATGAACAGGCAGACCTTTCTCATCCCTACGCTAATTGATGAGATGTGTTGTATTCCTCGCTCCCGGGTTTATATCAATTCAAACTTGGACACACTAAACAGCAAAAGTAAACTGTACATAATCATTTATTTTCCCAATCTTTTGGTTTAGATTTCATATGTGGGTATGTCATGAATGGCTAGTTTAGAAACAGAAACATAACATTTTTATTTGTTTATATCAGTACACACGATGTACGAAAGAAAACACTACAATCTCACAATAATAATCATGTCTTGGACCGGTATCCTTTTTGGAGAACATTGTTACTTTAGTACAGTTTGGTATTCAAAGTATTCTGATCCAGAGTCTTCCTCAAAGTTGAACTCTTTCAAGCGTATGCATGCACAATAATCTGCAGTTCAATATCTTGCAAAAACTAGATGACAACTTGCTGAAAGTTCACAGGAATCATCAATCATACTGTCATGGTTTATTATAGTGTACGATAATTATGTGAGGTTATTTGTATTATTGTTTTGACAGTTAAAACCTCTTGCATTAACCTTCCTCTCGGCCATGATCCCAGTGTGCTCCCTGCCTAGCTAGCCTGAAACAAAGCGCGTGATTGGTCAATTGGCGTCTGACTCAATGCCAAACGTGCTTTGATTGGACAATTACTATTCGGAAAATTTGAGTTTTTTTCCATATTTAAAAAATAAGTGCACGCTTTTTTCTTGACGAGTTTCAGATATTTCTATATTTTTGCACAATTTGTTATAAATACAGGTAGATATGGGATGTGGGTCACGAAATGAAACGAAAAAGCATCTCGGCCCACGGTCTAACAGCAAATGCCACTTGAATTTTATATTTTTAATCTCTAATGCACATCTGTAAACTTGAGTTTTGTAGCACTAGTCTCTTTGGATATTTAGTTTACCTGCTTGTACAGCTCTTCATTGCAACTCTTTGTGTCTTTGTACAGGACTTCAGTATGATTTAACTCTTTCTGCAACACCAAAAGCTGATTTCTACAAGATGTTAATTCTTCCTCCAGGTTTATGACTTTCTGTTTTAAATCACACAGCTCAGAGTTACGATCTGATTGCTGATCCCCGTCCGCTGTCGCCATCTTAAAACCGTCACCTGCAGCAAAGCAGAGCAGAGCATTCAGTTTAGTTTATTGTCACGTGTACTGAGGTACAGTGAAAAGCTTTTGTTGTGTTCTATCCTGTCAGCGGAAAGACAATACATGATTACAATCGAGCCATTTACAATGTGTAGATATATAAGGGAATAACGTTTAGTACAAGGTAAAGCCAGCAAAGTCCGATCAAGGATTGCCAGATGGTCTCCAGTGAGGTAGATAGTTCAGGACTGCTCTCTGGCTGTGGTAGGATGATTCAGTTGCCTGGTAACTGGGAAGAAACTGTCACTGAATTTGGAGGTGTGCATTTTCACACTTCTATACCTTTTGCCTAATGGGAGTGGGGAGAAGAGGGAGTGGCCAGGGTGCGATTCATAGAAACATAAAATAGTTGCAGTAGCAGGCCATTAGGCCCTTCGAGCCAGCACCGCCATTCAATATGATCATGGCTGATCATCTAAAATCAGTCGCCCATTCCTGCTCTTTCCCCCTATCCCTTGATTCCTTTAGCCCTCAGAGCTATTTCTAACTCTCTTGAATACATCCAGTGAATTGACCTCCACTGCCTGCTGTGGCAGATTCACAACTCTCTGGGTGAAAATATTTTTCCTCATCTCAGTTCTAAATGGCTTACTCTTTATTCTTAAATTGTGACCTCTGATTTTGGACTACCCCAACATCGGGAACATTTTTCCTGCATCTAGCCTGTCCAATCCTTTAAGAATTTTATATGTTTCTATAAGATCTCCTAAATTCCAGTGAATGCAAGCCCAGTCAACCCTTTCTTTCATCATCCTTGATTATGCTGCCGGCCTTGCCGAGGCAGCGTAAGGTATAAATGGAGTCAATGGAAAGGAGGTTGGTTTGTGTGATGATCTGGGCTGCGTCCACAATTCACTGCAGTCATTCTTTCAGTCAAAGTATGACAAATACTATATATCTTTGGAGAATATACGTGCGCACTTCATAGATTGAATAGACGTATCTATTCCAATCTATCCCTCTCATGATTTTACGTACAGCATCTTTGGAGAATATACGTACACACACACACACACACACACATATATATATATATATATGGATATATCCATAGGCAGGATCTCTGGCGAACATAGATAGGCAATGGGACCTTTCTTCAGACATATTTGTTGCAATTAACGAGGCATCACCCACTATGTAAAATTGAGACGCTGCGATATTTGCCATTACCTGTCACCCAGCATGTCTCCTCCTCCTTTTCGTTTGTAATCCACACTATAGAGCGTGCCAAAGACGGCCGTCTCTCGCAGTATCCATCTATCTATTTCCCTCTCTCTGTCTCTTCTCCTCTCACTTACCATGAAACCAACGTTAAAGGCCGAGATCCCAGTCTCTGCACCTTAAGGTGAGGATTGGCCCTGGCCTCACATGGCAGACCTAGAAAAGCAAATAGATCACGTTACTGCCCGGCACGCACTCATATCCGACCCACGGAAAAAGTTATTTCGCGTTTTGTGAACGGCAAATGCAACTGCTGTCAAGCTGCTGTACTTTGCAACCACTCCGCCGCCCGCCATCTTTGCAGCTACTCCCCCGCGCGTCCGCAGCTGCAGCGTCCGCTCGCGGGGGGCGCGCACGGCGGGTTCACGCAGCGTCCTCTCGCGGGGGCGGGGGGGGGGGGCGCGCACGGCGGGTTCACGCAGCGTCCGCTCGCGGAGGGGGGGGGGGGCGCGCGCGCGGCGGGTTCACGCAGCGTCCGCTCGCGGGCGCGCTCCATCTCCAGGACTGCTGCAGGTCGACAGCCTGAAAAGAGGTTGTCGCGTCGTGATGCGTGGTGACGCATGTAGTCGCCAGTGGAGTTCGGAATGTTCAAAATCCAGGGGCGACATCTGGGTGTCTCATCATGTCGTGCGCCCTGTGACACGCTGACGTATGCTGTCCTGTGGGTGACGCCCGGTTAGGGTTAGAGTTGGGGTTAGGGACCACAGATGGGCTGTAAAATATTCTTCCTTCAATGCATGGATTTTAAACATTAATATATTTTAAATTAATACAATAAAATCAATTGTGCAAATGAAAAGGTGTCTGAGCCGACCCGAAACGTTGCCTATTTCCTTCGCTCCATAGATGCTGCCTCACCCGCTGAGTTTCTCCAGCATTTTTGTCTACCTTCGATTTTTCCAACATCTGCAGTTCCTTCTTAAACAGATGTCTGAGTTGTTCAGTTTTATTTACAATGTCACCTCTTTCAGACTGAAGAAGGGTCTCGACCCGAAACATCACCCATTGCTTCTCTCCAGAGATGCTGCCAGTCCCGCTGTGTTACTCCAGCATTTTGTGTCTATCTTCAAATGACGTCACGCGCTCCAGACGGCTGTGCGGATGCATGAAGTCGCGCGCGACCTTCGCGGGATCTTCGCGCCTCAACGCGACCACGAGGTCGCGTAATTAGCGTGCCAAGGACACGTAAGTGGGACACGGGCTTAACTTTTCACAGGGATGGATTCAGTGAGTGTAGACTGAACTCCCCTCTCCCCTCCACCCCCGTCTTCCCCTCTCCCGCTCCCATCCCTCCTTCTCCACTCCCCTCTCCCCCCCCTTCTTCCATTCCCCCCTCTTCCTCCCTTCTCCCCATTCCACTCTACCCCCCTTCTCCACTCCCTCCCCTGCTCATATCCCCTTCTCCCCCTCTCCCTCCCTTCTCCCATTCTTCAAACCCTCACCCAATAGTACTGCACAAAGGCCACATCATCTGTTTTAGTAACATTGACTATGGGATAAATGCAGACTTTGGGAACAACACCCCCCCCCCCACCTCCCCCCGTTGGGTGGCACTGGTACATTGACAACATTGCCTGTACCCAGTTGAAAAGCCCGCTGCCTCTGGGGGTTTGGAGAGACCATTGGAAGAGAGATCTGCTTCTGGGACAACTCGTGGCCAACAGTTTAGTTCCCATGAGGAGCAGGCAGAACATTGGGGGTTTGAGTCCAACCCCTGGGGCCCCTGTGTCACATTTAGTTCAGAGATACAGTGCCCTTCGGCCCAGCGAGTCCGCACCGACCAGCGATCCCCGCACACTATCCCACACACACTAGGGACAATGTATACTTATCCCAAGCCTATCAACCTAGAGTTAAGGTTAGGGTTAGGGCTAGGGCTAGGGCTAGGGTTAGGGCTAGGGCTAGGGTTAGGGCTAGGGCTAGGGTTAGGGCTAGGGCTAGGGTTAGGGTTAGGGTTTCCTCCCACACTCCAAAAACACACATGCTTGTATAAATTGTCCCTAGCGTGTGTGGGATAGTGTGCGGGGGATCGCTGGTCGCAGGCTGGGTCCACAAACGGGGGGCGTCGGGGAAAGTGGGGGGAGCGGGTGGGGTTTGGAGAATGGGAGGTAAAGGCGGAGAAGGGGATGTGAGGGGAGGGGGGGAGACAAGTTGAGCGGGGAGAAGGGAGGAAGCGGGGGGGAGGGAAGAAGCGGGGGGGTGGGAGAGGGGAGGGGGGAAGGGTAAGGATGGTGGAGAAGGAGGGATGGGGCGGGAGGGGGGAAGAGGGGGATGGAGGGGAGAGGGATCATCTTTTCACTTGGACAATTGATTTTATTGTATTAATTTTAATATATTAATGTTTAAAATCCATGCATTGAAGGAAGAATATTTTACAGCCAATCTGTGGTCCCTAACCCTAACCCTAACCCTGACCCCCTCCCCTCTCCCCCCCCCCCCCCCCCCGCTTCTTCCCTTTGGTTTACGAGGTGAAATACAAAATAAGTCAAAGGGCTTATTTTGCAGGGTGGATATGGTTGCAATGGTTTACTTTGCATAATCGGCGCAAGTCATAGTCATAGAGTGATACAGTGTGGAAACAGGCCTTTCAGCCCAACATCCCATCTACACTTAGTCCCACCTGCCTGTGTTTGGCCCATTTCCCTCAAATCTATCCTATCCATTTACCTGTCTAATTGTTTCTTAATGATTGAGATAGTCCCAGCCTCAACTACCTCTTCTGGCAGCCCATTCCATATACCCCACTACCCTTTGTGTGGAAAATGTATCCCTCAGATTCCTATTAAATCTTTCCCCCTTGACCTTAAACCTATGTCTCCTGGTTCTCGATTTCCCTACTCTGGGCAAGAGACTCTACGTCTATCCAATCTATTCCAATGATTATATACAACTTTACAAGATTACTCCTCATCCTCCTGCGCTCCAAGGAATAGAGTCCCAGCCTGCTCAACCCCTCCCTATAGCTCAGACCCTCAAGTCCTGGCAATATCCTTGTAAATGTTCTCTGTACCCTGAAGAAGGGTCTGAAGTCTGAAGAAGGGTCTCGACCCGAAATGTCACCCATTCCTTTCTCTCCAGAGATGCTGACTGACCAGCTGAGTCACTCCAGCATTTTGTGTCTACCTTTGATTTAAACCAGCATCTGCAGTTCTTTCCTGCACACTCCTCTGTACCCTTTCCAGCTTGACAACATATTTCCTATAACATGGCGACCAGAACTGAACACAATACACAAGAGTTTGAGCTGCAATGGAGAGCAAAGTGGAAAGTCAGTCATAATTATCAGCTTCCAAACAAATAATTATAATGTCTTAATATCCATAAAATAATATATATATCATCAGCATACTTTCATATGCATCATTCAGATTGTAACAGATTCCACTATAATTGTATATTTTCAAGATCTAATACGCATCTGTAAACTTGAGTGTTGTGGCAAAATACCTTTAAGTTGCCGATTATTTGGGTGAAATTTGGTAAAGTATTAAAGGTCCTACACACAAGTCAAGTCAAGTCAACTTTATTTGTCACATACACATACAAGATGTGCAGTGAAATGAAAGTGACAATGCCTGCGGACTGTCTGTGCAAATACAACAGAACAGAACAGAACCAGTATTTACATTTTAGAAAAAAAAACACAACAGTAAATTAGTCAGTAAATAGACGGGAACAGGAACAGCATACTTAAAGATAATATATATAAGCATCTGGATAAGCAGGGTCTGATTAGGAACAGTCAACATGGATTTGTGCCTGGAAGGTCATGCTTGACTAATCTTCTTGAATTTTTCGAAGAGGTTACTAGGGAAATTGATGAGGGTAAAGCAGTGGATGTTGTCTATATGGACTTCAGTAAGGCCTTTGACAAGGTTCCTCATGGAAGGTTGGTTAAGAAGATTCAATTGTTGGGTATTAATGGTGGAGTAGCAAGATGGATTCAACAGTGGCTGAATGGGAGATGCCAGAGAGTAATGGTGGATGGCTGTTTGTCAGGTTGGAGGCCGGTGACTAGTGGGGTGCCTCAGGGGTCTGTGTTGGGTCCACTGTTGTTTGTCATGTACATCAATGATCTGGATGAAGGTGTGGAAAATTGGATTAGTAAGTATGCAGATGATACTAAGATAGGTGGTGTTGTGGATAATGAAGTAGATTTTCAAAGTCTACAGAGAGATTTAGGCCATTTGGAAGAGTGGGCTGAAAGATGGCAGATGGAGTTTAATGCTGACAAATGTGAGGTGCTACATCTTGGCAGGACAAATCAAAATAGGACGTACATGGTAAATGGTAGCGAATTGAGGAATGCAGTTGAACAGGGATCTAGGAATAACTGTGCATAGTTCCCTGAAGGTGGAATCTCATGTAGATAGGGTGGTAAAGAAAGCTTTTGGTGTGCTGGCCTTTATAAATCAGAGCATTGAATATAGAAGTTGGGATGTAATGTTAAAATTGTACAAGGCATTAGTGAGGCCAATTCTGGAGTATGGAGTACAATTTTGGTCACCTAATTATAGGAAGGATGTCAACAAAATAGAGAGAGTACAGAGGAGATTTACTAGAATGTTGCCTGGCTTTCAGCAACTAAGTTACAGAGAAAGGTTGAACAAGTTAGGTCTTTATTCTTTGGAGCGCAGAAGGTTAAGAGGGGACTTGATAGAGGTCTTTAAAATTATGAGCGGGTTAGACAGAGTGGACGTGGATAAGCTTTTCCCATTGAGAGTAGGGAAGATTCAAACAAGGGGACATGACTTGAGAATTAAGGGACAGAAGTTTAGGGGGAACATTAGGGGGAACTTCTTTACTCAGAGAGTGGTAGCTGTGTGGAATGAGCTTCCAGTGGAAGTGGTGGAGGCAGGTTCGATGTTATCCTTTAAAAATAGATTGGATAGGTATATGGACGGGAAAGGAATGGAGGGTTCTGGTCTGAGTGCAGGTAGATGGGACTAGGGGGAAGTATTTATTTTTAATTTAAAAAAAAACATTTTTTAAAATGTTCGGCATGGACTTGAAGGGCCGAGATGGCCTGTTTCCGTGCTGTTATGGTAATATGGTTATATGGTTATATGGTGCAACTTAGGTGGGGGACACCTATGCTCAGTCTGCCTGGACCTACCTGATCTCCCAGTTGTCAAACACTTTAATTCTCCGTCCCATTCCCACACTGACCTTTCTGTCCTAGGCCTCCTCCATTGCCAGAGTGAGGCGAATCACAAATTGGAGGAACAGCATCTCATATTTCCCTTGGGAACTTACAGTACAACCCAGTGGTATGATGTATTTATTGATTTCCCTAACTTCAAGTAAATCCCTGCGCTCTCTCTCCATCCCTCCCCCACCCAAGTCACAGCAGGTTCCCGTTCTCACTGAGCAAACAGTGGCCTGTTTCCTTTATCATTGTTCCTTTTTGCCATATCTTTCATTCATTTGTTCTATATCTCTGTACATCACTGTCTATATATCTCGTTTCCCTTTCCCAAGACTATTCCGAAGATGGGTCTTGACCTGAAACGTCACCCATTCCTTCTCTCCAGAGGATGCCTGACCTGCTGAGTTATTTCAGCATTTTTTGTCTTCAGTTTAATCCACCATCTGCAGTTCCTACACAATGGCCCTATACGTTTTGTCCGCTCCACTGCAAAATCTCCTCAAGGTATGCTATCTTTGAAAAAGTCCTCTGATGAGAGTTCTGCTGCACCCTCTTTTGCTGCACCCCCTCTGTTTCTATATCACCGTCTATATCTCTCGTTTCCCTTTCCCCTTATTCTCAGTCTGAAGAAGAGTCCCGAAACATCACCTATTCCTTTTCTCCAAAGATGCTGCCTGTCCTGCTGAGTTACTCCAGATTGTTGTGTCTATCTATGGTTCAATGGTACATTTTGTCACATGTATCTAAAACCGTTGAAATTCTTTGTTTGCATACAATTCAGTAAAATTATACTATACTTTTACTGTTTGATATTACTTTACTGCTCGTTTCGAGACGGGCAACACCACCCCAGGTCTGCCAGATATCGACAATACCGTCAGCGGGCTGGCTATCGAAGTTGAAGGGAGGATTGTGCACACATTCTCGCTGTCCGAGCACGATGTAAGGAGGGCTCTGACACGGGTGAACACGAGGAAAGCTGCAGGCCCCGATGGCATCTCGGGGCGAGTACTTAAGTCCTGTGCTACGCAGCTAGATCCGGTGTTCACTACAATATTCAACCTCTCCCTGGACAGGTCCGTGGTCCCTGCCTGCTTCAAAAAATCCATCATTGTACCGGTACCTAAAAATGCCTCCCCAGCCTGTCTGAATGACTACCGTCCGGTGGCCCTCACCTCGGTAGTCATGAAATGCTTTGAGAGGCTGGTGAAGAAACACATCTGCGCCTTCCTCCCTCGCAACATGGACCCGTTACAATTCGCATACCGTCCGAACAGATCCACAGACGATGAGGTCTCCCAGGTTTCTCTCATCTTGACAGCCAGAAGGGGGGCTACGTGAGGATGCTGTTCATAGACTTCAGTTCAGCCTTCAACACGATAGTCCCCACCAGACTGGCCGAGAAGCTACTGGAATTAGGGCTCAACACCCCCCTGTGTGCCTGGACCCTGGACTTTCTCACCGCCAGGCCCCAGGTAGTCAAGATGGGAGGGAATACATTGAAGTCCCTCACCCTGAGCACAGGATCCCCCCCCAGGGTTGCGTCCTCAGCCCCCTATTGTACTCCCTGTACACACATGACTGTGTGGCTAGGTTCAGCTCCAACTCGATAATCAAGTTTGCTGATGACACTGTGGTGGTGGGCCTGATCTCAGACAACGATGAGAAGGCCTACCGGGTGGAGGTGGCTGATCTGGCACTCTGGTGTCAGGACAACAGCCTCCTCTTGAACATCAAAAAAATTAAGGAGCTGATCGTGGACTTTAGGAGGGCACAACATCCGAGGACGTACACACCATTGAGGATAAATGGGGTTACTGTGGATAGGGTGAGCTGTTTTAAATACCTGGGAATCCACATCTCTGAGGATATGACATGGACATCACACGCCGCAGCACTCGTGAGTAAGGCAAGGCAGCGCCTTTACCACCTCAGGCAATTGAGGAAATTCAGAGTGTCTCCGAAGATCCTCCAGTGCTTCTACTCAGCGGCTGTGGAAAGCATCTTGTCCGGAAATATTACAATCTGGTTTGGGAATTGCTCTGCCCAGGACAAGAAGGCTCTGCAGAGGGTAGTGCGTTCGGCCGAACGCACAATGGGAACTACACTCGCCCCTCTGCAGGAACTATACATCAGGAGGTGCAACACCAGAGCCAATAAGATCATGGGAGACCCCTTCCACCCCTGTAACGGACTGTTCCAGCTGCTACGGTCAGGCAAACGCCTCCGTTGCCATGCTGTGAGAACAGAGAGGTTGAGAAGGAGTTTCTTCCCAGAGGCCATTAGGACTGTAAACTCCTATCTCACCAGGGACTACCTTTACTGTACCACTCTACTGCTTTTTAAAAATTGCTGTTTTTTGTTTTTCCCCTGTTTTTTTCCCCCTTTTTCCTTCCGCCCACAATATTTAATATGTAAAAGAATATGTTTCTATTCTTCCATTCTGTTGTAGTTTGTTTGTTTTTTTGTTTTTTTTGCACAAAGTCCGCGAGCATTGCCACTTTTCATTTCACTACACATCTCGTATGTGTATGTGACGAATAAACTTGACTTGACGACTTGACTACTATACAGATGCAAAAGTGCAGCGATTGTAGTGTAAAAATAGTAAACTTCACCAAGGCATTACACAAAGAGTCGCCATGTTTCTGGCACCATCTTGTGCCCTTCAAGTTTCAAGTTCTTAAAATAGAGTCTTATCTTGGCCTTAAAGTTCCAGTGTCTTGGCGGCAACACTGTGTTCTGTGTTCCATGTTTTGGCAACCTAGCCTGCTCTGTTGAATGGAAAGTGACAGTAACCTCCCTAATGCAATGAGATGGAAAACCATGAGATGGTGTTAACCTCTTCGTATCAAGAAACTGTCCTGCTCTGAGGCTGAATGTTTCAGGTAGCATGTTTCAGCAAAATGTCCAAAGATATCTCACACACTGTTTCTGGCAGAGGTTTAGTTTGGAGAATTTCTCCGTGAATTCTCTGGCCAGTCATCTGCCTATTCTTCCCATTATGCTGTACTCCGAAGGGAATACCTGCAAACAAGAAGGTCTGAAGAAGGGTCTCGACCCAAAACGTCACCTATCCTTTTTTCTAGAGATGCTGCCTGACCCGCTGAGTTACTCCAACTTTATGTGTCTACCTGCAAACACAACTGTGTCTGGGAGAAACAGGTTCATGTAAAGACCTTAAAGATTAGTCACAATGTTTCCTGTAGACTTTAACAAAATGAACTAACAGAAAGACTTGGACAACCTTAGCAATGGCAATTAGAAGTTTACAAACATTGACGGTCACTTTTAATGAGTTAGGGGTTGTCCTTTCTTAATGTTGCTCCTGAGTACAGCTCTGCATGATTAAGAGAGTGCATTACTGGAGCATCATGCTCCCATTTTATCGTGCACCATCGGATCAGTTTGGATGTCACAAACTGCCACATCATATTTACATTGAGCATTGTTTGTGGGAATGGTTTCACAGCTAAAATTACAATTTCACAGATAACAATAATACAGAATCTTATTGATAAAACAGAATTTTGAAAAAAATTATCCAGTCTGAAGAAGGATACCAACCCAAAATGTCACCTATGCCTTTCTCCAGGGATACTACCTGAACCACTGAGTTATTCCAACACTTTGTGTCTTCTTTTGTAAACTGGCATCTGCAGTTCCTTGTTTCTACTTATATAAACGTTGATGTTTTCTCAACATTGAAAATCTAAATTATACAATTTTAATCTTGCTTTATTTTCTACTTTAGTTGTAAACTCCACATTCTGAAATGTAAGGCCACTTCTCTGGTGCAAATCAGAAATGTGGGAACTCACTATAATATGTTTAACTGTCTTAATGTTAACAGATGTGTTGATTGAATTACATCTTTCTTTGGGATGTATAATATATTATCTCCAAATACTCATTTTGTCCATTGGAGGGCAGAAGAGCAACAGCATAGAATCATTTCTAACAATTGTATCTTGAAAATTCAGCTACATAGAGAAATATCTGTCTCCAACTCAAATAATCGACTTTCCTCACAAAAACTGCACCGCAGCTTGTAGTCACAGTCAGACAGCACGGAAACGGCCCCTTCGGCTCAACCTGCCAATGCCAACCAAGGCACACCATCTACACTAGTACCACCTGCCCGCATTTGTCCCATATCTCTCTTAACCTTTCCTGTCCATATGTCTGTCCTATGAATAAATATTGCAATTTATGAGGGATTGAATATTTTTAAGCAGGCTGATTACAATGAGCTTGGTTTTAAATTTGTTCTTTCATACCAGGTCAAAGTTGTTACTTTATGGTGAATGCGCACTTCTTGTGTGTTACTGATGATGCAACCCAACTGAAGACCGGACTAGATTGTTCCTTGTAGAAACCAGGAACTGCAGATGCTGGTTAATACACAAAAGGACACAAGGTGCTGGAATAACTCAGCCGGTCAGGCAGCATCTTTGGAGAAAGTTGATGTTGACGTCTTCACCCAAAATGTCACCTGTTCATGTTCTCCAAAGATGCTGCCTGATCTGCTGAGTTACTCCAGCACTTTGCGTCCTTAGAATGTTTCTTCCTTTACTGGTAAGCATTCTAGCAAGACTCTGAACGCTTCCATTCCATCGTACATAATCAAATGTTGAATTCAACCATATTCTTGACATTAAAGCATAGCAATCAGTCCAACGTTCCAACTTCAACTCTGTACACATAAAGTTAGGTGTATTGGCAAAGATATGGCAAATTAAACATAATGAGAACAATTATGAAATCATCCATTCTGATAGAATGCAAAAGGCTAAATATTTTGTGAATATTTCAAAGGTTTTGGTGTTAAAAGACCTGAGCATCATTGACACAAATCACTGAAAGATGACATGCTGATTCACCAAGCAATTGGGAATTTAAACCATGTGTTGACTATGATTATCGGAGAAGTTCTGTATATGAGTTGGCTTCTTGATCCACATATGTTTTAGATAGAGGCATAACATTGGCCACTGGGATCTCACCTGTGTCTAATGATGATTCATATATCTCAGCCAGGGCTCCTGTAATTTATTTTCTAATCCGTTGATATATCTAATCAGGCTTAGGTGATTTATCTACCCTCATACGCCTTATACAGCACCTGTATGAATGGTGAATTCTGAAGCCAGAGGGAGGAATATAGGGGGAAGAGGAAAGGGAAGGGAGAAATTGGTGCGAGTCCAGGAAGGGCACAAGGAAGTTGAGGGGTGAAGGGAGAGGGAAGAAGGCAAGGGGAGGGAGTTAGTAAGTTACCTAAAATTAGAGAATTCAATGTTCATGCTGTTGGGTTGTCAGATAGCCAAGCGGAATATGAAGTGCTCCTTCTGTTAATCCAACATTCATTTCTCGCTTTGTGCATGCTTAACGTCTACTGAACTTGCTTTTGTTGGCTTCTGTACATAATTCTAGCCACTCACCTGCCTCACTCCTCATCCCACTGCCAATCTAGTTTAAACTCTCCTGAGTAGCACCAATAATGCTCCGGTTCAGATGCAACCCATTCCTCTTGTACAGGTTACCTCTGTCCCAGAAAGGATTCCAATTGTCCAAAAATCTGAATCCCTGCCCCCTGCACCAACTCCTATCTTCCAGGTTTCTAAAGTTAGCCCTAGTGCGTAGGGAGTGGATGCGAAAATGGGATAACATAGGACTAATGTGCATGGTGATCGATTTTTGGTGTAAACTCGGTGGGCCGAAGGACCTATTTCCATGCTGTATCTCTAAACTAAAATTCTAATCACTTTTGGAGCTTTGCAGGGCAAATTAGTCCAAGTAGTTCGGAAGATAGACACAAAATGCTGGAGTAACTCAGCGGGACAGGCAGCACCTCTGGAGAGAAGGAATTGTGTGATGTTTCGGGTTGAGACCCTTCTTCAGGCCCAATAGTTTCAGGAATAACCATTGTCAGTTACTCCAGGGACACCAATGTTTCAACATTGCAGCCCTGATATAGGTTGCTGCAAATAACCCGCACACTGATCTTTGATCCTTTGGGCTTCATATCTCCACCAAGAGGCAATAAATCCCCACACCTAATCTGGATCACAAACCCAATCTCTATCAGAAGCTCAAGGCACAGACTCTGATACCCAGGGTCTCACATGATATAGCTCCACCACCGATTTTCCGCCAACCGGTGGTCCAGCACTTCCTTTAATCCAGACAAAATTATGATATGGAAATGATTCTTCGCAGCGCATTTGAATCCCCCCTTCCCCTCCCGGAATTCCCCCGAAGATGTGGTGCCTAGGCCGGGTGAAGCGGCCAATCTCTACCTCATCGGAACTTCCGCGGCCGATCGGCGGGTTTAATTTGCCCCCTGCAGCCGGGTCTCTGGAACTCCAGCCTGCCGGAGCCAGCAGATCCGTTCCCATAGCAGCCTTCTGAGGCCAACTTGACGGGTCGGTATCTTAGCTCCTCGATGGCCAAGGCATACTGTTCCAGTACCGTTGGACTCTTCTCGGAAGCTGTGACCTCTGTTAGTCTGGCAAAACGGATAATCCAGAAAGGCTCTGGAACCAACAACGCCGGAATATCGGTGGTGACTGTATAGAAACATAGAAACATAGAAAATAGGTGCAGGAGGAGGCCATTCGGCCCTTCGAGCCAGCACCGCCATTCATTGTGATCACGGCTGATCGTCCCCTATCAATAACCCGTGCCTGCCTTCTCCCCATATCCCTTGACTCCACTAGCCCCTAGAGCTCTATTTAACTCTCTCTTAAATCCATGCAGTGACTTGGCCTCCACTGCCCTCTGTGGCAGGGAATTCTACAAATTCACAACTCTCTGGGTGAAAAAGTTTTTTCTCACCTCAGTCTTAAATGACCTCCCCTTTATTCTAAGACTGTATAATAGAAATTCTGTATAATAGAATTTCCTTGGTAAACCGGCAGTTCTTTATTTCTATATTTATCGAATTTCATTCCTGACAAGACATCAGTGTTAATTGCTAAAAGATTGTCAATGATTTCCTTGCAGGGTTTAGAAACTTTAGATTTTTACATGTGCTCTTTCTGTGCAAGGATATGTGTAAGTGGGAGGCATTGATCAGAATGTTTTCAGTAGTTACTGTACATTCTTAAGACTTTTACTTTACTTTTAGACTTTAGAGATACAACATGGAAACGGACACTTAGGCCCACTGAGTCTGCGCTCACCAGCGATCACCCCGTACACTAGCACCACCCTACACACTTGGGACAATTTACAATTTTACCAAAGCCAATTAACCTACAAACCTGTATGTCTTTGGAGTGTGGGTGGA
The DNA here is from genome assembly GCA_038087875.1 of Malacoraja senta. Classification (NCBI taxonomy): domain Eukaryota; kingdom Metazoa; phylum Chordata; class Chondrichthyes; order Rajiformes; family Rajidae; genus Malacoraja; species Malacoraja senta. The sequence continues at coordinate 216,200,841 of CM075977.1, read as the reverse complement.
AACATCTGCGGTCACAGGGAGAACGTACAAACTCCATGCAGACAGCACCCGTAGTCAGATTCAAACCCGGGACTCTGTCGCTCTACGCTGTGCCACTGTGCCTCTCTGTGCTCCTTTGTCTGTTCCTGGAAGAAACAGGACCAATGCACTGGTTTTCTAGGTTAAAAATGAGTGGCATCACTTTTGCAATGTTCACAACACATCCAGATCCCTGCTGCTCCAAGGCTCCATGTTACTGACTCCAGTGAAGTCGGCTCCAACCATCCCGTGTGTAACTGATAATGCAGCTGCATGGCTTATCACTGTTGTTCATCCTGTTTTTCTGCCCACGGTCCACAATGGTTGCTGATTGTATATCCATGAATCAATCTCTCCACGGAGCTGTTGAATGAATGTTACATGAGGTGTGCTGTCACTCCTTACACTACATGTGTGCTTTGTTCACATTATGCTCACTGAACCTTGAAATCAAAATTGCCACAACTATCAATGACATTTTTCAAATATATTTTACCATATTTTACCATATTTTACCATTCTCTACATTGTTTAAAGTGAACACCGCTGAAAAGATTGCAAGATCAGAGTTTTGGAGATGCAGCGTGGAAGCAGGTCCTTGGGCCACCGAGTCCTCGCCTAACATCGATTACCTGTTCACTATCCTACACACTAGGGGCAATTTTACAGAAGCCAATTAACCTACAAACCTGCACATTTTTGGAGTGTAGGAAGAAACCGGGACACCTGGAGAAAACCCACACGGTCACAGGGAGAACGTACAAATTACGTATTGATAGCACTCGTTGTAAGGATCAATGGGTCTCTGGAGCCGTGAGGCAGCATCTCCACTGATGAGCCACTGTGCCGCCCAATATGCCATTTTCACCCTTTATTTTATGTGAAGTATCTCAGAATTTCAGCTCAGATAATTTTATAAAAGTATGTTTCCAAAGAATGTTCCATGCAGAATTGAAAGCGTCTGGTCATAGTTTAATTTACTTTAGTTTAGTTTATTGTCACATGTACCGAGGTACAGTGAAAATCTTTTGTTGCGTGCTAACCAGCCAGCGGAAAGACTACACATGATTACAATTAAGCCATGCACAGTGTACATGCACTGAAAAATTGGATTCTCCTTTCTGAGGGCCGTGGGAAACAAATGCAGTTAGAGTTAACTTTCAGGAACATTTCACTACTTTGGGAAGGTTCTTGATTGTTCGAGGAAATACTTTACAGCGGTCAGGAATCAAAGGTTGAAATCAGGAAACACTTTAAAAAACAAAGGTGATACATGAATCTTTTACTGGCGCTAAATGAACTGCACAATCGATAGAATGAGAATGTGTGATCCTCATATACTTAAAATCTGATAAATTGGTGCCTCTAGACTTTGACATAGAAACATAGAAACATAGAAAATGGGTGCAGGAGTAGGCCATTCGGCCCTTCGAGCCTGCACCGCCATTCAATGTGATCATGGCTGATCATCCCCAATCAGTATCTTGTACCTGCCTTCTCTCCATACCCCCTGATCCCTTTAGCCACAAGGGCCGCATCTAACCCTCTTAAATATAGCCAATGAACTGGCCTCAACTACCTTCTGTGGCAGAGAATTCCAGAGATTCACCACTCTCTGTGTAAAAAATGTTTTTCTCATCTCGGTCCTAAAAGACTTCCCCCTTATCCTTAAACTGTGACCCCCTAGTTCTGGACTTCCCCAACATCGGGAACTGACGGTGCAGTAATAAAAGATTTCCCAGATTGTTGAATGTTACTCCGATTGATAGCACAACACAACATTATTTCTAGGAAAGGCACATCATGCTGGAGTAACTAAGCAGGCCAGGCAGCATCTCCGAAGAACATGGATAGGCAATGTTTCAGGTTGGGACCCTTCGGCAGATCTGACCCGAAATGTTGCCTATCCATTTTCTCCAGAGACCCTGCCTGACCCATTGGGTTACTTCAGCATTTTGTGTCTTTCTTTCAATAGACCAGTATCCTTGTTATTACAGCTTACTACACTTTTTAAATGTTACATAGTAATAAATAATATTTTCAGTGAACCCAATGATCTTAAAGGAGGCAGGAAATAGACCTACAACCCAACTGGAAAGGGTCTGAAGAAGGGCCCTGACCTGAAACATTGCCTATCCATGTTCTCTAGTGGTGCTGCCTGATCCGTTGAGTTACTCCAACATTTTGTGTCTTTCTTTAAAATAAATTTGGCACTGCAACACTGACCGTTTCAGCCACCAGGCCAATGGGCCTTTGTCCTAGATACAATAGACAATAGACAATAGGTGCAGGAGTAGGCCATTCGGCCCTTCGAGCCAGCACCGCCATTCAATGTGATCATGGCTGATCAACCATAATCAGTACCCCGTTCCTGCCTTCTCCCCATATCCCCTGACTCCGCTATCTTTAAGAGCCCTATCCAGCTCTCTCTTGAAAGCATCAGGAGAACCGGCCTCCACCGCCCTCAGAGGCAGAGAATTCCACAGACTCACAACTCTCTGTGAGAAAAAGTGTTTCCTTGTCTCCGTTCTAAATGGCTTACCCCTTATTCTTAAACTGTGGCCCCTGGTTCTGGACTCCCCCAACATCGGGAACATGTTTCCTGCCTCTAGCGTATCGAAACCCTTAACAATCTTATATGTTTCAATAAGATCCCCTCTCATCCTTCTCCAGAGTGTACAAACCCAGCTGCTCCATTCTCTCAGCATATGACAGTCCTGCCATCCCAGGAATTATCCTTGTAAACCTACGCTGCACCCCCTCAATAGCAAGAATGGCCTTCCTCAAATTAGGGGACCAAAACTGCACACAATACTCCAGGTGTGGTCTCGCTAGGGCTCTGTACAATTGCAGAAGGACCTATTTGCTCCTATACTCGACTCCTCTTGTTATAAAGGCCGACATGCCATTCGTTTTCTTCACTGCCTGCTGTACCTGCATGCTTACTTTCATAGACTGATGAACAAGGACACCCATTAGTGGGGAAGTACAGTCAACTTTGGCCAGCTCATCCCTCATGGCCCCATATTCCCCTTTATTCAACTGCAACACTGACATCTCCGATCTACCCTTCTCCCTCTCCAATTGTAGATTAAACCTGACCATGTTATGGTCACTACTTCCTAATGGCTCATTAACCTCGAGGTCCTTTATCAAATCCGGTTCATTACATAACACTAAATCCAGAATTGCCTTCTCTCTGGTAGGCTCCAATACAAGCTGCTCTAAGAATCCATCACAAAGGCACTCTACAAACTCCCTTTCTTGGGGTCCAATACCAACCCGATTTTCCCAATTTACCTGCATGTTGAAATCTCCCATAACAACCACAGCATTACTTTTGCTACATGCCAATTTTAACTCCTGATTCAACTTGCACCCTATGTCCAGGCTACTGATTGGGGGCATGTAGATGTCCCATTAGGGTCTTATACGACTCTATACTCTTAAGAACTTTGTAAATTGAAGAGCACAAGTTGGCGGCAGTAATGTGGCAACTCTTTGTGTATTGCATTGGTCAAGTCTACTATTCTGAAGAAGGGTCTCGACCCGAAACGTCACCCATTCCTTCTCTCCAAAGATGCTGGCTGTGCCGCTGAGTTACCCCAGCTTTATTGTGTCTATTATTCTTATATTCCAATCATTGCACTTTTGTGCTGACCTGTGATTTTTGCTTATCGTGTGATTTCACCGGATGGTATGCAAAACAAAATAATTGTGCTGTATCTAGGTACATGTACAATATAGTATTGAAACATTGAATCATTGAAGTTTCAGCTTGTCAAAAATAGCTGCATATCTGGTTTAATTCACACTCTCCATTTGCACTAAGTGTGAGCTAGATGCTAAACCATTGGGATTTCCAAACAATTGGTGTCAAATTATTGGAGCTTTAGTGCATTATATGTAATTTGCCCAGACAGCTTAGCAAAGAAAGGAAAGACTTTGAAAAGTTTTAATCGGAAATGTTAACTGTGTTTTTCTCGCCACCATGTTCCTTGATCTTTGCTAAGGGCATACAGCTCATTCCTTTGTGCATAATTCTCATTAATTTACAAACTGATTTCAAGATTTTGGCATTTTTCTATTGGAAAGCAATAATCATTCAATTTGACAACTTTGGAAGTCTGCAAAATAGACTTCAGTAAAGTAAAATTAATTTACTTCGTAGAAACTAGGAACTGCAGATGCTGGTTTACAAAAACCAATACACAAAATACTGGAGTAACTCAGCGGGCCAAGCAGCATCCCTGAAGAACATGGATAGGTGATGTTTCGCTCTCCTCTTTTTGCTACCAATCTACACCTGATAGCAACCAGCACAATGTCAGGATATGGGAAGATATCAGAGCATCCATGGGAAATGAACATTGACAAGGGGAGAACGTGCAAACTCTTAACACAGGCAGCACCCGCGGTTAGAATTGAACCACATTCTTCATACTGTGAGGCAGCAGTACAGTATTTGCTCCTGTACCCTATGGCACCTGATTCTGATTCAATATCCTGATCACCCATTGAGACCTTGACACAGATTCAATACACGTATTTTAGGAAGATTCAGCATCCACTGAAATGCTGACACAAAAAAATAGAGTCATACAGTGTGGGCCCTTGCCCACACCGCACAACATGTCCCATCTATACTAGTCCCACTTGCCTGCATTTGACCCATATCGCTTTAAACCTGTCCTATCCATGCATACACACTGAACTTTTCTTTTCTCTCTCTCATTTATCATATCATAGTAAGAATTTCATTGTTCTATCTGGGACATATGACAATAAAACACTCTTGACTCTTGACCACCTGACTAATTGCTTCTTAAATGTTGCGATAGTACCTGCCTCAACTACCTCCTCCGGCAGATTGTTCCATACACCCACTACCCTTTGTGTGAAAAGGTTACCCCTCAGATCCCTCTAAAATCTTTCCACCTTCAGCTTAAACCTATGCCTGTGTATGAAGGAACTGCAGATGCTGGTTTAAATCGAAGATAGACACAAAATGCTGGAGTAACTCAGCGGGACAGGCAGCATCTCTAGAGAGAAGGAATGCGTGATGTTTCGGGTCAAGACCCTTCTTCAGACTGGAGTCAGGAGAGTGGGAGGTACATAGATAAGGAAGTATATAGATAGGGAAGTGTAAGGTGTGAAAAAAGGACAAAGGAGCATGGATCATTGTTCGTTGGGAGAAGGTAACGACAAAGCAAACAGAGATAACGTGTAATTGGAGACAGTAAAGGGCCTGTCCCACCAGCATGCGATTGCATGTGTCTAGCGCGACCAAACGTGGTCGCTTGAGGCGTACGGCCGCGCGGGGCCGGTCCCACTTCCAACCGCGGAGACGTATGGAGTGGTGCGGTGTTGGTCCCAACATTATACTCACCAATCAGCTGGGCAGGAGGCGGGCCGACTGAATTTGGACGTCGCACGGTGTCGGGCGGTGATGTCATCGTGTAACGGCACGCCGGGTGGTGACGTCATCGCACAACACCACGCGCTAGGCGTACGCCGTCAAGATGCTGCGTACAACGTCAAGACGCTACGTATGGCCTCAATGCGGCTGCGGGCCGACAGGCCGTTGTCGCGCGGGATTTTCGGACAGTGCAAGATTTTCGGAGCCCCACGCGATGTCGGGACCAGCCCCGCACAACTCCATGCGCCTCCGCCGATCGAAGTGGGACCGGCACCGCGAGGCCGTACGCCTCAAGCGACCACGTTTGGTCGCGCTAGACGCATGCAATCGCATGCTGGTGGGACAGGCCCTTAAGACTGGTCGGTGAATTGGGAGGGGAGGGAAAAAGCGAGGGTTACTTGAAGTTAGAGAAGTTAATGTTCACACCGCTGGGGTGTAAGCTGCCCAAGCAAAATATGAGGTGGGGCTGTTCCTCCAATTTGCGCTGGGCCTCACTCTGATAATGGAGGAGGCCCAGGACAGAAACGTCAGTGTGGGAATGGGAACGGGAGTTAAAGTCTTTAGTAACCGGGAGATCAGGTTGGTTTAAGCGGACTGAGTAGTGGTGTTCAATGAACCGATCGCTGAGCCTGCGCTTGGTCTCGCCAATATCCAGGAGTCCACACCTGGAACAGCGGATACAGTAGATGAGGTTGGAGAAGGTGCAAGTGAACCTCTGCCTCACCTGAAAAGACTGTTGGGGTCCTTGGATGGAGTCGAGGGGGGAGGTATAGGGACTGGTGTTGCATCTCCTGCGGTTGCAGGGGAAAATACCTGGGGAGGGGATGATTTGGGTGGGAAGAGACAAGTTAACCAGTGAGTTGCGGTGGGGAATGGTCTCTGCGGAATCTGGAAAGGGGTGGAGATGGGAAGATGTGACTAGTGGTGGGATCCTGTTGGAGGAGGCGAAAATGTTGGAAGATTATGTGCTGTATGCGATGGCTGATGGGGTGGAAGGTGAGGAGAAGGTCCCTGTTACGAATGGGGGGAGGGGGAACAAGAGCGGAGCTGCGGGATATCAAGGAGACCCTAGTGAGAGCCTCATCTATAATGGAAGAGGGCATCTCTGATGACCTGGTATGGAACACCTCATCTTGGGCACAGATGCGGCTTAGACGGAGGAATTGGGAGCAGGGGATAAAGTCTTTACAGGAAGCAGGATGGGAAGAAGTGTAGTCTAGATAGCTATGGGAGTCAGTGGGTTTATAATAGATGTCAGTTGATAGTTTGTCTCCTATGATGGAGACGGTGAGATCAAGAAGTGGTAGGGAGATGTCAAAGATGGTCCAAGTGAATTTGAGTGCAGGATGGAAATTAGTAGTAAAGTTAAAGTCAGTGAGTTCTGCATGGGTGCAGGAGGTAGCATCGATGCAGTCGTCAATGTAGCAGAGGTAGAGTTCGGGGATAGGGCCAATGTACACCTCGAACAGTGATTGTTTGACGTACCCTACAAAGAGGCAGGCATAGCTGGGGCCCATGCGAGTGCCCATTGTTATGCGTTGGATTTGGAGGAAGTGGGAGGAGTCGAAAGAGAAATTGTTAAGGGTAAGGACTGGGTCTGCTAGTGTTAGTAGGTGGAAATTGGCTGGTTCTGCGGTCGAGGAAGAAACGGATGACTTTAAGACCTTCCTGGTGGGGGATGGAGGTGCAGAGTGACTGAACATTCATAATAAAGATGAGGTAGTGTGGGCCTGGAAAACGGAAGTCAATGAAGAGATGAAGGGCGTGTGAGGTGTCTTGGATATAGGTAGGGTGGGATTGGACCAGGATGGAGTCGAGGTATGTGGAAAATAATTCAGTGGGACTTGAGCAAGCAGAAACAATGGGTCTGCCAAAGCAGTTCTGTTTGTGGATTTTGGGGAGAAGATAAAATTGGGCCGTGCGGGGCTGGGGAACGATAAGGTTGGAGGCTTTGGAGGGCAGACAGCTGGAAGTAATGACATTTGAAATGGTGTGTGATATTAAGGCCTGGTGCTCATCTGTGGAGTCATGGTCCAAGGATAAGTAAGAGGAGGTGTCTGAGAGTTGTTGCCTGGCACAGTGAGTGGAGGACTGTATGTTCAGAGGGGGGGGGGGGTTAGAGTAGGTAAGGGGAATGGAATCTAAACCCTCTGGTTCTTGATTCTCCTACTCTGGGCAAAAGACTCTTCCTCTCATGATTTCATACGCTTATCTTAAGAATGGGAATAATAGATTTTTGCTTACATTTCCTGTTTTTCAAACAATATTAGAATACAGTACAAAAGTAAGGAAAGTCACAAAATGCTCGAGTAACTCGGTGGGTCAGGCTGCAACAATGGAGAACATCAATAGATGACGATTCTACAGACCCAAAACGTCACTAATCCATGTTCTCCAGGGATGCTGCCAGACACACTGCGTTACTCCAACATTTTGTGTCTTTCCTTGGTAAACCAACTTCTGCAGTTTCTTGTTTCTACGGTACGGCATACTTAGTACTCTTGGAATCATCAGGAGACACTTGAAAATTGGTCCCCACGGGAAAAAACAATTGTCTGGAAATTTTAGATTTACAAGGATGTTTGGAGGACTCGAGGGCCTGAGCTATAGCGAGAGGTTGAGCAGGCCAGGACTCTATTCCAGGGAGTGCAGGAAGATGAGGGGTGATCTTACAGAGGTGTACACAATCATGAGAGGAGTAGTCACTGAGTCTGTTGCCCAGAGTAGGGGAAGCATGAATCAGAGGACATTATTCTAAGGTGAGTGGGGAAAGGAACCTGAGGGTTAACTTTTACACACAAAGGGTGGTGGATGTAAGGCTGCCAGATGAGGTAGTTGAAGCAGGTACTTTCACAACTTTTGAGAAACATTTGGACAGGTACATAGACAGGACAGGTTTAGAGGGATATGGGCCAAAACGCAGACATGTGGGACTAGTGTAGATGGGACATGTTGGCCGGTGTAGGCAAGTTAGGCCGAATGGCTTGTTTCCACACATTATGACTCTATGACTCCATTTGCTCGCATTCGCTACAGAAATCTGCTGTATAAATGTGGCCAGATAGTCTATTCTGCTTCTGAAATTCAGGTCCAATGCCCACAAGGGAACCAAATTTTGGAAACTGAATGCAACAGATGCAGCAAGGGTTTGTGTTTAGAGTTAATGTCAGCAGATGAATTTCTATGCAATGGGATGTTTAGAGGAGGAATTATCCTAGTTATCTCATGCACAGCAGCATAAGTGATATTAATGAAAGGAGGTTATTTGATCTGGGCTTCATGTGCTGATCTAAAGTA
>CM075977.1:216115265-216191907 GCA_038087875.1 Malacoraja senta | reverse complement strand
CATCCACGTCTATATCTCTTGTTTCCATTTCTCGTGAATTTCAGTATAAAGAGAGGGTCTTGGGCCCGAAACGTCACCCATTCCTTTTCTCCAGAGATGCTGTCTGTCCTGCTGAGTTACTCCAGCATTTGTGTCTACCTTCTATACTCAACACTCTGACCGATGAAGGCCAATGTGCCCAAAGCCTTTTTGACCACCCTATCTACCCCTACCCACAATGGGAAATTCACAGCGCCAATTAACCTATAAATACCACACTTTGGATTGGTAGGAAACCGGAGCACCTGGAGGAAACCCATGCCAACTCAGCCAGTAGGTGAAATAGCCACCAAGTGGTCACAGGAGTGGAAGGCAACCTCATCTCCATTACAGCTACATCTCTTCACCAGATAAAAAGCTGTCCATAGTCTGACCTCCCCAGAGGAGCATGGGTGAAGCTCAACAGACTGGTACTGGAGTTGGGCGTTTCAATGCCAGCATGTGGAGATGGGGACTCCGCCAGAGCCGAGCCTGTGAATGCGGAGCAGAACAACAGACAGCCAACCATGTCATCTCTGGGTGCCCGTCTACCACCCACCAAATGGAGCTCAGGGCCTGGCAGACATTGACGCAGATACAACAACCTGGCTGCTCAACACCCGGCTTGAGATCTAACTATTCCTTTGGTTTATGTTTCATTCGCAAGAAGAAGAAGAAAGTGAAAACTCCACACACATAATACCTGAGGTCAGGATTTACAGGTTTCTGTTAAAAATTCCATCTATTTCTCTCATCATTTTATTTTCAACACACAGATGTATCCTAAATTTTACTTGTCTGAGAAAAGGGGCTTTTAGCAATGGTTTTGGTGGTTCATGGAAACGGCGTGACAGAGTATCAATCATATTCACATATTCACTGTTTGAGCACTTAGTTGGAATTAATATTCCACTTCTTTCAGATAAAATTTACAATAACCCGTCCTCTGCAAATAGCATCTGAGGATTAATTATACCCGAGTCTGCTCTTTAATTCAATAAATGCCAAGCCTAAATTAAAACCAAAACCTAGCATTATTAGTGATTCATCTCAACTTGCTATAATCAGCAAAATTACGATAAACAAAAGACGATGTTTTTTAACTTTTACGCCTTTGCCCCGGCAACATTAAATTTTCTGATTGAATGCATTTTAAGGTTATTTAAGGTCAAGCTAATTCCATAAAAATGTCAGAGAACATAGGAGATCCAGTTATCTGTATTAGCGTCAGCTGCGCCTCGGTTGGGAATACTCTTGTCTCTGAGCCAGGCTGTCCTCTTTCAGAGACTTGAACACAATAATCTAAGTTGACACTATGGTGCAAAACTGTGGGATACTATGCCTGCTTCTCAAACTTTATTCCCAGAATATGTCCTTTCAAAATGCCTCTTAAATGCCTTGATCATTTCTGCCTCTTGCATCATCCTGGCAGCATAGACACAGTTAATAGTTAGTCACAGAGTCACACAGCATGGGAAACAAGCCCTTCGGTCCAACTTTCCCACACTGACTAACATGTTCCATCTACACTAGTTCCACCTACCTACATTTGGCCCATATTCCCTCTAAAACTATCCCATCCACGTACCTGTCTAAATGTTTCTTAAATGTTGCAATAGCACCTGTTGATATTCTTTTGTCAGAACTAGATACAGTAAAACCCTTTTTTTTAACGGATCCCTGATAATAGAATTTGCTTATAGCAGATGGATCTGCCAACCACCACCCTGGCTCCCACCGCCTTCCCAGGCCCCGGCCTCCGATGCCACACCCAGCTCGCACGGTGCAGTGCCGTGCCCATCCTCACCCACTGCACCGTCCGGTTGACGTGGCTGTTGTTGAGGCTCACATTGTAGCCCCTGGAGATAGCGCTTCTTCTGGCTGCCGCACCACCAACAGGACGTGCTCAGTCACCGTGGGCGCCCCTCCCCCTCTCACCAGCTGCTGCTTCTTGTGTTAGCCTTCGCTTTGTCCTTCTGGCCTTCTCCCCTCCAGTACACCCGGCCTGCTTCCTCCTACTCACAGAGAGTGGTGAGTCTGTGAATTCTCTGTCCCTCAGAGGCGAATGGAAGCAGTTCTCTGGATGCTTTCAAGAGAGAGCTAGATAGGAGCTCTTAAAAATAGCGGAGTCAGGGGATATGGGGAGAAGGCTGGAACGGGGTACTGATGGGGATGATCAGCCATGATCACATTGAATGGCGGTGCTGGCTTGAAGGGCCAAATGGCCTACTCCTGCACCTATTGTCTATTGTCTATTGTCTATTGTCTACTCCCCTAGAGTCAATGACATATTCCGCCTTGGTAGATGTCGGCGACTGCGGGAGAGGAGGAGGAGGAGGGGACGGTGGAGCGGGGAGTGGACAAAGCGACGGGTGCGAGGGGAGGGAGCCCCATGGTGACCGAAGGTGCGTCCTCCCAGGGGCGACCACGTGAGCCGCGTCAACCGATGAAGAAGGGCTCGCTGGTGCAGACCAGCGGCATCGGCACCCAGTTTGAAGGTGAAATGACACAAAGTACTGGAGTAACTCAGCAGACTGAATCAGTCTGGAAAAATGTCCCAACGTCACCTTATCCATGTTCTCCAGAGATGCTGCCTGACCCGCTGAGTTACTCCAGCACTTTGTATCCTTCTGTGCATTAACCATTATCTGCAGTTCTTTGTTTCAACTACATACTATGGTAATACCTTACTCGGTTATAATAGGCAATAACATTCACCCTCCCTATGGTCCATTATAACAAGAGTTTATTGGATATGGTATATGGAACAAGCTGCCAAAGGAGGCAGGTAGTGTAATAACATTTAAAAGACATTGGACAGGTACATGGATAGGAAAGATTTAAAAGGATATGTGCCAAATGCGGGCAGGTGGGACTAGTGTAGATGGGGCATCTTGGCCAGTTGGGAGGGGTGGATAAAGCAAAATATATGTCTCTGATACTGATTTGCTACAATGTGTTATAATGCTGAGAACTACAGGTATATTCTGCACTCTGCACCTTCCTCGTTGCTCTATCCTTTGTACTTGAGTTTTCATTGATTGTATCTAGATATGATATATCTGAGAGGCAGAAACAAGGAACCGCAAACGCTGGTTTAGTAAACCCCCCACAAAGTGCTGGAATAACTCAATGGTTCAGGCAGCATCTCTGGAGAATATTGATAGGTGACATTTCGGGTCAGGACCCTTCTTTATCGGTCTAAAGTTGTTATCCACGAGTAGTTGCTCTACTCAACAGCCAAAAATCTGTAGCCTCCCTTTGATCTGGTATTTTGTTGGTTCACATGCTTGATCAATGGTGTTTTATCATTAATGTTTAATTATTATTATTAATGTTTAGTGTTTTCTGAGTCATTCGTAACTGTCACTGTATGTCATGTTGTTACTTGTGGGCAGAGCACCAAGGCAAATTCCTTGTATGTGAATACTTGGCCAATAAACTTACTTACTTACTTACTTACTTACTTACTTAAAGAAGGGCCGCGACCTGAAACGTCTCCTATCCATGTTCTCCAGAGATGCTGCCTGAACGGCTAAGTTACCCCAGCACTTTGTATCTTTTTATGGTATATCTGATCTGTTTGGATAGCATGCAAAACAAAGCTTTTCCCTGCACCTCTGTACATGTGACGATAATAAACCTAAATCTACCCTAATACGGCGGAGATGAATGAAATATGAATGACTCAGATTGGAAATGATTCCGTGCTGAATGACGCTCTGACCTCGCGCAGAGCAAAGAATCTGGGACGTATTGTATTGTGTTGTTTTCATACAGGTAAAGCATCTAGTTAGCAGCACCTGGGTAATACCTGGGGAGCTGGTGCCCGGCAACAATGACAAATTGACACAGGGGCCATGATTTTCTGCCTCACTGGCATAGGTACTCCCCGGGAACAGACATATCAGAAAATTCCACATCCCAGCCTTCGATTTTCCGACTATTAAAACTAATGGATGGAAAAGCATGAGGTGGATAATCTTCCGCTACGCACTGCTGGTGCAGACCAAGAACACCGAGGTGGAAACTTCTGACCACGGTCTCTGCCTGTTTGATGTTCACGGCACAACATTTTGTCGGTTGATTGTTTTGGAAAGTTCGACTGTCGAATGTATCCATAGAGCCAGAATGCTGCCTGGATTAGAGGGTTTCAGCTACAAGGGGAGGTTGGATAGACCTGGATTGTTTTCTCTGGAACATCAGAGTTTGAGGGGAGATTTGCTAGAAGTATATAAATTAATGAGAGGCACAGATAGGGTAGACGGTCATAACCTTTTTCCCAGGGTGGAAATGTCCACCACTAGACAGCATAGTTATGAGGTGAGAAGAGGGAAAGTTTAATGGAGTTTAGTTTTGTTTATTGTCATGTGTACCGAGCTAAATGAAAAGCTTTTGTTGCGTGCTAACCAGTCAGTGGAAAGACAATACACGATTACAATCGAGCCAGTCACAGTGTACAAATATGTGATAAAGGGAATAACGTGAATAATATTTTAGCAAGGTAGAAGTCCAGTAAAGTCGGATCAAAGATATTCCGAAGGTCGCAAATGAGATAAATAATAATAATAATACATTTTATTTATATAGCGCTTTTCAAGGACTCAAAGTCGCAAATGAGATAGATGAGATGTGCGGGGCAGATTTTTTTCACAGAGAATGGTGGGGGCCTGGAACACATTGCCAGGGGTGGTGGTGGAGGCAGATACAGCAGCGGCATTTAAGATGCTTTTAGATTGGCGCATGGAAGTGCAAGGAATAGAGGGACATGGATCATGTACAAGCAGATCGTCTTCTTGTCGAGTCCACACACAAGATTAGAAGTTGCTCAGCTAGAGCTGAACACACTTCTCGGCATCAGCATACAATGGTGTCTGTCTTGTCGCTTGTTGTGCTTCTTGTGCATGGTGGTGGAAAGATTGGTGGAAACAGGGCCGCGACGTGAACGCTCTTTCCTTGACCCCATGTGCAAGCAGATGAGATCAGTTTAACTTGGCATCGTGTTGGACATAAACATTGTGGGCTGAAGCAAATGTTCCTGTGCAGTATTGTTCTATGTTAGAACATAGACCAGCACAGCACCACATCATCTGTGCCTAACGCAATGCCAAGACAAACCCTTATCGGCCTGCACACAATCCATATCCCTCCACACCCTGCACCTTTCGAAAGGTCACGTAAACGCCACTATCATATCTGCCCACACCAGGCTGTGTGTTCTGGCACCCACCACCCTCTATGTAAAAAACTTGTCCCACACATTTCCATTAAAATTTGTCCCTCTCAACGTACAGCTATGGCCAATAGTATTTGATATTCCCATCCTGGGAAAAAGATTCTGTGCGTCTAACTTATCTATACCTCTCATAATTTTATATTCTTCTGCCTCTGAAACATTGCTGCTTTATTAAAACCCCTGCTGGATAATATGGTGAACAACCATTTTCCTGTGTTCGGGTTCTCTGAGCGTGCAACAGTAGTCAAGTTGTTTGAGTTTTAATGAGGGCCATGGGAGATAAATGGAAACACTGAGATCTTTTTTTCCAGGTCAGACTTTGCAGGACGCAATTCAGATTGTAATTCAAGCTGTAAATGAACCAAAGCTTTTTCAATATCATCTACAAATTGATTTTTAAATCGATCCAAATGGCGATTACTTAAATAACTAAATTTATTCTAAAGTCTAGAACTTTAGGTTTTTTGTAATGTGTACCGAGACAGAGTGAAAACTTTGTTTGTGTGCTATCTAATCAAATCGCGCAGCAATAATAGGGTGAATGCACAGAGTCTTTTACCAGGGTAAGGGAATCAAGAACCCGAGGACACGAGTTTAAGGTGAGAGAGGAAAGGAATCTAAGGGCGATTATTTCACCCAGAGGGTGTTGGGTATTAGGAATGTTCTGCCAGAGGAGGTAGTTGAGACAGGTACTATAACAGATTTTAAAATACACTTGGACAGGTACAAGGGTAGAAAAGGTTTAGAGGGATATGGGCCAAATGGGACTAGCTTCGATGGGGCATCTTGGTTGGTATGGAAGGGTTGGGCCAAAGGATCTGTTTCTGCGCTGTATCATCTATATAACTCTAAATCAGATAATATGACACATGAACACAATCAAACCAAACACAAGTACAATAAGATTCAACAGCCGTCTTGTTAATTAAAATACACGGAGCTTAATGACAAAACATTTTAATAAAATATTTCTGCTCCACGAGTTTTGGAATGCCAATTTTAAACTTTTTGCCAAATGTTATGTTTCCCATGTGTGGAACAGGCTGTTTGCCTATCTTGGGCAAATTATTTCATAGTCAACCTTTCTCTCTCTCTCGTTACTGAAAACCCAAGCACAGTACAAACCTCCTGCTCAGTCCACCCAAAAAATAGAGAACTTTCTCAATTTCCCATATACAACACAAGAAGTACAAAGAATGGATGTGACTTTGTTATATGTAGCAATATAAATGTTCACCCTCGACTTTCAAAGACATACTGCCAACTTTATGAGAATTTTATGCCAACTTTATGAGAAATATATAAAGTATTTTAAATAACTGTCTATCAGTGTCCCAGACAGCATTTTATTCACTGGAATTGTGGCACATTGGAAATGGCATTAACCCTTTAATTTACCTAATCCATAATAAAGAACATTCACTATAGAGAGATTCATTCTGGGCTATGCTCAAACACATCTAGTTTGTAGAAGCACATTTCTTTAACCAAGAATAAGCAGTAAACTAAAAGAAATTCCTAAATCATTTGAATTTCACTTATCTTTCCATATCAGTTCAGTTTAGTTTCGAGATACAGCGCGGAAACCAGCCCTTCGGCTCACCGAGTCCACGCCGACCAGCAATCCCCCCACGCTAACACTATCCTACACACACTAGAGTCAATTTACAATTTTACCAAGCCAATTAGCCTACAAACCTGTACGTCTTTGGAGTGTGGGGGGAAATCGGAGCACCCGGAGAAAACCCATGCGGTTACAGGGAGAACATAGAAACTCCGTACAGACAGCACCCGTGTTGTCAATACCGGTGCACAATTCTGGGAATTTCAATTGATTACTTTGTAGACAACTTTTCCATACAACATTGTTTTGTATTGTTTTCAACTGCATTTTGGTTCTCATAATTTTGCCTGGCCCAATTATGTTCCTTTGCCAACACCACCGTGTACAATATAATCACAAGTGAATGAGAAGGAACATCTCTGCTGCAAACTCTCAAGCATATTTACAAAGTATGTCTTTATGATTTTTCACCAAGACTCAGACTATACCTTTCAAGGGATCTAAAGCATAATCCAAGCCAGACCTCCAGGTGAAGCCACACTTCTACAAAACTCCTCCCACTCATTGTAGCAGGAGCTCCCCGCCTCCTATCAGGCTTCTCCTGTAAAGGTGGCATTCCTTGGAATGAAGGAACAACATGTCCCAACATAAATATATTTTCAATTTTCAGTAAAGGGCGGGATTCGACATGTTTTAAAATGATCACTCTCAACTTAGGGGCAACACGGTGGCGTAGTGATAGAGTTGCTGCCTTAGGGTTTGATCCTGACTACGGGCGCTGTCTGTACGGAGTTTGTACGTTCTCCCCGTGACTGCATGGGTTTTCTCCGGGTGCTCCGGTTTCCTCCAACACTCCAAAGACGTACAGGTTTGTACATTAATTGGCTTCGGTAAGAATTATAAGTTGTCCCTAGTGTATAGGATAATGTTAGCAAATGAGGTGATCGCTGATTTGTGTGGACTCGTTGTCCGAAGGGCCTGTTTCCGCACTGTATCTCTAACCTAAACTATAAATCACTCCCTAGCCTGATCATTTCCTATTTCTACAACAAACAAGACACAGAGTCTCTTGCCCAGAGTAGGGGAATTGAGAACCAGAGGACATAGGTTGAAGGTGAAGGGGGGAAAATCTAATAGGAAATAGTAAGATTAAACGAGAACTTACCTAAGTTTGAAGTTTGATCTTTATTTTATGAGGAGTTACGTAGGTGATTACGTGAAGAACCCCGCCAGTGCGCCTGCGCGTCAATCTTCAAAGCAGCAGTGTGAAATCACAAAAAACAACAACCGAAGTAATATAGTCTCATACTAAAACGAGTAAGACAAGAACTTCCATCTGACCTTTATGATAGAGGGTAGGGTCGTGGTGGGCACGTAATCACCTACGTAACTCCTCATAAAATAAAGATCAAACTTCAAACTTAGGTAAGTTCTCGTTTAATCTTACTATTTTACTTCGGAGTCCCGTGAGTGACTACGTGAAGATTTTAAAGCTTTGTGATTTCATGCCGTGGATCAATCCCGGCTTCTCACTGCATAGATTGACTCGGAACGAGAATAATCAATCATGCATTCATAATAACATTTGTACCACAAATGCAGTAATTCATTTCAAGAATGAAATGAATCAGATCCCCTTTAAACCAGAGGAATTTACACAGAACTTAAAATAGTTTCTGCAAACAACCCCGCATTAACAATAGGCCGATGGTAAAAATGTTGAAACATCAACTCATTGGACCACGGGGCCGTCTTTTGCCCTGGCCGCCGACATTTCTGCTGCCCTAGACGAGTGAGCCGTAAAAACATAAGTGTTAATACCAGCAGCTGTTAAGACTTATTTTATCCATCTGGAAATAGTCTGTATTGAAACTCTCTTGTGTGGTTTCTTGTGTGTGATCAAAAACCCAGTTTCCGTATTCTCAAATTCTTTGTGACCTCAATGTATTGTAATAAATATGTCTTAATACAGAGACATGGATCATTTGGATATGCTGCCAGCATAATTTTAAATCCTGTCACACCTGGCCTAATTTGCTTTATTAGGTCATAGATATAGAATGTAACCTTGTCTTCAGTTACTTCCATACTGTCTATTTGTAATTTTCCAAGTGTTTGCACTCGTTGTGCTGTCACTCATGCCATAAACATGAATACTTTCATACTGAGCTTGACCAAAGGTAAAGACACACTTGATAACCATCACGAAGTAGTTTCAGTACCACACTTACATCCCAGATTGCACGTACCTAGGTTTCGGTGGTTTGGAATTAAAGATTCCTTTCATTAGTCTGGAAACAATTGGGTGTGACCCAATTGAGTTTCTTTCTGAATCCAGAACCAAATATGAGGACAATGCACTTCTGGCTGAAATAATTGCACTACAACTCAGACCTTCATCATAATAAAGTTTTGACAGAAATTCTAAACATTTGAAATATCTGCAGTACTTTATTGCACATTCTTTTGTACCCAGAACTCTTCCCATTTCTTAATATAAGAAAGGTACTGTTTTTGAGTGCTCTTCCTCCAGGCTGCCGTAAGCATGTCCACAGTATGCTCAGACAGTCCTCGTCCCAGAAAAGGCATTCTTAAAACCTGCAAATCAACAAATCCAAACGATCATATAATGGATGTTGTTCCCCTGTACAGGGCGCAGCAATAAATTACTCTTTTTTGGGACTTTCATCAACATTTGTGTTGTTAATTCTAATATCAACGGATACCATGGCTGTGTAGGCCAATCTGGTACTACCAATACCCTTGAAGCAGCATCTTGCCTGATTTTAAGCAAACATTGGCTTATGAGGCAGAAAGGTGGAAATATATATGAAAACATACCACCCCAATGTAGCGAGAAAGCATCAATCGCCACTGCTCCTGGATCTGGTTTCCATGAGACATATCTCGATAGCTGATGATTCAAGTCGATGTCGGTCATTCCAAATCTGATGACTATATCATTGAATACCTCTTCATTCAACATCCATTCTTTATTATCATGGAACTTTTCGTGACCTGGTGTCTGCTATCGTTCATTCTACCTGGTAGATAGATAGCTGAAATCCAAATGTTCTTTTCAATACACCAAGCCCAAAGTTGATTAACCATTTTGTCACAAGACACCGACTTAATTCCATATCATTAATATAAACAACTACTGTTGTGTTATCAATTTGAACTTGAACATGCTTATTAGTTGTGTTAGAACAATAAGCTTGGAGCCCATAGAAACATCCTAGAAGCTCCAAATAGTTAATTCCCCATGTCTGCAGTAACAATGACTCTTCCTGATTCCATCTGCCTCCTCAGCTAGATGTTAAGTCAGTTGCACCCCATCCTGGTGCACTGGCATCAGTTTGTAATATCATGGAAGGTTGTTCAATCAGCGCTTTGCTGGAACTGCTTGAGACATGTAGAATCCACCACTGCAGATCAGAAACAGCATTTGTTGTTAGTTGCATGGTTCTATCAAAATGACCAACATGCATTCTCGGTGCCTGTTCTTTAAGTCTCTGCAGCTGTTGATAATGTAATGGTCCGAATTGGACTGCTGGGAATGCTGCTACTAATTTTCCCAGTACACGAGCCACCTGTCTAATTGAAGGTTTTTGCTCGTTTAGGAGATTACTGCAATCTTTAATCAAATCCACCCTTTTCCCTGGGCAAAGTAATATTCATTTAGACTGAATCAATTGTGAACCCCAAATAATTAATAGAGGTACATGGTGTTAACCTAGATTTCTGTGGATGAATTAGAAACCCCAAATTTTCAAAGTTGATTTCACAACTGCAACAGATACTTCTGTTGACTGTTTTGTCTTTCCTATAATCAAGACATCATCCAAATATGCCATTAGTACATGCCCCTGGCTACTCAGCAAGCCCAGAATTGGTTTTAACAATTTTTGTGAATATTCTGGGTGCAGATATTAACCCATTAGGCAGAGCTTTGAACTGCCACAACTGGTTCATCCATTTAAATTTAAGATACTTCCTATCTTCTGAATGAACAGACACTGAATAATATGCATCTTTCAAGTCTATAGTTGCCATATAACATGCTTCTGAAATAAGCTGTTTGGCAGTCACAAATGTTTCCATTTTAAAATGTCTAAATTGCACAAAAGGATTCAGATTTATCAAATCTACAAGAATCCTACATCCTCCATTCTTTTTTGATCGAGGGAATATATTTGACACAAATTGGTGACTTTGGTAGACTGATTTTTCAATAACCCCTTTTTTATATAGGGTTTCAATTGCAACCTGAACCTCCATCACTTCTTTTTGTACAAAGTGCAGAGTTCGGCTAGGAACATGCTGAACAGGCAAATCATAATTTGGATTGAATTCAATTCGAAATCCTTGTATATTATTCAGGATTACCACATCTGAAGTAATTTTCTTCCAATTATTATAGAAGAAATGTAACCTGCCTCCAACTTTTGGACTTAATCCAGTTAGTATGTTCCCATGAGAACCAGTTCCACCTACCTCTTGAGTTATTTGAGTACCCTGAGATTCCTGGGGTTCTCCCGGAAGCACGCCCACTGGTTCTTGCTCCCGCTGCAGGCCGCCAACTACGTCCCTGCGTTGATGAGCGACTTGGTCCAGGATCCGTATGACGTCTGAAAGGATACTTCCTCTTTACAGACTTCACAACCATTGATGTCTTCATCAATCCTGTTTTCGCTTCATCTTCCAACTCTTTAATACGTCTCCCAAGATCTCTCCAAAGAGTAAGTTGGGTAATTTGTATATTACTTGGTTTGCAGAGTGCTGCGAATTTCGGATTCATAGTAGACCGTATAGCACTTCTCGAAGTGGGTGCTGCATAGCAACCCAGTGCTTGCTGATGCAACTTCGTCATCTTTTGGTTGTTACCTGCTATTTCTGGTAAAAGCAGTTATTCCAGAACCCAGCAGCTTTAATTTCTCTGCAACTGATTCCAGATACTCTTGCAGTCTCATCCATTTCATGCTGTTCCAGATACTCTTGCAGTCTCATCCATTTCATGCTGTTCCAGCTAATGGTAAACCAAGTAATTTATTAAGGAGGCCAGTTCTTCCTAATGGCTCTCCTGACCCTGACGGGGCAGCGAATCCTACTACCAGGGGTGGAACATCTGGCAGCTGCCTTTCATCGCCTTGTACAGCCTCACCGTCAGAGTCGGGGTCTGAAATCTCATGACCCGTAGCACGCTCCTCATTCCTGAGGGTGCATTCCATCAGCCCTGAGCCAGGTGCTGTTAAGCTGCTCCTGCAGCTTGGATTACAGTACACTCCTTCCTGAGTGAACTTTTGCTCCAACAACCTATAAAAAAGGCTTCTATTTGGGCAATACGCTCGAAAGCAGTATCTAGCCCTGTACCAGGAGCTGTTTGAGCTGTTTCCAGCAGCTTGGCTTTCAGAACACTCCTCCCTGAGTGAACGTTGCTCCAACAGCCTGTGAAAAAGGCTTTCTATTTGGGCAATACGCTCTAAAGCAGTATCTAGCCCTGGAGCTTCTTCATTGCCTGGGACTCCCTCCGTTGGGATTTAAACTTTGTCTTTTGCCCGACAGGCGCTGACTGTGTTTTTCACCAGCCCCAGGTCCACAGTCGGTATGCTCACCGCTGGCGACTGTACCGGGGTTTAGAGGCGGTTGGTCTCTAACCGCGGACTCCCGACTTTCCCGACTTCTGTCGGCTATGTCGCTCGCCTCTTCCCCCTGTCCGTTTTTTCCCATGGCGTCTGTGGAAAAAATCGCCATAGACCCACAGTAAACGGAACTGGAAAACCTGTAAAAAAGTTTTTACTTACCTTGTAGTTGAAAAACTACAAACCACTCGAGGAGCACTGCTCTCTCACGTCCGTTGGCGTCAAGGCGTCTGACGTAAATGACGCGCAGGCGCACTGGCGGGGTTCTTCACGTAGTCACTCACGTGACTCCGAAGTAAAATTGACGGGTAACTTTTTTTACATAAAGGGTAATGGGTGTATGGGACAAGCTGCTGGAGTTGAGGCAGGTACTATCACAATGTTTAAGGCAAAGATAGAGTGGATATTGAAAGGACGTTTCCACTGGCGTGGAGGTGAGGAGGAATTTCATTAGTCAGAGGGTAGTTGATCGCTGGAACTCATTACCACAGAGGGCTGTGGAGGCCAGGTCAGTGGATATTTTTAAGGCAGAGATAGACAAGTTCTTAATTAGAACGGGTGTCAAGGGTTATGGTGAGAAGGCAGGAAAATGAGATTAGGTGGCAGAGATCAGCCATGATTGAATGGCGGGGCAGACTCTATGGGCCAAATGGCCTAATTCTACTCCTATAACTTGTGACCTTGTGAAATTTTGACAGGTACGTGGATAGGACAGGTTTAGAGGGATATGGCCCAAATGTAGGCAGGTGGGACTAGTATAGATGCGACATATTGGTCAGTGTGGGCAAGTTGGGCTGAAGGGCCTGTTTCCACACTGTATGACTCCATGACTAATCTTGGGCCTTCTGTCCATTTCACTTCATTCACCCCTTCACAGGCAGCTCCGCAATCAGCTGTCTAGGCCCTAATTTCTTGAATCTCTGCCTAAATTGCTTAAGCGCTCCCCCTCACCTTCCTCCTCTTTTGTCTTACCTTAAACCAATCTGACCATTGGCCATGTATCCTAAAGTCTCCTTGTCTGAATCAGTGTCAATTTTCGTCTGCATAGGCCTCTGTGAGTTATTTGAAGGCGTTTTATTTCATTAAATGTGTTATATCA
The DNA here is from genome assembly GCA_038087875.1 of Malacoraja senta. NCBI lineage: Eukaryota > Metazoa > Chordata > Chondrichthyes > Rajiformes > Rajidae > Malacoraja > Malacoraja senta. The sequence goes on along the minus strand of CM075977.1, from coordinate 216,178,348 downwards.
GTACCACCTTTGCTGATTGGATCCACATCCTACCTACATTTGCAGCTTCCCTGATTCGTCCCTGTTGGAATAACGATAAGTATGTTGGAAGGAGAGCAACATTTTTGTTCCCAAAGTTCTTATAATATGAATTACTTTGATGAGGATTTTGAGATGAACTTAATGCCCAGCAGAACATCAAAAAAACATATCGTCTGGCTTAATCTATTTACTGAACCTATAGGTTATGAAGGAAAGGGAAAAAAACAGTTAATTTTATCTTGCTGCTGATTTTTAAATCCCAGCCTATTTCATCTTCCCATGCGTCCAGCAGTCAAAAAGAAGTATTGTATCTGACAGAATATTTTGGAGTGTTTCCACAGGGCACTGGAATGCTAACTAAGTAATTCATCCTTATCAAGGGTATCTGCGCTGTGCCACTGTGCGCCTGCCACACGCTTCATGCCTTTAATCAGCAAACATCTGCTTTACGCTTGGACTCACCAAAAGAACTGGCTTTGATTATATTCTCCTATCGAGAAATGACCACTTAAAAAAATAATAAGAAGAATAAAAAAAATATATATATGATCACTGGCGTCCTGTTGAGTTTCACTCTGTATAACTCGTTATCAGTCACCTACCCCACAGCCAACAATGGGCCATTGGCTTTTTGCATATCTTTCGTATCATTTGTTCTATTTACCTTCTATATCTCTCGTTTCCCCTTTTCCCTGACTCTCAGTCTGAAGAAGGGTCTCAACCCAAAACAACACCTATTCCTTTTTCTCTCTCTCTCTCTCTCTCTCTCTCTCTCTCTCTCTCTCTCTCTCTCTCTCTCTCTCTCTCTCTCTCTCTCTCTCTCTCTCTCTCTCCTCTCTCTCTCTCTCTCTCTCTCTCTCTCTCTCTCTCTCTCTCTCTCTCTCTCTCTCTCTCTCTCTCTCTCTCTCTCTCTCTCTCTCTCTCTCTCTCTCTCTCTCTCTCTCTCTCTCTCTCTCTCTCTCTCTCTCTCTCTCTCTCACTCTCTCTCTCTCTCTCTCTCTCTCTCTCTCTCTCTGTGTGTGTGTGTGTGTGTGTGTGTGTGTGTGTGTGTGTGTGTGTGTGTGTGTGTGTGTGTGTGTGTGTGTGTGTGTGTGTGTGTGTGTGTGTGTTTTTCTCTATTTTCCTATTTTCTTACAAACGCTAGGCCACAGTCTTCCCAGTTTCACACATTCTACTCACATGTTTCCCGTTGAGGCGATGAACATCTTCTCGTCACATTCCCACCTATAATTCCACACTTTTTAATCGTTTAAAGTTTTTTTTAAAAGCCAGAAAACTCACCCATTTCAGGGATAAAAACCCAAGTGACGTCACAATGCACTCGCAAGGCAGAACGGGACCCTCCGGGAGGGAGGGGCACTCTAGCGCATCGGAGTGATGTCACAATGCACTCGCAAGGCAGGACGGGACACTCCGGGAGGGAGGGGCACTCTAGCGCATCGGAGTGATGTCACAATGCACTCGCAAGGCAGGACGGGACACTCCGGGTGGGAGGGGCACTCCAGGCCACTCGCGTGGCGGCCGTTGCCGCCGCCCGACACCTGGTGGCGAGGGTGGAGCCGTGGGCCCTGGCTTGAGCCGAGCCTGGTGCTCGAGCTGGAGTGAGGGCTGAGCCCGGGGCCGAAAAAAAAGCTGTCGCTGGAACGAAGTCAGGGCAGGGCCGAGTACGAGAACCAGGCCGAGTTCCAGGCCCTGGCGCTGCTCTACGACCTGGGTCAGTCCTGGGGCAGGGAATGGGAGTGAGCGGAGGACGTTGAGGGAAATGAGGAGGAGGGAGATGGGGTGGGGAGTGGGCTGGTAGAGCGAAATGGGGGGTGGGGGTGGAGGAGGGAGATGCCCCCTCCCTATCAACCCTCACTCCCTCCCTCTCTACCACCCTCCCTCTCCCTCCCTCACCCTCCCTCCTCCCTCGCCCTCTCACTCTCTACCCTCCCTACCCCCCACTCTACCCCCAACTCTACCCCCCTCCCTCTCTACCAGCCCTCCCGAGTGACGCCTCCGCCCCCCACCCCGCTTTGGGGGATGAGACCCAACGGGTCCCACTTGGTTTAGTAATATTTAAATTTACGATTAAGAATCTATAGAATGTAAACTCAATGAGCAGGTGTCAGAGATTATGGGGAGAAGGCAGGAGAATGGGGTTAGGAGGGATAGATAGATCAGCCATGATTGAATGGCGAAGTAGACTTGATGGGCCGAATGGCCTCATTCTACTCCTATCACTTATGACCTTAAAATCTTCAACTTTGAAAAATATGGAAGTTGAAATTATAAGAATGTAATGTTGATGGGAAAGCACAACTCCTTCACCGATGAGGGCTGTAAGTGGCCAGTGAGATGGTGCTAGCTGGGAGTGGCGTGGGCCGTTAGAGGTGGCATGGGCAGGCGGGACCGTAAGGGGCCGGTGAGGTGGTGCAACCCAGGGATGGCGTGGGCAGTTGGGGCTGTAAGCGGCAGGGGAGGCAGTGCTAGCTGTGGATGGCTTTAAGGGGCTGTCCCACTGCAGCGACCTAATCTGCGAGTTTAGAAGTGTTTGCCCTCGACTCAAACTCACAGCACGGTCGACACGTGGTCCTAGGAGGTCCTATGAGGTCACTGGAGCTCTCCTTATTGCTCGAGGGAAGTTCCTGCATACTGGCGGCCTCAGCTAGGTTGCAGAAAAATTTTCAGCATGTTGAAAAATTTCCTGCGAGTACAAATTGGTCGGCATGGTTCTTTTTAACTCGTAGTGCAGTGGAGTGGGTTGCTATTTAGTTACAGGCAGTCGAGGGCAGCCGTAGGCAATCTCCTTCGCTGACGGGCATTTTAATTGGCTCATTGTAGTTTTCAGGACCAAGGAAAACTGACCGGTAGGTAAAATGCCCGCTAAACTTTATTAAACGTTTCTGACTTCTTAAATGTCTCCACTCCTTCTCCACCTCTTCTCCTCCCCTTCTCCTCCCCTTCTCCTCCCCTTCTCCTCCCCTTCTCCTCCCCTTCTCCTCCCCTTCTCTCCCCTTCTCTCCCCTTCTCTCCCCTTCTCTCTTCTCCCCTTCTCTCCCCTTTTCTCCCCTTTTCTCCCCTTTTCTCCCCTTTTCTCCCCTTTTCTCCCCTTTCTCTCCCTTTTCTCCCCTTTTCTCCCCTTTTCTCCCCTTTTCTCCCCCTTTTCTCCCCTTTTCTCCCCTTTTCTCCCCTTTTCTCCCCTTTTCTCCCCTTTCTCCCCTTTTCTCCCCTTTTCTCCCCTTTTCTCCCCTTTTCTCCCCTTTTCTCCCCTTTTCTCCCCTTTTCTCCCCTTTTCTCCCCTTTTCTCCCCTTTTCTCCCCTTTTCTCCCCTTTTCTCCCCTTTTCTCCCCTTTTCTCCCCTTCTTTCTCCCCTTTTCTCCCCTTCCTCTCCCCTTCTCTCCCCTTCTCTCCCCTTCTCTCCCTTCTCTCCCCTTCTCTCCCTTTTCTCCCCTTTTCTCCCCTTTTCTCCCCTTTTCCTCCCCTTTTCTCCCCTTCCCTTTTCTCCCCTTTTCTCCCCTTTCTCCCCTTCTCTCCCTCTCTTCCCCCCCCCCCCGCGCTCTCTAAAGGACTTACCGTACACTTTGCAGCCGTCTTTCACCTTCCTCTTCATCGCGGGTGTGAATTTCAGACAGCGCTCCCACACTTTCCCTTGCCCCCACCTTTGCGATGTGTTTGTGTGTGTGCGGTCGGTCGATCCAGCTCGCGGTTTCACGTGGATTAGGTCGCCACAGTGGGACAGCCCTTCCCGGAACCATCGGTAGGTCTGCCCGCTATAACCAAAATCGGTTGTAAGGATCTCTGTTTACTGTATAAAAAGGCCTTGTGATCTTCTTTGATTTGTCTCACCAATTATTGCTCCTTATGGCCCTTCTACATGACTTCTTCACTTCTTTCCTGCTTGCTTTAGATCCCTTGAAGGCCCAGCCTGGTACCACAATGCAAGCAGCAGGCTAAGTCATCTTCATAATGATTTTGTTGGCTGGCCGACCATAACCACTCTTTTGATTTGCTGCCGCAGGGAGCGATCACAATGCAGAGAGCACAAGGGTTAAGATAGTCTACACTGGTTAAGGACATCTTGGCTGGAGCAATTGCTGGTTGTTCAATGGGAAGTCAATTCAGCCTGGAAAACAATGACGAATGTAAGAGTGGGAAGTCCAACATTTTGAATGATGTGTTGGAGGCTTGATGAAGGATTTGAAAAGTGAGAGAGAGATATCCTGGGATTTACTTATTCCAAGTGGCAGATGGGCAATGCTGAGTGCTGTGATAAATTGGATGGACCTCGGCCCAGTTTTGCTTTTGTCAGAATGCAGAAGTATTTGTTTTCTCTAGTCAGAATCTATGCCCCTTGGTCTCTCAACTTCTCTTCCATCACCCATGCTGAGTACCAATAAATGGAAATAGTAATGGTCTGATGGCATGTTATCGTGACGTGTACCTGGGTACAGTGAAATTCATTTTCATCGATTCAATTCAATGATGATTCAAAGTTGAGGCAGGGATTATCCCAACATTTAGTTGAGGCAGTGACTATCCTGTAGTTAGTTCAAACAGTTAGGTAAATGGATAGGACATGTTTGGAGGGATATGGACCAAATGTGGGCAGGTAGGACTAGTGTATCTGTGGGCAAGTTGAGCTAAAGGGTCTGTTTCCACACTGTATCACTCTATGACTCTACGACTCTATGACAATGATACTTTATTGTCACATGTACCTAGGTACAGTGAAATTCCTTTGTTTTTACATACAGTTCAGTAAAAATCTTACTATACATAGGCATAACCATACTTCAGCACAGGTCAGTTTATTGTCACATGTACCAATTAAGGTACAGTGAAATTCGAATTACCATACAGCCATACTAAAAAAAAGCAACAAGACACACAACTACATAAAGGTTACCATAAACATCCACCACAGCTTCCCTACATTCCTCACTGTGATGGAAGGCAATAAAGTCCAATCTTCTTCCACTTTTATTCTGCTGCGGTCGGGGTAGTCAAACCATCCGCAGTCGGGGCGATTGATGCTCCTGCGGCTTGGAGCTCCCAAGTCAGCTGCTTCTTACCGGAGACCGCTGCTTCACGATGTTAATGTCCACACTAGCGATCCTCGGCAAAAGATCCCAGGCTCCACGATAGTAAGTCCGCGCCATGCCCGTGGCTTGAAGCTCCGGGCCGATCTCCAAGAAAGGCCGCACCACCCCACGTTGTAGGCCGCAGGAGGGGGACGGAGATGCAACACGGAGACAAATCGCATCTCCATCGGGCACCGCTCCAGGAGGTCGAGTGCATGGAGCAGATGCGGTCTGTAGCTGCATGGAGCAGATGCAGTCTGTAGTTGCATGGAGCAGCGCAGCTGCGGTGGAGGACATCGACAACTTCAGGTGGACGGTAGATATGCAATGGAAGGCATTTAAAGACTGCATGGATGAACTACAACAATTGTTCATCCCAGTTTGGCAAAAAAATAAATCAGGGAAGGTAGTGCATCCGTGGATAACAAGGGAAATCAGGGATAGTATCAAAACAAAAGATGAAGCGTACAAATTAGCCAGAAAAAGCAGCCTACCAGAGGACTGGGAGAAATTCAGAGTCCAGCAGAGGAGGACAAAGGGCTTAATTAGGAAAGGGAAAATAGATTATGAAAGAAAACTGGCAGGGTACATAAAAACTGACTGCAAAAGCTTTTATAGATATGTGAAGAGAAAAAGATTAGTTAAAACAAGTGTAGGTCCCTTGCAGTCAGAAACAGGTGAATTGATCATGGGGAACAAGGACATGGCAGACCAATTGAATAACTACTTTGGTTCTGTCTTCACTAAGGAAGACATAAATAATCTGCTGGAAATAGCAGGGGACCGGGGGTCAAATGAGATGGAGGAACTGAGTGAAATCGAGGTTAGCCGGGAAGTGGTGTTAGGTAAATTGAATGGATTAAAGGCCGATAAATCCCCAGGGCCAGATAGGCTGCATCCCAGGGTACTTAAGGAAGTAGCCCCAGAAATAGTCGATGCATTAGTGATAATTTTTCAAAACTCTTTAGATTCTGGAGTAGTTCCTGAGGATTGGAGGGTAGCTAATGTAACCCCACTTTTTAAAAAGGGAGGGAGAGAGAAAATGGGGAATTACAGACCAGTTAGTCTAACGTCGGTAGTGGGGAAACTGCTAGAATCAGTTATTAAAGATGGGATGGCAGCACATTTGGAAAGTGGTGAAATCATTGGACAAAGTCAGCATGGATTTATGAAAGGTAAATCATGTCTGACGAATCTTATAGAATTTTTCGAGGATGTAACTAGTAGAGTGGATAAGGGAGAACCAGTGGATGTGTTATATCTGGACTTTCAGAAGGCTTTCAACAAGGTCCCACATAAGAGATTAGTATACAAACTTAAAGCACACGGTATTGGGGGTTCAGTATTGATGTGGATAGAGAACTGGCTGGCAGACAGGAAGCAAAGAGTAGGAGTAAACGGGTCCTTTTCACAATGGCTCAGTGCTGGGACCCCAGCTATTTACGGTATATATTAATGATTTGGACGAGGGAATTGAATGCAACATCTCCAAGTTTGCGGATGACACGAAGCTGGGGGGCTGTGGTAGCTGTGAGGAGGATGCTCGGAGGCTGCAAGGTGACTTGGATAGGCTGGATGAGTGGGCAAATGCATGGCAGATGCAGTATAATGTGGATAAATGTGAGGTTATCCGCTTTGGTGGCAAAAACAGGAAAGTAGACTATTATCTGAATGGTGGCCGATTAGGAAAAGGGGAGATGCAATGAAACCTGGGTGTCATGGTACACCAGTCATTGAAAGTAGGCATGGAGGTGCAGCAGGCAGTGAAGAAGGCGAATGGTATGTTAGCATTCATAGCAAAAGGATTTGAGTATAGGAGCAGGGAGGTTCTACTGCAGTTGTACAGGGTCTTGGTGAGACCACACCTGGAGTATTGCGTACAGTTTTGGTCTCCTAATCTGAGGAAAGACATTCTTGCCATAGAGGGAGTACAGAGAAGGTTCACCAGACTGATTCCTGAGATGTCAGGACTTTCATATGAAGAAAGACTGGATAGACTCGGTTTGTACTCGCTAGAATTTAGAAGATTGAGGGGGGATCTTATAGAAACGTACAAAATTCTTAAGGCGTTGGACAGGCTAGATGCAGGAAGATTGTTCCCGATGTTGGGGAAGTCCAGAACAAGGGGTCACAGTTTAAGGATAAGGGGTTAATCTTTTAGGACTGAGATGTGGAAAACACTTTTCACACAGAGAGTGGTGAATCTGTGGAATTCTCTGCCACAGAAGGTAGTTGAGGCCAGTTCATTGGCTATAATTAAGAGGGAGTCAGATGTGGCCCTTGTGGCTAAAGGGATCAGGGGGTATGGAGAGAAAGCAGGTACAGGATACTGAGTTGGATGATCAGCCATGATCATATTGAATGGCGGTGCAGGCTCGAAGGGCCGAATGGCCTACTCCTGCACCTATTTTCTATGTTTCTATGTTTCTATGTTTCTATGACTAACTTTGGTGCCTTCTCTCACTGTGGGAAACTTTGATTCTGCTGTGTGGGGATGTTTTACTTTGGACTCTATCGTATGTTGTGTACTTTATTTTATTTGTATTTATTTGTATGGCTGTATGGTGAACACACATTTCACTGTGCCAACTGGCACATGTGACAAATAAATGTATCTTGTATCTTGTATCTTGGATCTTTTGGTTGCTTTCCCCGGGCCATTACACACATCTCATGTTGCGAAACTGGGATGATAAATAGTGGGTCACCGACACTTTCCACCTCGACTTACTCTTCATTATGAGACACTTGAGAATGATGTCTGTTTTGCAAATTCCTCAGTGGGGAAGAAACTCGCATGGATCGAACCTCCAATTCAGCGACAGCGATAGAGAATTCACCCTCAGGGAAAGGACAGGTGCAATCCAACTTTTCTTGTTGACTTATGACATCATGAAATCCTTTGTGATTTGGTTTGCTTGCTGCGTAAGTGATAGGCGGCTTCAGTATATTTGGATCTTGGCATCATTTAGTTTAGTTAGTTTTGTTTATTGTCAAGTGTACTGAGGTACAGTGAAAAGCTTTTGTTGCGTGCTAACCAGTCAGCGGAAAGACAACACGATTACAATCCAGTCATTCACAGTGTACAGAGTAGAGATTTAATAGAGTGGAGCGATTGGAATGCGTGATTGCAGATCCACTTCTGTGACTAACACACAAAGAGTCACCAAGGTTGGACGCCATCTTGGATCCATGGATTTGAATAGTCTGTGGAAGATTTCTTCTAGCTATGGAGGAAATTCATTAAATGCAAGACAAATTGGGGTAACATTTATCATTTTAAGGTGGCATGGTGGCTACTGCCTTGCAGCGCCAGAGAAACGGGTTCGATCCTAACTACGGGTGTTGTCTGTACGGAGTTAGTACGTTCTCCCCGTGACCTGCTGTTTGTATTTTCTCCGAGGCCTTCGGTTTCCTCACACTCCAAAGACGTAGGTTAATTGGTTTGGTATAAATGGAAATTGTCCCCAGTGTGTGTAGGATAGTGTTAGTGTGCTGGGATCGCTGGTCGGTGCGGACTCAGTGGGCCAAAGGGCCTGTTTCCGCGCTGAATCTCTAAACTAAAAGACAAACTGAATGTAGTTGTGAATGATGGGCACGTTACACTTTATAATGCGGTCATTGTTGAACTAAGTTCTATTTGACTTGAATGGAAAATTCTATTTCCAGTAACAAAACAGATTCAGGTGCAAGACTAATAATCCTTTTGTTTTGCCAATTCCCTGAATAGCAACTGTGGAATAATTACCCTATTAATTAGCCCGGACCTGACATGTTAGACTCGTCATTTTCTGAAGGAGAGGAGGAAATCACAGAATCTTAATTTCCTGGATCTACGATGTATTGGTATTTGGAAAATGGGCTTTGCATTATAGATTGTGAAATGTATATAATCAGAATTTACCCCAACCATCTAAATAGTTCATCCATTCACTTATTTCAAATTGTTGCAGATTTCCTTCATTAGAATAGTGACTGTAGTTTGTTCATTGACAGTGAAACACTTTGAGATATTTTGATGTAAAAAAAACCCACAGCATCTCTGCAGAAAAGGAATAGGCGATGTTTTGGGGTCGAGACCCTTCTTCAGAATGAGAGTTAGGGGAAAGTGAAACCAGAGATCTAGACGGTGATATCGGGAGATATGGTACAAATGTATGAAAGATATGAACAAAAGTAACGATTATAAAGCAAACAGGCCTTTCGCTGTGGCCTAGGTGAAAATGGGTTACAGACAATGAGACTCAACAAGGCGGCTTTGAAGCTTGTACAACGACTTGTGTGGGAGAGGAATGGAGAGAGGGAGGATACATTAATTCCCCTTCCCGTTCCCACACTGACCTTTCTGTCCTGGGCCTCCTCCGTTGTCAGAGTGAGGCCAAACGCAAATTGGGGGAACAGCACCTCATATTTTGCTTGGGCAGCTTACAACCTAGTGGTATGAATATTGAATATTAATATAGATATTGATTTCTCTAACTTCAAGTAACCCATGCATCCGTTCTCACTCTGGCCTGTTCACTTTATCATCGTTACTTTCTTGCATATCTTCCATTCATTTGTACTATATCTCTCCATATCACCATCTATATCCCGTTTCCCTTTCCTCTGACTCTCAGTCTTAAACATAGAAACATAGAAAATAGGTGCAGGAGTAGGCCATTCGGCCATTCGAGCCTGCACCGCCATTCAATATGATCATGGCTGATCATCCAACTCAGTATCCTGTACCTGCTTTCTCTTCATACCCCCTGATCCCTTTAGCCACAAGGGCCACATCTAACTCCCTCTTAAATATAGCCAATGAACTGGCCTCAACTACTTTCTGTGGCAGAGAGTTCCAGAGATTCACCACTCTCTGTGTGAAAAATATTTTTCTCATCTCGGTCCTAAAAGATTTCCCCCTTATCCTTAAACTGTGACCCCTTGTCCTGGACTTCCCCAACATCAGGAACAATCTTCCTGCATCTAGCCTGTCCAACCCCTTAAGAATTTTGTAAGTTTCTATAAGATCCCCTCTCAATCTTCTAAATTCTAGCGAGTACAAGCCGAGTCTATCCAGTCTTTCTTCATATGAAAGTCCTGACATCCCAGGAATCAGTCTGGTGAACCTTCTCTGTACTCCCTCTATGGCAAGAATGTCTTTCCTCAGATTTGGAGACTAAAACTGTATGCAATAATCCAGGTGTGGTCTCACCAAGACCTTGTACAACTGCAGTAGAACTTCCCTGCTCCTATACTCAAATCCTTTTGCAATGAATGCTAAAATACCATTCGCTTTCTTCACTGCCTGCTGCACCTGCATGCCTACTTTCAATGACTGGTGTACCATGACACCCAGGTCTCGTTGCATCTCCCCTTTTCCTAATCGGCCACCATTCAGATAATAGTCTACTTTCCTGTTTTTGCCACCAAAGTGGATAACCTCACATTTATCCACATTATACTGCATCTGCCATGCATTTGCCCACTCACCCAGCCTATCCAAGTCACCTTGCAGCCTTCTAGCATCCTCCTCACAGCTAACACTGCCCCCCAACTTCCTGTCATCCGCAAACTTGGAGATGTTGCATTCAATTCCCTCGTCTAAATCATTAATATATATTGTAAATAGCTGGGGTCCCAGCACTGAGCCTTGCAGTACCCCACTAGTCACTGCCTGCCATTCTGAAAAGGACCCGTTTACTCCTACTCTTTGCTTCCTGTTTGCCAGCCAGTTCTCTATCCACATCAATACTGAACCCCCAATACCGTGTGCTTTAAGTTTGTATATTAATCTCTAATGTGGGACCTTGTCGAAAGCCTTCTGAAAGTCCAGATATAACACATCCACTGGTTCTCACTTCCCGGCTAACCTGGATTTCACTCAGTTCCTCCATCTCATTTGACCCGTGGTCTCCTGCTATTTCTGGCAGATTATTTATGTCTTCCTTAGTGAAGACAGAACCAAAGTAGTTATTCAATTGGTCTGCCATGTGCGTTTTCCCCATGATCAATTCACCTGTTTTTGACTGCAAGGGACCTACATTTGTTTTAACTAATCTTTTTCTCTTCACATATCTATAAAAACATTTGCAGTCAGTTTTTATGTTCCCTGCCAGTTTTCTTTCATAATCTATTTTCCCTTTCCTAATTAAGCCCTTTGTCCTCCTCTGCTGGACTCTGAATTTCTCCCAGTCCTCTGGTAGGCTGCTTTTTCTGGCTAATTTGTACGCTTCATCTTTTGTTTTGATACTATCCCTGATTTCCCTTGTTATCCATGGATGCACTACCTTCCCTGATTTATTCTTTTGCCAAACTGGGATGAACAATTGTTGTAGTTCATCCATGCAGTCTTTAAAAGCCTTCCATTGCATATCCACCGTCAACCCTTTAAGAAACAATTGCCAGTCTAGCTTGGCCAATTCACATCTCATAACTTCAAAGTTACCTTTCTTTAAGTTCAGGACCTTCTGTTTCTGAATTAACAATATCACTCTCCATCCTAATGAAGAACTCAACCATATTATGGTCACTCTTGCCCAAGGGGCCACGCACAACAAGACTGCTAACTAACCCTTCCTCATTACTCAATACCCAGTCTAGAATAGACTGCTCTCTCGTTGGTTCCTCTACGTGTTGGTTTAGAAAACTATCCCGCATACATTCCAAGAAATCCTCTTGCTCAGCACCCCTGCCAATTTGATTCACCCAATCTATATGTAGATTGAAGTCACCCATTATAACTGTTTTACCTTTGTTGCACGCATTTCTAATTTCCTGTTTGATGCCATCCCCAACTCCACTACTACTGTTAGGTGGCCTGTACACAACACCCACTAGCGTTTTCTGCCCCTTAGTGTTTCGCAGCTCTACCCATATCGATTCCACATCCTCCAAGCTAATGTCCTTCCTTTCTATTGCGTTAATCTCCTCTCTAACCAGCAACGCTCCCCCACCTCCTTTTCCTTTCTGTCTATCCCTCCTGAATATTGAATATCCCTGGATGTTCAGCTCCCAGCCTTGGTCACCCTGGAGCCATGTCTCCGTGATCCCAACTATATCATAGTCATTAATAGCTATCTGCACATTCAACTCATCCACCTTATTACGAATGCTCCTTGGGTCTAGACCCGAAACATCACCTTTCCCTTTTCACCAGAGTTGCTGTCTGACCCGCTGAGTTACTGCAGCTTTTTGTCTCTAACATAGCGTCAAGAGATTGTTTGTTTGTCATATTCACAGGATATGAACCGGAATAATGAAGTTTTTACATGCAGTAGCTTTACAGCACATCAGATACAACAACAACAATAAATATACAATAAATTATCAGTTATTCTGAGTAAACTAGACAATGATAGTGCAAAAAGAAGTTACAAAGCAATACAGACAAGTCAAGTACGCTGGCAAAGATTTGGCAGATAGAATGCAATGAGGAAGAATATGATAGTGTTCCTTTATGCAGGAAAAATAAAGAGAAGCAGTTATCTAAATGGTGAGAGATTGCAGAGCTTTAAGACACAGAGGGATCTAGTGCGGCACAGTATGCTGTCCGTATGGAGTTTGTACGTTCTCGCTGTGGCCGTGCGGGCTTTCCCCGGGTGCTCTGGTTATCTTCCACATTCCATAGACGTACAGGTTTGTAGGTTAATTGAACTCAGCTTAATTGTAGGTACACAAAAATGCTGGAGAAACTCAGCGGGTGCAGCAGTATCTATGGAGCGAAGGAAATAGGCAACGTTTCGGGCCGAAACCCTTCTTCAGCATAATTGTAGATTGTCCCTAGTGTGTAGGATAGTGTTAGTATATGGGGTGATCACTGGTATGCACGGACTCGGTGGGCAGAAGAGCCTGTTTCCGTGCTGTATCTCTGAAGTATGAAGTCCTTACAAAAAGGGTCGTATGTATGAAAACAAGAAGCTAGTGCGACTTGGGTGGGAGAGCTCTATCCCTCCCCCACCCAAGTCGCACCAGCTTCTCGTTTTCACCCAACAAACAGTTAACAATGGCCTGTTTCCTTTATCATCGTAACTTTATTTACATATCTTTTATTCATTGTTCTTTATCTCTCTACCTCACCATCTATATCTCTCGTTTCCCTTATCCCCAACCAGTATGAAGAAGGGTCTTGACCTGAAACATCACCCATTCCTTCTCTCCAGAGATGCTGCCTATCCTGCTGAGTTACTCCAGCTTTTTGTGTCTATCTTTGGTTTGAACTAGCATCTGCAGTTCCTTCCTACACATGTCACCTATCCATGTTCACCAGAGATGCTGCCTGACCTGCTGAGTTACTCCAGTACTTTGTGTCTTTTGTGCATCAACCAGCACCTGCAGTTCCTTGTTTCTAAATCAAGTAATTAGGAAAGTGAACAGTGATATTTGTTGCTGAGGGGAGAAAATGCAAAAGTAGTTATATAGGGACTGGTGAGACCACATCTGGAATATTATGTACAATATCCTGGTCTCCTTATTCAAAGAAAAATGGTGTGGCATTGGGAACAGTTCAGACAATACATGAAATGAGGACTTAACTCATGAGGAGAGGTTGGACAGCCTAAACCTCTATACATACACTTAGACTTAGACTTAGATTCCTTTATTGTCATTCAGACCTTTTGGTCTGAACGAAATTTCGTTGCCTGCAGTCATACATATAATAAATAACAAAACACACAATAAACACAAATTAACATCCACCACAGTGAGTTCACCAGGCACCTCCTCACTGTGATGGAGGCAAAAGTCTTAAAGTCTCTGTCTCTTCCCTCCTTGTTCTCCCTCTGCGCTGAAGCGATCCAGGCTTCTGACGTTGTGACCCCGCCGGGTGATGGTAAGTCAGTCCCGCGGCTGAATCCGTGCTCCGTCCGCGACGGGCCGGTTCAAACTCCGCGGCCCAGGGTGGCCGAAGCTGCCGCCCTCCAGTCCAGCGGACGCAGCTGTAGTTGCGGGAGCCCCAGAAAAACAGGTCACCCACCTGGAGTTGGAGTTTAGAAAAATTAGAGAAAATTGGAACTTATAACTTGTAAGATGGATGTGGGGAAGATCACATAAAAAAAGTTCAACTCATTTAATACACAGATGAAGTTACGTTATATTCTCTTGGTGGGTTATCAGACTTTGTAGTTCTTTCCCTCAAAGACTAGGAGAAGCAGATTCTTTATGGCAGAGGTAGATATATAAGTTCATAAATTCATGCCATAGAAGCAGAATTAGGTGATTTGGCCTATCGAGTCTACTCCGCCGTTCAATCATAGCTAATCTATCTTTCTCTCTCAACCCCATTCTCCTGCCTTCTCCCCCAAACCCTTGACATCCTCACCAATCAAGTCATCTGTCAATCTCCACCTTAACCACCATCGGGTGGCGCCACCGCAGTGGCTGCCTCGCCAGCAGCTCATAAGTCCTTTCGCCTTTTTTGTTATTTTTAGTGCGTCTAAATGTATGTTTTAATGTTTCTCAGTATGTCTTATGTTGGGGGTGGTGTGGGTGAATAATTTCAATTCAATTCAATTTAATTCAACTTTAATGTCATTGCACAAATACTGAGTATGGGTACAACGAAATGCAGTTTTGCGTCAGTCCGTAGCAGTAGTGCAATATAGAAATTTAAAAAAAAAAGAGGATACAGAATAATCCAAAATACAGAATAATTAACAATGGGGACGGAGGGACCGGAGGAATCTATCGGCGGGACTCCGAGTTCAGCAAAGCGACGGTATAATTGTAGAAGCTGTTCCTCATCCTACTGGTACGAGACCTGAGGCTCCTGTACCGCCTCCCTGATGGGAGGAGGGCAAACAGTCCATGGTTGGGGTGGGAGGGGTCTTTAATGATCTTCCCAGCCCGTTTCAGACACCGTTTTCGGTGGAGGGCATCCATGGCAGGGAGCAGGGCACCGATGATGTGCTGCGCGGTTTTCACCACCCGTTGTAGTGCCTTCCTGTCCGCAACAGTGCAGCTGCTGTACCATACCGTGAAGCAGGTGGTCAGGATGCTCTCGATGGTACACCGGTAGAAGTTGGTCAGGATCTGGGGGGACCACTTTTCGGTCACTTACCTGGACGGAGATGCGTCTTTTCTCCGCGACGCATCTTCGCCCCCCTCGCGGCCTACCAACTGTATTGGCGTGGCCTTTCCGACCGGAGACCGGCCCAGAGCTTCAGCAGCAGGTGCAGCCCTGAATTACCATCGCGGAGCCTGGGATCCTTGTCGAGGGTCGCCAGTGTTGGAGCTCCGTCCAGCGGGGACTGCTGACTTTAACATCGTGGAGCTGTGGTCTGCGGAGCTTCTAGCTGCGGGTGCGGCACTGACTTAAACATGGCCGAGGCCTGGGATCTTTTTCCGAGGATCGCCAGTGTTGGAGCTCCGCCCAGCTCGGCCTGTGGACTTCGGAAGCCACGGCCTCCAGTAAGAAGCGGCCTTTTTGGAAACTACAAGCCGCAGAGAGTGTTCTGATCCGTTCCGACGCCGGAGTTCCGATCATTCCGGCGAGAGGGCCTGTACATCGGGCCGTCCGTAGCGGCGACTGCGGAGGGTTCTAGGCCCCGACCACGGGTGAACAAAGAGGAAGATATCTGAACTTTATTGCCTTCCCTCACAGTGAGAAACGTTGATTCCACTGTGGTGGATGTTTATGTTAAAATCAATTGTGTATTGTGTTCTTTTTATTCGTATGGCTGTATGGTAACTCAAATTTCACTGTACCAATTGATGCATGTGACAATAAATGTGAACTTATAATAATAATAATAATAAGTTTATTTATATAGCACATTTTCCAATTGATTTGAATCAAAAGCCAAAGTGCTTTACAGTTACTAACCATACAAATAATAAAAAGAGATAGAAAAAATGACAACACACTATAAGAGATTTTACACAAACACGAACATCCCCCCACAGTAGAATCCACACTCTCCACTGTGAGGGAAGGCACCAAAATGTCCAGTCCTCCTCCTCCTCCTAGTCCACCCGAGGTCGGGGCCAGTTTGAGGCCACTGCAGCCAGTCGCCGCAACGGCAGCCCGATGTTGTTTGCCCACCCACATCGGGTGGAAAAGTCCTCAGCAGCTTGGAAATGTCTGGAGCGGCCGCTCCTTCCCCGGAGACTGCGACGCCCGTGGATTTCAGGCCGCGCCGGTTGGAGCCTCGACACCGCGGTGTCGCCCTCAAACCGCAGACCGCAGACTGCGGCTGCCCGATGTTGGTGGTCGGCGGCCACAGGACTCCGGAGCGGCGACCCGGCAAGGCATCGCCCGCTCCCTGCTGATGTCCCAGCGCTGTGCCGCCGAAGCTGTGGTCCCCAGCAGGAAACGCCGTTCCAGCCCGATGGAAGGCCGCATGGGGAGACGCGATTTGGAGGAAAACCGCATCTCTGACCAGGTAGGACTGGGGTTAAAACAGTTCCCCCCCCCACATAGAAAGAATAGACTCCAAAAAATAAATGTTCAGACAATAAAAGAGTTAGAGGACGGACTGCAGGCAGGCGGCCATACAAACGGCGCCCACTCCTGCACATCCGCCATCTTGAACTTGAACTTGAATTACCCAATGGCTTGTCCTCCACAGCCGTCTGTGGCAATCATTTCCACAGGTTCACCAACTTCTGACTAAAGAAACTCCTCCTCAGCTCCTTTCTAAAGGTACATCCTTTTATTCTGAGGCTGTGCCCTCTGGTTCCACTAGTGGAAACATCCTCTGCACGTTCACTCTGTACAGGGGCAAAATACTGATTCATGTATTGTAAGTTTACTTACTGTCAACTATTTTCAAATACAAATGTAGCATTGCTTTGACGGAAGTTGCAACATGGATGGATTATTCCTTGAATCCCGAAGAAAGGGTTGGTCACTGATGACCAGTAGGGCGGGTCCTGATGAGCATAAATGACTAACTACATTACTCCAGCGACTGTACTTCAAACGTACATTATTGACTCTGAAGTGATTTGGGATATTCAAAGGCGGAAAAGAAAAGATCTAAATCTCAATGTCTCCACGGTAGAGTTGCTGACTTACAGCACCAGAGACCCAGGTTCGATCCTGACTATGGGTGCTATCTGTACACAGTTTGTACGTTCATTGGCTTCTGTAAAATTGTCCATTCTCCCTAGTGTGTAGGATAATGTTAGTGTATGACTGTGTGTGTTAGTGTATGGACTCGGTGAACCAAAGGGCCTGTCCCACTTTCACGACCTAATTCACGACCTCTGCCGAGTTTGCCCTTGATTCATACTCGCAGTGTGGTCGTCACGAGGTCGTAGGAGGTCGTAGGTAGGTCGTAGGTAGGTCGTAGCAGGCCCTGATGCTAGTCGTTGGTACTCGTGGCATCAAGTAGGTCGAGGAGTTTTTTCAACATGATGAAAAATGTCCACGAGTAAAAAAGGTCATGAATTAGGTCATGAAAGTGGGACAGGCCCTTATCTCTAACGTCCAACGTCTAAATAGTGCTTCTTACCCTCTTTTTCCTTCCGTCTTTCGTTTTGTTAGTTACCTTGTTGGTTTAAATGCTGTAATGTAGTTTAACTCATAGAATATGTTTAATATTCTTATTTTTTACTGCATGATAATGTACAAGTATTTACAAGTGATGTTTGCTGTGTTATAGGAATTCTGTTTACTTCTGTCATTTTGTGTGAAACACTAATAGACTGTTTCAAGTCCAATAGTTATTCCCAATAGCTTTTAGTTTAGTTTAGGTTATTATTGTCACATGTACTGTGGTGCAGTGAAAGGTTTTTGTTTGTGTGCTAACCAGTCAAAGAAAAGACTATACGTATGTGAATACAACCAAGCCATCCACAGGGCACAGATAATTGGCACAATTTTAACAAATATTGATGCTTAGAAAATGAATCACCATGTGCTAATTTCTTTTCAAGATCATTTATGATTCATTTTTTGCTATTCAAAGTTGATTTTACCTGGAGTAAATCACATTGGCCATTATTTCTGTGTGAAACCATGTATCAATTGGGCACTTCCAGACACAATCCATGTTGGTGCGTCCAACATATGTCCATCTTCATAGTATACCAAATGATGGCAGTCACTGTGCATTGCACACTTCAAACTCTTGCGACATAGGTTAATGCCTGTCTGAAGAAGGGTCTCGACCCGAAACGTCACCCATTCCTTCTCTCCAGAGATGCTGCCTGTCCTGTTGAATTTCTCCAGCTTTCTGTGTCTATCTTCAGTTTAAACCAGCATCTGCAGTTCCTTCCTACACATAGGTTCCGAAATCAATCATCATTCAACTGTCAAAACGAAAAGAGCTCAAATTGCTGTCGTGTTCATGCAGGTGCTATTTAATGGGGCACTGCTTACTTTGGGAAATTTCCGAAGGCAGCTCAAGATATTTATATCGGGACTGGTGAGACCACATCTGGAAGACTGTGTACAATATCTTGGTCTCCTTATTTAAAGAAGAATGTTATGGCATTGGAAACAGTTCAGCAAGGTTTACTAGATCGATATCTGAAATGGAGAGTTAACTCACGAGGAAAGATTGGACAGCCTAATGGCCCTGTCCCACAGTACGAGTTCATTCCAAGAGCTCTCCCGAGTTAAAAAAAAATCAAACTCGTGGTAAGCACGGAGAATGAACGTAGCGGGTACGTCGGAGCTCGGGGACGTCTCTTAGCGCTAATGGCAGGTACTCAGGAAGACTCGCTAACGGCAGGTAAGCACGGGAAGACTCGTGAAGATTTTTCAACATGATGAAAAATGTCCACGAGAGCCCCGAGTACCGACGAGTGGCCATTACCGTAAATCTCCGAGTTCGAATCAGGGCAAACTCGGGAGAACTGTTGGAATGAACTCATACCGTGGGACAGGGGTTTAAATCTATACCCATTGGAGTTTAGAAAAGCAAGCGAAGATTAGACTTTACAACTTGAAGTGTGGATGTGGAGAAGATCACATAAAAGATGTCTGAAGAAGTGCCTCAACCCAAAACGTCACCCATTCCTTCTCCTATAGATGCTGCCTGTCCGGCTGAGTTACTCCAGCATTTTGTGTCTATCTTTGGTGTATAACCAGCTTCTGCAGTTCCTTCCTACACATAAAACGCAAAACTCATTTAATACACAAATGAAGTGATATTATTTTCTCAAAGTGTTGTCAGGCTTTGGAATTCCCTTCCTGAAAGAGCTGACTGGAGCTTGCTCACACACAATCAAAGTGATCAGTCTGTGCTCCAACTGACAATAGCTTTTTTGGGGAATGCAAACAACGTGAAAATAGCGTTTATGTTTGAACACAGAACACAGAGCAATGCCGCACCATGTCCACACCAACCTCAGTGCTGAATGAACTAATCCCAGCTGCTTGCCTATGGTCCATGCCTCTCTGGTCCTTACCTGTTCCTGTGTCTGTCTAAATGCTTCTTAAACATTACTATCAATATTTAAGTCAAAGATCCTCCCACAGGGGACACAAGCATGTTGTGCCAGGCAACTCTCTGAGGACAGCTGACCCTGGGGAGGAAGTGCGGGGACGGTATTCTCGGCTGCCTCTCTCTTCCCTCACGATCCCAGCTGCGACTAGAAACGGGAGGAAATGTACAACCTGCCTTTACCCCGCGTCCTTGTGTCTGTAAGAGACACAAAGAATTGCATGAGAATTTGGGTGGCACGGTGTCACAGCGGTAGCGTTACAGCGCCAGAGACCCGGGTGTGATCCAGACCGTGGGTGCTTGTCTGTATTGAGTTTGTACGTTCTCCCGGTGACCTGCGTGGGTTTTCTCCGGGATCTCCAGTCTTCTCCCCCACTCCAAAGACGTACAGGTTTGTAGGCTAATTGGCTTGGTATCATTGTAAATTGTCCCCAGTGTGTGTAGGATAGTATTAGCGTGCGGGGATCGCTGGATGGCGTGGACTCGATGGGCCAAAGGGCCTGTTTCCGCACTGTGTCTCTAAACAAAACTAAACTAAAGAATGGAAGATTCTGGAATCTTGAGCAAAACTACGTTTCAGTGAGTGGCGAGTCTGTGAAATTCTCTGCGTCAGAGGGCGGTGGAATCCGGTTCTCTGGATACTTTCAAGAGAGTGCTAGATAGGGCTCTTAAAGATAGCGGAGTCAGGGGATATGGGGAGAAGGCAGGAACGGGGTACTGATTGGGATGATCAGCCATGATCACATTGAATGGCGGTGCTGGCTCGAAGGGCCGAATGGCCTACTCCTGCACCTTTTATCTATTGTCTAAAACACAAAGTTCTGGAGGAACTCGGTGGGTCAGGCAGCATCTGTGGCGGGAATGGACAGGCGATGTTTCAGATGTGATGGGTCCCAACCTATATATTTCCCCCACAGATGCCCCCTGAACCACTGACATATTCCAGAACTTTGTGTTTTAAATCTATTATCTATTTCCCTAAATACATGTTGCAGGACCATATTCCCTCAGTGTATCCATGTTTATCCAGGAATGGGCAGGTGAGGTTTCAGGTTGGGACCCTTCTTCAGACTAATTGTAGCAAGAATTGGGGAAGAAAGCTGGAAGATGAGGTGGGGGCGGGGCACAGCCTGGCAAGTGATAGGTGGATACAGATGAGGGGGGGTGGGGGAGGTTCAATAGGCAGATGGGTGGAATAAGTGACAATGGAGACAAAAGGGTGTCAGAGAACGAGAGAGAAAAGAAGTAAAACGTTAAACGAGAGGAAGAGATATTGGTAGAATGGAAAAGGGGAGGGGAGTTAAGTGGGATAAAAAGGGAAATGAAGGACTAGTAGATGATTGTACATAGGAGGAGAAGATTTCTTAGAGTCATAGAGTCATACAGCATGGAAACAGGCCCTTCAACTCAACTTGTCCACACCGGCCAACATGTCCCAACTACACTAGTCCCACCAGACAACATCTGACCCACATCTATCTAAACCTGTCCTATCCATGCACCTTACTAACTGTTTCTTAAATGTTGTGATACTCCCTGCCTCACTACCTCCTCTGGCAGCTAGTTCCATACACCCAGCACCTTTTGTGTGAAAAAGTGACCCCTCAGATTCCTGTTAGATCTTTTCCCTTTCATCTTAAAAGGCTACGTCCTCTGGTCCTCGATTCACCTACTCTGGGCTAGAGACTCTGTGCATCTACCTGATCAATGATCACACCTCTGTACACCTCAATAAGATCACCCCTCATCTTCTTGCGCTCCAAGGAATAGAGTCACTGCCGACTCAACCTCTCCTTGTAGCTCACACCCTCTAGTCCTGGAAAGATCTAGGTTCTTAGATCATCAACATTCTTAAGTTTACTTATGAAAATTGAGTAAAAATAAGTACTAAAACAAGCACAGAATAGCCTCCCCAAAATTCACTTTGAGGTTTTTTTTTCAGAACGACCATGCAGAATATTGAAGTGATTTGCTTGAAGCAATCATTTGTTAACTTCCATGAAGCGGCTTAATGAGCCACCTAAACAGCCCACGGTTAGAGTAAATTGGGGAATTATAATCATTACACTGACTTTAACATTCATTAATTTGATACAAAGCTCTTAAGTGCACAGGAGAATTTAAGCTGATATGAAAGATTCACAGAAGGACTGAAAAATTAGCAATTTTTTTTCTTCGGCAGTTCCGTTGGGTCTGCACCTTCTCCACTTTGCGGGCATGGCGATGCCAGCATTACTCCAGTTTTTCATATGTTCATACGTTATAGAAGCAGAATTGGGCCATTTGGCCCATCAAGTCTACTCCGCAATTCAAACATGGCTGACCTATCTTTCCCTCTCAACCCCTTTCTTCTGCCTTCTCCCTATAACCCCAACTAATCAAGAATCTGTCAATCTCCGCCTTAAAAAATATCCGTTGACTTGGCCTCCACAGCCGTCTGTGGCAATGAATTCCACAGATTCACCACCCTCTGACTAAAGAAATTTCTCCTCATCTCCTTTCTAAAGGTATGCCCTTTAATTCTGAGGCTATGGCCTCTGGACCTAGACTCTCCCACTAGTGGAAATATCCTCCCCACATCCACTCTATCCAACCATTTCACAATTCGGTAAGTTTTAATGAGTTCCCACTCATCCTTCTAAACTCCAGCGAGTACAGGCCCAGTGCCGTCAAACGCTCATCATATGTTAACCCATTCATTCCTGGGATCATCCTCATAGACCTCCGCTGGATCTTCTCCAACGCTAGCACATCCTTCCTCAGATATGGGAACCAAACTGCTCATAATACTCACAATGTGGTCTGGTCTAAAGGCTCAGTATTACATCCCTGATGTTTATATTCCAGTCCTCTCGAAATAAATGTTAGCAGTGAGTTGTCCATAACTCTGAAGCATTATGGAGGACAGGAATCACTGCTGCTTTAAGGGGCAATGGGCCTGATGCTAAATTTGAAGTCTTGGTCTTCAAATGCTCTCTTTCTCTGGTGACTGAAGGTTATACTGGTGTCCTATCTCCTACGATTGAAAGATGGTTTGCAAGGAGTTTGCACGTTCTCCCTGTCACCATGTAGGTCTCCTCCAGGCTCTCTGGTTTCTTCCCACATCCCAAAGACATGCTGGTTTGTAGGTTAGTCGGTCTCTAAATTTCTCCTAGTGTTGCCTGACTTTGAAAATGGCCAAACCTGGCGACTTTTGTATACAGTCTCAGTGGGCTATATCTACACACCTTGTACTTAATCTGGGATTGTGTTTACGTATAGTAATAATTTGTATTGTATGCAAAAAATAATTTCCCGATACCTTGGCACATATGATAATAAGGAACAATTAACCATTGACCATTGTGTCAGGAACAGATGAGAAACTGGGATGTCACAACACTAGTGTGAATGGGTGATCAATGGTCAGCATGGACTTGATGAGCTGAAGATTGGACGATGAACCATGCCGTATCTCTAAAGCAAATGATGTACTTCTGCAGGTTTGGTCATGGATCTTGCATACTCCACTGGATGGTGGTGCGGTACGGTGCAGGTGGTGAGGAGAAGGGATGTTTGGTGTCAGGCCAACCCTATATATTTTGGTGAAGGAGTCGAATGTAACTTTGTGCTCGATGTCTAAACACAGGTATTGTCTGCACACTGTAAATTGATGACTATTGTGGGATGATATGGGTCGGAGATTTTCATACGTATTTTCATATGCTACATAATGACTCAAAACTACACAATCTCACCTGAAATAAAAGGTTTGATTGGACAGAAATTGTGAAAGCTGTTTCTAAAGTGTTCGCCTTTCAAAGGTCAGAGTATCCTCTATGTCCTGTATCTGGCAGGAAACTTGTTGAAGATGAGTAGCCTGTTGCCAAAATGGTTGCTGCAGTGACATAGCCTCACTTGACCTCAATGAGGACGAGGATTGGTTTTACAGTGAACCCATTATTGAGGATCATGGCTTCTATGACATTGTGTAGCAGAGATCGACTGGAAACTTTTTTTTGTGGACAGCTGAATTTGAGAAGAATTTTCCATAATCCCTCATGGTTGATGGGTTGAAGGCTTCTAAGAGATCAATAAAATACACAGTTATTGTAGATCCTCTACTTGTTGTCAGCATTTGTCACATAGTAAATAATAATAATAATAATAATAAACTTTATTTTGGACTCAAGGTCCAGACAAGGGGAAACATTACATAAAAAAGTATTGCATATTAAATAATATCATAAAGTACATATAAAATCTTAGTATATCACATAAAAGCATCATAAATTATATATTAAAAAAAACCCCACAATACACGAATTAAAAAACAGAATAAAAGAATGATCAATGTCCTACAACGAGACAACGATACCAGTGTCTCCACAACTGGGATTCGTAGCGTGTAGTGCTAAACCTTATGTTTGACAAGGCCACAATAATTACATTTTTAGAGTCATTTATCCTGCAAATGAATTTGTACATATGATTTCTTTGGATGGCTTCTAAAGTACTGACTCCTGCAGCCACAAACATGTTACTAGCACTACACCATCTAGGTTTCCTTAGCAGTGTTCTCGTGGCATCATTATATGACACCTTTAGTCTCTGCAAACTTGTCTTTCCATAGTTCGACCACAGGTGCGCAGTATAGAGTGGTGTGCAATATGCTCTAAACAGTGACATCTTCACCACATCTGTACACGCACCAAACTTACGCAAGAGAATATTCGCCTGTACATCACAGCATACGTCGTTGCCTATAAATATCCTCATCATCTGTCATTTGTTCTGTAATAAAATGCCCAAGATATTTTACCTTATTTCAGACACTAAGATTATTGTCAGACAATTAAAAATCAGGACATTTTAGACATATATCCTCTTTGGATTCTACAGATCATAACAGCACTCTTACAAGCATTATATTTAATATCATGTTCCACACCATACACAGATCATATAGTAAGGAGCTGCTGGAGACCAGCGCTAGATGGACTAAAGACCACAAGATCAACTGCATATATAATATGGTTCACTAAAATATTACCAATCATGCACCCAGTATTACAGGCTTTTAATTGTTTGGACAGATCATCAATATAAAGATTAAAAAGGACTGGGGACAAAATTCCCCCTTGTCTAACACCATTGCTAACCCCAAATGGGGCTGAGACCCTATTGCCCCATTTTATTTGCATAGTCTGGTGGGCATACCAGTAGGCCAGATTTCTCACAATGTATTTAGGCACCCCTCTTTGACTCATTTTAACAAACAGCTTTCTGTGATTAACACGATCAAAGGCTTTGGAAGCATCAATAAAGCACATAAGGATTGAAGAGTTTTTGCCTCTATATTTGTTTACAATCTCCTTTAGGGCATATATACATACGTCAGTGCCATGTTTAGCTTTAAAACCAAACTGGTTATCTGTGGAGTTAACAAACTCATTTATTCTATCCAGCAGAACTCTTTCTAAAACTTTTGACAATAAGCTGGCTAAAGCTATGGGCCTGTAATTATTTAGGCTGCCTACTTTACCAGTTTTGTCCTTAATGAATGGCACTAACAGAACAGACAACATTGAGTCTGGTAACAAGCCATGAATCATAAAGCCAGTAAAACAAATAGCAAGGAGAGGAGCTATCCTCATACTCGCATACTTAAGATGTTCAGCAGAAATATGATCCAAGCCACTTGCTTTGTTGTTGGACAGCTTGCTCATGGCATGATACACCTCATGTGACATAATCACCATTGAGTCATTACTCTCAATATTGTCCACCCTATACAAGTCACCTTGGACACAGTTGAATAAAGTACTATAATGTTGTCGCCATAACTCCGCGATATTAGCTGTTCCGGAGATTCCATCTACAGTGCATGGTAGAGATGTTTTGCAACTGTTAAGAGCTCTCACTTCTTTCCAAAAATCAGTATCGTTGTTACTTAGCAGCTTCTTAGCCATGGAATCAGCCCTCATAGCTTGCTCATTTTTACAGATGAAGCGAACAGCATACTTATACCTTGCATTAGTGAGCTTCTTGTACTCAAACACAGGCCCCTGTCTGGGTCTACCTGATCATTTCATCACTTAATGGACAATATCTGCACTCTGGGAGAAGGGAAGTGAGGAAGGTGCTTGTGATAGCTTTCCATGTGGCAGATAGTGTAGGAATATCTCTGTAATTACCAGTCAGACCTGGTTTATCATTTCAGACTATGGTATATCTGAGACCTCTTGGCACTCTCTCATATTCTTATAGCACTCCACCCTATGTTTTAATATGTCAGCAGAGATTTAATCCGTTAGAGGTCTCATGCTTAGAAAATATCAGCAATTTGTTAATGAATATCTCTGTGTGGAATACTACCAATAAATTCCCATTTTGTGCTATAATTCTGAAAGGAAATTTTTACCATTTGAGTGTTCTTAAACAATAACGCAATATTCCACCACTCACCTATAGCTCCCAACTGCGCAGGCGTGGCTGATGTTTTTAAAGTTTAAAATGGCAATAACGTGTAAAAAATAAGATCAATGTGAACGCATCTCATTCTCCCTCTTCAGTTCCCAATTCCCCTCCTCCATTATCCTCCCTCTCCCCAGCCTCCACTTCCTCTGCTTCCTCCCCTCACCCCCTCCCTCCCCTCCCTCCCCTCCTCTCTCTTCCCCCTCCCCTCCTCCATTACCTCGCCATCCCCAGCACACCTTCCCCTCCTCTTCACCCTTCCTTTTCATTTCTCTCCTCCACCCCTCCCCCACCCACTCCATCACCTCTCCCTCCCTCTCCTTTTCCCTACCTTCAGTCACTCCCTTCCTCTCTCCATAACCCCTCTCCCTTCCCTACCCCCTCCACTTCCTCTATGCCTCACTCACTACCTCCCAACTCCCCCCCCCTCCTCTCCCTCTATCCCCCCTCCTCCCCGTCTCCCTTCTCACCTCCCCCACTTACCCCTCCCTCTCCCACCCTACCCCCCTCCTTTCCCACTATCCCCATGCTCCCCCACTCTTCACCCCCTCTATCCCAGCCCCCACAATGAAAATTGTTTTTTTTAATTAAATTCTCAATGAAAATCGTGTTTTTTCTTTTAAATAACCTGAACACTATGCCAGCTGTTAATGAAAACGGAAGAATTTGATTAAAACAGAGTTTTTTTGAATACCGCGATTTTTAATGTAAATGAGATTTGGGATCCCATTGTTACGTCATTGTGATGTCGAACGCAGCTGATGGGCAGGGCAAGTGGAAAAGTGGTTTGAAAAGTGATTTTTGTAAAGTTTAAAATGTCAATACCTTGTAAAATAAGTATACCATCAATCTGAACGAAACTTGTTTCATTTACGTCCTGTAAGTAAGGTGGGCCAAAAATTGTAGCGCTATCGTGTACCGTTTTGGCGGGGTTTTGGGATCTCAAGCGCATGCATACAAACAAACAAACAAGATGAGAGTTTTAGTAATATATACAGATAGAGATGGGCAATGTGTTCCCATCCCTTTGTACATTGACTTAAAAACTATTAGCATCAGCCATTAACTCTTTAGTTTAGTTTAGTTTAGTTTAGCCTGGCTTAGTTTAGTTTAGTTCAGAGATACAGCATGGAAACAAGCCCTTTGGCACACTAAGTCCATGTCGACCATCGATCACCCGTTCACACTAGTTCTATGTTATCCCACTTATGCATCTACTCCCTACACACTAAGAGGAAATTTACAGAGGACAACTAACCTACAAATCTGTGCGTCTTTGGGATGCGGGAGGAAACCCTGGCACCCAAAGGAAACCCAGGCTGTCACAGGGAGAACATGCAAACTCCACACAGTCATCATCCGGGGTCAATATCGAACCCAGGTCTCTGGCGTTGTGAGGGAGGAGCTCTACCAGCTGCGTCACTGTGCCTTTATTACCCTTGTCCTCCTCATCTCTCTGACCAGTAACCTATGAACCATCTGTCCTTCCACCACCTTACAAGTGGATCCAATGCTCATCATATCCTAGATTCAAAAAGCCTCTTTCTCAGCCTTTCCCCACTTTCAAAGGACTCTTAAGAATCTACTTGTTTAGTTGTCTTGCTTTGCCACCCCAGCCTCTGAAACCACTGTAATGTGATGTGCCAATCTTTCCCAAGCACTTTGACATGTTGTCACAAGAGATGCTGGAATCTGGAATCTTAAAAAAACTGTTGACCATCCTTTTTTCCTACACAGATTCTGCTTGACCTACTGAGTTCCCCCAGCAGTTTGTTATTTTGCTTGTTATGTTTTATTACGTTGAAGATGGTTTATAAATTGAATTGGCCTGCATATAAATGCACTTGTTACAATTCACATATTGAAATAAATTATTCATGCCCCAAGTATATACAAATTACTTGAACTGCAGGGTAGATTTCCATTTTACTTCTGACGCATGGCGCAACGACGGGCTGGCAGGCGTGTAGCTCCACCAGCGGTAAGTTTTAAAAACCCTCAGGTAAGTTTTAAAAACGTAGTTGCGGTTGTTTTCTGCGGTCGGTAAGTCTTGTTGCAGGAGCAAGCGGACCGTGGAGAAAATGAATAAGGGAAGGTCGAGGCGGGCCGCCGGGAAAGCAGCTATAGAAGGCGTAGCGGGCGGGTAACGGGCGGCCGTCCATCTCGCCTTCAGAGTCGCTGGCGGCACGGCCAGTGGCTTCCGATGTGGTGCCGGTTGAAAGCACCGTGGCTACTCCGGTGGGACGAAAAGCCACTAAGAAGTCGGTAAGGCCCGTTGACTCGGATGAGTCGGGCCAGGAGGGTTCCCCTCCCACAATGGATAGCGTCTTTGGACGTCTGTCTAGGATGGAGCTCCTGATGGATAGGATGCTCCATCACGATATGCTCCAGCAAGAGGAGCTTTATATCCGCGGGTCTCCTCGGGGGCCCGTGGCAGCGGCACCTGTAGAAGGGCTGCATAATGTCTCCCTCTCGGAGGAGGAGAGCATACGGGGTCAGTTTTGTTCTGACTCCAAGGTCGGAGGTATAGCCGGTGAGCATACCCCAGGGCAAGAAGGTCGCGAACCAGGGTTGCCAAGCATGGCATCCAAATTTGCTATCCCGACTGGAACTGGGGAACCGCTGGATGAGGACCTGGCTATGACTATAAATTACATGGCCTCACACCAGCTGCAAGACCTCACAATGGAAGAAACTTCCAAAAAATACGAGACACCCACCAATTGTGCCTCGATCAAAGTGCCAACGGTGAACCATGCTATCTGGGGTCACATGGGTGTAGGTATCAGAGCCCAGGAAGTGAGGCTCCAGAAGATACTAAAGCTGCTCGCTTCAGGCATTACAGCTTTCGCTAGGTCGGTCGATGGGGGGGCCCTGTCTGAGGTACAGCAGGATGCTCTGGCCCTATTGTGCAATGCACATTTTTAAATAAACTATCTCAGAAAGAGTGCTATCCGTCCTACTCTGAACCCCAAGTTTGCGGCACTGTGCAAATCGAACAATGTGCAACCGCCGAATCTACTGTTCGGTGATGACCTATCAAAACAGGTCAGAGAGGTGGACGACGAGGCGAAAATGGTCGGCCTCATAAAAGCCCAACCGACTAGCAAAGTTCCATTTCGGCAGCACCCCTACAAGCGGTTCGCTGAAGCTGGTTCAGGTCAAGGACCAAGCCGGGCCTTGCCAACCAAGCGCAATTGGCGCACTCCAACATTCTTCACCTCCAGAACTCGGGGGCAGAAGTTTCCACCGACAACCGTGGCGGTAGGTGGATCTGGTTCTGTTCAGAACATGTCATGTATGGGTCAGTTACAAGTTGGTGGGAGATTACACTTGTTTTTCAATGAATGGTGTAGCATAACATCAGATTTGTTTATACTGCACAGTATACAAGGGTTCCAAATAGAATTCCTTTTCAAATTGCGTCCACCTACACAGCATACACCAAGCCGGACATTGGTTTTTTCAAAACAAGAGTCTTTAGATGTACAAGCTGAAATTGAAACGTTGTCTAAAAAAGGGGTAATTGAGAAGTCGTTTCATCAATCTCACCAATTTGTGTCTAATATATTTCCTAGACAAAACAAGGATGGTGGGTGTCGAATCATTCTTGATCTAACTCGACTTAACTCCTATGTGCAGTATAAACATTTCAAAATGGAAACTTTTGTTACTGCTAAACAACTGGTTTCCAAAGGATGTTATATGGCATGCATAGATCTTAAAGATGCATACTATTCAGTACCCATTCATTACAATCACTGGAGATATTTGAAGTTTAGCTGGATGAAGCAACTATGGCAGTTTAAAGCATTGCCTAATGGGTTAACCTCGGCTCCTAGATTATTTACAAAGTTGTTAAAACCGGTGTTGGGCCTACTCCGGGCTCAGAATCATATTGTAATGGCCTATTTGGATGATGTCCTAATCATAGGCAAGACTCAGGAATCAGCTGAATTATCTGTTTCAGCTACCAAACTCATGTTTGAGAGGTTGGGGTTTCTCATCCATTCAGTTAAATCCAAATTGATACCATCTAGAATCATTGATTATTTGGGATTCACCATTAATTCAACTCACATGTCTGTGACTGCCTAGGGGCTAGAGATCAGAGTTAATAGAAGCTTGTAACAAGCTCGTTGATGAGCAACAATCTTCTATTCGACAGGTGGCTAGTATAATTGGCAAATTAGTGGCTGCTTTTCCAGCTGCACAATTCGGGCCTTTACATTATCAAAATTTACAACGTGCAAAGGAGCAGGCACTCAAAAGACATGCAGGTCATTTCAATAGACCCATGCAGTTACCAGCTGAAGCCATTGCTGAGTTACAGTGGTGGATAGCGAATATTTGGCATTGCTCCAGTAAAATTCTGATTGATAAACCTTCAGTTATTTTACAAACTGATGTTAGTGCTCTAGGATGGGGAGCTACTGATACCATCTCTAGCTGCGGTGGCAGATGGAATATGCATGAGGCATTAATTCTTCAATCACATGGTATTAACTATTTAGAGTTGTTGGGAGCACTCTATGGCTTAAAGGCGTATTGTACTAGTATGCATGACTTGCATGTTAGCTTCAGATTGACAACACTACAGCAGTAGCATACGTTAATCACATGGGTGGAATCAAGTCGGGATCATGTGATAAATTGGCTAACCTTATTTGGCATTGGTGTATTACAAGAAACATCTGGATTTCAGCTATCTACTTACCAGGTAGATTTAACATGGTGGCGGACACCAGGTCAGGAAAATTCAATGACAACACAGAATGGATGTTGAATCATGAAATATTTAATGATATCGTTGCTCGGTATGGCTTACCAGATATTGATTTGTTTGCATCCAGATTAAATCACCAGATACCAAAGTATGTTTCATGGGAACCAGACCCAGGGGCAGTAGCGGTGGATGCATTCTCACTACACTGGGGTGGAATGTTTTTATATGCATTTCCCCCATTTTGCCTCATCACTCGGTGCTTGCATAAGATCGAGCAGGACTCCGCCTCAGGCATTTTGGTAGTTCCCGACTGGCCTACACAGCCATGGTTCCCACTCGTTCTGAGACTAATAACACAGCCTTTTATGGCTGTCCCCAAATGCAGTAACTTGCTGGTTCACCCTGTGACTGGGGAGAACCATCCACTTCATGACCGTATTAATCTATTGATTTTCCAGATTCTGAGGAGACCGTTCCTGGGGCTCGGACTATCAGGTCGTATGGTGGATGTGATTACTGCGGCCTGGAGGGATAGTACTAAAAAACAATACATCTCTCATATCAAGAAATGGGAGGTGTTCTGCTTGCAGTCGAACATATCATACCACACGGCAAGCATACCTGAGGTGTTGGAATTTCTTTCCACACTATATTTTGATAAGCTACTGAGCTTTAGTGCCATCAACAGTGCCAGGAGTGCTTTATCGTCCTACCTGTGGCAGGGATCGGGACAACACTCTGTTGGGTCTCACCCTTTAATATCCCGGTTCATGAAGGGTATTTTTAACTGTAATCCTCCCAGGCCCAGGTACACGGAGATTTGGGATGTGAGTGTGGTTCTCACGCTGCTTTGCCAATGGGCTCCAGCAATGTCCCTGTCTTTGCCCAGACTCATTCTTAAAGTGGTCATGCTCATGGCGCTGGTGTCAGCGCAACGCGTCCACACGTTGCAGAAGCTGCGACTGGACAGGATGATTTCATCTGTAAATAACATAACATTTTATGTTTATGATTTACTTAAGCAGAGCAGGCCAGGGACGTCAGGGCTTAAACTTAATTTTATGGCACACCCCATAGACCTTCGCCTATGTGTAGTTACGCATTTGCAGCAGTATATCAAGGTCACCAAGACCCGAATTAACGATATTCATCAGTCACAAAAAGCCTCATAAGAAGGTGTCGGTACAAACCATTTCAAGGTGGTTGAAACAGGTTCTGGCTTGTGCCGGAGTGGACACTGACGTTTTTAAATCTCACTCCACCAGGGCTGCATCAACGTCAGCAGCGAGGGCATTGGACGTCCCTCTCGACCAAATCCTCGCGGCCGCAGGATGGTCCAATGAACTGACTTTTCAGAGGTTCTACAATAAACCTCTTGCCACACCGGGGCTATTTGCCCACTCCATTTTAAATTCTGTTTTATAAGCTTCCCCCTGGGAGAGAGGGGTCGCTATTGTTTTCTGTTTTGCTAATTAAATCATCAACATGTTTAAGTCTGTATCATGTTTGAATGCATTATTTATTATTACTCATCCTGTGTCAACTGAGGCAGTGTGTCGCATGGACTCGTATCCACGGCATGAAATCACAGAGCTTTGAAATCTTCACGTAGCCACTCACGTGACTCCGAAGTAAAATAGTAAGATTAAACGAGAACTTACCAGTTTGAAGTTTGATGTTTATTTTATGAGGAGTTACGATGAGCGATTACGTGCCCTCCGCTCCCAATCCTTGTATCATAAAGGTCATCTGGTAGTTCTAGTCGTCTCTAAATCTTACTATGTCACCGACTACTGTTATCTGTGATTTCACACCGCTGCTTTGAAGATTGACGCGCATGCGGACTGGCGGGGCTTCTTCACGTAATCGCTCATCGTAACTCCTCATAAAATAAAGATCAAACTTCAAACTGGTAAGTTCTCGTTTAATCTTGCTATTGAACTGAATAAATATCGCAAATACGAGGAATGACTCACGGAATTTATGCTTTCACATCAGTGCGAAAAGTTAAGAGAGCAGACTGCTCTAGTTATTGTGTTTAATACAGATTGCGGTATTTACGCTAGTCCCTTGGAGAGTGTTCCTGATAGCGACAATGCCATTAACCAGATGGGATGGAAGAAAGCACAAAGCCGCATTCTCCCTCCTGAGTGCTCCTTCATTAATTCATCTCCTGTTTACAAGAACCAACTTGGTTCTAATGCATCTAATAGCGGAAACCAACTAATGGTTAAAGTACTTATGTGACAGAAAAGCATTGATCAATGCATGTTGACTTTTTAAGTCCAAAGGCTCTCTGGTGCTTTTCCTTTTAGTTTTAACTGCATGGGAACTGGCCCATCGGCCAGTCTGTGGAATTCTCTGCCTCAAAGGTTCTCTGGATGCTTTCAAGAGAGAGCTAAATAGGGCACTTAACAATAGCGGAGTCAGGGGATATGGGGAGAAGGCAGGAACGGGGTACTGATTGGGGATGATCAGCCATGATCACATTGAATGGCGGTGCTGGCTCGAAGGGTCAAATGGCCTACTCCTGCACCTATTGTCTATTGTCTATTGTCTATTGAAATGTGAGAGGAAACTGGAGCACCCGGAGAAAACCGACGTGGTCACAGGGAGAATGTACAAACTTCATACAGACAGCACCCATAGTCAGGATCAAACCCAGGTCTTTGCCGCTATAAGGCAGCAACTCTACCGCTGCGCCACTGTGCTGCTTTTTCTTTCGAAACAAGTAGTTATGTTCTTGTAAATGCAAGATTTGCACAAAGCTCGATGATACTGCTCGGTTGCAACATAGAACAAGAGTCAAGAGTCAACAGTCAAGAGTGTTTTATTGTGATATGTCCCAGATAGAACAATGAAATTCTTACTTGCTGCAGCACAACAGAATATGCAAACATAGTATGATATGATAAATGAGAGAGAAAAGAAAAGCTCAGTGTGTATATATACACATACTCACAACATACCCATATCTATATAACTAAAAGTCTCATCTTGACCACTTTCTGTCTGCGCTGGATATTGATTTTAGAAAAAACGCTACCATATATCGCTATGATTTTTGGCCATCTTACTCACAGTCCTCCTCCGCTGAGGCAGCCCCGAGGATTTTGCCGATCGATGAAAAATAAAAAAGTAATGAATGTTAAAAAAATATTGAGATCAGCTGATTGGTCCTCTCGCCTGTCAATCACCATGATGAAGGTAACACCCCTTCCGGGGGGCCAGGAGTATAAAGCCCAAATGGTATGACATTGCATTTGAATTTGGTGGCCTGCACTCTGCTTGAAATGGTGTGACATTACATTTGAATTTGGTGGACTGCACTCTGTTTGAAATGTTATGAAATTGCATTTGAATTTGGTGGCCTGCACTCTGCTTGAAATGATATGAAATTGCATTGGAATTTGGTGGCCTGCACTCTGCTTGAAATGGAATTTCAAGGAACACACGTGAGTGAACTGCCAGCCCACCAGCCGTGAGTCAATTAACTGCCATCCCACCAGCCGTGAGTCAATCAACTGCCAGCCCACCAGCCGTGCGTCACTCAACTGCCAGCCCACCAGCCATGAGTGAGTGAACTGCCAGCCCACCAGCCCTGAGTAACTGAACTGCCAGCCGCCAGCCTTGAGTGAGTGAGCTGCCAGCCCACCAGCCCTGAGTGACTGAGCTGCCAGCCCACCAGGCCTCAGTGACTGAGCTGCCAGCCCAAGAATCCATTCAGCCCACAATGTCCATACTAGCCCTCTGGAAACACCCATGCTAGCGCTCCAGAAAGCCTCCCCCCCCCCCACTGGCCACCAATATTGGAATTGGTGGAGAGATGGAATATTGCGTTGGGGGCCCAACCCTCCCGCGTGAACATGGGATGCAACAGGTTCCACTTAGTCTAGTATATATAAACAGTGCAACAATAATAATAATAGTCTATTGTAGTTCAGAGCCTATATTAGGTTGTAGTGTTTAATAGCCTGATGGCTGTAGGGAACATAGAACAGAACAACACTACAATGTCTGTGCTGAGCATGATGCTAAGTTACATTTGTCTCTTCTGCCTGCATATCTCTTCATTCCCTGCATTATCCATGTGCCTATCCAAAAGCCTCTGGATTTTATCTTGCACTAAACGCTATTCCCTTCATCCTGTATCTGTACACTGTGGATGGCTTTGATTGTAATCATGTATAGACTTTTTGCTGACAGGGTAGCACGCAACATAAAAACTGTTCACTGTACCTCAGTACAGATGACAATAATAGCCAAACTAATAACTAAACTAATATAAACATAACGTGGGGTAAATTTATCTGTTAATATTAACTTATTTTAAATATAGTATTGCCTTTTTTTTAACGGCAACAACATTTGCAGTCCAAATACAATAATGTCTATGTAAAATATCCAAAATATTATTTTAATATATAATTTCTAAAGCATTAATTTTCTCAAAAAGATGATATCATTTTAGTCCTGAGCAAGAGGAAAGGATATTAATTTTTTGAATTTCAATCGCATTGCAAGGATCCTTTGTACATCATTTGAAGAAAAATATTTTCATTGACAAAATACTTCTATCCAAGTGACTGCATTCATCATAAGCTTCACACGTAGTGACAATGGGGACATTGCCAAATGGATTGTGAGGATGTGATTAAAGTTAATTACCTCCATCGAAAATAGAACATTGTTATTGATTGTTGGAGCAATGCTTGATATCTCTTTGTCACAAGTGCATTTGAAAATGTTTTTCGTACCATTAACTGAGGAATATTTTACTGCTGGTATGTGTTATCTCTTTAGAAATTAATGAACATCATTTTGCAGTTATAGACATACAAAATGAAGAATCAATCTATTTTAGACATATGTCTTTGCCTTTTCCACATTTTCTTGGTTAAAATATGCCATCATTTAATATAATAGCTGCACGTGACATTAAAAAAATGGTCAAATCCATGACATAATAACATCGATCAATAAAGCTATCAATAAAAGTAACAGACACATTGACTGAAGGATATAATGGTGCAGTCTCATTCCTGGTTTGGCTTTCATTTTGCAAAGGTTTATAGTTGATAATTTGTCCAACCATAAAAATGGCTGCTGGTGTAAAAAACTCACCAAGATTTCCCATCTTTTGTCAAAACTGCACAATTCAAAGTAACTAAAAAATCTAACAAAAATTGGAGCTAGAAATCGGAAAGAGAAACAGAGATTGCTGGAGACATTCACCGGATCAGGTCATGTGCAGCATCTGTGGAAAGAGATATGTTTAACGTTCTGTCTATATCCTAAAGGGCTTGTCCCACTTACGCGACCTTTACAGGCGACAGCCGGCACCCGTGATAGGTCGCCGAAATTTTAAACATGTTGAAAATTCAGCGGCGACCAGAAAGACGCTGCGACTCGTTGGAGACCTCTCACGACCATAGGAGACCTCTCATGACCATGCAGGCTGGATGGTCAAGAGAAGTCTCCTCTGGTCATGAGAGGTCACCTGCGACATGTCACCAGGGATCGCCTGTATGGTCGTGAGAGGTCTCCTATGGTCGGGAGAGGTCTCCAAAGAGTCGTAGCGTCTTTCTGGTCACCGCTGAATTTTCAACATGTTGAAAATTTCGGCGACCTATCACGGGTGCCAGCAGTCACCTGTAAAGGTCGCGTAAGTGGGACAGGCCCTTTACATTAATGCATGGCCACTTCAGTTGCATGTCATCCATCTAATGTATTTCCTTTCTCTGTTTTCACAGACCTGGAGGAAAAGTCTCACATCTCTTTTGTTCATTTCCTCCTTCCAGCTATCCCCATTAACTCATCAACTGGGTTACCTCTACAACTGATCTCCGAGGCTAGTCTGTCTTCACCCTATCGGTAATGTTCTTTGCTCTATTTATCTATCCTCCACCCTGCAACTTACATAGAAACATAGAAAATAGGTGCAGGAGGAGGCCATTCTGCCCTTTGAGCCAGCACCGCCATTCATTGTGAGCATGGCTGATCGTCCCCTATCAATAACCCGTGCCTGCCTTCTCCCCATATCCCTTGACTCCACTAGCCCCTAGAGCTCTATCTAACTCTCTCTTAAATCCATCCAGTGACTTGGCCTCCACTGCCCTCTGTGGCAGGGAATTCCATAAATTCACAACTCTCTGGGTGAAAAGGTTTTTTCTCACCTCAGTCTTAAATGACCTCCCCTTTATTCTATAGTGAACTTGCCTCTTGTAGTGAACTTGCCTCTCATTCCCAGTTCTGATGAAGGGTCTTCAATCTGAAACATTAACTGTATTTCTCTCTAGATGGCCCATCTAAGCTAGTCTCATTTGCCTGCTTTCGGTCCATATTCCTCTAAACCTTTCCTATCCATGTAGGATTGGATAATCTCTCTCTGGACCATGAGCTACCAAGTGAGCAATGTTGCCCCATCAAAAGGCAGTGGTCAAATAGCACAGGTCCACAACTAAACTTCTTTTGGATACCATTGGGATCCAAAGGGTGGATTCCAGTCCCCGGACTTGTGCCAAAGCCTCTGGTTAAGCCAAAATACTGTTGTATCCTGTTGGATCTCCAAACCCCTGGGATCTTCTCCACAGTTCCTGCTTGACGGTTTAGTCCGTTGTTCCCCTGGTAGAAAAGCTAAGTTGACACACACCCAAAAATAAACAGGTACCTTGATAAACATCGCCCCCTTTGATCTGTGTTTTCACACCTTACCCTTCCATATCTCTGGCTTCCTCTCCCCTGACTCTTGGTCTGAAGAAGGGTCTCGACCCGAAACATCACCCATTCCTTCTCTCCAAAGATGCTGCCTGTTCCGCTGAGTTACTCCAGCTTTTTGTGTCTATCTTCGGTGATATTTGGTGTGTGATTAACCTGTGCCTCTTTCACCTGGTTCAGGAAAAGTATCCAATTTGGACTTCTTATCCATTACCAATGCGGACCATGTTTTTCTTTTACTTAAATGGTTCAATGTTCAATGGTGTTTTATTTGTCACGTATGTAACTGCACAGTGAAGTTATTTTTGCATTTATTACACGTGCCGGCACCGCCATGTTTTGGCACCATTTCCAGTCCAAAGTCCGTTCGGCCTGCGTGCTCGGTCTGCTGGAGCAGTTCCCGCAAACCAACGTCCCTCTCCTCGCCCGGCCATCTTTGTATCCTGGGGGCGCCTCCTGCAGCCGACCTTGAAGGCGCTGGAGGCATTACCCCTATTCACCCTCCATCCGGCCCTTCGTCCTCGCACCCAACTTGTCGCCACAGATGGGGGATCATTTCATGACTGGCTCTCACTAGTTGAATTGGCCTGCACTACTCAAAACCAGGCTGCATCTTGATCGGCATGGACGAGTCGGGCTAAAGGGCTGTTTCCATGTGAGCCTATGACACCATGACCCTATATCGAGTCTCATTTACAGCACCATCTGTGGAATGAGAAACTGAACTAGTCAAAGGGATTCCCACCTCATCATGCACTCACCCACCAACAAACCCGATCGGATTTAGTTTCAGGTTTATTATTGTCACGTGTACCAAGCTTTTCTGAAAACCTTTGTTTTGCAGACTATGCAATCAAATCAGGTAATACTATACATTAATGCAATCAAGTCAAACTCAAGTACAATAGGTAGAGCAAAAGGAAGACGCTGAATATAGTTCTCAGCGTTGTAGCGTGTCAGTTTCATAGACAAAGTCCTTTGTCCGCAATGGGGGAGAGGTGAATCAAATAGTACCCTAGTTTATGAAAGCACTGTTCCGAAGGTAGATAAGAGAGGAGAAGAAGCTGGTCTATACCTATCATCTTTTAGATCTGCTTCAAGTGTGTGAGTCTGGTGGTGTGAGCTTTCATGCTTCTGTACCTTTTGCCCGATGCGAGCAGGGAGAAGAAGAAGAATGACCGAGGCGGGACAGGTCTTTGATTATGTTGGCTGCTTTTCTGAGGCAGGTAGTTAGACTCAGTGGTGGGGAGTCTGATCTGTGTGATGGACTAAATAGATGTCTGATATTGTACTTAGTCCCACTGTATGCCTCACACCCACATCATACAACTCCTACACACTGCCACTATTCAGCCATGAGAAGCGCTTCATCAAATGCCTTGCATGACTCTCATTGACAGCAAGGTTGAAAGATGTTGCCGTTCAGAGGTAATTGGTGTCCACGTACACAAATCGCTAAAAGTTAAAGTGCAAGTTCATCAAACAATTCGGGGAATATGATAGTCATTGGATTTGAACACATCAGTAGGGTCACCTGGTGAGATGACACTGTGCGCAAGGTTGTTGGGCCAACTTTGGGATACTTTCAATGAATGGACAGCAACAAAGGTTCACTGGATTGATTTCTGGAATAACTAGAATACCACCTCCAGTTTAAATTCCATTTGGAATATTTTGGAGGACCAAGAAACCAAGAAACCAAGAAAGAAAACTAGAGTTCTCGTGATCTTCAACTGGAAACATTAACTGAGTTTACCTGAGGAAACATGAACTCTGTGGTCAGCTACCAACAACTAGAGAGCAGTCCTGAGCTACCATCTATGCTCACTGAAGACGCTCGGACTATCTTTTAATCAGACTTTTAATCAAACATGTTCCCGATGTTGAGGGAGTCCAGAACCAGGGGCGACAGGTTAAGAATTAGGGGCAGGCCATTTAGAACTGAGATGAGGAAAAACATTTTCACACAGAGAGTTGTGAATTTGTGGAACTCTCTTCCTCAGAAGGCAGCGGAGGCCGATTCACTGGATGCCTTCAAGAGAGAGTTAGATAGAGCTCTTAGGGCTAGCGGAATCAAGGGGTATGGTGAGAAGGCAGGAACGGGGTACCGATTGTGGATGATCAGCCATGATCACATTGAATGGCAACACTGGCTCGAAGGGCCGAATGGCCTACTCCTGCACCTATTGTCTATGTATTTACTGGACTTTATCTTGCACTAAAGGTTATTCTCCTTATCATGTATCTGCACACGGTGGACAGTTTGAGTGTCATCATGTATTATCTTTCCGTTGACTGGATAGCAGACAACAAAAGCTTTTCACTGTACCACGTGACAATAAGTTAAACTAAATAAAACAGTTTCTCTTTCCACAGATGGTGCTGTAAAGAATCAGGTTTAAAGATAGATATTTTGACTTTTCATTGTATGAAGGAGGATTGATTTAAAACTCATCTACAGCCTCTGTCTCGCCCTTCTCTCTCACTTCTATGTACCAGTTACTGGAACTTTGCTCTAGTTTATTTAGCTTAGTTTAGTGATACTGCGCGGGAACAGGCCCTTCGGCCCCACCCATGGCGATTCCAGGACACTAAAACTACCCTACACACACCAGTTGCAATTTACATTTATACCAAGCCAATTAACCTACAAACCTTCTGCGTCTTTGGAGTGTGGGAGAATCTCGGAGAAAACCCACGCCGTCACAGGGAGAACGTACAAACACCGTACAGACAGCACCGCTGTCCCACCATGCCGCCCTACACCCTTAGTCCTGATGCAGGGTCTCGACCAGAAACATCGACCATCCCTTTGCCTCCACAGATGCTGTTTGACCTGATAGGTTTTTCTAGCACTTTTCCTTTTGCTCCAGGTTCCATCACCGGCAGTGTATTGTATCTCCACTGAGAGCTGCAAAGCGTGCTTAAGGTTGGTGAAACCTCTAAATAGAAATGTTGCATCAATACATCAGGACGAAACTCCCTTTTGGTTTTTGCGGTCATCAGTTCTAGCAGCAGAACAAGGACATTCAGCCCATCAAGTCTACTCCGCCATTCAATCGTAGCTGATCTATCTTTCCCTCTCAACCCTATTCTCCTGACTGCCCCATAACCCCTGACAAATTAACTAACAAGAATCTGTCAATCTCAGCCTTAAAAATATCCATTGACGGCCCCCACAGCCGTCTGTGGCAATGAATTCCACAGATTTGCCACCCTCTGACTTAATAAAATCTTCTCAATCTCCTTCCTGCAGGTACATCCTTTTATTCTGATACTATGGCCTCTGGTCTTAGACTCTCCCACTAATGGAAACATCCTCCCCACATTCACTCTATCCAGGTCAATTAGGTGTATAAGTGTCTCACTTTTAAAATTGGGTGAGAACATGAGCAAGAGCAGAACTGTGGGACATGGGTAAGGGATCTATCCACAACAGTAGGGGAGAAACCATATTTACTGAAAAATGAAGACATCACGGATGTCCTCGAGTGGAAAGCCTCATCTTGGTAGTGGATGCGGCAGAGATGAAGACATTGAGAGTGAGGGATGGCGTCCTTGCATGAGGCAGGGTGGGAGGAGGTGTGGTCAAAAAGGTGGAGGTGTAGTTCTTCCTCCTACAACCATCAATCTGAAGAAGGGCCCTGTCCAGAAACATTGCCTAACATTCCCTCAGCAGAGGACAGATACATTGATATGCAGGGAATGAATAGATATCGATTATGTCTAGGCAGATAAGAGTTTGTCAATGGACATAGGTGCAGTAGGCTATTCGGCCCTTTGAGCCAGCATCGCCATTCACTGCGATCGTGGCTGATCACCCACATTCAGTACCCCGTTCTTGCCTTCTCACCATATCCACTGACCGTTATCTTTAAGAGCCCTAGCTAGCTCTCTCTTGAAAGTATCCAGAGAATTGGCCTCCACTGCCTTCTGAGGCAGAGAATTCCACAAACTCACAACTCTCTGGGTGAAAAAGTGTTTCCTCATCTCCGTTCTAAATGGCCTACTCCTTATTCTTAAACTGTGGCCCTTGGTTCTCGACACCCCCAACATCAGGAACACGTTTCCTGCCTCTAGCGCATCCAATCCCTTAATAATCTTATATGTTTCAATTAGATCCCCTCTCATCCTTCTAAATTGCAGAGTATACAAGCCCAGCCGCTCCATTCTATCAACATATGACAATCCCACCTTCTCGGGAATTAACCTCGTGAACCTATGCTGCAATCCCTCAATAGCATGAATGTCCTTCCTCAAATTTGGAAACCAAAACTGCACACAATACTCTAGGTGTGGTCTCACTAGGGCCCTGTACAACTGCAGAAGGACCTCTTTGCTCCTATACTCAACTCCTCTGGTTATGAAGGCCAACATGCCATTAGCTTTCTTCACTGCCTGCTGTATGTGTGTGCATGCTTACTTACAGTGGCTGATGAACAAGGACCCCCCAGATCTCTTTGTACTTCCCCTTTTCCCAACTTGACACCATTCAGTTAATAATGATCTGCCTTCTTGTTTTTGCCACCAAAGTGGATGACCTCACATTTATCCACATTAAATTGCATCTGCAACTGCATCGTGTTGAGTACAGAGATTGTCGGCCGAAGGGCCTGTACTATATTGTTCAGTGTTCTGTGTGCTATGCTGCCTGACTTGCTGAGTTACTCCAGCACTTTGTGTTTTGCCCACTTTTAAAATGTTCATGTATGTTTAATTCTTGATGAAATTTTCATCTAGTTTTGGCTGACCAACGACTGAATCTTTGAACTCTGTGTAAAATTAGATATTTCTTCCATCAAGCTTCTTTATCACTGCCCACCATATTACAATCTGAAGAAGGGTCCCAACCCGACTGTCATCTACCCATTTTCTCCAGAGTTGCTGCCTGACCCACTCCAGCACTTTGTGTCTACAGTTCCTTGTGTCTCCAGTTTACTGCTCCAGTATGAAATCTCCTCAAGGTGTGCCTACGTTGAAGCTCTCTCTCCAAAGAGAGCTCTGTGAGACCCTCTCTCACTGCTCCCCCTCTGTGATCCCTGCTGCTCTCCAGTTTTATGTCCATGTTCTGACCTGGACTTGCTACCACAGCCATGTGTGTTTCCATAGCACTTGTCTGCGCCGCCATCTTGTGTCACGTGGCTTCCAGCTCTGTATCTAGTCTGTATCTGGCCACTTTGTGATAAACCATGATTTCAGGTACCTACACTCAATCCATACCCTGCATTCTACACTCTCCGCCTGCAGACCGTCGCTCTGTCTCTCCCGCACCTCTGGGCCTTACTCACCCAGACCAGACCAGGATGGCGGGTGTAGATTGGTTATGCATGTTATCCAATCATATATAAGTAAGCATCACTAACCCCACCCCACTGTAACGTTTATGCTAACACTTGCTTCCGGCACTGCTCAGTTCGAGTAGCAGTCAGGGTGCTCTTACAAGTAACCATCCTTTATGCTGTTAAAGTCTGTTTGCTGATTAAAGATGACTGGATCAAATAGTGTATTTGTCTCCTGTTTACAACGGGTGTATGGAACAAGCTTCCGGAGGAGGTAGTTGAAACAGGCACTATCACAACGTTTAAGAAACATTTAGACAGGTACGTGGATAGGACAGGTATAGAGGGTTGTGGGCTAATCGCAGGCAGGTGGGACTAGTGTAGAAGGGACATGTTGGTCAGTGTGGGCAAGTTGGGCGGAAGGGCCCCGTTTCCACACTGTAAGACTCTGTGACTCTATGACCTGCAATGGACCTCAAATTTACTTTATTCTCCGCCAAATCCGGCCAGTCTGAAGAAGGGCCCCGACCTGAAACGTCACCTATCCCTGTGCTCCAGAAATGCTACCTGCATTGCTGAGTTACTCCAGCACCTTGTGTCTTTTTTTGATAAACCTACATCGGCAGTTCCTTGTTTCACCATAGTACCGGGTTTATAATCATTGAAAGAAAACAAGGATGTCCACTGTTTGCAGCAGGGAAAGGCAATACGGGCATTGCTGTTCATTATCTTTATTTACACTGTTTCTCCAATTCATGCTGTTCCAGCTGCCGATACTCGAAGGTCAGACGATTTGTTTGTCTGCCGCTGGAAACGATGCGCACCACGGTGTTCTCACAGCTGATCTTCATTGGTGCTGCAGAGAAAGATTGTTCCTAAGTTCATCATTTCTAAGAGCAGAATTAGCCCATTCGGCCCATCAAGTCCACTCCACCATTCAATCACGGCTGATCTATCTTTCCCTCTCAACCCCATTCTCCCGTCCTCTCCCTATATTCCCATTGTTAAATGAAATTCAAACAAAGGACGTTGAACAGGCATGTCAAAGGAATGGAAGTGTGTACAGATTTGAAAGAATTGGACGGCAGACCAAACAATAAAAGGACACAAATTGCTGAAGTCGCTCAGCGGGTCAGGCAGCATCTCTGGAAAACATGGATAGGTGATGTTTATGGTCATGACTCAGAACGTCACCTGTCCATGTTCTCAGGAGATGCTGCCTGACCTGCTAAAATATTCCAGCACTTTGTGCCCTTTTGCGTAAACAGAACCTGCAGTTCCTTGTTTCCATAGACGAAACAAGAACTACAGTTCTAATAATCTAGCTCCGACAATCATATAGTGTTGCGTTAGTAATTCAAGGGTGGCGCAGCGGTCGAATTGCTCCAGAGTCACAGCACCAGAGACCCGGGTTCAATCCTGACTACGGGTGCTGTCTGTACGGGGTTTGCACGTGGTCACAACCTGTCCAAGTCCTTTTGAAGACTCCATGCTTCCTCAAAGGACTCCACCACCGTGTCAGCGCCCACCAACGATCACCCGTACACTAATTCTATTCTATACACTAGGGACAATTTACAGAACCCAATTAACCTACAAACCTGCAAGTCTTTGGAATGTGGAAGGAAACTGGAGCACCCAGAGAAAACCCATGCGGTCAATTTAGCGTGCAAAATTACAACACATGGTATTGGTTAGTGTGCAAAATTAGAGCACATGGTACTGGGGGTAGGGCATCGACATGGATAGAGAACTGGTTGGCAGACAGGAACCAAAGAGTAGGAATTAACGGGTCCTTTTCAGAATGGCAGGCAGTGACTAGTAGGGTGCCGCAAGGCTCAGTGCTAGGACCCTTGTTATTTATAGTATATATTAATGATTTAGACAAGGGAATTAAATGTAACATCTCCAAGTTTGCGGATGACACAAAGCTGGGTGGCA
Source organism: Malacoraja senta (assembly GCA_038087875.1). NCBI lineage: Eukaryota > Metazoa > Chordata > Chondrichthyes > Rajiformes > Rajidae > Malacoraja > Malacoraja senta. Next base: position 216,133,767 of record CM075977.1, on the reverse strand, counting down.
GTGTGAGTTGCGAGGATGATGCTACAGGGTGACGTGGATAGAGTGGGCAGGTGCATGGCAGATGCAGTATAATGTGGATAAATGTGAGTTGATCCACTTTGGTGGCAAGAACAGGAAAGCAGATTATTATCTGAATAGTGTCTCTCTGCCTCAGAGGGCGGTGGAGGTAGGTTCTCTGGAATGCTTTCAAGAGAGAGCTAGATAGGGCTCTTAAAAATAGCGGAGTCAGGGGATGTGGGGAGAAGGCAGGAACGGGGTACTGATTGGGGATCATCAGCCATGATCACATTGAATGGTGGTGCTGGCTCGAAGGGCCGAATGGCCTACTCCACCACCTATTGTCTATTGTCTATTGTCAGATTAGGAAATAGGGAGGTGCAAGAAGACCTGGGTGAGCTTGCACATCAGTCACTGAAAGTAAGCATATACTGTAGGTACAGCAGGCAGTGAAGAAAGCAAATGGCATGTTGGCCTTCACAGCGAGAGGATTTGTGTATAGGAGCAAGGAGCTGGAATATTGTGTGCAGTTTTAGTCTCCTAATTTGAGGAAGGACATTCTTGCTAATGAGGGAATGCAGCTTAGGTTCACCAAGTTAATTATGGGATGGCGGGACTGACATATGATGAAAGAATGGAGCAACTGGGCTTGTATTCACTGGAATTTAGAAGGATGAGAGGGCACCTTATAGAAACATATAAAATTCTTAAAGGATTGGACAGACCGGATGCAAGAAAAATGTTCCCGATGTTGGGGGAGTTCAGAACCAGTGGTCACAGTTTAAAACCCTGTCCAACGGTACGAGTTCATTCCAAGAGCACTCCCAAGTTTTAAAAAAATCAAACTCGTGGTAAGCACGGAGAATGAACGTAGCGGGTACGCCGGAGCTCGGGGACGTCTCTTAGCGCTAACTGCAGGCACTCGGGAAGACTTGCTAACGGCAGGTAAGCACGGGAAGACTTGTGAGGATTTTTCAACGTGATGAAAAATGTCCACGAGAGCCCCGAGTACCGACGAGTGGCCATTACCTTAAATCTCCGAGTTCGAATCAGGGCAAACCCGGGAGAACTCTTGGAATGAACTCGTACCGCGGGACAGGGCTATTAAGAATAAGGAGTGGGCCATTTAGGACTGAGATGAGGAAAACAAATTCCAGCCAGAGAGTTGTGAATCTGTGGAATTCTCTGCCACAGAAGGCAGTGGAGACTAATTCACAGGATGTTTTCAAGAGAGAGTCAGATTTAGCTCTTAGGGCTAGCGGAATTAAGGGATATGGGGAAAAAGCAGGAACGGGGTACTGATTTTAGATGATCAGTCATGATTATATTGAATGGTGGTGCTGGCTCAAAGGGCCAAATGGCCTACTCTTGCACCTGTTTTCTCTGTTTCTGTGTCACAGGGAGAAGGTGGAAACTCCGTCACTGAGTTCAGTACTTTGTGTCTTCCTCCTTCTCCATCTATGAACTTTTTTAGTTTAGTTTAAAGATACAGCATGGAAACAGGCCTTTCGGCCCACCGAGTCCACGCTGACCACCGATCATCCCGCACTTTATCACTATCCTACACGCACTGGGGATAATTTACAATTTTCCCAAGCCAATTAGCCTACAAACCTGTACGTCTTTGGAGGGTGGGAGGAAACTGGAGCACCCGGAGAAAACCCATGGGGTCACAGGGAGAACGTGCAAACTCCGTACACGCAGCACCAGTAGTCGTGATCGAACCCAGGTCACTGGCTCTGTAAGGCAGCAACTCTACTGCTGCGCCACCGTGCCGCCCCTGTTGGACTTATAGAATGAACTTCTCTGACCTGATCCACTGAACGGATGGCAAATTTCGGCCATTGGAAGCATCCTGCTGGGGTCCAATGTATTTCCTCCCAAGAGCTGCACAAAATCAGTTGCTCCACCACAGTTCTTAACGGGTATCTAAAAGGAAATGCACAGTGAAATCCATGAAGCTGCTCCATTTGCAATATTCCACAACAGATATAACAGAAAACAGAACAAAATAGTGCACCCAAGAGCCAAACGCCCCAGAAGGCATTGGCAAGTCAGTCAAGTCAAGTCAAGTTTATTTGTCAAATACGCATGCGAGATGTGCAGTGAAATGAAAAGTGGCAATGCCTGCGGATTGTGCAAAAAACTACAAAACAGAATAGAACAGAATCAGTAATTACATATTGGTGAGAAGAACCCCACCCCCCCCTCAGCAATTTTAAAAAGACACAACACACCAGTAGTTTAGTACAGTAAGTTAGTCCCTGGTGAGATAAGAGTTTACAGTCCTAATGGTCTCCGGGAAGAAACTCCGTCTCATCCTCTCTGTTTTCACAGCATAACAGCGGAGGCGTTTGCCTGACCATAGCAGCTGGAACAATCCGTTGCTGGGGTGGAAGGGGTCCCCCATATTGTTGCTGGCTCTGGATAAGTCTGGCTTAATTTTCAGAAGGCCTTTTGATAATGAATGAATGATGAATGAAAGAATAAATGAATGAATGAATGATAATTTATTGTCACGTGTGACACGTCACAATGAGATTCTTTGTCTTGCATATGCAAGGTATGCAAAGAGTAGCCACATAAAGGGCGCGACAAGGTTGCAAAGTATTTCATTTAGGTGCCACACGTGAGGCTACTAAACAAGATAGGTGCCCATGGTATTACAGGCAAGGTACTAGCAAGGGCAGAAGATTGCTTAACTAGCAGAAGGCAAACAGTGGGAATAAAAGGGGCCATTTCTGGCTGGTGGCCGGTGACCAGTAGTGCTCTGCAGCGGTCGGTGTTGGGTCTGCTACTTTTCACGTTATATGTTAATGATCTGGATGATGGAATTGAAGACTTTGAGGCCATGTTTTGCATGATGTGAAGATAGGTGGAGGGGTTGGAGTGTTGAGGAAACATGGAGTCTTCAGAAGGACTTGGACAAGTTGGGAGAATGGGCAGAGAAGTGGTAAATGTAATGCCAAAGTGCTGAGCGTAGCAAAGTGTACAGTCATGCACTTTAGTAGAAGTAGGAATAAAGGCATAGACTACTTTCTAAATGGGGAGAAAATTTGGAAATCGGAGATGCAAGGGGACTTGGGAATTGAATGCTGGTGAGGAATTCCCAAAAGGTTAATTTGCAGATTGAGGCAGAAGAAGGCAAATGCAATGCTACCATTCATTTCCAGGGGACTAGAATATACAAACAAGGATGGAATGCTGAGGCTTTATAAGGCACTGGTGAGGCCACATTTAGAATATTGTAGTAAGCAGTTTTGGGCTCCTTGTCCGAGGAAGAATATGCTGGTATTGAAGAGGGTTCAGAGGAAGATTACGAGAATGATCACAGGGATGATTGGGTTAACGTATGAGGAGCATTTGATGGCTCTGGTGCTGCACTTGCTGGAAGAGAGGGGATTGTATTGAAACCTACCTGATAATGAAAGGCTTGAATAGAGTGGATATGGAAGGGATATTGCCAGTAATGAAAGAGTCTAGAACCAGAGGGCACAACTTCAGAATTCTAAAAACGTACCTCTAGAAAGGAGATGAGGAGTAATTTCTTTAGCAAAGGGGGTGAATCTGTGGAATTCATTGCCACAGAAGCTGTGGAGGCCAAGTCAATGGGTATCTTTAAAGCAGAATTGATATGTTCCAGACTGATTCCTGAGATGTCAAGACTTTCATATGAAGAAAGACTGGATAGACTCGGCTTGTACTCGCTAGAATTTAGAAGATTGAGGGGGGATCTTATAGAAACGTACAAAATTCTTAAGGGGTTGGACAGGCTAGATGCAGGAAGATTGTTCCCAATGTTGGGGAAGTCCAGAACAAGGGGTCACAGTTTAAGGATAAGGGGGAAATCTTTTAGGACCGAGATGAGGAAAACATTTTTCACACAGAGAGTGGTGAATCTCTGGAATTCTCTGCCACAGAAGGTAGTTGAGGCCAGTTCATTGGCTATATTTAAGAGGGAGTTAGATGTGGCCCTTGTGGCTAAAGGGATCAGGGGGTATGGAGAGAAAGCAGGTACAGGATACTGAGTTGGATGATCAGCCATGATCATATTGAATGGCGGTGCAGGCTCGAAGGGCCGAATGGCCTACTCCTGCACCTATTTTCTATGTTTCTATGTTTCTATGTTCTTTATTAGTAAGGTGTCGAAGATTATGGGGAGACAGCAGCAGAATGGGGTTGAGAGGGAAAAATAGATCAGCCATGATTGAATGGCGGAGTAGACTCGAAGGGCTGAATGGCCCAATTTTACTCCCATGTCTTATGGCCTTATGGTCTTATAACTGATACTATGAAGTCTAGCTGAAGTATGTTGGCTAATACTTACATCCTGTTGGTTCAAGAAACATGTCAGCTTCTTCAGGTGAGGCTGTCGTGAATTATGCAAGTCAAGCTTCACATTAAAGCCCACAGGATATAACTCGGAAACAAGATCCAAATGTCAAATCTGTCAGAAGATTTGCGACATTTCTGCAGGGGGTTCACGTTCAATTTTCTGAACATTGAGGTGTGACCCTCCTCGGGGAACAGGGAAAGAATCTTCACATCTCCACCCTCTGCCTCACAAGTGCTATCTCTGTTCTTCCAGTCATGCGACACGGCTTTGAACAAATGTGAAGCTGCTTTTGGCTTTGCATCGTCACGAACTGTGAAGTGTGATTCAGACGGCAACTCGGGGGGGGGGGGGGGGGGGGCACAGCGGTAGATTGTCAGCCTCACAGCCCCAGAGACCCCGGTTCGATCCTGACTACGGGACTGTGAAACCCTTCTTTAGACTGTTTTATAACCTGTTGGCCTGGCTGAGCCACTGCCCAGAGAGCTGGGTTCAATCCCGACCTTGGGTCTGCTGTCTGCATGGAATTTGAACGTTCTATCTGTGACCGCGTGGGTTTCTACCGGGTGCTTCTTTTTCCTCCCCCATCCCAAAGGCAGGCAACATTGTATGTTAATTCCCCTATGTAAACTTGTACTTAATGTGTAGGGGAGTGGATACGAAAATACGATAACATAAAACTTGTGTGTACGGGTGATCGATGGTCGGCGTGGACTCGGTGTTTCCATGTGGTATCTCTAAACTAAACTAAACTCGACTAAACCCAGGAATGAGTAGCTTCACCTATGATGAGCATTTGTTGTCACTGGGCCCTGTACTTGCTGGAGTTTAGATGAATGAGGGGGGACCACATTGAAACATACAGAATATTGAAAGGCTTGGATAGAGTGGATGTGGAGAGGATGTTTCCACTAATGGGAGAGGCCATAGCCTCAGAATTAAAGGACTTTTTTTGGGAAGGAGATGAGGAGAAAATTCTTTAGTACAGGTGTCAGAGGTTATGGGGAGAAGGCAGGCGAATGGTGTTAGGAGGGAGAGATAGATCGGCCATGATTGAATGGTGGAGTAGACTTGATGGGCCGAATGGCCTCATTCTACTCCTATCATTTATGACATTATTACTAATCCCGTTATATTTTTTTCATGTATTTGCTCTAATCGTTGAAATACACTGAGGGGCAGGATTCATCTGATCTTGAAGAATCCAGCAGTGTCTTTATTAATTAAAAAATAATAATCTATAAGCTAGTTTCTCATATGTTAAGTAATATGACATTTCAACCGAACTGGCGGTGCTTTGTGAATAATATTTACCGTCACATCATTGGTGTGGCCCAGAGTCACGTTTGAGATTCTGACCTCCGTTGGGTAAATCATGGAAAAGCTGCAGTTACTCTGCCGATGAGGAATGACCATTGTGAATCTTCCTTCAGGATTGTTGGAAATCATGTTGCAAGCTTTGAAGATAAACAAACAAGAGCCAGAGTAACATTATTGCTTCGGCTTGATGAAAGGATAAAAAAATTCTCATCATATATTTCGTCAGCTTTACATTCAAAATTGACAAATGGAAGCAGAATGATTTAAAGGCATTGCACGTTAAACTGTAAAAGATGTTTTAACTCCAACAGATGGTACATAACTGAAAGACTATATTTTACTTTTAAACCACATGGTTAATTTACGTACAGACATTATTGTTATAGCAATAAAAGGCCTGTCCCACGGGCAGGCGGTTACTGGCGGTGTAGCAGGAAGTTGGGACCGCTCGTGGACCGCCAGAGACCGCGCATGACCCGCGGGGTCGGTCCCACGCAGACCGCCGGGACCGTATGTAGTTGGTCCCGACACCGCGCGGTGCTCACAAAAACCGACGCTGTTCAAAAATCTCGGCCTACCGCCCAGCCGCCGCCTCTTCGCCGCGAGCACCGCCTGTACGGCACGAGCCATCTCGACGTCATCGCATAGCGCGTTACGTTGCGCGATGACGTCATCACCCGACGCCGCGCGACGTCCATTCCAGTCGGCCCGTGGGACAGGCCGTGCGGTGACCACCTGGCATACGTGCGGCAACAGCTTCCGGTAAGGTTGAACTTACCGCATGCTCGTGGGACGCATCCGCGGTATACGCGCGGCGCTCCCGCGATAGCCGCGCGGACCCCGCTTCCGGGGATGCCGCGCTTCACCGCCAGTAACCGCCTGCCCGTGGGACAGAGCCATTAGACTTGGCCTTCAGGTGGCATTATGAAGATTTAAGCACTAGTCATTTCCAGATCAGAGATCATCATGGGCTTGAAAATAATCCTGGCTGTTTTTCAAATTCCGGCTTAATGCAGCACTGGAAGCATGCAGTCATAGCAAGAGCCTCGACTATTAGCAGGTTGTGAGATTCATCTGTATATTAACGGTGAATTGTCACTGGCCCAGGATTCCTCATCAGTTCAGTCAACGGGAGGCAACAGTTTTGATCCACCTGCTTTGTTCTGGTGAACTAATTTCCAAAATGTATCCATGTATAAAGCCATGTTTACTACCAGAACCTAATGTTCCACCCCGGTCATTCCTTCTTCTCCCTGCTCCTATTCTGAGCAAGATACAAAAGATTGAAAGCGTGCACCACCACTCAGGAACAACTTCTTTCCCTCAGTTGCACACAAAAAGCTGGAGTAACTCAGCGGCACAGGCAGCATCTCTGGAGAGAAGGAATGGGTGACGTTTTGGGTCGAGACCCTTCTTCAGACTGCCCGACTTGACCCAAAACCTCACCCATTCATTCTCTCCAGAGATGCCGCCTCCAGTTTGCCGCCTGAGTTACTCCAGCTTTTTATGTCTATCTTCGGTTTAAACCAGCATCTGCAGTTCCTTCCTACACACTACTCTTTCCCTCTGTTATCAGGCTTCTGAACGGTCCTTCCATAGGGTGTGGTGCACTCCGGTTCACCTCTACCCCATTGCGGACATTGGACTTTGGAACTGATGCGCTACAATGATGAGAACTATATTCCGCATTCTGCATCTTCCCCTTTGCTCTATCTATTGTACCTGAGTTTGACCTGATTGTATGAATAGATGGTATATCTGACCTGTATTGATAGCATGCAAAACAAAGCTTTTCACTGTACTTTGGTACAGATGATATTAATAAACCTAGACGTAATAGATTTAGAATGATCAATCAGGATGTTAAAGCTCCATAAGGGAGCTGCCTTCACTGAAGTTTGGAGTAGATAATAGGATGTCTCAGAACTGGACCCTAATAATATGGCAATGCCTGGACAAGTTGCCCCATTGATATATTGTTGTACTTGGTGCCTGTTCCATACCCCATAAATGGGGACCAAATTTCTACATTCTTCTCGCCAGTCTGTATTTGAATTATAATTATTTACATATTTTAAATGGAAGAATGCTTTTGCAATGTTTTTTTATATCACACAACATCCCAAAATGCTATCCACTCAGTTGATATTTTTAGATGAGGAGAAATTTGACAAAATAGATGAGGAGACATTTCTTTAATCAGAGGGTGGTGAATCTGTGGAATTCTTTGCCACAGAAAGCTGTGGAGGCCAAGTCAGTGGATATTTTTCAGGCAGAGAAAGATAGATTCTTGATTAGTACAGGTGTCAGAGATTACGGGGAGAAGGCAGGAGAATGGGGTTAGGAGGGAGAGATAGATCAGCCGTGATTGAATGGCGGAGTAGACTTGATGGGCCGAATGACCTAATTCTACTCCTAACACATATGACCTTATGACAATTTTGTCACCGTCGCAAGGTAGCAGACACAGGCTGTTAAATCACACGTAGAATGGCGACAGCAAAGAATGGATCTCTTTGGCCAGATGAGCGACTACTGGGTCCATGTGAGAGCGATCCACCCAAATGAGCAGGCTTCAAGAAGGATAGCACCCCTTACAATGCAGCACCTCCCTCAGTCCTGCACCACTATTTCAGCCTAGATTATGACCCTCCATTCTGTTCAAACATTCTTACGTGGATAACTCAGCGAGACTGAGTAAATATTACAACCGGGGCAACAACTAACGTGGAAAAACCAAGGGGAAGATTCGCTAAAATGCAAATATTATAAACAGATGTTACGGTTCATTTGAACATTTTGTGAATTTTCTTTAAGCATTCAAACTTTAGCATCTTTGCTGCAAAATATTATATCACATGTTTGTAGAAACTTTGATTAATTGCATACCGGTGATCTAATTTCATAATTGAATCTGCATAAACGCCATGCATTATCAGAATCTAATGGATTTAGAATGATCAAACATTACAAGCGGGGATATTTTTAAAGCTCCAATGGTTGTCTGCACAAGTGATATTAATCAAATAATGCATTTCAGTTGATTTATGACATATGACTAGAATCTCGCTGCTACAATTTTTCATAGTGATGTGTCATATTTATTCAATGAAACAAAGCCATCTCTCATTTTTACATGTTTGCCTTTTTATGCGTGAAATATTCACAAAAAAACATTATTTCTTCCCTCAAACATTTGGGGCAGCACAGTGGCGCACGGATAGAGCTGCCGTACAGCGCCAGGGACCCGAGTTCAATCCTGCTGTCAGTACGGTGTTTGCATGCTCTCCCTGTGACTGTGTGGGTTTCCTTCGGGTGCTCTAGTTTTATCCCACACTCCAACGATGTACAGGTTTGTAGGTTAATTGGCTCCATAACATTATCCCAAGTGTGTACGATAGTGCTAGTGTACGGGATGATCGCTGGTTGGCACGGACTCGGTGGACCGAAGGCCCTGTTTCCCCGCTGTATCTCTCAAGTCCAGAGTCCAACACATTTTCACATATTATAGTGTTAAAAATGCAAGTTAGGTGTTGTGATCGGTAGTGAGCACTGTGATGTGGGCCATGGGTAGTCCTGGAGTACGGAACCTGAGATGGCTGCTGTCTTTACATCTGGCGATGGACTTTTCTCAAGAGTCATTGACAGGTCCTATCTTAGATTTAAGTGTGTGGGTAAGGCAGGAATCGACCATGGTATTCAATTTCTTAAAGCTCTATTGTCTAGTAATTGGAGGCCAACTTTTATTGCCCTTGAGGCCAATGAGCAGTTTCCTGAGCCATTTCAGAATACAGTGATTGATCTATAAGTTTAGACTTCAGATTTTAGTGATACTGCATGGAAACCAGCCCTTCAGCCCGCTGAGTCTGCGGCAGCCAGCGATCACACGACGTTCTGTGGAAAATGTACACTTTTTTTTCACTGAAGCCAATTAACCTACAAACCTGTACATCACAGCGAGAATGTAAAAACTCTATATGGACTGCACCTGTAGTCAGGATCGAACCTGGGTCCCTGGCGCTGAAAGGCAGCAACTCTACTGCTGCGCCACTGTGCTGTATCTGCAAAGTTGCTGTATTTGAGAATCTTATATAGACCGGGGGCAAGAAGGGTGCAAGATTAACATATCACTCCATAAGACCATAAGACATAGAAGCAGAATTAGGCCATTTGGCCCATCAAGCCTGCTCCAACATTCAATCATGGCTGATCTATTTTACCCTCTCATCCCCATTCTCCTGCCTTCTCCCCATAACCTTTGATGCTCTTACCAATCAAGAACCTATCGATCTCCGCTTTAAAATATCAGCATTCCAATTGTCATGTTGTAAAAAGTCAGATGAGATAAAGATGGAATTTACCGTTGAATAAATTGAAAGGTACATCATGAAAACAGGCCCTTAGGCCCATCAAGCCCATGCCGACCATCAATCACCCAATCACACTGCTCTAAGTCATCCAACTTGCATCCACACCAGAGGCAATTTACAGAGGCCAAACAACCTACAAACCTGTACATCTTTAGGATGTGGGAGGAAACCAGAGCACTCAGAGGAAACCCGCACAGTCACATGGAGAACGTGCAAACTCTACACAGACAGCACCCAAGATCAGGGTCAAACTCGGGTCTCTGATGCTGTGAGGCAGCGGCTCTACCAGCTGCACCACCGTGTCATCCGAAAACTGAATCGACCAAGGTATTCAACCTCTTAAACTTCTATTGTCTAGTCATTGGAGACCAGTCATTGGTAATAACATTTAACTCCTCCATTCCCACTCTTCCCCTCACCACACACATGCACATATACTGTCAAACAGTATTTAGATCTAAGATTGATATAGATATTGATATTGATATTGATTTTGAGTATAGAAGTTGGGATGTAATGTTAAAATCGTACAGGGCATTGGTGAGGCCAATTCAGGAGTATGGTGTACAATTCTGGTCGCCAAATTATAGGAAAGATGTCAACACAATAGAGAGAGTACAGAGGAGATTTACTAGAATGTTGCCTGGGTTTCAGCACCTAAGTTACAGAGAAAGGTTGAACAAGTTAGGTCTTTATTCTTTGGAGCGCAGAAGGTTAAGGGGGGGACTTGATAGAGGTCTTTAAAATGATGAGAGGGATAGACAGAGTTGACGTGGATAAGCTTTTTCCATTGAGAGTAGGGAAGATTCAAACAAGGGGACATGACTTGAGAATTAAGGGACAAAAGTTTAGGGGTTACATGAGGGGGAACTTCTTTACTCAGAGAGTGGTAGCTGTGTGGAATGAGCTTCCAGTGGAAGTGGTGAAGGCAGGTTTGTTTTTATCATTTAAAAATGAATTGGATAGGTATATGGATGGGAAAGGAATGGAGGGTTATGGTCTGAGTGCAGGTAGATGGGACTAGGTGAGAGTAAGTGTTCGGCACGGACTAGAAGGGCCGAGATGGCCTGTTTCCGTGCTGTAATTGTTATATGGTTATATAGCATGGTACAGGTAACCATTAAGGTGGTTTGCAGCTGAGAAGAGAAGCTCAGCTTATCATGAAGAGCCTTCCGGCGGCGCCTCGATGGCGCCCAAGCCAGGCGACTCTTCGTGTGCAGGCCACAGAAGTGGATCTGCAAGCATGCATTGCAAACGCTCTCGGTTGTCATCATGTATTGTCTTTCCGCTGACTGGTTTACACGCAACAAAAGCTTTTCAAATTTAGGAGACAACTTTGAATTTACCTTTGGCACAATGCTAGAGTTGCTGCCCTACAGTGTTTACAGCGCTTGCAGCGCCAGAGACACGGGTTAGATCCTGACTACCGGTGCTGTTTGCACGAAGTTTCTTCGCTCTCCTCGTGACGCGTGGGTTTTCTCTGAGATCTTCGGTTTCCTCCCACACTCCAAAGACGTGCAGGTTTGTAGGTTAATTGGCTTGGTATAAATGTAAATAGTCTTTAGTGTGTGTAGGATAGTGTTAATGTGCGGGGATCGCTGTCCGGCACGGACTAGGTGGGCTGAAGGGCCTGTTTCCGCGCTGTATCTCTAAACTAAACTAAACTCCTCAAAGACACCATGGTGGTATACTACGACCAACAACAAAAATCAAAACAGAATAAAAAATCATGCAAGCATAGGCCTTGGACGTAATTCCTTGTTATACTTACGGAAAGGATTGATCGAGTGCCTGATTGTTAAGGAAAATCCATTTCCAGTCGTGTGGATTTGAAAAAGGATCATTGCAACATTTTGTTTAGACCTGATTGCTGTGTTCAAGTTGCTGCCTTCACAAAGATCAACGTAGCGTTCCGAGATGGGAAGAGCATGATCCATGGGGCTTGGGAACACATCCCCCTTCAATATCCACCCATCAAAGACCTAGGCATCAACACAATGTGGTTTAGAAGCGCAGAGGAAGAACGTTTCTATCCTTCGGGCTCTTAGTTACCCCGTCACTGTTGTAATGTGGGAAATATCAGGAAGAAAATATCAGAAATAAAATAATAAGATTGGGCAAAATAAATTTTAAAACTCAGATACTCTGTTCTGCACCTTGGTAGATTTCTCTTTCCTCTGGTTGTTTTCATGTATAGTATTATCTAATTTAATTGCAAACAAAAGCTTTTCACCGTATCTTTGTTTAGTTTAGTTTAGTTTATTATTCTCACATAGAGTTATAGAATAATACAGCATGGAAACAGGCACTCAGGCCCAACTTGCTCACACCAACCAACATGTCCCATCTACACTAGTCCCTCCTGCCTACGTTTGTCCCACATCCCTCTAAACCTGTCCTATCCATGTACCTGTCTAAATGTTTCTTAAACGTTGCGATGGTACCCGCCTCAACTACCTCCTCCGGCAGCTTGTTCCACACCCTTTGTGTGAAAAAGTTACCCCTCAGGTTGCTATTAAATCTTGAGGTTTATGTCCTCTGGTTCTCGATTCACCTACTCTGGGCAAGAGACTCTGTGCATCTACCCGATCTATTCCTCTCATGATGTTGTACACCTCTATAAGATCAGCCCTCATCCTCCTGCACTCTAAGGAATAGAGTCCTACTCAACCTCTCTCTACAGCTCAGGTCCTTGAGTCCTGGCAACATCCTCGTAAATCCTCTCTGCACCCTTTTCAGCTAATAGGAAGAGGCAAAATTAATTTAAAAAGTCAAGATACTGTATTCTGCACCCTGGATTTTTTTTCTCTTTGCGCTCCCAGTTCTGTAAGGCATGATTCTACTCATGTATAGTATTATCTGATTTAATTGCGAACAAAAGCTTTTCTCTGTATCTTGGATTAGTTTAGTTTTGTTAATTATTGTCACGTGTACCGAGATACAGTGATTGGGTTTTATTTGCTTGCTATCCAGTCAAGAAAAAGACTAAAGATAGACACAAAAAGCTGGAGTAACTCAGCGGGACAGGCAGCATCTCTGGGGAGAAGGAATGGGTGACGTTTCGGGTCGAGACCCTTCTTCAGACCATACATGCCGTCCACAGAACAAATCCAAAGTAAAAGATAGTGCCCAAGACAACAGCAAAGCATAAGATATTAAATTAAAGATTTAAATTTACACCAAGCACAACCAGTTAGCAGCATGTGAAGAGGAATAATGACTTCACTTTTGTTTCCCATATGTGGAACAGGCTTAACTTAATTTCTAATATTTGCTGTTTAAAAGTGCATTCAGAAACATCAAATACTGTAATGCAAAGTTCATGATGCATAAATTCATCGACCTGATCTATTTGTAATATCTATTGCAAGAGTGTCCATGTTACTCTGTAGGTTTTACAGTTTTTGTTGTTTCTGTTAATCACCACATTCCCCATTCCTAGTCCATCACTCTCTTTTTCTCATAGGTTGTTGGAGAAAAGGCAATGGAGAGAGAGAGAGAAAAGAGAGAGAGAGAGAGTGCTAGAGAGAGTGAGAGGGCAAGAGAGCAAGAGAGAGAGAGTGAGAGAGAGAGAGGGAGAGAGAGGGAGGGAGAGGGAGAGAGAGGGAGCAAGAGAGAGGGAGAGAGAGAGAGAGGGAGAGAGAGCGAGAGAGAGAGAGCGAGAGAGCGAGAGAGAGCGAGAGAGAGCGGGAGAGAGTGAGCAAGAGAGAGTGAGCGAGAGAGAGTGAGCAAGAGAGAGTGAGAGAGGGAGAGTGAGAGCGAGAAAGAGAGCGTGAGAGCGAGAGAGAGAGAGCAAAAGAGGGAGCGAGAGCAAGATAGAGAGAGCGTGAGAGAGAGCGAGATAGAGAGTGAGAGAGTGAGAAAGAGTGAGAGAGAGTGAGAGAGAGAGAAAGAGATAGAGAGCGAGAGACAGAGCGAGAGAGAGGGGCTTAAATCAATCTTTGCGGCATTTTTTGTCTGTCAGCCTCATTCAGTGTCCCTTTTCTTCAAATCACTGTACTTCCATTTGTCTTCCCAACGTTATCTTTCAACAGCACCTTTCAGACCTGCAATTTTCAGTGACAAAAGAGGGAAGGATAATACATGCATGCCAACACCATCACTTCTAGTTTTCTCTCCATGTCAGTTACACCAGCCTGATGTGGACAAATATAACCAAACCATTATTACTGCTTTGTCAGAATCTTGCTCCTGCCGGCTTGACTGCTGATAAAAGTTTGCAATGGTATAAATAAAATAGTAAGGCATTAATAAAAGCAGGATAAACACAAAAAGCTGGAGTAACTCAACGGGACAGGCAGCATCTCTGGAGAGAAGGAATAGGTGACTTTTTCGGGGTCGCAACCCTTCTTCAGACTGGTCAGGGATAAGGGAAACGAGAGATATAGACGGTGATGTGGGGAGATAAAGAACAATGAATGAAAAATACACATAAAAAGTAACGATGGTAAAGGAAACAGGAATTGGACGCTGTTTTCAGGGTGAAAGCGAGAAGCTAGTGCGACTTGGGTGGGGGAGGGATAGAGAGAGAGGGAATGCCGGGGCTACCTGAAATGAGAGAAAACAATATTCATGCCACTGGGCTGTAAGCTGCCCAAGCGAAATATGAGATGCTGTTCCTCCAATATGTGTGTCTCCGCACTCTGACAATGGAGGAGACCGAGGACAGAAAGTTCTGCGTAGGAATGAGGAGAATTAAAGTGTCCAGCAACCGGGAGATCAGGTTGGTTCAGGCGAGCTGAGCGAAGGTGTTCCACAAAATGATCGCTCAGTCTGCGTTTGGTGTCGCCGATGTATAAGAGTCCACATTTTGAACAACGGATACAGTAGATGAGGTTGACATAAGAAAAACAGGGTTGGATTCTAAAGGTGAAACGCACGTACTCTCTTCAGCAACCACAAATTATTACAAAGTCTCTCATAAAAAAAGTGTCAGAGAATCATGCGTCATGGAAACAGGCCCTTCGGCTACAACATGCCCACACCGCGGTGCCAACATGTCCCCTCTACACTAGTCCGTTTGGCCCACATCCCTCTAAACCTGTCCTATTCATGTACCTGTCTAAATGTTTCTCAAACTTTGCGATAGTATCCGCCCCAACTACCTCCCCCGGCAGCTCGTTCCATACACCCACCACTCTTTGTGTGAAAAAGTTACCCCTCAGACAGGCGCAACCCGGGCAATGCTGATGAAAGAAACTGTAGTGACTGACTGAAGTAGCCAATTCTGCAACCACCGACCGTCAACCGTCACTGACCGACCGGAAAGACGTGATATGGAAGATGGCGGACACGAGGAAGAAGACCCCTCAGACTCCTATTAAATCTTTTCCCCCTCACCTGCCCTCTGGTTCTTGATTCCCCTACTCTGGGCAAAAGATTCCTCTACTCTGGGCTTCTCTGCAACCTTTTCAGCTAATAGGAAGAGGCAAAATTAATTTAAAAACTCAAGATGCAGTATTCTGCACCCCGGAATTTTTCTCTTTGATCTGTCAGCTGTGTAAGGCATGATTCTACTCCTGTATAGTATTATCTGATTTAATTACAAACAAAAGCTTTTCACTGTATCTTAGTTTAGTTTAGTTTAGTTAATTATTGTCACGTGTACCAAGATACAGTGTTTGGGTTTTATTTGCGTGCTATCTAGTCAAGCAAAACACTACACATGAATATAATCAAACTGTCCACAGTACAAAGTAAAAGGTAGTGTCCATGACAACAATAAACCATACTAACACAAACACTAGATATTTGAATGAAGCAGATATACATCAAGCACAACCAGTCAGCAGCATGTGAAAGATGAATAACTACTTCAAGTCAAGAGTCAAGTCAAGTGTGTTTATTGTCATGTGTCCCTGACAGGACAATGAAATTCTTGCTTTGCTTCAGCACAACAGAACATAGTAGGCATTGACTACAAAACAGATCAGTGTGTCCATATACCATTATATACGAAAATACACACATGAATAAATAAACTGATAAAGTGCAAATAACAGATAATGGGCTATTAATGTTCAGAGTTTTGTCCGTGCCAAGTTTAATAGCCTGATGGCTGTGGGGAAGTAGCTATTCCTGAACCTGGTCGTTGCAGTCTTCAGGCTCCTGTACCTTCTACCTGAGTACAGGGAGTGTGTGGCCAGGATGGTGTGGGTCTTGATGATATTGCCATTTGTTTCTAACATGTGGTATTAATAAAATAGTATGGCATTAATAAGAAAAGCAGGTTTGGATTCTAAACCTGCCCACAACTTCAAGCTCGACTTGCCCACAGCGACCAACATGTCCCATCGGCTCTAGTCCCACCTGCCTGTGTTTGGCCCATAATTTTTATTTTGTCTTACTTTGATTTTTCATGGAATGAAATTAAATATAGGGGTGGAGAATTTCTATAATAATGGGAAATATTAAACAATTACCTGGAGGTAACTCGAACGATGGAATATTGTGGGATTGTCATTTGAATCGGAAAGAAAATTAGACAAAGAACTTCAACTGCTGAGGGGAGAATAGAATTATCAAACGTAAAAGATGGTGGCATGGTGGCGTAGCGGTAGAGCTACTGTCTTACAGCGCCAGGGACCCTGGTTCGATCCTGACTACAGGTGCTTGTCTGTACGCAGTTTGTACATTCTCCCCATGACATGCCTGGGTTTTCTCCGAGATCTTTGGTTTCCTTCCACACTCCAAAGACATACAAGTTTGTAGGTCAATTAGCTTGGTATGAATGTAAAATTGTCCCTAGTGTGTGCAGGGCGGTGTTAATGCACGGGGATCGCTGGCCAGTGCGAATTCAGTGGGCCGAAGTGCCTGTTTCTGCACTGTATCTCTAAACTAAACTAATTAAATTAATCTTTCTTCGATAAGGAGTCAAGTACTACATATTTGATTCTTGATTAGTAAGGGTGTCAGGGGTTGTGGGGCAAAGGCAGGAGAATGGGGATGTGAGGGAAAGATAGATTGGTCATGATTGAATGGTGGGGTAGACTTGATGGGCCGAATTACCTAATTCTGCTCCTAGAACTTATGAACTTAGGCAATGGTAGCCATAACAAATTATATATCTCCAATAGTAAGCTGATTTGTCCATACCTTAAGGAAGTCTCCAGCCTGACAATCTATGTTGACATTATTGTACTCCAAGGAGATAACCTCATTCGGATTGACCATGAAGAAGATGGCACAATTGAGCTGTGGTCCATCTGCCCTGAATGAGAACTGTCCTTCGACCATCAACATGTCCACACATTCTGTGGACAGAAGGAATCAGTTTAGTTTAGACATACAGCCCGGAAACAGGCCCTTTGGCACACTGAATCCATAGATCACGAGTAACTCCTACATTTCCTCCCTCCCTCCCTCCCCACTGCCCCACCCGAGTCATCCTACTAGTTCCCATGTTCACATCCCTGTATCCCTCTTTATCACTTCTTCTCCAGCCATCAATGGACCATTATGGGCTCCACCCTTCGGTCTGAAGAAGGGTTTCATGCAGAAATGTCACCCATCCTTTTTCTCCTGAGATGCTGCCTGACCCATTGAGTTACTCCAACACTCTGTGTCTCTTTTTGTAATCTGTAGTCAGTTCCTCATTCCTATATTCTGAGCCGAGTTGTTATCTGCTCCAAGATTAAGCATGGTTTGAGGATCGCCGGTATCGATTCGTGGATCACAACTTTGGATTCTGTGCTAGTTTAGTGAACCTGCACAGACAGCTAGGTTTGAGCTAAGCAGGGATGGATGAACAGGATAGGGTACATGGATAGGACAGGTTTAGAGTGATATGGGTCAAAGACAGGCAGGTGGGACTAGCCTGGATGGGACATGTTCGCCGGTGTGGGCATGTTGGGCTGAAGAGCCTGTTTCCATGCTATATCACTCAATGACTACTACCATAGGTTTATGGTAAAGGGGAAAAGATTTAATAGGAATCTGAGGGGTAACATTTTCAAACAAAGGGTGGTGGGTGTATGGAACAAGCTGCCAGACGAGGTTGTTGAGGCAAGGTCTATCCCAGCATTTAAGAAACAATTAGACAGGTACATGGATTGGACAGGTTTGGAGGGATATGGACCAAACGCGGGCAGATGGGACTAGTGCAGCTGGGACATGCTGGCAAGTTGGGTCGAAGGGCCTGGTTCCATGCTGTATGACTCTATGACAGAGTGTGTGAGTCCAGTTACACTAGTTCTGCACCAAGCGTTAACAACAAAGGAGGCACAAGAGAACTGCAGATGTCGGAGCCTTGATCCGAATACAAAGTGCTGGAGGAACTCAGCGCGTCAGGCAGCATCTGCGGATGCAATGGGCGACGACATTTCAGACTTCCAACACTAGTGCAGCCCTAATCAGTACCCCTAATCAAATACACAAACTGTTGCAGTGGTTCCAGGCGGGTCTGGCAGCATCTCTGGAGAAAATGGATAGATGACGTTTCGGGTCAGGACTCTTTAGACTGATTGTGGTGGGGGGGGGTTGG
>CM075977.1:215974976-216115065 GCA_038087875.1 Malacoraja senta | reverse complement strand
GACAATGGAAACCTGACAGGTAACTTTTTTACACAAAGGATGGTGGGTTTATGGAATAAGCTGCCAGAGGGAGTAGTTGAGGCAGGCACTATCCCTATGTTTAAGAAACATTTAGACAGGTACATGGATAGGACAGGTATGGAGAGATATGGGCCAAATGCGGGCAGGTGAGTAGTGTAGCTGGGACATGTTGGTCGGCGTGGGCTAGTTGGGCTGTAGGGCCTGTTTCCACACTGTATGACTCCACAACCCGATGACATAACATATATAAGGCTAAAGTTGGAAGTTTGGAAGAACCGATGGGGCAATATCTTTCTCTCCGGTTATGCATCCACCAGAGGACTTTGGCAATCGCCTGGTACGATGAAACCTGGACCACAACAGGAGAGTCTGATTCACCCCGATAGGCAGCAGAACAATCAAGTCATGCTTTACCTTTAGTTGCAAAGCTTAAAGCTTTCCTTTTTTTTACATGTTACAGTATCATACCAATACCAAATGTACAACTTTGTAACTGAAGATAAATCCAAGGTAGGAAACAGAAAGGAATGGCAGATGCTGGTTTACACCAAAGATAGACACAAAGTGCTGGAGTAACTCAGCGGGACAGGCAGCATCTCTGGAGAGGAATGGGTGACACTTCAGGTCTGAACCCTTCTTCTAATGAGAACTAAATATAAGAAAAACTTTTTGGGGAACTAATAAATAGTTCATTTTATTAGACGAGTTTTCAATGCACTGATTAATCCGGTTCAATTAAAACATTATTACAAGGAGGTAAAATCACAATCTATAAAAATCATTTGGCCAGGTAGTATTACAGAGAAATGTGAGGTGTTGCATTTTGGGAAGTCTATTATGGTCAGGACCTACACAGTAAATGGTAGGCCTCTGGGGAGTGCTATAGAGCAGAGGGATCTAGGAGTGCAGGTGAATGGTTCCTTGAAGGCGTAGTCGCAGGTAGATCGGGTGGTCAAAAAGGCTTTTGACACATTGGCCTTCAGAGAAACATAGAAACATAGAAAATAGGTGCAGGAGGAGGCCATTCGGCCCTTCGAGCCAGCACCGCCATTCATTGTGATCATGGCTGATCGTCCCCAATCAATAACCTGTGCCTGCCTTCTCCCCATATCCCTTGATTCCACTAGGCCCTAGAGCTCTATCTAACTCTCTCTTAAATCCATCCAGTGATTTGGCCTCCACTGCCCTCTGTGGCAGGGAATTCCACAAATTCACAATTCTCTGGGTGAAAACGTTTTTTCTCACCTCAGTCTTAAATGGCCTCCCTTTATTCTAAGACTGTGGCCCTGGTTCTGGACTTGCCCAACATTGGGAACATTTTTCCTGCATCTAGCTTGTCCAGTCCTTTTATAACTTATATGTTTCCATAAGTTTCCTCCTCATTCCTTCTAAACCTTCAGTGAATACAAGCTTTTCAATCTTTCCTCATATGACAGTCCTGCCATCCCAGGGATCAATCTCGTGAACCTATGCTGCACCGCCTCAATCACAAGAATGTACTTCCTCAAATTAGGAGACCAACACTGTACACAATACAGATGTGGTCTTACCAGAGCCCTATACAACTGCAGAAGAACCTCTTTACTCCTATGCTGAAATCCTCTTGTTATGAAGGCCAACATTCCATTAGCTTTCTTCACTGCCTGCTGTACCTGCACGCTAACTTTCAGTGACTGGTGTACAAGGACACCCAGATCTTACTGCACCTCCCCCTTACCTAACCTAACCCCATTGAGATAATAATTGCCCCCTTGTTTTTGCCGCCAAAGTGGATAACCTCACATTTATCTATATTATACTGCATCCGCCACGCATCTGCCCACTCATCAGCTAGAGTATTGAGTATAGAAGTTGGGAGGTCACGTTGCAGGTGTATAAGACGTTGGTGAGGCCGCATTTAGAGCATTGTGTTCAGTTCTGGGCACCATGTTATAGGAAAGATGTTCTCAAGTTGGTAAGGCTACAGAGAAGATTTACGAGGCTGTTGCCAGGACTAGAGGGTCTGAGCTATAGAGAGTGGATGAATAGACTGGGACTCCTTGGAGCACAGGAGGATGAGGGGTGATCTTACAGAGGTGTATAAAATCATGAGAGAAAACCGGAACACCCGAATGAAACCCACGCGGTCATATGGTAAATTCCAGCACGTTCCATTCTGCAGTGTGGCTAAAGTAAGAGTGGCATAAAAGCATGGTGTGGGCAGCATGTTAGATCAAGGGCGATATAGCCTATTGTAACCTGCCCTCGGATGCTACATTGTAAAAACTGTAGTAAATTAGTTCAGTTTAGAGATACAGCACGGAAACAGGCCCTTCGGCCCACTGAGTCCACGCCAACCAGCGATCCCCGTACACTACCACTATCCGACACACTAGGTGACAATTTACAATCTTTACCGATGCCTTTGGGTCTTTGGAGTGTGAGAGGAAACCGGAGAAAACCCACATGGTCACGGGGAGAGTGTACAAACTCTGTACAGACAGCACTGGTAGTCAGGATCAATTCCGGGTCTCTGGCGCTGTAAGGCAGCAACTCTACCGCTGCACCACCCTGGTAGACCACAATTAGCATTATTATCAATTATCGGGGTTCAATTACTTATGCAAAAGTAATCATTTCCTTTTTCATTGTGACCAACATCTGCCTTGATATAAAATTCCACTTCTAATGAAGGTCCTATTTACTTAAGTCATGGCAAAAACAATCTTCCTGCATCATTGTTAGGTTGCGATTTAGGTTTAGGTGTATTATTGCCATGGACAAAGGGAATTCTGCTCAGCTGCTCTTTTTTGAAATAGTGTTGGGGTTCTTGCAAGTCCATCTTTGAAAGAAGATGAGACTTTGGTTTAACATCTCAAGTTTAGGTTTAATTTAGGTCTATTAATGTCATGTATACTGAGGTACAGTGAAAAGCCTTGTTTTGCAATCAAATCAGACAATGCTCAATAAATATGGACAATCTTGCCAAACTCAATTACAATAGATGGAGTGAAGGGAAAGATGCAGAATATAGTTCTCAGCATTGCGGCACTTCAGTTCAATGTCCATAATGAGGTAGAGGAGAATGGGCTCTATGGAAGGACCATTCAGAAGCCTGATATCAGATGGGATGAAGCTGTTCCTGAGTCTGGTGATGCACGCTTTCAAGCTTCTGTCCACTATTAGTGGTGCATGTTTTCAAGCTTCTCTATGTTCAGCTCAATAGCAGTGGGAAGAGGGAATGACTGGGGTGGGACAAGTCTTTGATTATGTTGGCTGCCGATTTCAAAATTGCGACGGGCAGATTTTGTTCGGCAAGGTTGTGTCTGAATGCCTATTTCTTTTCCTACTTGCCTGACCCCAATAATATTGCTTCTGTTGATAACTCTGACCTTAATTGCAAGTAGCTCTGAAGTCAGAGCAACAATATCACACCTTTTATTTCTATTCCATCCTCCTCCCATTACCCCTGCTAATCCTCAGCCTTCTCCATACCAAATGTCAATAATGAGCTTCATCGTGAGTACATTAATAATGTGGACAATCCTCAACAATCTCAGTGTTGTCCCCAGTGGTGGATTAGATGATGCCTTGTTTAACTGTCTGCAGGTGTGAGCAATGTGGAGGATAACATCCCATCACACATTTATTTTTAGCAAATAGCATAAATAACTGCCTCAGAAGGCAGTGGAGGCCAATTCTCTGGATACTTTCAAGAGAGAGTTAGATGGAGCTCTTAAAGAGAGCAGAGTCAGGGGATATGGGGAGAAGGCAAAAACGGGGTACTGATTGTGGATGATCAGCCATGATCACAGTGAATGGCGGTGCTGGCTCGAAGGGCCGAATGGCCTACTCCTGCACCTATTGTCTATTGTCATAAGATATTGTTCTGCACTCTCTATGCTCTTAATAGTGGAATTTGGAATGATGGGGAGATGCTTAGAACAGGCTGCGATGTAGAGTGACAAACCTTGAAGTTTTGTTTAAGAAGGAACTGCAGATGCGGGACAATCGAAAGTAGACAAAAATGCTGGAGAAACTCAGCGGGTGCGGCAGCATCTATGGAGCAAAGGAAATAGGTGACGTATCGGGTCGAGACCCTTGTTCGTTCCTTCGCTCCGTAGATGCTGCCTCACCCGCTGAGTTTCTCCAGCATTTTTGTCAACTTTGATGTTTTAGTCAGAGCAAGGGATAAGGTGTGTGGTTTGAGTAACGGGATTCCTGGTAGCCGGT
Organism: Malacoraja senta; assembly: GCA_038087875.1. Classification (NCBI taxonomy): domain Eukaryota; kingdom Metazoa; phylum Chordata; class Chondrichthyes; order Rajiformes; family Rajidae; genus Malacoraja; species Malacoraja senta. The sequence continues at coordinate 216,110,832 of CM075977.1, read as the reverse complement.
ATTGTTTTATTGCAACAATCTGGGTGGTCACGGTGGCGCAGCGGTAGAGTTGCTGCTTTATGGAGTTTGTACGTTCTCACCGTGACCTGCGTGGGTTTTCGGCGAGATCTTCAGTTTCCTCCCACACTCCAAAGAAGTACAGGTTTGTAGGTTAATTGGCTTGGTAAATGTAAAAATTGTCCCTAGTGGGTGTAGGATAGTGTTAATGTGCGGGGATCGCTGGTTGGCGCGGATCCGGTGGGCCGAAGGACCTGTTTCCGCGATTTATCTCTGAACTGTATCTCTAAACTAATCTATGCTCCCCGAATATCAGAGTAGTTCACTGATGTAGTCCACTGAACTGGGGTAAATGGCACATGTTTAGTTTAGTTTAGTTTAGAGATGCAGCGCGGAAACAGGCCCTTTGGCCCTCCGTGTCATCACCGACCAGCGATCCCTGCACACTAACACCATCCTACACACACTAGGGCCAATCTTTACATTAAGCAAGCCAATTAATCTACAAACCGGAGAAAACCCACGCAGGTCACGGGGAGAACGTACAAACTCCGTACAGACAGCACCTGTAGTCAGGATCGTACCTGGGTCTCTGGCGCTGCGAGGCAGCAACTCCACGGCTGCGCCACGGTGACGCCCCAGCTTAAACTACAGGACCTGGGTAGAGCAAAAATATCACCTACACGTTTTTATGTGAATGGTCGAAACCTTCAGATCCTTGATTTAATTAAATTTCAGCAACTAAGTTACAGAGAAAGGTTGAACAAGTTAGGTCTTTATTCTTTGTTCTTTATTCTTTATTCTTTGGAGCGCAGAAGGTTAAGAGGGGACTTGATAGAGGTCTTTAAAATTATGAGCGGGTTAGACAGAGTGGACGTGGATAAGCTTTTCCCATTGAGAGTAGGGAAGATTCAAACAAGGGGACATGACTTGAGAATTAAGGGACAGAAGTTTAGGGGGAACATTAGGGGGAACTTCTTTACTCAGAGAGTGGTAGCTGTGTGGAATGAGCTTCCAGTGGAAGTGGTGGAGGCAGGTTCGATGTTATCCTTTAAAAATAGATTGGATGGGTATATGGACGGGAAAGGAATGGAGGGTTATGGTCTGAGTGCAGGTAGATGGGACTAGGGGGAAGTATTTTATTTTTAATTTAAAAAAAAAAAAAAAAAAAAAAAAAAATTTAAATGTTCGGCACGGACTTGAAGGGCCGAGATGGCCTGTTTCCGTGCTGTTATGGTTATATGGTTATATGGTTAAAATCTATTACAACTTTGCGATGTATGCAATATTATTGCAAAAGGTGTGTTTTTTTAATTTAATTTGGTCAGGGAAATGTTGTGTAATGGATAAATTAATTTTGTGTGACTTGACTGGTTCATCAACAGAACTTCATAAAATGCCTTTATATATTATTATAAAATGTTTGCATTCTTTGAAAACAGCATCCACTATGAATATTTTTTTAGAAACAGAAGCTTCTTAGAGATCAGACATAACACCTTAAGCGTACGTGATATATCTCTAAAACATGTATTTATATATGTTATAAATTATCTCTGTAAAATGCTTTTAAGTGTATTTGATATATCGCTAGAGTATATATATATATATATATACACATATAACACCTTTATATGTATATATACCTATATATGTTTGTACATATATATAAATACATATGTGTGTGTGCGCGCGTGTGTATGTGTGTGTATATATATATATATATATACACACACACATACACACCATCTTAGGAGTCCTTTAATTAGTAATATTTACTAACAATGTCACTGACTGGGACCCGGCATGGAGGGGCCACCGAGAACGAAGAAGGACCCAACCTGGGGGGGCCACCGAGACAACAAAGAGGGATCATTGGGGACGACATTGACCACTTTTTATCCTTGTCGGTGCCCTTTAGGTAGCGACTCTTTGCATACTTTGTGTATGGAATGCAAAATGAATTTCACTGTGACATGTTGGAATTTATTTTAAAATGTATATATGTGGCATTCTGTTGTCGCAGAAAGTACTCATCTCAGGCGAGAGATAAAGGAGATTACTGGGGCTTGTGCTGCAATAGATTTTACCGTGCCTGACTCAGGAGTACTTGATGCCTACACAGGGGGGGGGGGTGTTGTAATGGAAAATGCTTCATCCCCCGGTATTGACATCCACCTTCAACTTTAAGATCAGATAGCAGTCCAAATAACAAATGTCAATCATTTCTTCTATATTCTTAATATTCTTCTAAATCTCTGTAGGAATCCATCCTTACATTTAGTTTAGTTTAGAGATACAGCGTGGAAACAGGCCCTTCGGCCCATCGAGTCTGCGCTGACCAGCACTCTTGGTTCTTGGTTCTTGGTTTCTTGGTCCTCCAAAATATTCCAAATGGAATTTAAACTGGAGGTGGTGGAGGGAGGACTTAAGCCAGAAAGGGTTTTTGGGAAGAAAGAGCTACCTTAAATTTAGTTGCATCTGGTTGGGTAACTAAAGTAGGGTGGAGATTATTCCATGCTGTAATTGTGCGGGGGAAGAATGAATTGCTGTACACATCTGTCTTGGTAGCTGGAATCACAAATTGGAACGAATGCCCTCGTCTGCTCCTAATTGGTTTGGGTTCGGTGTAGGTCTTGTAATCTATGTCGAGCTGACCATTTAACATTTTGTAAAAACAGGTCAAACGGTGCGCTCCCCGCACGTTAACACTATGCTACACACATTAGGGACAATTTTACATTGATACCAAGCCAATTAGCCTACAAACCAGTACGTCTTTGCAGTGTGGGAGGAAGCCAAAGATCTCAGTGAAAACCCACGCAGGTCATGGGGAGAAAGCACGAACTCCAAACAGACCGCACCCGTAGTCAGGATCGAACCCGGGTCGATGGCGCTGTGAGGCAGTAGCTCTACCGCTATGCCACGTGCCACCATAATTGGTCTCTGTAAATTGCTGTGAGTGGGTGTGAAAGTGAGATGGTATAGAACTAGTGTGAATGGGTAATTGATGGACAGCATGGACTCAGTGGGCCAAAGAGCCCGTTTCCATGCTGTCTCTTTAGAAAAGTAGTAAAATAAGTCAAAAGAAGGATATACAAATTAAGAGTACGAGGAAACTTCTAGGCCTCAACCCTGCTCTGACATTTAATAAGATCGTAGCTGATCTAATTGTGACCTCAGCTCTACAATACTGCCTAACCTAGTAATTTTTCACCATTGCTTATAAAGAATCCAACTACTTCCTGCTCAAAAATATTCAAAGGCTATTCTTTCATTGATCTTTAAAGACAAATTTGGCAAAGACCAGGAACTCTGAGAGAAAGTAATATGTCTCATTGCTAACTTAAATGAGTGATTCCTTATATCATGTTTATGTTCATAAGCAAGAGGAGCAGAAATAGGCCATTCGGCCCATCAAGTCTACTCCACCATTCAATGATGGCTAATCTATCTCTCCCTCTCAACCCCATTCTCCTGCCTTCGCCCCATAACCCCTGACACCGTACTAATCAAGAATCTGTCAATCTTCGCCATAAAAATATCCATTAACGGAAAGTGGGAGGAAACCAAAGATTTTGGAGAAAACCCACATGGTCACGGGGATAACGTACAAACTCCGTACAGACAGCACCCATAGTTGAGATCGAACCCGGGTCTCTGTGCTTTAAGCGCTGTAAGGCAGCAGGTCTACCGCTGCGCCACCGTGCCACACCATTGTACACCACTGCATAGTGTTGGAGATAAAATTCTTAGTTCAGGGGTTATGGGGAGAAGGCAAGAGAATGGGGTTAGGAAGAGGAGATAGATCAGTCTTGATTGAATAGCGGAGTAGACTTGATGGGCTGAATTCTGTTCCTATCACTTATGACCTTAGGACCTTAATATAATCGTGGACCATGGACCATATTTTGATACGGTAAGAGGTTATTGCATCTATGCTATCAAAAAAAGAGCTATCCACCTCCCAGCACTTGACCCACAACCTTCTTTCATAGCTCTTGAAGCATACATGCAACCAATTTTTAACCATAAAAGCAAATGGCCATTTAAGATTAGATTGCCTGTTTTTTTTCAAAACTTTCTCCCATTTGCAATAAAGTCACTTTATGAACATTTTTCGGTAGGGAAGAGGCTGCCAACTTGTGTCAGGACAAATCATTATCCACTACAGTTGAAAATTGCATAGAATTGTTTAATAGTTTCAGGAACATATCATTTTCCCTAACAGATTCATACCAGACATTATGCACCATTTTGAGTTTTCTCTCATTTCACTCTTTCATCAAATGCTTCCATATCTTTCTATAATTCTATAATTTACCTGGATTTTCTTAAATTAATTTATACAATCATACAACATCTCTGGCTGTCTGTCCCGCTGAGTTACTACAGCTTTTTGTGTCTATCTTTGGTTTAAACTAGCAACTGCAGTTCCTCCCTAGAATTGTACAATCATACACCGTAGTAGCAAATTTAACTTAGAATAGATTTACAGTTTTGGTCAAAAGATACAAGAAGGATTGAAGAAAAAACTTTTGCACAAAGAGTAGTCAGAATTTGCAAATGCACTGTCTGTAGGGACGGTGGAAACATAATCCATTGTTAAAAGCCCTCAGGCTGGGGCTAAGAAAACAAATATAGATAGGACAGTAATTGAGAAGAAAATCTAGCTTGGCTGTCCTGCAAGAAACCATAATATCATTCAGAAGGCTTAAGTTTAGGTATATTATTGCCACGTGTACCGAGGTACAGTGAAAAGCTTTTGTTTGCATGTTCTCCAATCAATAAGATAATACCGCACATGAATACAATCACGGCAAACACAAGTACACAAGGAAGAGAAAAATAGCGGAGTGCAGAATATCGTTTCTCAGAATTGCAGTGTTTATAGTTCCAGAGCAAAAGTCCAATGTCTGCAATGAGGTAGGTTGGAAAACCAGGACTGTATCCCAGTTTATGAAAGAATCCTTCAGAAGGCACACTGTGTGCAAATATAAGGGAGGGCAGATTCAATGGCAATATACAAAAATGAATTGGCTACATAATTTAAAAAATACGTATTCCCTAGGCTAGAGGGAAAGAACAGATGAATGGGCAACTCTTTTAAAGAGCCAGCACAACTATGATGGGCTGAAGGGTCTATGTTTGTGATTCTATAATATATTTTGCTCTCGGAATCATAGTTCATCAAAGAATTGTCATCAAAGATTGTCATTCACTCGATCAGTAGAAACAAGGAACTGCAGGTGCTGATTTACACAAAAAAGGACACAGTGCTGGAGTAACTCAGGGATCAGGCAGCAAATCTGGAGAACATGGATAGGAAGCGTTTTGGGTCAGAAACCTTCCTCTGAAGGAGGATCCCGAATCGAAACGTCGCCTATCCATGTTCATCAGAGGTGCTGCCGGACCCCGCTGAGTTACTCCAGCACTTTGTGTCCTTCATTCACCCTATCAGCTCTGTGCCAGCTCCTAGAAAAATTCTCCATCTGTCCCATTCGCCGAAGATAGACACAAAATGCTAGAGTAACTCAGCGGGACCGGCAGCATCTCTGGAGAGTGATGTTTTGGGTCAAGACCCTTCCTCAGACTGCCTGTCCCACTGAGTTAATCTAGCATTTTGTGTCCATCTTCGGTGTAAACCAGCATCTGCAGTTCTTTCCCGCACAATAAATTAAATTAAACTTCATGTGAGGGGAAATGTGTAAGGAAACGCCTTCAAAAGGAATAGAATATTGCTATCTCACATCAGTCTGAAGAAGGGTTTCGGCCCGAAACGTTGCCTATTTCCTTCGCTCCATAGATGCTGCCTCGCCCGCTGAGTGTCTCCAGCATTTTCGTCTACCATAGAATATTGCCACCCAGTTTCCTAACAATGACACCCCAGGGTTTGAAACATCTTTTGGCTCTGAAGACTGCCCAACTCAAATAATTTTCCCCATCAAAGTTAGATGGTAAAAAAAGGAAAAGCAGTATAGGGCTACCAGGGAAAGTAAGAAAGAGAGTAAGAAAAGTTGAATGAAAGCATCAAATGCTGGAAACACTCAGCAAGTCGGGCAGCGCCTGTGGACAGAGAAACGGAGTTAACGTTCCGGGTGGAAGACCCACAGTGAGAACAGAAGGGAAGAGGCCTATAGTTGTGTGGTGTTCAATCTGCATTCCCCCCCCCCCACCCCTCCGCCAGGTTGCAGGCTGTGCTTACCGCCAGGAAGTGCTCAAGTTCGTGGTGCAGAAGATCCTTGAGTTCGCCCTTGTTGAGTTTGTACATGTCTCCCTCTTTGCCCGAGTAGTTGTGGAAGACATGGATCAGCGTGTCCATTGCACCTTCCAACTGGGACGGCATGGTTTCAGAGATCTGAGGAGCAAGCCAAAGTGCAGAGCTAAGTACTCTCTCTCTCTCTCTACCCGCTCTCAAACAACAAGGATTTAGGCGTAAAGTGATCCAGCTAAGTGCTATTTACACACAAGCTGGTTGTCACAAAAGGTATCCCGTTATCTCTGGGTTAAATCCAAACGTGGCCACAGAATATAACCCACAGCCCCACAATATACACAATTACCTGCAGTAACAACACACGCGAAAGCATACACTATCACTCAATCAGTAAATTCTACCAAAACATTATCTCCTCATCCCCCCCAAAAAACTTAAATACAGTAAACAAGATGAGAACAGATGAACAAACCAGTAGACTAAACAAGGGCGTGATTACCTTTGGTAGGAAGGACAAGAAGAATCAAGCTGGTGAGAAGCAATGGACTTGGCTGGTAATTCTCGGCAGAATTTATAGCTGAAATATCATTTGAAACACACCTATCCGATTCAGCCAATAATAAGATTTTTTTTTAAAGAGTTCGGCCGGTGGGATGCAGAAACAAGAACAACAGGCCTCCCAAGGCACTGAATTAAGTGCACGCTCACTCACCCATGAGGGTCACTGACAATTGTTTCCTGTCTCTTGTGCAGCCCAAGTGAATCTGTACTCCAGCAGAATCGTGGCCCTCCTTTGTAGAAAAGGAATCTTATAAAGTGCAACTAATTTGGAAAACCGATCCCCATTTTCGTTATTACCAATAGTTTATCTTTTCGGGATAATCCGTCATCAAATGATTCCTACGTTAAGAAGACACTACTTTTATCCCCAGCCTAATGCGATGGCATCATCAGCGTTTGTTATTGTTCCGCCTGGCTCCTTGCACCAGGTGTTTAATCCCCTTGTTGGGTGTTCTTTTTCCTTCCTTTCTGTCCCGCTCTGGGACACGGATATACGTTCAGAGATATTATGTATTCCAAAATAGCTTGTTAATTAAGCACTGCCCCCATTTCCTCTCTAAAGCTCTCACAGGCACAACTTGACGTGTGTGGGCAATGCAGAAACTTGCTGCTATAGAGCACCTCCAGCACACTCAAACGTCCGAGGGTGCTCCTTGGGTGAATGTCCAAAACATTAGTTGGACCATAACAAAATTGGTTGGAAGATTAAACTGTTAAAGAGAGGCTTAAAAAAGAATTTATAGATTTAGAGTCATAGTCATAGATTAATACAGTGTGGAAACAGGCCCTTTGGCCCAACTCGCCCACACCAGCCAACATGTCCCAGCTACCCTAGTCCCACTTGCCTGCACTTGGTCCATAACCCTCCAAACCTGTCCTATCCTTGTACCTGTCCAACTGTTTCTTAAATGATGGGATAGTCCCAGCCTCAACTACCTCCTCTGGCAGCTTATTCCATACGCCCACCAACCTTTGCGTGAAAAAGTTAGCCCTCGGATTCCTATTGAATCTTTTCCCCTTCACCTTGAACCTGTGTCCTCTGGTCCTCGATTCCCCTACTCTGGGTGAAAGACTCTGTGCATCTACCCGATCTATTCCTCTCGTGATTTTGTACACCTCTATAAGAGGATCCCTCATCCTCCTGCACTCCATGGAATAGAGACCCAGCCTACTCAACCTCTCCCGATAGCTCACATTCTCTAGTCCTGGCAACATCCTCGTAAATCTTTTCTGAACCCTTTCAAGCTTGACAATATCTTTCCTATAACATGGTGCCCAGAACTGAACACAATATTACACAGCCTTACAGCATGGAAACAGGCCCTTCGGCCCAACTTGCCCATCTACACTTGTCCCACCTGCCTGCATTTGACCCATATCCCTCTAAACCTGTCCTATCCATATACCAGTCTAAATGTTTCTTAAACGTTGAGACAGTAACGACATCTAAAAGTCATTTGGCCGCGTACAGGTATAGGAAAGGTTTAGAGAAATATGGGCCAAATGTGGGCAGGTGGGACTAGTGTAGATGGGGCATCTTTGTTGGCATGAGCAAGTTGGACTAGATGGCCTGTTTCTACGCTGTATAACTATTAAACAAATAAGGGGCTTTTAAGATCCAGCTTTGGTCTAGGTTTCGGATTATTATTGTCACGTGTGCTGTGGTACAGTGAAAAGCTTTCTTTTGCATGCTATAAAATCATATCACATAACACGATACATAAATTCAATCGTCAAACTCAGTTCAATGGACAGCCAAGGGGCAGATGCAGAGTGCAGAATTTAGCCCTCAGTATTGTAGAGCATCGGTTTCATTGACATAGTCCAATGTCCGTAATGGGGTGGAGGTGAATTGGACTGCACCCCATCTCGTGAAAGGACCGTTCAGAAGTCTGATAACAGTGGGGAAGAAGTTGTCCCCAAACCAAGCTGTGATGCGCCCCAACAGTATGCTTTCGATGGCGTGTCAGTTTATGCTTGTAAGAGTCATTGGAGACATTGTAAAGGAAGTAGCAAGGCCATTCCAGAGACTAGCACATTTATACCACTCAGTAACCACTGATGTGCATCAGGGATACACAGTGGTCCTGATGAAAGCATGAAGATTATGGTATTGGAGGCAGATATAGAAATAGATTTACTTTAGCCTAGACTTTACAGCGTGAAAACAGGTCCCTTGGCCCACCGAGTCCACGCTAACCAGCGATCACTCCTTAAGGGCCTGCCCCACGGGCATGCGACTCCATGCGGCAAGCGCGACCTAACCGCAAGCGGGGGCAGCGCGGAGGTCGAGTGATCCCAGTACAGGGCCGGTCCCACTAGCATGCGGCTGCATGCGGCAAGCGCTACCAAATCGGAAGTGGGGGCCGCGCGGAGGTCGAGTGACGTCAAGACGGTGCGTACGGCGGCGAGGCGGTGCGCACGGCCTCGATGCGGCTGCATCTGGCGTCGAGGCAGTGCGCACGGCCGTCGATGCGGCGCACACGGCCTCGATGCGGCTGCGGGGGGGGGGGCAGGCCGTTGCCGCACGGAATTTTTGAACAGTGTCAGTTTTTCGGAGCCCCGCGCGATGTCGGGATCAGCTCCGCATAACTCCATGCGGCTTTAGCGATCGAAGTGGGACCGGCAGCGCGACCTCCTCGCGGCCCCCGCACGGCCCCCGCTTGCGGTTAGGTCGCGCTTGCCGCATGGAGTCGCATGCCCGTGGGACAGGCCCTTTACACTAACACTATCCTACACACTAGGGACAATTTAATGAAGCTAAGTAACTTACAAACCTTCATGTCTTTGGAGTGTGGGAGGAAACCGGATCACCCGAAGAAAACCCGTGCGGTCACGGGCAGAACGTACAAACTCCTCACAGTGAGCGCCCGTAGTCAGGATCGAACCTGGGTCTCTGGCGCTGTAAGGCAGCAACTCTACCGCTGCACCACTGTGACGCGTGTAGATGGGGACACTTAAACAGGATGGGAACTTCAACATTGTGAGAATGGGAGCCGGTTTATGGCAGTGTGCACAGAGATGATTACAGAAAGCCCAACAGGAGTTGGAAGCTTTGGATAAAGAATTGCACACAGCTGGTCTTTTAGTGTGTTGCCTAAGTGACCACTCTCCATGAGTCTGCCCAGATGCAGAATCTTAGCACATGGATGCAGCTATACCAGTTGGCATGGTGTGCTCACAGCACCAAGATCACTGGTAATGATGAGGACTGGAGATCCTTGCTAATTGAACGAGCAGTTACAATTACCATTGAAATGGGAATAGTGGCAGTGTACAGTTCAAAATTAAACTGCATTACTAAACATGCAATTTGATTGATTTTCGTTTAGTTTTAATTTAGTTTCGAGATACAGCGCGGAAACAGGGCCTTCGGCCCATCGAGTCCACACCGACCAGAGATCCCTGCACATTACAGTGTCTTTCTACACACACTGGGGACAATTTATACTAATACCAAGCCAATTAAAGCCCTACAAATCTGGACGTCTTTGGAGTGTGGGAGGAAACTGAAGATCTCAGAGAAAACCCACGTGGTCACAGGGAGAACGTACAAAATTCCGTGCAGGCAGTACCCGTAGTTGGGATCAAACCCGGGTCTCTGGCACTGCAAGCGCTGTAAGGCAGCAACTCTACCACTACGCTACCATGTCGCTTAATTGAACTGATTTTGTGCTAATATGGAGGCCAACTATTCCAACATCCTTTATCCAGTTTTCTAATAATCAATCTAGCTCTTACTGTAAATTAAGTTACATCTTCTCATCATCTCCAGACACAGCTTCATTTCATGTCCTCTCACTCGGTAAACCATTTGATTGCCTCGTCAGCCCAATGGCTGTTAACTGCACATAAAGAAAGAGGATCGTTGGGCGTCTGGCAGCATCTGTGAAGAGAGAAACAATTAATGTTTCACTGATGCCGCCAACTGCTCAGCTTCCTGAGATTGCCAGCTTCTTAGGAAACCAATATTGTCCCCTGAATCCTTGGCCATAATTCTCACATCTCCAATCTCCACTCCAACATACCAGAGCCACCCAAGTCATTATGTTATAGAGTCATAGGGTCATAGTCATAGAGTGATACAGCGTGGAAACAGGCCCTTTGGCCCAACCTGCCCACACCGACCAACACGTCCCATCTGCACTAGTCCCACCTGCCTGCGTTTGGTTCATATTCCTCTAAACCTGTCCTATCCATGTACCTGTCTATTTTTTTCTTAAAGATAGATACAGTGCATTCAGAAAGTATTCAGACCCCTTCATTTTTTCCACAATTTGGTCACGTTACAGCCTTATTCTAAAATGGATTAAATTCTTTTTTTTATATCATCAATCTACACACAATACCCCATAATAAAAAAGCGAAAACAGGTGTTTCGAATTTTTTGCAAAATAATTAAAAATTAATAACTGAAATATCACAATCAAGTTGTTGAAACATCTCAAGGATAATCAATGGAAACAGGATGATCCTAAGTTCAATTTTGAGCGTCATAGCAAAGGGTCTGAATACTTATGTAAATGTGATATTTCAGTTAGTTCTTTTTAATTACTTTGCAAAAATTTCTAAACACCCGTTTTCGCTTTTTTATTATGGGGTAATGTGTGTAGATTGATGATAAAAACAAAATAATTTAATCCAGTTTAAAATAAGGCTGTAACGTAACAAAATGTGGAAAAAGTGAAGGGGTCTGAATACTTTCTGAATGCACTGTGCAAAAAGCTGGAGTAACTCTGCAGGACAGGCAGTATCTCTGAGGAAAAGGAATGGGTGACGTTTCGAGGAGAATGGGGAGAAGGCAGGACAATGGAATGGGGTTGAGAGGGAATGATAAGTCAGCCATGATTGAATGGCGGAGTAGACTCGATGAGAAGAATGGCCTAATCCTGCTCCTACAATTTATGAACATGAACTTATCTGTTTGTATTTGTTCATCCCTGTCAGTCCTTTTACACTAAAGTGCTGTAACATAGTGTTTTTACTAAACCACATGAGTAATCTAGGGACCACAAAGCGCTAGAATAACTCAGCCAGTCAGACAGCATCTCTTGATAAACATGGATAGATGACGTTTCCGGTCGGGTCCCTTCTTCGGATTCTTGAAGAAGGGTCTCGATTTATATCATCACCTGTCCAATTTCTCCTGAAATGCTGCCTGACCCGTGGAGTTAATCCAGCACTTTGTGTCTTTTTGTGCAGGACTTGGCATCTGCAATTCCTTGTTTCGACCTTAGCAATCTAGGGGTTAAGGGTTTGGAGTTATGTCCTAATACAGATCAGTTTAACCCAAGAAACTTTAATTTTATTCGGAAAGAAAGGTTCATATGGGAAGATACTTAGAGCATAATTGCAATGTGTTTTAATTCATAAACATGATGTTGATATTTATGGTAAGGCCAACAATTAATTGCTTTCCTTGATTGCCCTTGTGAAGGTGTTGATGCAGTTTGGTAGGGAGTTTGACCCAATGATGATGAAGAAGAGTGATATATTTCCGTGTCAAAGACAAAGGACTTGGAGATTCTGGCATAATTGTCTAAACTGGATTTGTCTTGCTTTATTGAAGCCGGGATATATTTGGGCAACCTCCTTTATTGTTGTGAAGACTGCACTTGTGCGATCATTAACACCTTGTCTGGTGGTGCAAGCCTTCTGAGGAGATGACAATCACAGGAGGTGACCAACATGGGTCATCTACTTGGCATCTTTGACAAGTGGAGGGCGGATTCAAAACGAGATGGAAAAGGCAGAGTTCACTGACTGCATATCTTTGATCTGTTGCTTATAAGATCACAGCCAACATTGTCCTTTATCGCCCAGAGTTTAGAGGAACGGGAAGCATAAAAAATATTCCAGCCTTCAATGCAAAATGCAAATAAAACATTCAGAAAAATTTCTGCATGTACACTGGAAATTCCATTTTCCCGTAGTATCAAACCCTTTTATATTATATTTCTATCAGACTTTAAGAATTGGGACCAAGATCAGAACATCTTGCCCTTCATGTCTACTCCTACACATGATCCATATCCCTCCATTCCCTGCACATCCATGTGCTTATCTAAAAGAATTCCTTAAATACCACTATCGTATATCTGCTTCCACCGCCACCACCTCTGGCACCATGTTCTAGGCAGCCACCTGCCTTGCCTGTGTAACATAGAAAACATAGAAAATAGGTGCAGGAGGAGGCCATTTGGCCCTTTGAGCCAGCACCACCATTCATTGTGATCATGGCTGATCGTCCCCTATCAATAACCCGTGCCTGCCTTCTCCCCATATCCCTTGACTCCACTAGCCCCTAGAGCTCTGTCTAACTCTTAAATCCATCCAGTGATTTGGCCTCCACTGCCCTCTGTGGCAGGGAATTCCATAAATTCACAACTCTCTGGGTGAAAAAGTTTTTTCTCACCTCAGTCTTAAATGACCTCCCCTTTATTCTAAGACTGTGGCCCCTGGTTCTGGACTCGCCCAACATTGGGAACATTTTTCCTGCATCTAGCTTGTCCAGTCCTTTTATAATTTTATATGTTTCTATAAGATCCCCCTCATCCTTCTAAACTCCAGTGAATACAAGCCTAGTCTTTTCAATCTTTCCTCATATGACAGTCCCGCCATCCCAGGGATCAATCTCGTGAACCTACGCTGCATTGCCTCAATCACAAGGATGTCCTTCCTCAAATTAGGAGACCAAAACTGTACACAATACTCCAGATGTGGTCTCACCAGAGCCCTATACAACTGCAGAAGAACCTCTTTACTCCTATACTGAAATCCTCTTGTTATGAAGGCCAACATTCCATTAGCTTTCTTCACTGCCTGCTGTACCTGCACGCCAACTTTCAGTGACCAGTGTACAAGGACACCCAGGTCTCGCTGCACCTCTCCCTTACCTTACCTAACCCCATTGAGATAATAATCTGCCCCCTTGTTTTTGCTGCCAAAGTGGATAACCTCACATTTATCTATATTATACTGCATCTGCCACGCATCTGCCCACTCACTCAACCTGTCCAGGTCACCCTGCAACCTCCTAACATCCTCTTCACAGTTCACACTGCCACCCAGCTTTGTGTCATCCGCAAACTTGCTAGTGTTGCTCCTAATTCCCTCTTCCAAATCATTAATATATATGGTAAACAGTTGCGGCCCCAACACCGAGCCTTGCGGCACTCCACTCGCCACGGCCTGCCATTCTGAAAAGGACCCTTCACTCCTACTCTTTGCTTCCGGTCTGCCAACCAATTTTCTATCCATGTCAACACCCTACCCCCAATACCATGTGCTCTAATTTTAGTCACCAGTCTCCCGTGCGGGACCTTATCAAAGGCTTTCTGAAAGTCTAGATACACTACATCCACTGGCACCCCTTCATCCATTTTACTTGTCACATCCTCAAAAAATCCAGAAGATTAGTCAAGCATGATGTCCCTTTCATAAATCCATGTTAGCTGGGACTAATCCTTTTGCTACTATCCAAATGCCCCATTATTACATCTTTAATAATTGACTCCAGCATCTTTCCCACCACCGAAGTCAGGCTAACTGGTCTATAATTCCCCATTTTCTCTCTCGCTCCTTTCTTGAAAAGTGGGATAACATTAGCTATCCTCCAATCCACAGGAACTGATCCTGAATCTATTGAACATTGGAAAATGATCACCAATGCGTCCACTATTTCTAGAGCCACCTCCCTGAGGACCCTGGGATGCAGACCATCCGGCCAAGGGGATTTATCATCCTTCAGTCCCATTAGCCTACACAATACTCTTTCTCGCCTAATGAAAATTTCTTTCAGTTCCTCTACCCCCTTAGATCTTCTGTCCTCCAGTACATCTGGGAGATTGTTTTTGTCTTCCATAGTGAAGACAGATCCGAAGTACCTATTCAACTCTTCTGCCATTTCATTGTTGCACATAATAATTTCACCCGTGTCTGCCTTCAAGGGACCCACATTTGACTTTGCTATTCTTTTTCCCTTAACATATCTAAAGAAGCTTTTACTGTCCTTCTTTATATTCCTGGCCAGCTTCCCCTCGTTCATAGCAAAAGGATTTGAGTATAGGAGCAGGGAGGTTCTACTGCAGTTGTACAGGGTCTTGGTGAGACTACACCTGGAGTATTGCATACAGTTTTGGTCTCCTAATCTGAGGAAAGACATTCTTGCCATAGAGGGAGTACAGAGAAGGTTCACCAGACTGATTCCTGGGATGTCAGGACTTTCATATGAAGAAAGACTGGATGGACTCGGTTTGTACTCGCTAGAATTTAGAAGATTGAGGGGGGATCTTATAGAAACGTACAACATTCTTAAGGGGTTGGACAGGCTAGATGCAGGAAGATTGTTCCAGATGTTGGGGAAGTCTAGAACAAGGGGTCACAGTTTAAGGATAAGGGGGAAATCTTTTAGGACCGAGATGAGGAAAACATTTTTCACACAGAGAGTGGTGAATCTCTGGAATTCTCTGCCACAGAAGGTAGTTGAGGCCAGTTCATTGGCTATATTTAAGAGGGAGTTAGATGTGGCCCTTGTGGCTAAAGGGATCAGGGGGTATGGAGAGAAAGCAGGTACAGGATACTGAGTTGGATGATCAGCCATGATCATATTGAATGGCGGTGCAGGCTTGAAGGGCCGAATGGCCTACTCCTGCACCTATTTTCTATGTTTCTATGTTTCTATGTACTTCACCTTTTCAGCCCGTATTGCCCGTTTTGATTCCTTCTGTTGTCCTATGAAAGTTTCCCAATCCTCTGGCTTACGGCTACTCTTTGCTGTGCTATACATCTTTTCTTTTAGTTTTATTCTATCCCTAACTTCTCTTGTCAGCCATGGTTGCCTCCTACTCCCCTTAGAATCTTTCTTCCTTTTTGGAATAAAATGATCCTGCGTCTCCCGGATTATGCCCAGAAATTCCTGCCATTGCTGTTCCACCGTCATCCCTGCTAGGATCCCTTTCCAGTCTACCTTGGCCAGCTCCTCTCTCATGCCTTCATAATCCCCTTTGTTCAGCTGCATCACTGCCACTTCCGATTTAACCTTCTCCTTCTCAAATTGCAGATTAAAACTAATCATATTATGATCACTATCTCCAAGCGGTTCCTTTACCTCGAGTTCTCTTATCATATCTGGTTCATTGGACAACACTAAATCCAGAATTGCCTTTTCTCTGGTCGGTTCCATTACAAGCTGCTCTAAGAATCCATCTCGGAGGCACTCTACAAACTCTCTTTCTTGGGGTCCTGAACCAACCTGATTTTCCCAGTCTACCTGCATATTGAAATCCCCCATCACCACAGTGGCATTACCTTTGTTACAAGCCAGTACTTAGCAAAAGTACTTTAAAAAAAAATTGAGGTCAGGTAAGGGGGGATGCTAGTTGAAGAGTTGGTATGTCCCATTTACGTAATGCTCATAAAAATATTTGTTTCTCTCTTTTTCCTCTTTCTCTTTCTCTTTCTTTTCTAGGGTCTATTCCTTAACTCTTTTTCTTTTGTTTTTTAATTTTGCTCTTATAGGGTCTTCGTCCTTTTTTGTTGTCACATTTTCTACACTTTCACTTTTTCCTTCACTTTCTTCTTTCTTTCAATCTTTTCTTTTTCTAGTGTAAAAAATAAATGGAGTACATTAATTGTAAGAAGACATAAGTGACGAGTACTAATGTATGTGGTTGTAATGTAATGTACTTCTAATAAATAAATTAAAAAAAAAAAAAACAAGCCAGTTTTAACTCCTGCTGCAACTTACACCCTACATCCGGGCTACTATTTGGGGGTCTGTAAATAACACCAATTAGTGTCTTCTTGCCTTTACAATTCCTCAACTCAATCCACAGTGACTCTACCTCGTCAGTCCCTATGTCTTCCCTCGCAAGGGACTGAATTGTAAAAACCTCCCTATTTAAACTTTGCCCATCTTACTTCAAAGCTATGCCCTCTCATCTTTGAAAAAGATTCTGTCTCCACTTATCTCTGCCTCTCTTAAATTTATAAACTTCCATCAGCTCTCTTCACTGATGCTCCAGTGAAAACAATTCAAACTGATAGCCTCCAATCCAGGAAGCATCCTGGTGAATCTCTTCTGCACTCTCTCAAAAGTCTTCATATCCTTCATATAATTGGGTCATCAGAACAGCACGCAATACTCCAGGAGCATTGCGTGCTGTCCCACTTTCAATAGACAATAGACAATAGACAATAGACAATAGGTGTAGGAGTAGGCCATTTGGCCCTTCGAGCCAGCACTGCCATTCAATGTGATCATGGCTGATCATCCCCAATCAGTACCCCGTTCCTGCCTGCTCCCCATATCCCCTGACTCCGCTATCTTTAAGAGCCCTATCTAGCTCTCTCTTGAAAGTATCCAGAGAACCTGCCTCCACTGCCCTCTGAGGCAGACAATTCCACAGACTCACAACTCTCTGTGAGAAAACGTGTTTCCTCGTCTCCGTTCTAATTGGCTTACCCCTTATTCTTAAACTGTGGTCCCTGGTTCTGGACTTCCCCCAACATCGGGAACATGTTTCCTGCCTCTAGCGTGTCCAAACCCTTAACAATCTTATATGTTTCTATAAGATGCCCTCTCATCCTTATAAACTCCAGAGTGTACAAGCCCAGCCGCTCCATTCTCTCAGCATATGACAGTCCCGCCATCCCGGGAATTAACCTGTGATAGGTCGGCGAAATTTTCAACATGTTGAAAATTCAGCGGCGACCAGAAAGACTCTGGAGACCTCTCATGACCATAGGAGACCTCTCACGACCACACAGGCTGTATGGTCATGAGAGGTCTCCTATGACTTAGATTTAGACTTAGATTCCTTTATTGTCATTCAGACCCCTTGGTCCGAACGAAACTTCGTTGCCTGCAGTCATACACACAACAAATAACAAAACACACAATAAACACAAATTAACATCCACCACAGTGAGTTCACCAGGCACCTCCTCACTGTGATGGAGGCAAAGTCTTAAAGTCTCTGTCTCTTCCCTCCTTGTTCTCCCTCTGCGCTGAGGCGATCCAGGCCTCTGATGTTGTGACCCCGCCGGGTGATGGCAAGTCAGTCCCGCGGCTGAATCCGCGCTCCGTCCGCGACGGGCCGGTTCAAACTCCGCAGCCCGGGATGGCCGAAGCTGCCGCCCTCCAGTCCAGCGGACGCAGCTGTAGTTGCGGGAGCCCCAGAAAAACAGGTCACCCACCTGTGACCTGCGAGCTCCCGACGATGTCGTCCACCAGGCCCGCGGCCGTGCCTCCGGACTCAGGTCACCACCAGCGTCCTCGGTCGCCACCGCCGGAACGCCACCGCAGCCCCGAAGTTGGCCAGCCCCGCGCTGGTAAGTTCTGGCTCTGCCTCCGGAGCCTCGAGGTCGATCGGTCGCAGTTGGAGTTGGAGGCCGGCAGCTCCGCCATTTTGGCCTCAACGCAGACGGAGGCAGAGAAGGGGATACGACAAGAAAAAGTCGCATTCCCCGAAGGAAGAGACAAAAATCATGCTTCACCCCCCCCCCCCACCCCACCCCACACGTACACAACCCAACAAACCAAAATTTAACTAAAACAGGACAAAAGAAAACAACAACAAAAGTAAAAACAGACGGACTGCAGGCGAGCCGCAGCTGTGCAACAGCGCCGCCACTTCCGGAGAGGTCGTGAGAGGTCTCCAAAGAGTCGCAGCGTCTTTCGGGTCGCAGCTGATTTTTCAACATGTTAAAAATTTCAGCGACCTCTCACGGGTGCCAGCAGTCGCCTGTAAAGGTCGCGTAAGTGGGACAGGCCCTTAAGCAAGATTTTATCAAACTGCAACATGACTTCCTGACTCTTAAACTCAATGCCCTGACCAATGAAGGCAAATGCACCATATGCCTTCTTTACCTGTCCAACTACTTTCAGGGAGCTATGGGGGTGGGAGATTGCAACCTTCACGTGGTCCTCCCTTTTTCGACGAGTGCAATCATCCCAGCGTGCACAATCAAATAAGATCAAATAGAACAAGTTGTCCTACAACTTTAGGCTGTGCACGCCATACGCAAGAAGAAGAAGAAGGGAGCTATGGATTTGGACCACAATATCCTTCTGTACGTCAATGTTTAGTGTAGTTTAGTTTAGTTTAGAGATACAGCATGGAAAAAGGCCCTTTGGCCCACTGAGTCCATGCGACCAATGATCCCCGTACACTAACACTATACTACACACTAGGCACAATTTACAATTTTTATGTAAGCCAATTAACCTACAAACCTGTACATCTTTGGAATGTGGGCGAAGGTGGAGCTCCCAGAGAAAACCCACGCGGTCACGGGGAGAACGTACAAACTCCGTACAGACAACACCCATAGTCAGAATCGATCCCGGGTCTCTGGCGCTGTAAGGGCTCGAAGGGCCGAAAGGTCTATTCCTGCACCTATTGTCTATTGTCTATTGTAAGGCAGTAACTCTACTGCTGCGCCACCGTGCTGCCCCATGCTGCTAAGCATATTTCCATTAACTGGACACTCTTCCTTATATTTGACATCCCAAAGTACGACACGTCACGTCATCCCAAAGTACGACACCATATTAAACTCCATCTATCATTTACCATTTCTCCACCCATATCTATGACTGAACTGTATTGGGGAAGTCACCCAATATCCTGGACTCAAATGCTTCCGCAACAAAAATCAATGTAGCGTTTGCCCTCCTAATTGCTCACTTGCAGAAGTGATCTCTGTACCAGTACCCCAGATCCAGTTGAACTGCAACATTTCCCAAACTGGTATCATTTTAAGAATACTTCACTCTTTTTGTTTGTTTTGTGCACTAACATGGACAAACTCACGTTTTTCCACGTTCTATTCCATCTGCCATGTTCTTTCACACTGATAGAACAGTACAGCCCAGGAACAGGTTCTTCGGCCCATAATGCGGGTGTTGAACACGCTGCCAAGTTAAACTTAAGGCAGACACAAAGTGCTGGAGTAACTCAGAGGGACAGGCAGCATCTCTGGAGAGAAGGAATGGGTGGCGTTTCGGGTCGAGACCCTTCTTCAGACTGGTTAGGGATAAGGGAAACGAGAGATATAAACGATAATGTGGAGAACAATGAATGAAAGATATGCAAAAAAGTAACGATGTTAAAGGAACCAGGCCATTGTTAGCCGCTTGTTGGGTGAAAACTAGAAGCTGGTGTGACTTGGGTGGGGGAGGAATAGAGAGAGAGGGAATGTCAGAGCTACCTGAAGTTTGATAAATCAATCTCCTCTGCCAGCACGTGATCCATATCCCTCCATTCCCGGCATATTCATGTGCCTATCTAAAAGTCTCCGAAAGGTCGTTATCATATCTGCCTCCACCACATCTCCTTTCAATTTTCCCCCTCTGACTTGACCCATCCCTTGCCTTTGACATGTCCATTGTGGGGTGATAGATATGACTGTCTGTGCTATCTACGCCTCTTGTAATTCGATATTCTCTTATCAAGTCCCCCCACAATCTCTGATGTTTCAGAGAAAACAATCCAAGTTTGTCCACCCTCTCTGTATAACCAAGACTCTCAAATCCAGTATTGTAGTAAACATCTTCTGCACCTTCCCCAATGTCCCATAATGGGGCACACAACACTCCAAATGCAACCTCACCACATTTATATAAAGCTACAACCCAACGTCTGAAATGTCTGAAGAAGGGTTCTGACCCGAAACAACACCTATTCCTTTCCTCCAGAGATGCTGCCTGACCCGCTGAGCATTTGATGTCTATTCCTGTGTTTTATACTCAATGCCATGACCAATGAAGGCTAGCATACCATAAGCTTTCATTACCACTCTGCCTACTTGTGTTGCCATTTTCATAGAGCTATGGACTTGCACCCCAATCCCTCTGTACATCAATGCAGTTAAGGATCTTCAGTCCCAAAGTGCAACACTTCACATTTGCTCAGATTAAACTCCCTGTGTCATTTCCCCAACCATATTTGTAACTTTTCTATATCCAGCTGTTTCCTTTGACAGCCTTCTTCACTCTATGCAACTCCACCAAATGTTGTGTCTACTGCAAACTTACTATCCAAACCGTCGACATTTATGTCTGAGTTGTTTCTATATATCACAATCAACTGAGGTTCCAGCACAGTTCCCCGCGGAACTCCACTATTCATAGAAACATAGAAACATAGAAAATAGGTGCAGGAGGAGGCCATTCGGCCCTTTGAGCCAGCACCGCCATTCATTGCGATCATGGCTGATCGTCCCCAATCAATAACCCGTGCCTGCCTTCTCCCCATATCCCTTGATTCCACTAGCCCCTAGAGCTTTATCTAACTCTCTCTTAAATCCATCAAGTGATTTGGCCTCTACTGCCCTCTGTGGCAGGGAATTCCACAAATTCACAACTCTCTGGATGAAAAAGTTTTTTCTCACCTCAGTCTTAAATGGCCTCCCCTTTATTCTAACTGTGGCCCCTGGTTCTGGACTCGCCCAACATTGGGAACATTTATCCTGCATCTAGCTTCAGTCCTTTTATAATTTTATATGTTTCTATAAGATACCCCCTCATCCTTCTAAACTCCAGTGAATACAAGCCTAGTCTTTTCAATCTTTCCTCATATGACAGTCTTGCCATCCCAGGAATCAATCTCGTGAACCTATGCTGCACAGCCTCAATCACAAGGATGTCCTTCCTCAAATTAGGAGACCAAAAGTGTATGCAATTTCCAATTAGAGAACACCCTTCCACCACAACTCTTCGTTTTCTATGAGTAAGACAATTCTGACCCAACCTACCATGTCACGGTTCATCCCATGCATCTTAATCTTCTGGATTAGCCTACCATGAGGGACTTCATCAAATGCCTCACCTAAATCCAAATAGACAACATCCACTACTCTACCTTCATCAATCTGCTCAATCTATCAATCTCCTCAAATATCTGAGTCAACTTAGTAAGACATGATCTGTTGTAGAGAAAGCCAGGCTAATTGTTCCAAATTGTCCCATTTTCTTCTGTGCCAGTTAATCATATCCTGAAGAATCCTCTGAGGTGGTTTCCTTACCACTGACCTATACTCACCAGCCTATATGTTCCTGCATTATCTCTACTTCCCTCTTAGACAAAGGAACAACATTGGGTACTGTCCGGTCTTCTGAAATCTTGTCTCTGGCTGAAGATCTTTGTCAAGACACCTGCTATATCATATCATGACTCTTGTATTAACCTGGGATAGATCCTATCAGACTCTGGGGATTTGTCCACCCTCATGCCCTTCAAGAAACCCAACTTCTCGCCCTTAATCTCAAACTTCCCTCGCATACTACTATTCCCCACACGGATCTCATTATCCTCCATGTCAAAGTACCCATTTAGTACCTCACTTACATCCTCTGACTCCAAGCATAACTGTCCTCCTTTATCCTTGAGTGACTCAATTAGCTTTTGCTCCTGCATGACTCTACTGCACAGATCAGCCATGCAATCGTTGACTTATATAAAGAGGAGGATATGTTTTGTAAGAAAATACTGTGTAAAGAAGGTATTTCTACGAACTTATAGATAATTTGCTCAGTTCAAAATGTCGTCATTTATGCTGTCATAGCTCCCTCTGGTGCCAAAGAATGGCATTTTATAATCGAATACAACAAACATGCTCAAGAGTTATGGGCCTGTCCCACTTAGGCGATTTTTTAGGTGACTACAGACAACTAGGCTGTCGCCACATGGTCGCAGGATGTCGTCTGTATGGTCGTGAGTAGTCTCCTCAGTCGCCCAAAGAGTCATAGCGTCTTTCTGGTCGCCGCTGGATTTTCAACATGTTGAACATTTTTCGGAGACAGTCGGCGACAGTGGGTTTGACGCCAATGAGCGTACTTGACTTCTCCTGACATAAGTGCTGTCATAGTTGTCGCCAGGTTAACATAGTTTGACGCCAGGTGACGTAGGTTGTTGCCGGTGCTGACTTCGTTTTATTTTTGTTGTTAAAGTAAATGATTCTATTTCAAATTTTGTGTCGAAGGGGGGGTCCAGTCGCTGTTTTTTTTGGTGACCTGCTACTACTATGACAGTCGCCAGCAGTTGCCTAAAAATATCCTAAGTGGGACAGGCCCATTAAGAGGCCCAAGTCAAGAGTGTTTTATTGTCATATGTCCTGAAACGACCGAATTTCCTTTGGAATGAAACTCCTACCAATCTTTCATAATCTAATACAAGTTTCTCCAGCAGAAGGGACTTTTAGAACCATTTACGGGTTTCTATTCATTGTACATCTATTTTGTAATAACATGGTACACAATCAGTCTGAAGAAGGGTCTCGATCCGAAACGTCACCCATTCCTTCTCTCCAGAGATGCTGCCTGTCCCGCTGAGTTACTCCAGCATTTTGTGTCTATCTTCGATTTAAAACCAGCATCTTCAGTTCTTTCCAACACAGTAATATAGTTACATCTAGTCGCCTTTCAATGTACCCCCATCCATTGGTAGTGTAGTTGGGTTAGGTTGTCAAAGATACTGTAGGTTGTCAAAGGCTCACCTGGAAAGTTAGACTTTATTATTCAAACTCTAAACTGAATAAGATCTTCCCAAATGTCTCCCCTATTTGTGACAAATGTCTCCTTCAGGAAGCAACTATAACTCATTCTTTTGCCTCCTGTATAAAGTTACACCATTACTGGAGGGGAATTTTTGAAATTTTTTCGAAAACACTTAAAATAAAATTGGACCCCGACACAGAATTGATCACACTAGGTACGTCAGAAGCCTGTTCTGGGCTAACATTATTTCAAAGACGTTTCCTTAACTGTGGTCTGATAACGGCGAAAAAACTAATACTTAAATTTTGGAAACACACATCAGTCCCTACTGTGAAGATGTGGATTATAAACATGACCGAGACACTACATTTGGAAAATATTAGGCATGTCTTGGCAGAAAAAACAGATCAATTTTTCAAGACATGGACACCCTTTATCGAATTCTTACAAGGATAGTGTGGCGTAACACAAATTTAGATTTAAATCTGATTCTGTTAGGTGAGGTGGGGTTGGGTGAGGTGGGTGGGGGGGGAGGGGGGGGACGAGGGGCAGGTATATCTACACTTTCTTTTTTTCTTTTTTTTTTCTCTTATATCTTTATTCACTTTTTGGCCACACTACTTTGGTGGTCTAGGGGTCTTTTCCATATGTTTTTTCGAGCTATCTTTTCACTTCTCACTTTTTCTCTTGTTCTTTCTCTCTTCTTTTTTCTTATTTTCAGGTTAAAAGGTTAAAATTGAAGCTGTACAATAATTGTATAATTTTAGATCCCGAATGTTTTATCCTTGTACAATTGCTTCTAATAAAAATAATAAATTTAAAAAAAGGAAAGTTGGGCACAACATTTGTAGATGGAATGAATAATCCCAACGAGTGTGATGCATTTGGGAAAGTCAAATAGAGGTAGGGCATTCATAGTAGGGCAAGTAGGAATATTGATGAACAGGGGAGGTATTACTGACTTTGTTTGTCATGCCCACATCTATAAATGGATTAGAAATAAACATAAAGGAGGATTCCAACACAAAACATCGCCTATCCATATCCATATCCTCCAGAGATGCTGTTTGACCCGCTGAGTTACTCCAGCATTTTGTGTTCTATGCAAGTTTCCAGCATCTGTGTCTCCTTTTTTCTCCATAAGAAATTTCCTCCCACTGAAAAATCTGTACTTAGTGGGGAAAAATCTTTGAACTGAACTGAATATAAGCAGCAATGGAAGGTAGACAAAAATGCTGGAGAAACTCAGCGGGTGAGGCAGCATCTATGGAGCGAAGGAATAGGTGACGTTTCGGGTCTGAAGAAGGGTCTCGACCCGAAACGTCACCTATTCCTTCGCTCCATAGATGCTGCCTCACCCGCTAAGTTTCTCCAGCATTTTTGTCTACCTTCGATTTTTCCAGCATCTGCAGTTCTTTCTTAAACATAAGCAGCAATGGAAGCACTTTGAAAGAAACTTAAGTAAATGCTTTTCTTGCTAGATAGAGCTTTGCTTTCAATGAGATGACTGATGAGGCCATCAGATGGACCAAAATATGTTAAAAACGTCAGGTATGTGAGCATTGTAGTCTGTTTAAACTGAGCTGCTGTGCGATCCCCATGTGAACAGTGGGTGGCAGCAGTGGGCTGCTGCTTGACAAGTCCAGCAACCTGGATCAGTCTTCTGGTGTAGACTTTGGGGGATTGTCACCTTGATTCTGGGGGTTTCCTTCAGGTGCTCCCTTTTCTTCCCACCAACCCAAAATTATACCAGTTTGAATGTTCAAAGTGCTGGTGTGACTCAGTGGGCCAGGCAGTATCTCTGGAGAACATGGATAAAAGTTGTTTCTGGTCGGGACCCTTCTTCAGACTGGACATGGATAGGTGACGTTTTGGGTTGGGACCCTTCTTCAGACAGTTTAATTTTCCCATTATAGACTAAAACTGCCATTGTGCCAAGGGCTTAGATGGGGTGGAATTTGTTAAATGTGTTCAGGAAAGTTTTTAAATACATATTGGAAGAGGGCAGAACTGGTTCACAAGTTGTAATTGTCAATTGGGGCAAGATGATTTTTGACAGTATTAGAATGGAACTTGTAAAATTTGATTAGTGAGGGTTGTTTGCGGGCAAAGGGATGTTGGAGAAGTGGAAGGCTTTTAAAAATGAGATTGCAAGAGTTCAAAGTCTGCTTTTCACTGTTAGAATGAAGGGCAAGGCTGGCAGGAGTAGTGAGCCCTAGATGACAAGAGATATTGAGGTACTGCTCAGAAAATAAAGGAGTCAGAGGTCAGGTACAAGCAGTTGGGATCAAGTGAATCTCCGAATGAGTATAGGGGATGCAGGAACATATGCAAGAAGAAACTCAGAAAGACAAAAAGGGGGCATGACATAGCTTTAGCATAGAAGGTTAGCATAGAAGGTTATTGGCTGCAACCTTACCCCCATTGGCGAACTGTACATTGCAAGGGCCAGGAAGTGAGCGGGTAAGATAATCTCTGACCCCTCTCACCCTGGCCACAAACTCTTTGAAGCACTTCCCACTGGACTCCGCGACTCCGAACAGTCAAAGCCGCCACAGTCAGATATAAAAACAGCTTTTTTCCACGGGCAGTAGCTCTACTCAATAACCAAAAGTCTGTAGCCTCCTTTTGCTCTGGTATTTTATTTCACACATGTTTATACTACAATGTTTTATTCTTAATGTTTTATTGTTTTATGTTTTATTCTTAATTGTTTACTGTATGTCGTGTTGTTACTTGCGAGCGGAGCACCAAGGCAAATTCCTTGTATGTGTACATACTTGGCCAATAAACTTATTTATGCATACAAGATTAAGGAGAATCCAAAGAGATGTTATAAATATATTAAGGAAAACAAAGTAGCTAGGCAGAACCTAGGATCCGTCAGAGGTCGCAGTGGACATCTATGTGTGGAGCCATGAGAAATGGGAGGAGTTTGCACTTGGGAATGTTAATGAGGATATCTTGGGGATAGTCCACATTACAGTAGAGGAGGTGCTGGTGTCTTCAAACATATTAAGGTAGATAAATCTATGGGGGTTGATCAGGTTTTACCAAGAACCTTGAGAAGAAATTTGCAGGAGCCCTGCTTGAGATACAGTACATGCGCCATTAGTCGCGGGGTGAGGTGCCATAAGACGGGTGGGTGGCTAACATTGTTCCTTTATGAAGGGCTGTAAAGAAAAGTGCAGTGATAGAGTTGCTGCCTTACAGCAGTAGAGACCCGGATTCAATCCTGACTATGGGTGCTGTCTGTATGAAGTTTGCACGCTCTCCCTGTGACCACATGGGTTTTCTCCAGTGCTCCGGTTTCCTCCCACATTCGAAAGACGTGCAGGTTTGTAGGTTAATTGGCTTCTGTAAATTGTAAATTGTCATTAGCGTGTAGGGTAGTGCTAGTGTACGATCGCTAGGGTTTGCTAGGATTGCTAGTGCTAGGGGCGATTGCTGGTCGGCATGGACTCGATGGGCTGAAGGGTCTGTTTCCACGCTGTATCTCTAAGGTAAAGTCTAAACTCCAGTGAGTACAGGTTCCAGAGCCATCAAACCTTGATAACGTTTTGCACGATAGAATGCTTTGAAAGTTTAAATGACCTGTCTCATGGGAAGCTAACTAATTGGATGCATAATTGGCCTGATGGGAGGAAGCAGAAGGTGGTGGTGGAATGTTGTTCTTTGGTCTGGAGGGCCGTGACGAGCGGTGTGCCTTGGGGGTCAGTGCTGGACACATTCTTGGTTGTCAACTCCAATCAACAATTTGGATGAGAATGTACAAGACATCGGCAGTGCGAGACACAAGGAACTGCAGGTGCTGGAATGCTGAGTAAAATATAAAGTACTGGAGTAACTCTGCAGGTCAGGCAGTTTCTGTGGTGGGAATAGATAGGCAAGCTTTTACGTTGGGTCCCTTCTTCAGCCTGATTGTAGTAAGGGGGAACTTACACCACAACGGTATGGACATTGTATTCTCCATTTTTTAGCAATGCCCTCCTCCCGCCTGCTCTCTCTTTCCTATGTTCCCCTTAGCCCAGTGTGCACGTATTTCTCTCTCTATCCTGCCCCACCTTTCCCACCTCCCTGTCCTCTTAACCTATATCCTTCCCTCTGGCTTTACATTTCACAACTCTTCCCTCCTTATCTAATATCTCTTTGTCTTCTTTTCATCTCTAGCCTTTGTCAATTACTCCACTCATCTGCCTATCAACCCTCCCTCACCTGTATCCACCTATCACTTGCCATACTTTGTTCCATACCCATTGCACTTTTCCAGCTTTCGTACCCTTAATACAGTCATTACGAAGCAGAGCCCCAACTCATATCATCACCTATTCATTCCCTCCACAGATGCTGCCTGAGTCGCTGAATTATTTCAGCACTTTGTGCTTTGGCCGAGGTTAGTAAGTTTGCAGGTGACACTAAAGTTGCAGGTTATCAAGAATTTCAGTGGGGTCTTGATCAGCTGGGAATGTGGGTGGATGAATGGCAAATGGAGTTATGTCAACTAAGTGGGAGATGTTGCCGTTTAGGAAGTCCAACCAAGGTAGAATGGGGTTAGGAGGGAGAGATAGATCAGCCATGATTGAATGGTGGAGTAGACTTAATGAGCCAAATGGCCGAATTCTGCTCCTGCACCGGAAGTGGTGGCGCTGCCAAAGCAGCTGCGGCTCGCCTGCAGTCCGTTTGTCTTCTTTTTTTTGTCTTGTTAGGGGTATGTTTTTGTTTTATTTTAGTTGTGTATATGTGGGGGGTGGGGGAAACTTTTAAATCTCTTCCTTGAACGGGGACACAACCTTTTCCTTGTTGTGTCTCCGTTTCGCAGGGGCCTAACATCGTGGAGCTGGCGGCCTCCAACTGGAATCGATCCGATGGCTCCGGTCGCAGAGCCTGTGGACTTTCCATCACGGAGCTGGCTGACTTCGGAGGCTGTGGTGGCGCTGTGGCTGCGACCTGACTTCGGAGCTTCGGAGGCTTTGGCCGCAGGCCCTGTGGACGTTAACATCGGGAGCTCGCAGGTCCCTGGTAGGAGACCGATTTTCGGGAGCTCCCGCAACGGCAACTTCACCCGCCCCGAATCGCGGGGTTTGAATCGGCCCGTCGCTGGGCTTTTCATCGCCCGGCGCGGTTTAATCGGCTGTGAGACTTACCATCGCCTGCCGGGGGCTTTAACATCAGGAGCCTCGATCGCCTCGATGCAGCAGTTTGACTGCCTGACCGCGGGAGAAGAACAGGGAAGAGATAAGACTTTTGTCTTCCATCACAGTGAGGAGGTGTTTGGAGATTCACTGTGATGGATGTTTGTGTGAAACTGTGTTAATTGTGTGTTTTGGTTTTTGATGTAATGACTGCAGGGAACAAAATTTCATTCAAACCTTTGTTTGCTTGAATGACAATAAAAGGCATTCTATTCTATTCTATCACTTATGTCATGTCTTTTGACTTCTCCAGTGATTTTAACATGATCCAGCCTGCACTGCTAGAGAGCAAACTGAGGAAGATGCGGGTGGATGCTCCATTGGTGTCCTGGATCACCAACCACCTGACTGGACGACCACAATATGTCAGGCTACAGAACTGTGTCTCGGACATGGTGGTGAACATCACAGGGGGCCCACAGGGGATGGTCCTCTCTCCCTTCCTGTTTACCATCTACACCTTGGACTTCAGATATAACTCCGCCTCCTGCCATCTGCAGATGTTTTCAGATGACTCTGCAATTGTGGGCTGCATCAGTGAGGGGAGGGAAGCTGAATACAGAGGTGTAGTCAATGACTTTGTTGAGTGGTGTGGGCTGAATCACCTGCAGCTCAACAGCTCAATCACCTGCAGCATCAGCAGCGGGCGCGGCATGGACTTTTCCATCGCGGAACGGGGGCGAACCCTTGCGGGGGGTCGCCAGAGAAGAGCGCTCCGATCGCTGGCCTGTTGACGTTGACATCGTGGGGCTGTGGTCTGCAGAGCTTCAAGCCGCGGGCGGGGCGTGGACTTACCATCCGGTGTCTGGGATCCCTTGCCGGGGATCGCCGGAGAAGAGCTCCGACTGCCGGCCTGCGGCCTATAACATGGTGAAGCCGCGGTCTCCAGTAGGAAAATGCCGATTCGGGACCTCCAAGCCGCGGGGAGTCTTTGACCGTCCCGACGTCGGAGCTTCAAGCATCCCGACGAGAGTGCCTGTACATCGGGCCTTCTGTAGCGGCGACTATGTAGGGTTTATGGCACCGACCACGGGTGAACAATGGAGGAGGACTAACTGAACTTTGTGCCTTCCACCACTATGGCGGATGTCTGTGTTAAATCTTATTGTGTGTTTTTTTTAAGTGCCGCTGCTGGCAAATTCATTTCACTGCACCTGCGGGTGCATGTGACAAATAAAATTGACTTTGACTTTGACTGACAGGAGTTGGTGGTGGTCTTTAGGAGGAGAGGAACACCCCTGTCCCCTGTCTCCATCAATGGTGTGGATGTGTAGTTTACCAGGGAGTACAAATACCTGGGAGTGTACCTGGACAGTAAACTGGACTGGTCCAGGAACCCTGTACAAGAAGGGACAGAGCCGCCTGTACTTTTGGAGAAGGCTCCGCTCCTTCAGCGTCTGCAGTGAGATGCTGCAGATGTTCTACCAATCGGTGGTAGCCAGTGCCATCTTCTTCGCTGCCATGTGCTGGGGCAGCAGAGCGAAGGAAGCGGACGCCAATAGGATCGACAAACTCATCAGGAAGGCTGGCCCCGTCCTGGGGGTGGAGTTGGATTCATGGGAGGTGGTCTTGGAGGGGAGGATGCTCCTCAAACTGCGAAGCATCCTGGACAATACAGCTCACCCCCTCCATGACGCACTGGTCAACCTGAGGAGTACCTTCAGCAACAGACTGGTTCCGCCAAGATGCAGCACAGAACGCCACAGGAGATCCTTCTTCCCTGTGGCTATCAAACTGTACAACTCCTCCCCCTTCTGTCGTAGGGTAGACTGAGACTGAGACTGCCCCCCCGCCACCCCCACCCACCTCCTCAATCTTTGCACATCCACTAAGCCTTACCACTCGTCACTTTATTTTCATGTTTCATGTATTTTGTGTTTTTTATGAAATTAATTCATTTCCCTCCTGGGATAAATAAAGTTCTATCGTATCATATCGTATGACCGATGACCTTCGCAGGGAATGCTAGGGCCCCGGAATGTTGTGGAACACAGGAACCTAGGAGCATAAGTACATTGTGTAGTAAAGAAACAGTCTGAAGAAGGGTCTCGACCTGAAACGTCACCCATTCCCTCTCTCCAGAGATGCTGCCTGTCCCGCTGAGTTACTCCAACATTTTGTGTCTACCTTCAGCATAAGTACATTGTTCTCTGGAAATGGTGTCACAAATAGACAGAGTGGTGAGGAAGGCTTTTGGCATGCTGGAATTCATCAGTCAGGGCATTGAGTATAGAAGTTGGATTCATAAGATCATTAGACATAAGAGCAGAATTAGGCCATTCGGCCCATTGAGTCTGCTCAGCCTTTTGATCATGGCTGATTTATTTTCCCTCTCAACCCCATTCTCCTGCCGACTCCTCATAACCTTTGATGCCATTACTAATCAAGAACCTATCATTTGCCACAACAAATATCCAGAAAATTGGTCTCCATAGCAGTCCATGGCGATAAATCCCAGTCCCCCCCCCACCCCCCCATCTGGCTAAATCAATTCCTCCTCATCTCCGTTCTAAAGGTACATCCTTTTATTCTGAGGCTGTGACCTGTGGTCCTTGACTCTCCCACTACTGGAAACATCCTCTCCATATCCACTCAACCTAAGTCTTTCATTGTTGCCAATGTTATGTTGCCGTGTATAAGACACTAATGAGGTCACACTTGGAGTATGATATTCAATTTTGGTCACTCTGCTATATGATAGGTGCTACTAAAATGGAATGAGTGCAGCGATGACTTATAAGCAAGTTGCCAGAACTCAAGGGCATGAGCTACAGGGAGATGTTGGGCAGACTAGGACTTTACTCATGCCATAAGTGATAGAAGCAGAATTAGGCCATTCGGCCCATGAAGTGTACTCCACCATTCAATCATGGCTGATCTATTTCTCCCTCCTAACCCCTTTCTCCTGCCTTCTCACCATAACCCCGGACACCCATATGAATCAAGAATCTATCTATCTCTATCTTAAAAATATCCATTGATTTGACCTCCACAGCCTTCTGTGCCAATGAATTCCACAGATTCGCCACCCTCTGACTAAAGAAATGTTGCCTCATCTCCTTCCTAAAGGAACATCCTTTAATTCTGAGGCTATGACCTCTGGTCCTCTATTCTCCCACTAGTGGAAACATCCTCTTCACATCCACTCTATCCAAGCCTTTCACTATTCTATACGTTTCAATGAGGACCCCCCTCACTCTAGAAGAGTATAGGCCAAGTGTTGTCAAATGCTCATCATATGTTAACTTACTCCTTGGAGTGATCTCATAGAGGTATGTAAAATCATGAGGGGGATAGGTAGGGTAAATGCACACAATCTTTTTCCCAAGGTTGGTGAATCAAGAACCAGAAGACATAGGTTTAAGGTGAAAGAGGAAACATTTAATAGGATTATGGGAGCCTAATGTTTGGTATCTCCTGTATATGGAACAAGCTGCCAGAGGAATTGACAGGACAATAACAACATTTAAAAGCCATTTGGACAAGCTCAAGGCTAGGAAATGTTTAGAAAGATATGGGTCATATGCAGACAAATGGGAATAGCTTGCACGGGATGGACTAATCGGGCCGAAGGGCCTGTTTCCGTACTAGACGACAATGATTCTACAGTTGGCTTTAGATACATAGATACATAGAAAATAGGTGCAGGAGTAGGCCATTCGGCCCTTCGAGCCTGCACCGCCATTCAATATGATCATGGCTGATCATCCAACTCAGTATCCCGTACCTGCCTTCTCTCCATACCCCCTGATCCCCTTAGCCACAAGGGCCACATCTAACTCCCTCTTAAATATAGCCAATGAACTGGCCTCAACTACCCTCTGTGGCAGAGAGTTCCAGAGATTCACCACTCTCTGTGTGAAAAAGTTTTTCCTCATCTCGGTCTTAAAGGATTTCCCCTTTATCCTTAAGCTGTGACCCCTTGTCCTGGACTTCCCCAACATCGGGAACAATCTTCCTGCATCTAGCCTGTCCAACCCCATAAGAAATTTGTAAGTTTCTATAAGATCCCCTCTCAATCTCCTAAATTCTAGCGAGTATAAGCCAAGTCTATCCAGTCTTTCTTCATATGAAAGTCCTGACATCCCAGGAATCAGTCTGGTGAACCTTCTCTGCACTCCCTCTATGGCTATAATGCCCTTCCTCAGTGTTGCAGTGTTGAGATGTTATTAATGTAGAGATGCAGTGTTGATTGCTATTAATGTAGGGATGAAAAACAAATTGATGTGTAAAAATGTCAACACTACAAAGTCATAGTCTTAAAGGTCTGTCCCACGGGCGTCATTGGCGCATCACGCAGGTGGCGTGCGAAGATTTTGTGAATCCCAATATCCTGGGGTGCCGTGCGCAACCGCGCGTCACTGCCTACGCCACCACACCTCACCACGCGCCATGCGTGTAATGCACGCCATGCACGCATCACGTGCACGTCACGACGCGTGCGTCGTGCCGCATAAATTATGTCGCGCAAATGACGCCCAAGTGGGACAGGCCCTTTACAGTGTGGAAACAGCCCACTTACCCACACTGACCAACATGTCCCGCCTACACTTGTCCCACCTGCCCACGTTTGACCCATACTGTATCCCTCCAAACCTGTCCTATCCATGTACCTGTCCAAATGTTTCCTCTTCGGCAGCTCAACTACCTCCTCCGTCAACTCGTTCCATTCACCCACCACTTTCTGTGTGAAAAAGTTACCCCTCATGTTCCTATTAAATCTTTCCCCCCCTCACCTTAAACCAATGTCCTCTGGTTCTCGTTTCCCCTAGCTGGGATTTTTTTTTAAAGCTGGCTTGATGTGACTTTAATATTAGAAGGACGCTCTTCTCCTTCTCTGGTTCCACCCCCCCACCCCTGACTTGAGGAAAGCACCTTGTTGCTGTTTACAGCTGTAGAAACACAACTCAACACCAGACGGCGCATCTTGCAACGTGAGAGACATTGTCCTCTCCCTCCATAGACACACAATGGATTGGCAATGCATAGGTGACAGAATTTAATCCGCATTAACTTTACAGAGTGTTGGGGGGTTTTCAACTATTTGTTTCTTTTGCCTAACTGGAGCATTGATCTCCGTGTAACGGGAAGAGCAGGAATAAACAGTGACAACAAGTTTGCAAGCTAGGAGACTTTAAAAAAATTATTCCGAGACCAGTTTAGATCATTTGCAGAAATTGGTTGGCTTCCCGCTCGGCTTGAATCTTGCCACTTTTTATTTAGTTACGTGACAATGCATGTGCTGTTAACGTGTTCGGGGCAAGGGGAGGAAGCCTACAGCTCTGTCTTGAGGGCAGCGACTCGTTTTTGTTGCTTTTCTTGATGCTTTTAGACTTCGGTGAAACTGACCAGTAAAGGTTAGACTTCGGTGAAACTGACCAGTAAAGGTTAGACTTCGGTGAAACTGACCCGACTGCGCTTGTTTGCAACAGGTGGCCCTGCAGAGGGTGAGGCGGGATCTTGCGGGAAACGTTGAGTGTGAAACCGGCAGGGGCACTTGCATCTGTGTTGTGCATGGACTGTCCCCCGACAATTGTTTAAAAAAAAAAAATCAAAATAAACTTTATTCATTTTTTTTTTTAATGTACAAAACAAGAACTGTGCACAATTTTCCAATATTCTCCACTGCTAAACATACATTCATTCGTCAGTGTTAATTTGGTATTGATCCCCCCCCCAAAAAAACATGATTATACTCGTGAGCATTGAGGCTCTGCGTTCGAGTTACACATGCGTTGGCCAACAAGTTGTTTGGTCAACATTTACTGTGCTTATTAAACTAATTCACCACCCCGTGTGATCTTTGGGGTTTTCGACTCCTTTCAGGACCAATCGGAGCTTTGGGGCGTCTTCCAGAGGAGGAGACTCTGGCACAGTGCACTGGTTACATAGACAGCGCTATAAAAGCCAGAGGAACGCCAGCAAGCCTCCGCTTCCAGATCCAACTTCAAGTCCAACTGTCAGGAAGACAGGGGAGGCTCGAGTGCAGAAGGTGGGAGACAAATAACTGGCCACCGTTTAATGTGTCAAAGCAACTCCTCCACATCCCATTTTTAGGACCTTGCAGAGTTGACCCAGTGTAGGTTCTGGGGGGTAAATAAGAGGAGTGTGCCGGGGGAACGCTGCAGAAAGAAGCCAGCCCCGATGTCTTCC
The DNA here is from genome assembly GCA_038087875.1 of Malacoraja senta. NCBI lineage: Eukaryota > Metazoa > Chordata > Chondrichthyes > Rajiformes > Rajidae > Malacoraja > Malacoraja senta. The sequence continues at coordinate 216,076,211 of CM075977.1, read as the reverse complement.
ATAGATGCCGCTCGGGTCTTTGACCCGTACGTGCAGGTGATACAAGATGCCAACTTCACCCAGTTGATCTGGGACAAGTCCTTACTGCAGCCCCTGTGGGATTACGTGCGCCGCCACCACCAGGACACCATCCGCTCGCCTCTCTTCCCCGTGGTCATCTCCGTCTCCACCTACTTCATGGTGTGCACCTTCTACATGACGCTGGACTTGCTGGCGCCCAAATGCCCGGCCATCAACAGGTACAAGATCCACCCGGACCAGCACGTAACGTGGGCGGACATCCTCAAGACCCTGTGGCACACGGGCTACAACCACGTCATCTTCGTCTTCCCGGCCGCCGTGTGCCAGTGGTACTGCCGGCCCCCCATCCCATTGCAAGACGAGGCGCCGCTTCTCTCCGAGTTCCTGGCCGGCATCCTCGGCTGCACCATCCTCTTCGACTTCCAATACTACTTCTGGCACATGTTGCACCACAAGGTGCGATGGCTCTACACCACTTTCCACGCCATCCACCACGAGTACTACGCCCCTTTCTCCTGGTCCACCCAGTACCTGTCCGCCTGGGAACTGATCAGCCTGGGCTTCTGGGCCACCATCGACCCGCTCATCCTGCAGTGCCACCACCTGACCGGCTTCACCTTCATGGTCTTCAACGTGTGGATCTCGGTGGACGACCACAGCGGCTACGACTTCCCCTGGGCTCTCCACAACATCGTGCCGTTCGGGCTGTGGGGAGGCACGGTCAAGCACGACGCCCACCACCAGAAACCCAATTGCCACTTCGCCCCTTTCTTCTCCCACTGGGACTGGCTGTGCGGCACCTGCTGCGACACCAAGCGCTCGCCCGCCGTGCAGGAAATGGAGAAGAAGCGGGGCCAAAAGAAGAGACACTTCTAAGAACACACAAACAAACAAACAGACAGACAGAGAAAGGAGAGGGGAAAAAAAAAAAAAAACCCTCACCAGAACTGTAACCTTTCCTGCGTGAAATCCAGACGTGGGATCAACCCAAGATTGGAGAGGACAGATAGACTGTCAGTGCATTGGTAATAAAAACTCTTGGCTGCAGGAATATTCTGCCGTTCCCTTTCACAATATTTATTTGGTATATTTTAAAACGAACGTGATATTTTGAAGTAAGCTACGCCCAGCGCAACACTAAAACCCGTCATCTTTGTTGTATTTACCGTTATATATATATGTTGACCTAACGACGTGCCCGTGGGGTTTGGAAATGTATCTGGACGCGGTTTTGCTGGGAGTTAACTCAGCGAGTCAGCCAGTGTCTAGGGAGGGAATGGACAGGCGACTTCTTCAGACTTATTGTAGTAAGTTGGGAAGGTGGGGTGGGGTGGGGGGGGGGGGGGGAGCTGGAAAAGAGGTGGGGGAAGGACAAAGCCCTGGCAAGCGATGGGTGGAAACCAAGAACTGCAGATGCTGGATTATACCAAAGATAGACAAAGTGCTGGAGTAAGTCAGCGGGTCAGACAGCGTCTCTGGTGGAAAAGGTAGTCTGAAGAAGGGTTCAGACCCGAAACATCACCTATCAATATCCTCCAGAGATGCTGCCTGACCCCCTTGAGTTACTCCAGCTCTTTGTGTGTAAAAGTGATAGGTGGATATAGGTTGAAGGAGCGGGTGGGTTGATTGGCAGATGGATTGACAAAGGCTAGAGATGAAACAAAGACAAATGGGCTTCAGAATGGGAGAGGAGAGGAGTGAAATGTAGTCAGAGGGAGGGATATAGGAGGAAGGGGGGGGGGGGTGGGGTGGTGTTTGGGGAGCAGTTCTTCTTGTCTTCTTGTGAATGTATCAGAAATCTTGCCTGCATTGGTATGTATTACATGTATATTGGAAAGAATGCTCTTTTGAATTATTTGCAAAACCTGTGCTGAAAAATATTTAAGAGAATAATATGTGTGTATTTAATAGGCGATGTGGAATACAAAAATAAACATGTAAAGCTTGTTGGAACTCCTGGTTGCTAACAATTTCAACTCCCCTTCCCATTCCCATACTGACCTTTCAGTCCTGGACCTCCTCATGGTATGAACATTGAATTCTCCAATTTTACATAAATTTTACATAAATCTTATGGAATGTTGGCCTTCATAACAAGAGGATTCAGTATAGGAATAGAGAGGTTCTTCTGCAGTTGTATAGGGCTCTGGTAAGACCACATCTGGAGTATTGCGTACAGTTTTGGTCTCCTAATTTGAGGAAGGACATCCTTGTGATTGAGGCAGTGCAGCTCAAGATTGGTTCACAAGATTGATTCCTGGGATGGCGGGACTGTCATATGAGGAAAGATTGAAAAGACTAGGCTTGTATTCACTGGAGTTTAGAAGGATGAGGGGGTATCTTATAGAAACATATAAAATTATAAAAGGACTGGACAAGCTAGATGCAGGAAATTTTTTCCCAATGTTGGGTGAATCCAGAACCAGGGGGCCACAGTCTTAGAATAAAGGGGAGGCCATTTAAGACTTTTTCACCCAGAGAGTTGTGAATTTGTGGAATTTGCTGCCACAGAGGGCAGTGGAGGCCAAATCACTGGATGGATTTAAGAGAGAGTTAGATAGAGCTCTCGGGGCCAGTGGAATCAAGGGATATGGGGAGAAGGCAGGCATGGGTTATTGATTGGGGACGATCAACCATGATCACAATGAATGGCGGTACTGGCTCGAAGGGTCGAATGGCCTCCTCCATCTATTTTCTATGTTTCTATGTTTCTAAACCCACCCCATTCTTTACCCCTCTTTTCTGACTCCCATACAAATGCATTCTCCCACTACCACCCCCCCCATTGCCCCCCCCCTTTACCCACCCCACTCCCTTTGGCTCTACATTTCATCGCTTTTTGAAACTTCTCACCAACATCCTTTTGTCCCCTCCTTTAATCTCTTTTTGTCATTTTTTTGTTTCCATTTCATCCACGTTGGCCTTTGTCCAGCCGTCTGCCAAATCAAACCATTCCCCCTCCATCCCCTGTATCCAACTTTCACTTGCCAGGCTTTGACCCGCTCACACCTCCTTTACAACCTTCTCCCCCACCCCCAACCATAATCAATCTGAAGAAGCGTCCCGACCCGAAACATCGCCCGTCCGTGACCTTCAGAGATGCAGCCTGACCTGCTGAGTTGCCCCAGCAAATTTGCATTCGACAACTGTGTAAATATGTCCTTGAAAAGTGACGAATGTCTTCGAAAGCAAATAAAATGACCACCATGCATACGTTTCTGAGTCTGTGTTCACTTGTGACAGCACGGTGGTGCAGCGATAGAGATGGTCCCTCACAGCGCCAGAGACCCGCGTTCAATCCAGGCTACAGGTGCTGTCTGTATGGAGTTTGTACGTTCTTCCCGTGACCGTATGGGTTTTCTCCGGGTGCTCTGGTTTCCTTCCACGCTCCAAAGATATATAGGTTTGTAGGTTAACTGGCTTCGGTAAAGATTGTAAATTCTCCCAAGTGTGTAGGATAGCGCTAGTGTACAAGGTGGTCGCTGGTTGGCGTGGGCACGGTGGGCGAAGGGCCTGTTTCCGAGCTGCATCTCTAAACTAGGCTAAACTAGTTGTGTGAAAGAAACACCATGTGGATAGCAGGTGCATAGTGCAAAAACTGTGCCAACCATTTCAAAGTCGCAATGAAATGGCAGGTGAATTTATCATCTATATTCAGCCCTCCTCTTCCTGGATTTGATAGCAAGTTATGAAGAAGCTGTGTGTGTATTCAGCATGACGTGTAGCTGTTATATTGCCCGGAAACTAAACTACAGGTCAGTATTTGTGCTGGAGGGAGTTACCTGCATCGAGAACCTTGTATCTATAATGACCTGGGCATCATGTCAATCCCTAAATGTCACACCTTTCATGCGGGTGGCTTGATAATATCTACAGAATGTTTAGTACTTTCAACCAGATGTCTATAGACATTTTGCTTTATACACATCTCACCTGACAGGTATTCCTCTCTGTAGATGCCACCGGCAATGGCGTTTAGTTAAGGATTAACTACATTAGATTAGCAGGGGGTGGGATCTTGTGCAGGACAGGAGAGGCTAGAAGTTGGTATGGAGGGTGGTGTGGGAAAGGTTAATGGACAGAATAGGCAAAAAGCCACAGAGCGAGGAAGGAGGGTTGGTTTAAACTGCACGTATTTTAATGCAAGGGGATTGACGGGTTAGGCAGATGAGCTTAGGAGAGTAGAGGAGCTTCAGGAGAGATGAGGAGGGGGAGTTGCATTGTTGGTTAAGGAGGATGTCACGGCTGTGTTCAGAGGTGACATTACGGATGGTTCATTTAGTGAGGCTATATGGGTGGAGCTGAGGACCAAGAAAGGGATGACCACCTTGTTGGGGGTGTACTACAGACCCCCGAATAATCAACGGGAATTAGAAGAGCAAATGTGCTGGGAGATTGCAGACAGCTGCAGGTCAAGTAAGGTTGTTGTGGTAGGAGATTTCAACTTTCCCAATATAGACTGGGAAAATCATAGCGTGAAGGGTTTAGATGGGATGCAATTCTTCAAAAGTGTTCAGGAGAGTTTTCTTAAACAGTATATAGAGGCCCCAACATGTGAGAGGGCAATGCTGGATCTAGTATTATGAAATTGGGAAGGGCAAGTAATGAAGTGTTTGTGGAGGAGCCTTTTCGGTCAAGTGACTACAGTTCGATTAGGTTTAAGATAGTTATGGAATGGGACGAAGGGGGTCCAGTGTTAAAATGCTCAACTGGGGTAAGGCCAACTTTGAGGGTATGAGAGAAGGTCTCGCTCAAGTTGACTGGAGCAGGTTATTTGAGGGGAAAGGAACATCGGCCAAGTGGGATGTTTATAAAAATGTACTGAAGAGAGCTCAGGATTTGTACGTCCCCGTTAGAGTGAAGGGCAAAGTAGGCAAACGTAAGGAAGCTTCGCTGACGAGGGAAATTGAGACGTTGGTCAAAAACATGAAGGATGCAAGGGACAGGTATAGGCAGCTGGGAACAAGTGCATCCCTGGAGGAGTTTCGGGAACTAAGGAGCAAACTAAAAAAGGAGTTCAGAAGGGCAAAAAGGGGCCAGGAGATAGCTCTGGCAGGTAGCATTAAGGACAATCCCAAAAGATTTTATAAATACATTAGGGGGAAACGGATAACTAGAGAGAGAGTGGGACCTCTCATGACTAAAAGCGGTCACCTCTGTGTGGAGCCACAGGAGATGGGCAAGGTTCTTAATGAGTATTTCTTGTCTGATTTTTACCGAAGAGAAAGACAGTAGGAAGGAGGAAATTGGAGCAGTCACTGGAAGTGTCGTGAGAACTGTCAGGGTTACCGCCGAGGATGTACTGAAGGTACTGTCATGTTTGAAGGTAGACAAATCTCCGGGGCCTGATCAGATATGTCCGAGGACATTGCGGGAAACTAGAGAGGAAATTGCGGGAGCCCTGGTTGAAATTTATGAGTCGTCCTTAATTACAGGAGAGGTGCCAGAGGTATTGGAGGGTGGAAAATGTTGTGCCTCTTTTCAAGAAGGGCTGCAGGGAAAATGCCGTGAATTATAGGCCTGTGAGCTTAACATCTGTAGTTGGTAAGTAACTGGAGAGTATTCTGAGGGAAAGGATATACAGGCATTTGGATGGGCAAGGGCTGATTAGGGATACTCAGCATGGTTTTGTATGTGGTACTTCGTGTCTCACAAATCTGATTGCTTTTTTTGAAGACGTGAGCAAAAAGGTTGATGAAGGCAGATCTGTAGATGTTGTGTACATGGACTTTAGTAAGGTGTTCGACGAGGTGCCACATGGTAGGCTGCTTTGGAAGGTTAGATCTCATGGGATCCAAGGAGAGATAGCTGATTGGATAACAAATTGGCTCAATGGAAGGAAGCAGAGGGTGATGGTGGAAGGTTGCTTCTCAGAATGGAGGACTGTGACGAGTGGTGTGCCACAGGGTTTGGTGCTGGGCCCGTTACTGTTTGTCATCTACATCAATGATTTGGATGAGAACATACAGGGCAAGATTAGCAAGTTTGCTGATGATACAAAAGTTAGTGGTTTTGCAGATAGTGAAGATGGTTGTGAACGATTGCAGCAGGATCTGGATCGATTGACCAGGTGGGCGGAAGAATGGTTGATGGAATTTAATACAGAGAAGTGTGAGGTGTTGCATTTTGGGATGTCGAACAAGGGCAGGACTTACACAGTTAATGATAGGCCTCTGGGTAGTGTTGTAGAGCAGGGGGATCTAGGAGTACAGGTGCATGGTTCCATGAAGGTCGAGTCGCAGGTAGATAAGGTGGTCAAAAAGGCTTTTGACACTTTGGCCTTTGGTAACTGCTTTGAAATCAGTATTGAGTATCGAAGTTGGGAGATCATGTTGCAGTTGTATAAGACGTTGGTGAGACTGATTTTAGAATATTGTGTTCAGTACTGGGCACCATGTTATAGGAACGATATTGTCAAGCTTGAAATGGTTCAGGGTGATAGTGGAGGACAGGTGCGGGCCCAGTCTCACTGCCTGCGGTCGCTCCGTCAGAAAGTTCAGGATCCAATCGCATATCGGCGAGCTGAGGCCTAGCTGGTGGAGTTTGGTGGTGAGCTTGGTGGGGATGACCGTATTGAATGCAGAGCTATAGTCAATGAAGAGCATCCTCACATACGTGCCCTGTCTGTCCAGGTGAGTCAGGACAGTGTGAAGAGCCAGAGAGATGGCATCCTCTGTTGATCTATTTGCCCTGTATGCAAATTGATGGGAGTCCAGTGAGGCAGGGATGCTGGATTTGATATGGGAGAGGACCAGCCTTTCGAAACACTTCATTGGGATTGGAGTTAGGGCAACCGGGCGGTAGTCGTTCAGGTTGGTGACTTTGGGCTTTTTCGGCACCGGCACTATGGTGGCTGTTTTCAGGCACTTGGGGACCGTTGCCAGAGATAGAGACAGATTGAAGATACAGAAAAACTCCAGTCTCTCTCCTTAACTAAACGCCATTGCCGGTGGCATCTACAGAGAGGAATACCTGCCAGGTGCGATGTGTATAAAGCAAAATGTCTTTAGACATCTGGTTGAAAGTACTAAATGTTCTGTGGATGTTATCAAGCCACCCGCATGAAAGGTGTGACACTTAGGGATTGACATGATGCCCAGGTCATTATAGATGAAAAGTTATCGATGCAGGTAACTCCCTTTAGCACAGATACTGACCTGCAGTTTAGTTTCCGGGGGAAATACCAGCTACACGTCATGCTGAATACACACACAGCTTCTTCAGAACTTATTGTGGAATCCAGGAAGAGGACCTGCAATCCTTTTTGCAAATCAACTTGAAGTGGGTGGCACAGAGTTTGCACTATGCAAAACCTTTTTGTAAGTGGCATACCTGCAAAACACACGATACACACGGCCCACGATCCTGTCTATATCGACGGGACAATGGTGGAGAGAGTCCAAAATTTCCAATTCCTGGGTGTTCATGTTTCCGAAGATCTATCCTGGACCCAGCACACTGATGCAATTATAAAAAAGGCCCATCAACTCCTCTACTTCCTGAGAAGATTATGGAGATTCGGTATGTCAGAGAGTATTCTCCAGAACTTCTACAGGTGTACAGTGGAGAACATATTGACTGGTTGCATCATGGCCTGCTTCGGCAACTTGAGTGCCCAGTAGTGAAGAAGACTGCAAAAAGTTGTGAACACAGCCCAGTCCATCAACAGCTCAGACCTCCCCACCATCAAAGGGATTTACCAGATTTGCTATCTCATCAGAGACCCACACCATCCTGGCCTCACACTCATTTCACCTCTGCCATCGGGAAGAAGGTAGAGGAGCCTGAAAACTGTAACGTCCAGGTTCAGGAACAGCTTCTTCCCTACAGCCATTCGGCTATTAAACACTACAACCTCAAATTTGCTCTGAACTACATAGACTATTATTTTTTGCGTGTGTTTATATATATATATATATACATATATATTATATATATATCTATATATCTATATTACTAAAAGTAAGATCTTGACCACTTCCTTTTTTCTGTTTCATGATTTTTGAAAAAAACGCTGCCACTTACGGCTCAGAGTTCCCCTCCGCTGCACAGGACAAGAGGATTTTCCCCATCAATGAAAAATAAAAGAGTTATTAATGTTTCAAAAATGTTGACATTCTCTCTGCTGCCCCTGCTGGTGGGAGGTGGGAGAGACTATAAAACCCGGAAGTGTTGTGCCTCACTCAGTCTCTGCAAGATGGAGGAAGCGAGAGGGTGACGTCTCTCTGAGCTGTGAATAACACTGAACACATGTCTACTCAACTGTGAGTGCCCTTAATGTGGTTTGAAAATGAAAATGTGGTTGCTTTGAAATGCTGCACTGCAAATGGTTGTTGGTGGTGGTAACTGCTTTGAAATGCTGCACTGCAAATGGTTGTTGGTGGTGGTAACTTGACAACTTCCTGTTTGCACTGTATATTGATTTTAGATAAAAATGCTACCACTTATGGCTGTGATTTTTGGCCATCTTACTCAGTCACCTTCCGCTCATCAGGTGCAGAGGATTCTTCCCATCAATGAAAATTAAAAGTGTTATAAGTGTTTAAAAAAAATGTTGAGAATCTCTCTCCGGTCAATCACGCCATGAAAGCCCGCCCCTTAGGGTGGGAGGGGGGAGGGATTATAAAACCCGGAAGTGTGGGTGTGTCTCAGTCTCTGCAAGATGGGGGAGGAGAGGTCACGACTCTGTCTGAGCTGTGAATCAACTGAACACTGAATGTCTACTGAACTGTGAGTGTGGTGTTTATGTGGTGTTTTGTGTGGTTTTATGGTGTTTTTTTGGTGGTTTCACCCTGCTTGAAATGGTATGAAACTGCATTTGAATGTGGTGGCCTTGCACCCTGCAAGAAATGGTATGAAACTGCATTTGAATTTGGTGGCCTAGCATCCTGCATGAAATGGTATGAAACTGCACTTCAATTTGGTTGTCTTGCATCCTGCTTGAAGTGGTATGAAACGGCACTTGAATTTGGTGGCCTTGCACCCTGCTTGAAATGGCATTAAACAGCACCAGCATTTGGTGGCCTTGCACCCTGCTTGAAGTGGCATGAAACTGCACGAGTTTGGTGGCCCTGCACCCTGCTTGAAGTGGTAGGAAACTGCACTTGAGTTTGGTGGCCCTGCTCCCTGCTTGATGTGGTAGGAAATTGCACTTGAGTTTGGTGACCCTGCACCCTGCTTGAAGTGGTCGGAAACTGCACTTGAATTCGGTGACCTTGCACCCTGCTTGAAGTGGTAGGTAACTGCACTTGAATTTGGTGGCCTTGCACCCTGCTTGAATTGATATGAAACTGCAATTGGCCTTGCACCCTGCTTGAAGTGGTAAGGAATTGCACTTGAATTTGGTGGCCTTGCACCCTGCTTTAAAGGGTAGGAAACTACATTTGAATTTGGTGGCCTCGCACCCTGCTTGAAATGGAATTTCAAGGAATAGCCGTGTCAACTGCTTGGGTCCTTGAATGGAGTCGAGGGGGGAGGTAAAGTGACAGGTGTAGCACCTCTTGCGGTTGTAAGGGAAAGTGCCCGGGGAGGGGGTGGTGTGGGAGGGAAGGGAAGAATTGACCAGGGAGTTACGGAGGGAGCGGTCTTTGCGGAAAGCAGACAGGAGGGGAGATGGGAAGATGTGGTGAGTGGTGCGGTCACGTTGGAGGTGGCGAAAATGATGGAGGACTATTTGTTGTATGTGACGGCTAGTGGGTGAAAGGTGAGGACTAGGGGGACTCTGCCCTTGTTACGATTGGGGGGATCGGGAGAGAGAGCAGTGTTCCGGGGTATGGAAGAGACCCTGGTGAGAGCCTCATCTATAGGAGGGGAGGGGAACCCCCATTCCCTGAAGACTGAGGACATTTCCGATGCCCTGGTGTGGAACACCTCATCTTGGGAGCAGATGCGGCGTAGACGGAGAAATTGGGAGTAGGGGATGGAGTCCCAGAAGCAGGATGGGAAGAAGAGTAGTCTAGATAGCCATGGAGTCAGTGGGTTTATAGTGGATGTCGGTCAGAAGTCTATCACCTGCGATGGAGATAGTGAGGTCAAGAAATGGTAGGGAAGTGTCGGAAATGGTCCAGGTGTATTTGAGTGCCGGATGGAAGTTAGTGGTGAAGCGGATGAAGTCAGTTAGTTGTGTGTGGGTGCAGGAGGTAGCACCAAAGCAATCGTCGATGTAGCAGAGGTAGAGGTCGGGGATGGGGCCCTGGTACGTCTCTAACAAGGATTGTTTGACGTCCCCGACAAAGAGGCAGGCACAGCTGGGGCCCATGCACGTGCCCATAGCTCCGCCTCGTATTTGGAGGAAATGGGAGAAGTCAAACGAGAAGTTATTGAGGGTAAGGACCAACTCCGCTAGGCGGAGGAGAGTATCAGTGGACGGGTATAAGTTGATTCTCTGGTCGAGAAAGAACAGAGGGCTTTGAGACCATCCTGGTGGGGGATGGAGGTGTAGAGTGACTGGACGTCCATGGTGAAGATGAGGGGATGGGGGCCTAGAGAATGGAATGCCCGGAGATGACGGAGAGTGTCTGAGGTGTCTTGAACATAGGTAGGGAGGGATTTAACCAGGGGAGATAGGATGGAGTCAAGGTATACGGAAATGAGTTCGGTAGGGCACGAACAGGCAGAGACAATGGGTCTACCAGGACAGTCAGGTTTGTGGATTTTGGGGAGAAGGTAAAATCGGGCCGTGCGGGGCTGGGGAACGATGAGGTTGGAGGCTTGGGGAGGGAGGGCAAGGAGCGGGAGTTGATTAAGTCAGTGATGGTAACTGCCTTGAAATGCTGCACTGCAAATGATGGTTGTTGGTGGTGGTAGCTGCTTTGAAATGCTGCACTGGAAATGGTGGTTGTTGGTGGTGGTAACTGCTTTGAAATGCTGCACTGCAAATGGTTGTTGGTGGTGGTAACTGCTTTGCAGTGCAGCACTGCAAATTGTGGTTGTTGGTGGTGGTAACTGCTTTGAAATGCTGCACTGCAAATGGTGGTTGTTGGTGGTGGTACCTGCTTTGAAATGCTGCACTGCAAATGGTTGTTGGTGGTGGTAACTGCTTTGCAGTGCAGCACTGCAAATTGTGGTTGTTGGTGGTGGTAACTGCTTTGAAATGCTGCACTGCAAATGGTGGTTGTTGGTGGTGGTACCTGCTTTGAAATGCTTCACTGCAAATGGTGGTTGTTGGTGGTGGTACCTGCTTTGAAATGCTTCACTGCAAATGGTGGTTGTTGGTGGTGGTAATTGCTTTGAAATGCTGCACTGCAAATGGTGGTTGTTGATGGTGGTAACTGCTTTGAAATGCTGCACTGCAAATGGTGGTTGTTGGTGGTGGTAATTGCTTTGAAATGCTTCACTGCAAATGGTGGTTGTTGGTGGTGGTAACTGATTTGAAATGCTGCACTGCAAATTGTGGTTGTTGGTGGTGGTAACTGATTTGAAATGCTGCACTGCAAATTGTGGTTGTTGGTGGTGGTAACTGAAATGCTGCACTGCAAATGGTGGTTGTTGGTGGTGGTACCTGCTTTGAAATGCTGCCCTGCAAAAGGTGGTTGTTGTTGGTGGTAACTGAAATGCTGCACAGCAAATGGTGGTTGTTGGTGGTGATACCTGCTTTGAAAGGCTGCACAGCAAATGGTGGTTGGTGATGGTAAATGCTTTGAAATGCTGCACTGCAAATGGTGGTTGTTGGTGATGGCAACTGCTTTGAAATGCTGCGTGCGTGTGTGTGTGTGTGTGTGTGTGTGTGTGTGTGTGTGTGTGTGTGTGTGTGTGTGTGTGTGTGTGTGTGTGTGTGTGTGTGTGTGTGTGTGTGTGTGTGTGTGTGTGTGTGTGTGTGTGTGTGTGTGTGTGTGTGTGTGTGTGTGTGTGTGTGTGTGTGTGTGTGTGTGTGTGTGTGTGTGTGTGTGTGTGTGTGTGTGTGTGTGTGTGTGTGTGTGTGTGTGTGTGTGTGTGTGTGTGTGTGTGTGTGTGTGTGTGTGTGTGTGTGTGTGTGTGTGTGTGTGTGTGTGTGTGTGTGTGTGTGTGTGTGTGTGTGTGTGTGTGTGTGTGTGTGTGTGTGTGTGTGTGTGTGTGTGTGTGTGTGTGTGTGTGTGTGTGTGTGTGTGTGTGTGTGTGTGTGTGTGTGTGTGTGTGTGTGTGTGTGTGTGTGTGTGTGTGTGTGTGTGTGTGTGTGTGTGTGTGTGTGTGTGTGTGTGTGTGTGTGTGTGTGTGTGTGTGTGTGTGTGTGTGTGTGTGTGTGTGTGTGTGTGTGTGTGTGTGTGTGTGTGTGTGTGTGTGTGTGTGTGTGTGTGTGTGTGTGTGTGTGTGTGTGTGTGTGTGTGTGTGTGTGTGTGTGTGTGTGTGTGTGTGTGTGTGTGTGTGTGTGTGTGTGTGTGTGTGTGTGTGTGTGTGTGTGTGTGTGTGTGTGTGTGTGTGTGTGTGTGTGTGTGTGTGTGTGTGTGTGTGTGTGTGTGTGTGTGTGTGTGTGTGTGTGTGTGTGTGTGTGTGTGTGTGTGTGTGTGTGTGTGTGTGTGTGTGTGTGTGTGTGTGTGTGTGTGTGTGTGTGTGTGTGTGTGTGTGTGTGTGTGTGTGTGTGTGTGTGTGTGTGTGTGTGTGTGTGTGTGTGTGTGTGTGTGTGTGTGTGTGTGTGTGTGTGTGTGTGTGTGTGTGTGTGTGTGTGTGTGGTGTGTGTGTGTGTGTGTGTGTGTGTGTGTGTGTGTGTGTGTGTGTGTGTGTGTGTGTGTGTGTGTGTGTGTGTGTGTGTGTGTGTGTGTGTGTGTGTGTGTGTGTGTGTGTGTGTGTGTGTGTGTGTGTGTGTGTGTGTGTGTGGTGTGTGTGTGTGTGTGTGTGTGTGTGTGTGTGTGTGTGTGTGTGTGTGTGTGTGTGTGTGTGTGTGTGTGTGTGTGTGTGTGTGTGTGTGTGTGTGTGTGTGTGTGTGTGTGTGTGTGTGTGTGTGTGGGTGTGTGTGTGTGTGTGTGTGTGTGTGTGTGTGTGTGTGTGTGTGTGTGTGTGTGTGTGTGTGTGGTGTGTGTGTGTGTGTGGTGTGTGTGTGTGCGCGTGTATATATATATATGTATATATATGGTCTACGGTATGTATATATGGGTGTGTGTATATATACACACAATGAACTATTTTTACTTGTTAATTTTATTGTTTACAGTGTACTATGTTTACTTATTCTGTTGTGTTGCTGCATGTAAGCATTACATTGTTCTATCTGGAACATATGACAATAAAACACTCTTGACCCTTGACTTGTTTCATCTAGACAACCAGTGAACAGAGACTGAGAAACGTCTGCAAAGTGGTGGCTTTTATTTGCAATCGAAGACATTCGTCATTGTCCAAGGCCATATTTCCATAGTCGTACAATGCAAAGTGCAGGAGTAACTCAGCAGGTCAGGCAGCATCTTTGGAGAACATGAATAGGCAATGTTTCGGACTCGCTGAGTTACTCCAGCACCTTGTGTCTTTCTCTACATTTAAAATTATTTGTTGCAGAGTCAGGAACTTATTCAACTTGACTCAAGACCTGAGTCTGAAGATGGGTCTCGACCGGAAACGTCACCCATTCATTCTCTCCAGAGATGCTGCCTGTCCCGCTGAGTTACTCCAGCTTTTTGTGTCTGTCTTCAGTTTAAACCAGCATCTGTGGTTTCTTCACACAAATTAAGACTAAGCACGTTTGTGCAGAACTAGTCGTTGGTGATATTGGTTTCAATGCTGAGAACTCACGCCGAGGGCTGTAACACCAGGCTGAGTGGAACAGCAAAGTATTCCCACAGCACCCTCTATTATTGCAAACCTTTACATCTTTATGCATTTTCATCTTCAGCTTCTATGGAAAAACTCCCAGGCTCTCTCCTTAACTAAACTCAATTGCCGGTGGCATCTTGCAATCACGCCTTCCTTTAAAAAATATTGCCATAATCTAAATGATTGATTGAATTGAAAGGTACAACATGGAAACAGGCCCTTCGGCCCACCGAGTCCACTCGGAACATCCATCACTCGTTCACGTTAGTTCCACGTTATACCGCTTTCCACCTTTGCATCCACTCCCTACAAATTAGGGGCAATTATGCAGAGGCAAATTAACCTACAAACCCGCACGTCTTTGGGATGTGGGAAGGAAATCGGTGCACCCAGAGAAATCCCACGCAGTCACGGTGAAAACATGCAAACTCCATACAGACAGCACCCGAGTTCAGGATCGAACCCGGATGTCTGGCGCTGTGAGGCTGGAACTATCGCTGCATTGGAGTCTGCACAGTGTTCTTCCAACTCTTTTTCATGTGTTCTTTGCTCACCCTCCACAGCCTTCTGTGCCAATAAATTCCACAGATTCACCACCCTCTGACCAAAGAAATTCCTCCTCATCTCCTTCTGACAGGAACGTCCTTTAATTCTGAGGCTATTCCGGTCCTAGACACAAGAGTTGAACAGCCATAATGAAAGTGCAAATACCTAGGAATGCACATTAGATCTGTACAGATTTTCAGCCTCAATAGAAAAACCCCAGTCTCTCTCAAAGAGTAATACAGTGTGGAAACATGCCCTTCGGCCCAACTCGCCCATACTGGCCAACAATATCCCATCTACTCTAGTTCCACTTGCCTGCGCTTGGTCCATAACCCTCCAAACCTGTCCTATCCATGTACCTGTCCAACTGTTTCTTAAACGATGGGATAGTCCCAGCCTCAACTACCTCCTCTGGCAGCTTGTTCCATACACCCACCACCCTTTGGGAAAAAGTTACCCCTCAGATTCCTATTTAATATTTTCCCCTTCACCTTGAACCTATGTCCTCTGGTCCTCGATTCCCCTACTCTGGGTAAAAGACTCTGCGCATCTACCTGATCTATTCCTCTCATGATTTTGTATACCTCTATAAGATCTCCCCTCATCCTTCAACATCCATGGAATAGAGACCCAGCCTACTCAAACTCTCCCTATAGATCACATCTTCTAGTCCTGGCAACATCCTCGTAAATCTTTTCTGAACCCTTTCAAGCTTGACAATATCTTTCCTATAACATGGTGCCCAGTACTGAACACAATATTCTAAAATCAGTCTCACCAACGTCTTATACAACTGCAACATGACCTCTCAACTTCTATACTCAATATTCTGACTGATGAAGGCCAAAGTGCCAAAAGCCTTTTTGACCACCTTTTGTACCTGCGATTCGACCTTCATGGAACCATGCACTTGTACTCCTAGATCCCTCTGCTCTACAACACTACCCAGAGGCCTACCATTAACTGTGTAGGTCCTGCCCTTGTTCGACTTCCCAAAATGCAACACCTCACACTTCTCTGTATTAAATTCCATCAACCATTCCTCCGCCCACCTGGTCAATCAATCCAGATCCTGCTGCAATCGTTCACAACCATCTTCACTATCTGCAAAACCACTAACTTTTGTATCATCAGCAAACTTGCTAATCTTGCCCTGTATGTTCTCATCCAAATCATTGATGTAGATGAGAAACAGTAACGGGTCCAGCACCAAACCCTGTGGCACACCACTCGTCACAGGCCTCCATTCTGAGAAGCAATCTTCCACCATCACCCTCTGCTTCCTTCCATGGAGCCAATTTGCTATCAATTCAGCTATCTCGCCTTGGATCCCATGAGATCTAACCTTCCAAAGCAGCTTACCATGAGGGACCTTGTCAAACGCCTTACTAAAGTCCATGTACACAACATCTACAGATCTGCCCTCATCAACCTTTTTGCTCACGTCTTCAAAAAAATCAATCAGATTTGTGAGACGACATACCACATACAAAATCATGCCCTTGCCCATCCAAATGCCTGTATATCCTATCCCTCAGAATACTCTCCAGTAACTTACCAACTACAGAACTACAGAAATGCTGGGAACTACAGGCTCACCGGCCTGTAGTTCCCTGCATTTTCCCTGCAGCCCTTCTTGAAAAGAGGCACAACATTTTCCACCCTCCAATACCTCTGGCACCTCTCCTGTAATTAAGGACGACTCATAAATTTCAACCAGGGCTCCCGCAATTTTCTCTCTAGTTTCCCGCAATGTCCTCGGACATATCTGATCAGGCCCCGGAGATTTGTCTACCTTCGAACATGACAGTACCTTCAGTACATCCTCGGCGGTAACCCTGACAGCTCTCATGACACTTCCAGTGACTGCTCCAATTTCCTCCGTCCTACTGTCTTTCTCTTCGGTAAAATCAGAGGAGAAATACTCATTAAGGACCTTGCCCATCTCCTGTGGCTCCACACAGAGGTGACCGCTTTTAGTCATGAGAGGTCCCACTCTCTCTCTAGTTACCATTTCCCCCCTAATGTATTTATAACATCTTTAGGGTTTGTCTTTTATGCTACCTGCCAGAGCTATCTCCTGGCCCCTTTTTGCCCTTCTGATGATAAAGGTTTGGAATAATAGAGGGTGCTGTGGGAATACTTTGCTGTTCCACTCGGCCTGGTGTAACAGACCTCGGCGAGAGTTCTCAGCATTGAAACCAATATCACCAACGACTAGTTCTGCACAAACATGTTTAGTCTTAATTTGTGTGAACAAACCACAGATGCTGGTTTAAACTGTAGGCACAAAAAGCTGGAGTAACTCAGCGGGACAGGCAGCATCTCTGGAGAGAATGAATGGGTGATGTTTTGGGTCGGGTTAAGGCTCAGGTCTTAAGTCAAGTTGAATAAGTTCCTTGGCTCTGCAACAAATAATTTTACATGCAGAGAAAGACACAAGGTGCTGGAGTAACTCAGCGGGTCAGACAGCATCTATGGATAGGCGACGTTTAATGTCGGGACCCTTCCGAAACATTGCCTATTCATGTTCTCCAAAGATGCTGCCTGACCTGCTGAGTTACTCCAGCATTTTGCATTGTACGACTATGGAAATATGGCCTTGGACAATGACGAATGTCTTCGAATGCAAATAAAAGCCACCACTTTGCAGACGTTTCTCAGTCTCTGTTCACTGGTTGTCTAGATGAAACAAGAGTCAAGGGTCAAGAGTGTTTTATTGTCATATGTTCCAGATAGAAGAATGAAATGCTTACATGCAGCAACACAACAGAATAAGTAAACATAGTACACTGTAAACAATAAAATTAACAAGTAAAAATAGTTCACTGTGTGTATATATACACACACCCATAAATAAGGCTCATAAGTATATATACACACACCCATATATAAGGTTCATTTATTGTCACATACACCAATTGGTGCAGTGAAATTCAAGTTGCCATTGCAGCACATTAATAAGAATACAACATAACTTTATAAAGAAATTTAACATAAAACATAAAAACATCCCCCCACAGTGGTTCCCATTGTGAGGGAAGGCACAAAATCCAGTCCCCATCCCCTTGTCCACCCATAGTCGGGCCTATTGAGGCCTCTGCAGTCGCCGCTACGGGGCCCGATGTTTCAGGCCCTGTGTTACAGACCTCGGCGAGAGTTCTCAGCATATATATATATACAGTAGACCATATATATATATATCAAAAAAATATAAACACACACAAAAAATAATAGTCTATGTAGTTCAGAGCTAATTTGAGGTTGTAGTGTAGTGTAGGGAAGAGGCTGTTCCTGAAGCTGGACGTTATAGTTTTCAGGCTCCTGTACCTTCTTCCCGATGGCAGGTGTGAAATGAGTGTGAGGCCAGGATGGTGTGGGTCTCTGATGAGATAGCAAATCTGGTAAATCCCTTTGATGGTGGGGAGGTCAGAGCCGTTGATGGACTGGGCTGTGTTCACAACTTTTTGCAGTCTTCTTCACTACTGGGCACTCAAGTTGCCGAACCAGGCCATGATTCACCCAGTCAATTTGTTCGCCACTGTACACCTGTAGAAGTTCTGGAGAATACTCTCTGACATACCGAATCTCCATAATCTTCTCAGGAAGTAGAGGAGTTGATGGGCCTTCTTTATAATTGCATCAGTGTGCTGGGTCCAGGATAGATCTTCGGAAATATGCACGCCCAGGAATATGAAGTTTTTGACTCCCTCCACCATTGTCCCGTCGATGTAGACAGGATCGTGGGCCCTGTGTATCATGTGTTTTGCAGGTATGCCACTTACAAAAAGTTTTTGCATAGTGCAAACTCTGTGCCACCCACTTCGAATCTATTTGCAAAAAGGATTGCAGGTCCTCTTCCTGGATTCCACAATAAGTTCTGAAGAAGCTGTGTGTGTATTCAGCATGACGTGTAGCTGTTGTATTGCCCGGAAACTAAACTGCAGGTCAGTATCTGTGCTAAAGAGAGTTACCTGCATCGATAACCTTTCATCCATAATGAATGTTGGGCATCATGTCAATCCCAAAATGTCACACCTTTCATGCGGGTGGCTTGATAACATCCACAGAACGTTTAGTACTTTCAACCAGATGTCTAAAGACATTTTGCTTTATACACATCGCACCTGACAGGTATTCCTCTCTGTAGATGCCACCGGCAATGGCCTTTAGTTAAGGAGAGAGACTGGAGTTTTTCTATAGAAGCTGGACATCTGTACAGATCTAATGTGCATTCCTAGGTATTTGCACTTTCATTATTCCCGTTCAGCCAACTCTTGTGTCTAGGACCGGAATAGCCTCAGAATTAAAGGACATTCCTGTCAGAAGGAGATGAGGAAGAATTTCTTTAGTCAGAGGGTGGTGAATCTGTGGAATTCATTGCAATAGAAGGCTGTGGAGGCCGTCAATTGATATTTTTAAGCTTGAGATAGATAGATTCTTGATTAGTATGGGTGTCAGAGGTTATGAGGAGAAGGCAGGAGAATGGGGTGAGGAGGGAGAGATAGATCAGCCATGATTGAATGGTGGAGTAGATTTTATGGGCCGAATGGCCTAATACTACTCCTATCACTTATGATCTTATGTTGCAAACCTTCCATTCTTTATTGAACAGTCTATTCTGGTTGAGCTACAAGCACCTAGAGTCTCCCATAACCCGATCAATTTAGAGATACAGCGTGGAAACTGGCCCTTGTGTCCCCACGTCGGCACCGACCAGACGTCACCCATACACTAGCACAAACCTACACACGTGGGACAATTTACAGAAGCCAATTTACCCCACGCAGGTCATGGGGAGAACGTACAAACTTCGTACAGACAGCACCCGTAGTCAGGATTGAACCAGGGTCTCTGGCGCTATAAGGTAGCAACTCTACCCATTGTCCCAACTCAACTCAATTGAGACCACTATATTAAGTTGACCAGGTCGAGCAAAGAACACATGAAAAAGAGTTGGAAGAACACTGTGCAGACTACAAAGCAGCGATAGAGTTCCTGCCTCTCAGCGCCAGACACCTAGGTTCGATCCTGACCTCGGGTGCTGTCTGTATGGAGTTTGCATGTTCTCCCTGAGACCGCGTGGGTTTTCTCTGCGTGCACGGATTTCCTTCCCACATCCCAAAGATGTGCAGGTTTGTAGGTTAATTTGCCTCTGCATAATTGCCCCTAATGTGTAGGTAATGGATGCAAATGTGGAAAGCGGTATAACGTAGAACTAACATGAACGGGTGATGGATGGTCGGAGTGGACTCGGTGGGCCGAAGGGCCTGTTTCTATGTTGTAGCTTTCAATTCAATCAATCATTTAGATTATGGCAATATTTTTTTAAGTTTCTCTAAAGGAAGGCGTGATCGCAAGACGCCACCGGCAATTGAGTTTAGTTAAGGAGAGAGCCTGTGTGTTTTCTATTGAAGCTGAAGATGAAAATGCATAGAGATGTAAAGGTTTGGAATAATAGAGGGTGCTGTGGGAATACTTTGCTGTTCCACTCGGCCTGGTGTTACAGCCCTCGGCGAGAGTTCTCAGCATTGAAACCAATATCACCAACGACTAGTTCTGCACAAACATGCTTAGTCTTAATGTGTGTGAAGAAACCGCAGATGCTGGTTTAAACTGAAGATAGACACAAAAAGCTGGAGTAACTCAGCGGGACAGGCAGCATCTCTGGAGAGAATGAATGGGTGACTTTTCGGGTCTATCGTAGTTCGGAGATTATTTGAGGTTGTAGTGTTTAATAGCCGAATGGCTGTAGGGAACAGACAATAGACAATAGACAATGGGTGCAGGAGTAGGCCATTCGGCCCTTCGAGACAGCAGTGCCATTCAATGTGATCATCTGGCTGATCATCCACACAGTACCCCGTTCCTGCCTTCTCCCCATATCCCCTGACTCTGCTATCTTTAAGAGCCCTATCAAGCTCTCTCTTGAAAGTATCCAGAGAACTGGCCTCCACTGCCCTCTGAGGCAGAGAATTCCACACTCACAACTCTGTGTGAAAAAGTGTTTCCTCATCTCCGTTCAAAATGTCTTACCCCTTATTCTTAAACTGTGGCCCCAGGTTCTGGTCTCCCCCAACATCGGGAACATGTTTCCAGCCTCCAGTGTGTCCAAACCCTTAATAATCTTATATTTTTCAATAAGATACCCTCTCATCCTTCTAAATTCCAGAGTATACAAGCCCAGCCGCTCCATTCTCTCAGCATATGACAGTCCTGCATCCCGGGAATTAACCTTGTGAAGCTACTCTGCACTCTCCCAATAGCAAGAATGTCCTTCCTCAAATTTGGGGACCAAAACTGCACACAATACTCCAGGTGCGGTCTCACTAGGGCCCTGTACAACTGCAGAAGGACCTCTTTGCGCCTATACTCAACTCCTCTTGCTATGAAGGCCAACATGCCATTCCCTTTTTTCACTACCTGCTGTACCTGCATGCTTACTTTCATTGACTGTTGAACAAGGACCCCCAGATCCCGTTGTACTTCCCCTTTTCCCAATTTGACATCTGCCATGCATCTGCCCACTCCCCCAACCTGTCCAAGTCACTCTGCATTCTCATGGCATCCTCCTTACAGTTCAAACTGCCACCCAGCTTTGTGTCATCTGCAAATTTGCTAATGTTACTTTGAATCCCATCATCCAAATCATTGATGTATATTGTAAATAGCTGCGGTCCCAGCACTGGGCCTTGCGGTACCCCACTTGTCACTTCCTGCCGTTCTGAAATGGACCCGCTAATCCCTACTCTTTGCTTCCTGTCTGCCAACCACTTCTCTATCCATGTCAGCACTCTACCCCCAATACTATGTGCCCTAATTTTGCCCACTAATCTCCTATGTGGGACCTTATCAAATGCTTTTTTATTTATTGGAAGTACATTACATTACAACCACATACATTAGTACTCGTCACTTATGTCTTCTTACAATTAATGTACTCCATTTGTTTTTTACACTAGTAAAAGGAAAAGATTGAAAGAAAGAAAGTGAAGGAAAAAGTGAGAGTGTAGAAAATGTGACAACAAAAAAGGACGAAGACCCTATAAGAACAAAATTAAAAACAAAAGAAAAAGAGTTAAGAAATAGACCCTAGAAAAGAAAGAGAAAGAGAAAGAGGAAAAAAAGAGAAACAAATATTTTTATGAGCATTACGCAAATGGGACATACCAACTCTTCAACTATCATCCCCCCTTACCTGACCTCAAATTTTTTTTAAGGTACCTTTGCACCCTATATTTGTAATAATTCTATAAATGCAGACCACGTCAGGTGGAAGTGATCTGGTTTACCTGCTAGGAGGAGTCTTATCTCTTCTAGGTGTAATGTTTGGAACATATTTGAAATCCACATGTTTATAGTTGGTATTGGAGCCTTCTTCCAAAATTTTAGAATTAGCTTTTTTCCAGTTATTAACCCATAGTCTATTAGTTTCTTTTGAAACACAATTTTGCCCACTAATCTCCTATGTGGGACCTTATCAAATGCTTTCTGAAAAATTCCAGAAGATTAGTCAAGCATGATTTCCCCTTCGTAAATCCATGCTGACTCGGACCGATCCTGTTACTGCTATCCAAATGTTCGGCTATCTCATCTTTTATAATTGACTCCAGCATCTTCCCCACCACCGATATCAGGCTAACTGGTCTATAATTCCCTGTTTTCTCTCTCTTAAAAAACGTGGTAACATTATCTACCCTCCAATCCACAGGAACCGATCCTGAGTCTATAGAACATTGGAAAATTATCACCAATGCATCCACGATATATAGAGCCACTTCCTTAAGTATCCTGGGATGCAGACCATCAGGCCCTGGGGATTTATCAGCCTTCAGTCCCATCAGTCTATCCAACATATCCAACTATTTTCTGCCTAATGTGGATTTCCTTCAGTTCCTCTGTCACCCCAAATCCTCTGGCCACTATATCAAGAAGATTGTTTGTGTCCTCCTTAATGAAGACAGATTCAAAGTACCTGATCAACTCATCTGCCATTTCCTTGTTCCCCATAATAAATTCACCTTTTTCGGTCTTCAAGGGTCCAACTTTGGTCTTAACTAATTTTTTCCTCGAGTACCAACCTGATTTTCCCAGTCTACCTGCATGTTGAAATCTCCCATAACAACCACAGCATTACTTTTACTACATGCCAATTTTAACTCCTGATTCAACTTGCGCCCTATATCCAGGCTACTGTTTGGGGGCCTGTAGATTAGTTCCATTGGGGTCTTTTTACCCTTACAATTCCTTAGTTCTATCCATACTGACTCCACATCTCCTGTTTCAATGTTACCCCTTGCAAGGGACTGGATTTCATTCCTCACCAACAGGGCAAACCCACCCCCTCTGCCCACCTGTCTGTCTTTTCGATAGGAGGTTTTCCCTTGAATATTCAGTTCCCAGCCCTGGCCCTCTTGCAGCCATGTCTCAGTAATTCCCACAACATCATACTTGCCAGTTTCTAACTGAGCCTCAAGCTCGTCGACTTTATTCCTTATACTTCGTGCATTAATATACAGCACTTTGACCTCCGTATTCACTTCCCCCCTCGCACCGCTCGCAATTGGCCCTGACCTTACTCTGTTGTCCATTCTCGAGCTTTCCTTCCATTTAATTCGAGAATCTTTTGTAATTTTTCCTGTAGCCACTTCCCCTTCAACTCCATCTTTATACTCCCAATTTGTCAATCCCTCCCCCCCACTATTTAGTTTAAACCCACACGTGTAGCCCTAGCAAACCTGCCTGCCAGAATGTCGGTTCCCCTCCAGTTAAGGTGTAACCCGTCCCTTTTGTACAGGTCACCCCTACCCCAGAAGAGATCCCAGTGGTCTATAAATCTAAATCCTTGCTCCCTGCTTCACATTCAGATCCCCTATCTCCCTGTTCCTGTCCTCACTAGCACGAGGTACTGGAAGCAATCCAGAGATAACCACCCTAGAAGTCCGGCATTTCAATCTTCTTCCCAACTCTCTGAAGTCATGTTGGAGAACCTCCTTCCTCTTCTTCCCACTTCGAATTTATTTGCAAAATTAATTGCAGCTCCTTCTCCTGGATTCCATGATAAGTTCTGAAGAAGCTCTGTGATTGTTCCACATGACATGTAGCTGTTATATTACCCGGAAACTAAACTGCAGGTCAGTATCTGTGCTAAAGAGAGTTACCTGCATCGAGAACTTTTCATCTATCATGACTGTTGGGCATCATGCCAATCCCTAAATGTCACACCTTTCATGTGGGTGGTTTGATAACATCCACAGTATGTTTAATACTTTCAACCAGATGTCTAAAGACATTTTGCTTTATACACATCGCACCTGACAGGTATTTCTCTCTGTAGATGCCAGCGGCAATGGTGTTTAGTTAAGGAGAGCGACTGGAAGTTTTCTCTAGAAGCTGAACATCTGTACAGGTTTAATGTGCATTCCTAGGTAGTTGAGGATATTTGCATCTTCACCACGCATTCAGCCAACATTCTTGTGTTTCCACTCTTGTGTTGAAGTTGCAAACCTTCCATTCTTTATTGAACATTCTGGTCTGTTCATCTACAGTCCCTGATAACCCCATTTCTGAATCAAATGACTCAGGTTTAGCTTAAAGATACAGTGTGGAAACATGCCCTTCGGCCCACCGAGTCCACGCCCACCAATGATCACCCATACACTAGTTCTATCCTACACACTAGGGACAATTCACAGATACCAGTTAACCTACAAACCTGCACGCCTTTGGAATGTGGGAGTAAACCGGAGCACCCGGAGAAAACCCTCACGGTCACAATGAGAATGTGCAAACTCTGTACAGCCAGCACCTGAGGTCAGGATTAAACCCAGGTCTCTGGCGCTGTGAGGCAGCAACTCTACCGCTGTGCCACTGTGCCTCTTTCCCAGTATAGTCTGGGATTGTCAGAGCGCCAAGGGCTTGGACAGGATTGAATTTGTCAAATGTGTTCAGGAAAGTTTCCTTTGGCAATATGTAGAGGGTGCCACAATGGAGAGGGCAACGCTTGACCTACGCTTAGGGAATTGGGACAGAATTGGGCAAGTGACAAAAGTGTCGGTGGAAGAGCCTTTTGGGACCAGTGACCACAGTTTAGTTTAGAGATACAGAGCGGGACGTGGTCTACGTTTTTGGACCTATTACAAGCATGAGGTGCAATAGTAATTTAAAAAATAAATAAATAAATAAATGGTATCAGGACCTGGTAATGGGAAGTAAAACAATAAAAACAGACTTGGCTGGTGGTTCCCTTTCTGCGATTGTTCCTACTCTCTTTTTCTTTCTTTTCTGGGATCTACTTTCTTACTTTACTTCCTTCTCTAACTTCTTTGCTAAGGGGCTTTCTTTTCACAACACTCTCTTGCACCTCACGACTCTTGCGCACTTTCTTTACTTTTCTTACTTCTATCTTTCTCTTAAAGCTTAAAAAAATGAAGCGGTATAAAGAATGTATCAAGATATAAGTGTTGTGTATTACTGTAATTTACCGTACTTCTAATAAAAATAATTAAAAAAAGAAAACAAAAAGAGATACAGAGCGGAAACAGTGATACATTAGTAGCTCTTCTTACATAAGAGATTCTGTTTGCTACAAATGTTAGAAAACGCTTGTTCTCATTGTTAAAGTATTTAAGCACTGTAGTACTATCGGTCCAGATGATAGATTTCTCCAACTGAAGCTGCAGTTGCATTTGCAGCATTATGTAACTTTAACAGCTAAGACAGCGGCAGTATGTTCCACTCTGGGAATTGTCATTTGCTTCAATGGTGCCACTCTGGCCTTTCCCATTAAGAATGCAACATGTGCTTCTTTGTTATTATTTTTCAGTCTTAGATATGAAACAGTACCATAGCCACTTTCACTTGCATCTGAAAAGTGATGCAGCTGTGCATATCTGATTCAACCAAAGTTTGTAGGCTTCATGCACTGGTCCACTTTGAATTCTGAGATCTTGTTGAGATCTGCTAACCATCGCTGAGAGGAAGTTTGTGTTATACTCTCATCCCATCCAAGTTTTCCCTTACAAAGATCCTGCAAAATCAACTTGGCTGGCAGTGGAGCGAGAAATCCCAAAGGGTCATAAACAGAACCAATCATGGATAGGAAAGCCCTTCTAGTACATGGTCACTCTTTGAATCAAGATTCTGAACTAGAGCACATCTGTTTCGACACACTTTCCATTGGCAGATTGTCTTTGTCCATATCCAACTCCCTGGCCTCCTTGGCTCTGTCATCTAGTGGAATGGTTTCCAATACAACACGGCTGTTGCTGATCCACTTGGATAGCGTGAATTCTCCCTTATTGCAGAGGGAAGTCGGATGTTTTACCAGTTGAATTGCTTCCTCTTCCGTAGACATGGATTTTATCTATTATCTATTGTCTATTGCCTATTGTCTATTATCTATTTAAACAAATCTCCACATAAAAATTATTCTTTACTGTGCTTGTCACCTCTTATGGAAAGTGAGCTTTATTGTCCTCGGCAGTCTTCCATAATGCAAAGTTTGCACAACTTGGTGATGACACTGCTTCAAAGACATGTACCTTCATCCAATATTCAACGAGATCTTGTTGTACATCCCCTTCAGGCCACCAGAGTAATCGCAAATAGTCATTATGCTTTTCTGATACTTTAACTTGATGAAACATTGCTTTAATATCAGCCATCAAAGCAACCGGTTTTAATAAGAACTCCAATGAGTGAGTTGGTAAGGTCCGGACCCTGCAGTAGTTGACAGTTAAGTGATGTTCCTTTGAAGACTGCAGCAGAGTCAAAGACCACCATCAAGGTCCCTTTGTTTGAGTGATACACCCCATGGTGTGGAATATACCAAAGCTCTCCGTCACTTCGATTCAGCTGGTCTGTTGGTACCATTTCGGCTTAATCATTGTCAATCATTTCCTTTAGAAAAGATGTATATTCATCATGAAATTTCGTATTCTTGCCAAATTTGGGTGCGTTGCTCAGCAATGCGACGATTATTCGGCAGACTAACACTTTTTTGTTTGAAAGGTAAGTCTAGACAATAATGTCCTTCTATCATCTTTACTGAGTGATTCATAATATCCAAGAACTTTAACTCTTCTCTGGACATCCCTTCTGATTCCCTACTGGTACTTTCATTGAAGTCATGATTGTATTGCTTGATCAATAGCTCTTCTAATTTAACAGTAGATATTCGATTGACAGCAGCAGCAGGGTGGTTATACTGATTCCTTCTCAAGGAGCCATAGATATCACATCCATGTAGGGTTCTCACAGCGAATGGTCCGTTCCCTTGACAGCTGACAAACTCTTTAGCTTCCAATACCTTCAAAGCATTCGTTCCAATAAGTAGGTCAATACCAGCGTTTATTTTAGGAATCTTGACATCCTTCAAGTAAGGCTATTGTTTCAAGTCTTCTTGCTTGGGTATATTTAGTCGAGAAACCGGCATGGTCTCATGTGTAACCACATCAGAGAGTTGTATAAAATTGTCTTCATCCAGACTAGATATTCCCATACCTGTAATATGATGACTATCGCAGCATTTCTATTCATTCATGGTACGCAATAGAATCTTAGTCTTTTCTCCTATGATGTCCAACCTCCTCATCAAACTTTCTGTGCAAAAAATAGCCGAACTTCCACGATCCAAAAATACATATGTTTGCAACACTGTATTCGCTTTGCTGCTCCTTACCTTTCCTGGTAAGATGGAGAAAATACAGGTTTCTACCCCGGCCCCACTGTGCGCATTTATCTGAGGTGAGGTAACAGCATCACTCGTAGCTGGCTTCTCCTTCTGTTCTATTTGCTCCGGCTTCTTTTCCGTATTCTTCTGTTCAGTGTGAAGTAATTCGGGATGATCTTGATTGCACTTATTACAAGTTATACGACCCATGCAGTCTCTAGCTATCTGTCCTTTCTTCATACACCCAAAGCAGATTCCCTTCTCCATTAAGAAGTGCATCGTTTCTTTGGCGTGAAGTTGGGAAAAGGGGAAGTACAACGGGATCTGTGGGTCCTTGTACATCAGTCTATGAAAGTAAGCATGCAGGTACAGCAGGCAGTGAAGAAAGCTAATGGCATGTTGGCCTTTATAACAAGAGGAATCGAATATAGGAGCAAAGAGGTCCTTCTGCAGTTGTACAGAGCCCTAGTGAGACCACACCTGGAGTATTGTGTGCAGTTTTGATCCCCTAATTTGAGGAAGGACATTCTTGCTATTGAGGGAGTGCAGCGTAGGTTTACAAGGTTAATTCCCAGGATGGCCGGACTGTCATATGCTGAGAGAATGGAGCAGCTGGGCTTGTACACTCTGGAGTTTAGAAGGATGAGAGGGCATCTCATTGAAACATATAAGATTGTTAAGGGCTTGGACACACTAGAGGCAGGAAACATGTTCCCGATGTTGGGGGAGTCCAGAACCAGGAGCCACAGTTTAAGAATAAGGAGTAAGCCTATTTAGAACGGAGACGAGGAAACACTTTTTCTCACAGAGAGTGGTGAGTCTGTGGAATTCTCTGCCTCAGAGGGCGGTGGAGGCAGGTTCTCTGGATGCTTTCAAGAGAGAGCTAGATAGGGCTCTTAAAAATTGCGGA
This sequence comes from Malacoraja senta, assembly GCA_038087875.1. Classification (NCBI taxonomy): domain Eukaryota; kingdom Metazoa; phylum Chordata; class Chondrichthyes; order Rajiformes; family Rajidae; genus Malacoraja; species Malacoraja senta. The sequence continues at coordinate 216,048,342 of CM075977.1, read as the reverse complement.
GTCAGGAGATATGGGGAGAAGGCAGGAACGGGGTACTGATTGGGGATGATCAGCCATGATCACATTGAATGGCGGTGCTGGCTCGAAGGGCCAAACGGCCTACTCCTGCACCTATTGTCTATTGTCTATTGTCTATTGTATTTATAGGTATATTCCTTCTTCTTGAATTTTCAATGTGACCAACCTCATCACATGACAAACAGAACCCTTTTTGCTTAATAGTGGATGCATTTGTCCCCCTGCCCCCTCTGGAGGACATTTACCACTCCAGATGCTGCAGCTGGACCTGTAATATTGTGAAAGACATTACACATCCTTGTCACCACCTTTTCACACTGCTGCCCTCAGGAAAAAGGTACAGGTCGCTAAAGTCACGCACTGCCAGACTCAAGAACAGCTTTTACCCATCAGCAATCTTGGAACTGAACTCTGTCTCGGGAGCGGGTTATGGGGAAGGAGGGGGGGTGGGAGACAGTGTTAATTTATGTAAATGTGAATCCATGGGTGGGTTTGGGGAGGGAGGGAGTGTAAAAAGTTTGAGTATGTGAATGTTTGAAGTTCTTTTAAATGGAGAGACACAGTAATCTCGTTGTATGTGACACATGCAATGACAATAAAGCATTCTGATTCTGATTCTGATTCTGATTCATCTTCTTTCATTCCTCCTGTCATTTCTACAGGCATTATAGCGGTAGCAAAACTGTTTTCCTTAGGTCCTGATCTTCCTTTTGTTTTAGTAAAGGTAGAACCTTTAACAGTTGCTGGTTTAGGATCTTGAATATTCCCATGGCGTAGATCTGACATTAACCGTACTTCCTTTTCCACGAAATTCACCAGGTCAGGAAGCATGGCTGGCTGACTGTGGTCTATCTGTATCTGACCAGCTCTATCTCTCCACCTTCCTCTAAGCGTATAGGGCAGTTTTAAAATGATAGTCCTCATATTACTAACAACATTCATTTCTTCCATGTGGTCGAGATTTCTCATCGCTACAACAATTTTAAAGAAATATCGCAAACTCATGCAATGCCTTCACAATTTCTGCCTTGATAGCTGTCCAAGCATAGGCCTTCTTCGTGTATGCATTAGCAATCTTCTGTTCAATACCAAAATGTTCTTTAAGCAATTTTCTTGCCATTTGATAGCCCTCTTCTGCAGGCAAATTTCGACAACTTATTACAAGCTGCTTTGCATATCCGCTTGTGCAGTGCGCCAGAAATCGTAAGCAATCGCTTTCATTAGTAGTTTTCAATTCCACTCCTTCATGAAACGCTATTTCAAAGGATCACCATCATACTTAGAAATTTCCATTGGGGGTAAGGTGGAAGAGAGATTTTGTTGAGCTAGGAGCTCGTGGATTCTCGTTTGATTCCTCACCAATTCATAGAATTCACTTTGAGATCCCTGGCTGGGCACAGATAGATGATGAACAGGCCTCTGAAAAGAGTACTGCGTCACTGGCTTATTAGACGGCTGCATATGTGGTTTCCCCCCCCCCCCCCCCCCCCCAAAATTGCTACAAAAGATTTCTCAACAGTTTTTTGTAGTATAAGGTGTGCTTAATAACATACCAAAAGTCTACCACAGATCTTACCGCTCGGCGACCCGGTGAAGTGAATAATCTGGGGGCTGAGGTCAATCCATTAGGTAGTGCTTTGTACTGCCAAAGCTGCCCCATCCAGTTAAACTTCAGGTATCGGCGGTGATCCTTGTGTATAGGCACCGAATAGTATGCATCTTTTAAATCGATGCATGCCATGAAGTAGCCTTCAGAAATCAATTGTTTGGCCGTGACAAAGATTTCCATTTTGAAGTGAGTATACTGCACAAATGTGTTCAATTGTCTTAAATCAATAATGATGCGACATCCACCATCTTTTTTCTTTTTTGTGAAAATGTTTGACACAAATTCTTGAGACTCATGTTGAGATCTCTCAATTACACCCTTAGTATAAAGCCTCTTAACTTCAGCATGACCATCCAACTTCTCTTGTTGTGATAGAATAAATGATCTGATGGGTGCATGCTGAACCGGAGGAAGGCGTTTGTTTTCTAACTCAATTTCATACCCTTGAACACCATGCAGTATATAAGAATCAGAGGTTATTGATCTCCATGCCTCACTAAACCAGTGTAACCTACCACCAACAAGTGTATCCATTGCACCCGCTAAGTCCTGCGAGGAACCAGACCCACCTACCTCCATGGTTACCAGTGGGGTGTTCATCTCTTTTTCTTCTGTTTCTTGGCCGGTTGAGGTGCTGGTATTCGGGGTTGCCGCATATACTGGACTCGCTGGATGTCCCTATCCAGCTATCTAGCAAGTTAAACAATTAATCCAATAAAGACACGGAGACACGAGATGTCGTTGATTCTTTACTGTATTCAACTGTAACATACAAGCAGAAAGGGAAACCGCATATTTAGTAACGTTATACACTTGGTATAGAAACATAAACTATGATGCCGCCACTAAATACAGTGCTGTTATGTCAGAACCCAGCCAGGGTACATGAAACATTCTTAACTCTGTTAATAATAGCAATCCTGCGCAATAACGTTAGTAACATATAAAGATGCTGTTACACAAACATAATTACTCACAGACAATGCGTCTAACAAACTGGTGGGGTAGGATGGCATTAGATTGTGCACTTGGAATTACATTCTACACCATGTGGTACTCTCCCTGAACTGGACTTCCTGGATTATGATAACTTCCTGCCTAACAGGAAAGGTAACTCAAAGCTGTAGGAACCTGAATATGCAGCAGGTGGCATTAATACCTGTAAACAGAAAGTGGTCCAGCACACTCCCCGCCTGGGGTCTCCCAGACCCCATGCAAATTTCCCATTTAACCCCCAGAGTCCTCGGGAGACAGGAGGAGAACCACTTCGGTGATTGGGCAGACGTAGAGCTTCTGGCCTCCATCTTTGAAGATTCTGATTTCCACTTTCCGAACCTTCCCATCCTGACTTGGGAAAGCCTTTGAGATGATTGCCATGGGCCACTCATTTCTTCTGGCCTGTTTGTCCTTCAGGAGGACGATGTCTCCTTCTTTAAGATTTTGCCTTGTGTCCAACCACTTGTGTCGGGTTTGCAGGGTAACGAGATACTCCCGACGCCATCTGCTCCAAAAGACTTCCGCTAGGCTCTGAAGGCGCTTCCACTCTTCTTTGAGAAGAACTCCTTTCCCAAAGTCACCAGGAGGAGGAAGGGGTACGCCTGTCTTCTGAGTCAAGAGTGTAGCTGGAGTCAGGATGAAAGGTGATTCCGGGTCCGAAGACACAGGGATGAGGGGTCTTGCATTAATCACGGCTGTGACCTCTGCCATAAATGTCGTTAAGACCTCATGTGTGAGACGGGCTGCTCCATTTTGTAGAAGCATGTAGTCGATGATACGACGTGCGACACCGATCATCCGCTCCCACGCACCACCCATATGGGAGGAATGGGGCGGATTGAATACCCATGTACACTTCTGATACTGGAGGTATTTCTCTACGCTGTCGGAGCTGGTGCTTGAATCACCCATCTTCAACTCGTGACTGGCGCCAACAAAGTTAGTGCCACAGTCTGATCGTATCTGCTTTGCTGGCCCTCTGATGGCAAAAACACTCCTCAGGGCATTGATAAAGCTGCTAGCGCTCATGCTCTCTATCACTTCGATGTGCACAGCTCTGGTACACATGCAGGAGAACAACGCAGCCCATCTCTTGCTGTTGCTGTGTCCTCCTCTGGTCCTCCGTGACACCACCTCCCAAGGGCCAAACACGTCGACACCCACGTAAGTGAAGGGAGGTGCCACTTGTAGTCGCTCCGCTGGAAGGTCGGCCATCTGCTGGTGCCCGTTCTTACCACGGAGTCTCCTGCAGATGACGCACCTGAAGAGGAAACCACTGATGCACCTCTTCGCTCCAACCAACCAGTAACCGGCCTGTCTCACAGCACCCTCAGTGAAGTGCCTACCTTGATGTTTCACAGCTTCATGATAGTGTCCCACAAGTACAGCAGCCAGATGGTGACGTCCTGGGATGATTACTGGGTTGGTTTCCCCTACTCCAAGCTTTGCCCGAGTGATGCGGCCTCCCACTTGTAGCAATCCACTGCCACACAATATTGGACGCAGCTTGCACAAAGGGCTGTGTGAGGGGGAGGTTACGTGCTGCAATAGAGCACTCCAACTCTTGCGAATAACACTGTTGTTGGACACCTTTTATTCAGATTCAGATTCAGATTCAACTTTATTGTCATTGTGCAGTGTACAGTACAGAGACAACGAAATGCAGTTAGCATCTCCCTAGAAGAGCGACATAAATATGAGCAGTAAATAAATAAATCTAATAAATCCTGGTGGGAGGAGTGTCCGGGGGGGGGGGGGGGGGGGGTGTGATTGGCAGTCACCGAGGTACAGTGTTGAGTAGTGTAACCGCCGCAGGGAAGAAGCTGTTCCTGGACCTGCTGGTCCGGCAACGGAGAGACCTGTAGCGCCTCCCGGATGGTAGGAGGGTAAACAGTCTGTGGTTGGGGTGAGAGCAGTCCTTGGCGATGCTAAGCGCCCTTCGCAGACAACGCTTGCTTTGGACAGACTCAATGGTGGGGAGTGAGGAACCGGTGATGCGTTGGGCAATTTTCACCACCCTCTGCAGTGCTTTCCGGTCGGAAAGGACCTGTTATGATGAGCATCTCTGCCTTCTGCAGCTCTTCTACAGTAGGACCTGAACGACAAATGTTCCAACCTTGGCAGCTGTCGCCTTTGTTAGGCTTAGAGAAGGTTTGAGCAATGTGGATTAAGCGTGCCACTGCGCGGACCAGGGTGCTCCACTTGGAGAAACGCTCGATTCTTGAGGGATTCAGCACGGTAAGGACCTGTGTGGTGTTTTTGGCGAGAGGGCGGATCTCACTATCTAGATCTGGCTCAATGACCTCAAAGGTCTCTTGAGGTAAGGCATTGCAGGGACGTGACCTCCTGAGGAACGCTGGTCCCGACAGCCAGGTGGTAGTGCGGAGTAGAGCTGCTGGGACAGATCGTGACCCGGGGTCAGCTGGGTTGTCGTCCGTGGGAACAAACCTCCACTGATGAGGTGACGAAAACTGATGGATACGTTGGACGCGGTTGTGGATGTATGTGTAAAACCGCCTTGACTGGTTACAGATGTACCCCAGCACCACTTTGCTGTCCGTGTGGTAGATGATGTTGTCGAACGACAAGTCCATCTCCTTCACAATCATCTCTGCGATTTCGACGGCCAGGACCGCTGCACACAATTCCAGCCTTGGAATAGTGAGCTCTGGCTGGGTTGCCAGCTTTGCTTTTCCAAAGATGAAGCCCACCTCCGTTATTCCATCTTCGGTGGTGACCCTCAGATAGGCAACTGCGGCAATGGCCTTGACTGATGCATCTGAGAACAGGCAAAGCTCCTTTTTGTAACGTGCTCAGCTTTGAGAGTGTGGTGTAGGGGCGTGGAATCTGTAGCTTCTGTAGATCCTGGAGCGAGTCCCTCCACTTGATCCACTCCTCCTCCATGTCCTGGGGGAGAGGAGAATCCCAATCATCGGCCTGCTTGGAGAGCTCCCTGAGCAACAACCTGCCTTGAATTGTGACTGGAGCAAGGAACCCTAATGGGTCATAAAGACTGTTAACTGTTGATAACACTCCTCTGCGAGTATAGGGCTTCTTCTCCGCGGAGCACTGGAATGTTAACGTATCTGCAGCAATATTCCAGGACACACCAAGACTGCGCTGGAGAGGGAGGTCATCGGCGAACAGGTTGAGATCCTTGATGTCCTTTCCTCGATCTTCAGGAGGAAATGATTCAATGACTGCAGCTCTGTTCGACACGACCTTGTGCAGCCTGAGGTTTGATACTGCGAGCATCTCCTGGGCGCGATTGAGGACGCTGATGGCTTCTTCTTCTGTAGGGAATGACTTCACCCCGTCATCTACGTAGAAGTCGCGTTCGATGAACATGCGAGCGTTGTTTCTTCTTCGTTGGCAGCTCTTCGGAGACCATATGTGGCGACGGCCGGTGAGGGGCTGTTGCCAAAAACATGCACGCGCATCCTGTAGTTGAGGATGTCACTCTCTGGATTGTTGTTACGATACCACAGGAAGCGTAGGAAATCTCGATGGTCTTCTCTGACGACGAAACAGTGGAACATGTGCTGAATGTCAGCGATGACTCCCACTGGTTCCTTCCTGAATCTCATGAGGACTCCTAGTAGGCTGTTGTTGAGATCGGGTCCTTTGAGCAGCACGTCATTCAACGAAACCCCCTCAATGGTGCGCTGGAGTCAAGCACTACTCGAATTTGATCTTGCTTTCTTGGATGGTAGACTCCAAATGAGGGAAGATACCAACACTCTTGATCAGCTCTGAGTGGTGGGGCTACTTCTGCATGCCGATTGCTGAGCATTTTGTCCATGAACTCCAAGTAGGTGCGCCTTCATCTGTGGTCGTTTTCCAAAAGTCCGCCGGAGTCTGTTATTAGCGTATTCTCGATTATTAGGCAAACGCTGCCTGGGTGACTGGAACGGCAGAGGTGCGACCCAGCTATTTGAGTTATCTTGGTAACATTGGTCATCCATAATCTGGAGAAACTTCAGGTCATCGAATGATGGTGCTAGGTCATTATCGCTGGCAGTACGATGGAAGACGGACTGCCCCAGGTTCTGTCCACATGTGGTCTCCCATAGACTGGCCATGGACATCAACTCTGGATCGTCCTCACAAAGAGGTGAGTAGGTGAACTTCTCCTTCACCGTAACATGGCTCGTGCAGGGTGTGAGGTAGGTAGGTACGTCGACCGTTTCCTAGAATGCGGGTCTTGTAGGTGTCCACTTGGGTAGGTCGATGTGCTCCACCAAGACATACATCGCCGACAACGACCCATCCCAAATCTAGCTTCTGGGCGAACGGGGCATTGTTGGGGCCGTTAATTTGTTTCCTCACTTTATGCACTTGCAGAATATCTCTTCCCAATAGGAGCAGTATTTTGGCCTTCGGGTCCAGTGGAGGAATCACATTGGCAATGCATCTGAGATGGCTGTGGTGATGCGCAGCGTTGGGAGTGGGGATCTCGGCACGGTTGTTAGGCACTTGATTGCATTCTAGGAGTGGAGGAAGAGGGAGCAATGTCTTCCCATCCACAGACTCCACCATGTAACCGCAGGCTGCTCTACCTGCAGTCTGCTTAAGCCCGGCACATGTCCGCAGTGAATATGGCTTAAGATTTCCTTCGATCCCAAAGATATTGAAAAACTCGGATGTTGCAAGAGAGCGGTTGCTCTGTTCGTCTAAGATGGCGTACATCCTGCGTGCCTCTTGGCGACGTCCTTCTGGATAGACAGAGTTGAGACATATCTTAGCACATGCTCTCACGCTGACCCCATCACCGCACACCTCTGTGCATCTGGAGGTGATCTCCTGGTTTACCGCTACCTCTTCCTCCCCGCCATGCTCAGATGCGGGGGGAGATGGCTCGGCCTGCCAGGGGGCTGGGCCTGGATGTAGAGCGGAGAGGTGTCTGTCACTGTCGCACTCGGTACATCTCACTTCTGCTGTACAGTTCTTGGCGAAATGACTTGTGGAGGAGCAGCAGCGGAAACAAATGTAATCTTCCTTAAGGAAGCGTTTGCGGTCTTCCAGGCTCTTTTCTCTGAAGGCTCTGCACTTCTTTAACGGATGAATCTTGGCATGGATGGGGCACAGCTTCGATGGGTCGCTGGATTTCTGTGTCTCAGGAGTTGTTGGAGATGCTTGTGTCCTGTGGACGGAGACAAGGGTTTTACCATATCTCTCTATGTTGTTCCTCTGGATGATTGCTGGACGAGAGAAGCAAAGATTGAAGCTGGGATCCGTTCTGGTTTTTGCCTCCGTGCGGATAAAGTCGGCAAACACTTTAAATGGGGGGAAAGAGATGCGGTGGCGGCGTTTATAATTGGATCCAAAGCCGGTCCACTTTTCCTGGATATTATGAGGAAGCTTGTCAACGATCGGTGCAACTCCCCTGGAGGTATCGTGGTAAGACAAACCAGGTAGATACCCGTCAACCTTTGCCGCTTCGATTTCTGACAGAAGGTCCCAGAGCTCAAGTAGCTTGTATGGCTCTTTGATGGTGGTCCTGGGAAAGTTCTCAAGCTTGGTAAAGAGGGCATGCTCAATAGACTCGGGTGAACCATAAGTTTCTTCGAGCCTCTGCCAAGCCATCTTCAAACCTGCTGTTGGATTCCTCATGTTGACAGCGTTAATTCTTGTTGCCTGCTCCGAGGATTCTTTTCCGAGCCATTTTACCAAAAGATCTAGCTCTTCTCCGGGTGAAAGGCCCAGGCCTGCTATGGCGTTTTGGAAGGAGGATCTCCAAGCCCAGTAATTGTCAGGCTTGTCATTAAAGGCCGTCAATCCTGTTGTAACGAGCTGGCTGCGGGCAAGGTATCTGGCGAGGTCCATGGTGGTGGGATTGATATCGTTGGTGGCTTGAGGAGAGTTGATAAAGCCGCTGTGCAGAAAGGTTGCCTTTGGCGTTCTATCCTCCAATTTAGCCTCCACGTTTCCTTGCACATTACTGGGATTGTGATGCCTATGAAATGAACTGGCCAGATTAGATTTGGTCTGATGAACGCGTGGCAATGGACAAAATAGTATGCTACCACTCTCAATATCATAATCGGTGACATGTTGGCTTGACTTTATGCTGGCTTGCTCTATGACGTAGTCCAGAGTACGCTCGTGTTGGGTTTGAGGGCGAACAGGGCTCGGTGATCTATTACGTGACCCTTGTTCTGCTAATAAACCTGCTTCTATGGTGTCGGCCTCTGCAATGGCTGCTTTCATCTCTCTTACTTGCTGCAAGGCCTCTAAGGTCGCCTGCGTCCGCGCAGCCTCGACCATCATCGCCGCCTGCATCCGCGCAACCTCGACCTTCATATCTATCTCTCTCTCTCTGAGCGAATGCTGCTCTGGCTTTGGCTGCTTTTGCTTTAGCCCGTGCTTTAAGGGCCGTCATGCTGGCACTGGAACTCGCTGCAGAGCGGTAAGAACGAATGCTGGGAGACTTGGCTTCATTCTGTGAAGCGTTGTCTTGGTTGCTTGTTGCCATGGCGTTGAGGTGTGGACGGGCAATGTGATGATGTGAGCCACCCTGTCATACAGCTTGGTGTGGTGCTGTCTTTTCACTATACTGGACTCGCTGGATGTCCCTATCCAGCTATCTAGCAAGTTAAACAATTAATCCAATAAAGACCCGGAGACACGACAAGTCGTTGATTCTTTACTGTATTCAACTGTGAAACTGTAACATACAAGCAGAAAGGGAAACCGCATATTTAGTAACGTTATACACTTGGTATAGAAACATAAACTATGATGCCGCCACTAAATACAGTGCTGTTATGTCAGAACCCAGCCAAGGTACATGAAACATTCTTAACTTTGTTAATAATAGCAATCCTGCGCAATAACGTTAGTAACATATAAAGATGCTGTTACACAAACATAATTACTCACAGACAATGCGTCTAACAAACTGGTGGGGTAGGATGGCATTAGATTGTGCGCTTGGAATTACATTCTACACCATGTGGTACTCTCCCTGAACTGGACTTCCTGGATTATGATAACTTCCTGCCTAACAGGAAAGGTAACTCAAAGCTGTAGGAACCTGAATATGCAGCAGGTGGCATTAATACCTGTAAACAGAAAGTGGTCCAGCACAGCGCATCTTCCACGAAGGTCGCTCTGGGCCGCGGTCTAAAAAAGACCTTTGTCCTTGAGCTGCGGCCTTCGAGCTTTCACCAGCTTCGATGTGACGTGGCCTGCTGGTGGATGCGTAGGGGTGCTGTCGCCGAGGTATTTTCCCCGATGCCTTGATGAGCCCGGCGGCTTTCGCCTCTTCATCCAGGTCTTTAACCTGTTTGGACAGGTTGCCCCCGAATAACAAAATTGGCGGCGGTGTGGTGTTGGTCTTAGACACAGCCGCAAATTTGGGGTTCAAGGCTGGGCGGGTTTGGAGTTCTTACAGAAACAGTTGATCTCGAACTGTGTATTGCAGAGCATCGCCAGTGTATCATCCACCGTGTCATCCACCGACCGGGCAAATGCTGTAATCCCAGTTGTTAAAAGTTTGAGGATTTTCTGCATTTGTACCTCCTGTGCCCTTATACCTGCACCAATATGTCCCCAGATGGAGGGATTCACTGCTGGGACATTCAGTGAAGTACAGTTCCCTGGTGCCAGGTATTTTGCAGTGGTTTCATGAACTGCCTGTTCTTGTAATTGATGGGTTGAAAGGTAGTCAATGCTGGCTGCTAGTTCTTGTTTCAGCGGCTGCCCTGACTGTGGAGGCACCGCGAACTTTTTCACCATGCCCAGCATCTTCTCTTCTGGCACCCCCAGCACACTTGAAGCCTCTTCAGCCAACCCTTGTTCGGAGTCACCCCAGAAATGACTCCCAATGCTCCCCTCTGTCGAGGGAGATACATTGTGCAGCCCTGAAAAAGGTACTGCCATGGGCTTCCTCGGAAGCCCGTAGTGACTTGACTCCTGCTCACGGAGTTTGTCACGGTGAAGCAATTGCGCCACTAGCCGCTCCAGACGTGTAATGCGACTACTGTCGCTGTCTGCCGGCGGCGTTTGCTCATGGCCCGACACATCGGAGTCCACGAGCGTGTCCCATCTATTGGTGTTCCTGTCAGCGTGTGGCGACCCAGGCTGCACAGGTGCTGGGACAGAGACCGCTGATCGCAAAGATTGCGATGCTGCAGTCGGCCGCTGCTGGCTCCCGGTACTTCCGCGGTCCTCCTCAGCCAGTTTCTTAGCGGCCCGTTTGGACTTGGTACGGGTCCTGTCCATCGTTGTCCTTCCTGGAACAGAGAGACACACGAAAAACGACCTCAGAGTAAGTAACTACTTCTTCTTCTTCTTGTAGGATTCCGGCAGTGTAGACGCTGCTAAGCGTATTACTGCCCTCCACAGGTCAAAGTTTGAACTAAATTCTTATATACAGTCCTGTAACTTGCAGGAATTGAAGAACAGCCCTGGATATCAGTTGATGTTTCTCATTGTGTCCAAACAAAGATAAAACAGAAAAAGCCTCAACTCCAAGTCCTGTCAGTCTAACAAACAATACTTTTCTTTCTACCCTATACTTTTTACATTCTAGGAAAACATGCTTAACTGTCTCATTACTCCCACATTCACACAAGCCAGAAACATGTTTCCCTACAATGCACAAATAGTAATTTAACCCACAGTGTCCCAACCTCAATCTACACAGTTTAACTGAATCCCTACGGGACAGAGATGTACAGAAACATATTTTCCTAACCAGATTGTATAGAAAAGTAGTGTCTACCCCTGACTTCCATTTCCCATCCTCTCTGCCATTCTTTTGTTAAGCCCTCTTTAATTATTTCTCTCAGTTCCACTCTCCCCAATGATACATGGATATCTATTTCTCTTCTTAAACTCTCCTTTGCTATGAGGTCCACCTGCTCATTCCCCCTCACCCCAGCATGCCCGGGAACCCAGCAAAAAGTGATGTTACACGCAAACCCAATTCTAGAAAACACACTCAAGATTTCATTTAGAATGTCAGGACGAGCTTTAGATTTCCCTACTCTTAAAGTTTCAAGAGCAGCTGCAGAATCAGAACAGATAATGACTTCTCTAAAACTGGCTTCCTCAATCCACCATAGAGCCCATTGAATTGCCATTAATTCAGTCGTGAGAACAGAACTTCCATCAGAAATGCGCCGGCCAATCTTCAACCCAAGCTGCTCCACATACACTCCAAACCCAGCTCTCCCACTAACTGGATCTTTAGATCCATCTGTAAAAACAATCAAAGTGCTCTCACTGATTGAATTAAGATATTCCTCTATTCTTGGAGTCACCTCGCGCTTATCTTTTTCCTGAAGAAAAGCAAGCTCAATAAACAGTTCAGGAAGAACCCAATAGGGCACAGGTAGCCTTATTGTATGCTCTATAATACCCCCTTGTTCCAAACCCAGTTTCCTAGCCCACTGATTTATAATGACAAAAAATGTGTTATATTTGTTACCATCATCAACCTCTTGCAACAAACACCTTCCTGGGAAGGTATCATTACACCCACAAAGTTTAGCCCAGTAATGTAACCCTAGCTTAATGCGCCTTAACCATAAGGGCATTTCTCCCATTTCAAAAATCAGGGCAGGGACTGGGGAAGTCCTGAAGGCTCCACAGCAAAGCCTCAAAGCCTTTGCCTGCAACACATCTAGCCTAGCCAGAACAGTTTTAGACGCAGACCCATACACAAAACACCCATAGTCAAGAGAAGATCTGATCATGGCCTGATAAATTAGCAGCATTGTCTCCCTGTTGGCCCCCCACTCACACCCAACCAGACTTCTCATAACATTCAGAACTTTTTCACACTTCAACACAATTTTACCTACATGCACAGCCCAAGTCATACACTCTTCAAACCAAACACCCAAAAACTTAAAAACCTTTACCTTCTCCAATAGAGACCCATACATATACAGCCCTAACTTAGGTAACTTTCTTTTAAAACCAAATACCATATATTTAGTCTTAGAGGCAGAGATTTTAAAGCCCCATGTGTTCCCCCATTCCTCTACAGACACTAACACTCTTTGATTCCGTTTTAAAACAAACTCTACATTACAACCTCTTTTCCAGATGGCCCCGTCATCTGCAAACAAAGACAGACCAAATCCTCTCTCTAATTTAAAAAATATGTCATTTATCATGATATTAAATAAAACTGGACTGATAACACTTCCCTGCGGGGTTCCATTCTCTATTTCCACAGTCTCTGATCTGACACTACCAACCATTACTTGTATTGTTCTATTCAATAAAAAATCCTTAATCCATTTGAACATTCGTCCCCTGATTCCCAAGTCAAAAAATTTAATCATTAATCCCTCCTTCCACAAAGAATCATATGCCTTCTCAATATCAAGGAATACACTCACTACTGTTTCCTTGCTCCTAAATGTCCTTTTAATATCCTGATCCAAAACTGATACAGACTCCATTGTAGACCTTCCATTCCTAAAGCCATTCTGTACATCAACAAATGGTCCTCTGGTTTCTAAAAAATAAACTAGTCTGTTGGTTACCATCCTCTCCATAATTTTACAGAGCACTGCTGTGAGCGCTATAGGGCGATATGAACTAGGGTCAGATGCCTCTTTGCCCGGTTTTAAAATAGGGACCACGACTGCATGTTTCCATTCCTTTGGTAAATAACCCTCTGCCCACACAGTATTATACAAAGCTAAGATTTCATCAAGTACAATATCATCCAGATGTTTAAATAACTCATACGACAACCTATCTCTCCCCGGGGTGGTATTTGCCCCAGACATAATTGCATCCTTCAACTCTTTTATGGTAAAAAACAGATTAAAGGTATTATCATTTACTAAACTCCTCTCCAGCTTCCACTGATTAACTGCCATCATCTCGGTTCTCTTTCTACACCTCTCCACTCCCATGCTCTCTGATCTATGCACTGCTTGAAAACTGTCAACACACATGTCTGCTTTTTCCTTATTGGTGACTGCTACCACCTCACCCTTCTGCAACACTGGTAACAAACTTCTTTTATATACTCCTGACATTCTACGCACAGCTGACCACAAATGCCTTACTGGAGTTTCCGGGCCTAGCGTACCACAAAACTTCCTCCAACTATTCCTCTTTGCATCCTTTACAACTCGTCTTGCTACTGCCCTTAGCCGCTTGTACTCCATTGCATTGACCAAAATTGGATACTTTCTTAATTTTCGATAGGCTATATTCCTATTCCTTACAGCTTCATCACATTCTTTATTCCACCAAGGAACAGACATACGGGACTTAAGTTCCTGCTTCACAGGAATAGTACAACAAGCTGCCTCATGAATCATGAGACTAATGGAAGTATTCCAACTATCTACAGAACCCTCACTATTAACCTCTCTAACTAAACTTTGAGCCTTCTCTTGGAATTTATCCCATTTGGCCTGATAAAGGTTATATCTAGGGACTTTCTTTTCCACTTCTCTCCTCAAATCCCTACCAAACCTACATAAAATTGGATAATGATCACTACCCAGTGTATATCTATCCATCCCATTCACCAATTCTTGCTAAATTTGATGAAGCAATTGATAAATCTATGTGGCTGCAGGTGTTTCTCACAATATTATACCTAGACGGCCTTCCATCATTTAACAATACCAACTCATACTTGTCTAGAAATTCTTCAACAATAACACCATTTTTATCCCTGTGATCACTACCCCATAAAGGATTATGCGCATTAAAATCTCCAATCCATATAACAGGACACCTTACCTTCTCCATTATCTCATCAAAATCTGACAATATCAAGGGTTGACAGGGGTTATAATAATTTATCACAATGATAGAATTCTGGCTGCTCCAAACTTCCACAGCCAAAACCTCAAGATTAGAATTAATATCAACTTTCCTATACTGCAACCCAGTCTTAACAAAAGTAGCACAACCCCCACCTGATCTATCAGACCTATCTAATCGCACACATTCATAACCTGGGATTACAAAATCTAAACAGGGCTTTAACCATGTCTCTTGGATACATATTAATTCTGGTGCTTCTTTAAATTCATCAACAAATCTCTTTAACTCTTGACCATTTCCAATCAGACTCCGGGCGTTCCATTGAAGTATATAAAACATTATGGTGTTAATGAGGATCACCATCATCCACCTCACTGACATACTCCATACTGCTAGCTCTCGACAACTGTGACCTCTCCATACACTGACTCTCCGTCATGTATTGATGCAACTTTTCTGGCAACTGCTTTACACTGAGGAACCTTTCAGCTGCCCCCCACCACTAACCTGATGATATCTGACCGGTTAGCTGCTTTCTTAGCTCCTACCAGCACATCAGAAACAAAAGACAGAAATGACTCCTTATTAAAAATCAACATGTCAGATGGAAAAGCCGACGGCAAGTTTGGCACAGTGATCTGGCTTCCTAGCACCACTCTAGTCCCAGCGCTCACATCTCCGCGTTCTCTAGCCACCCTTTGAGCTGCCTCTGCATATGACACGTTGTTCTGATCCTTCACTTCCTGTACTCGCTTCGCCTGAACAAAGCGCTCACAACCATGAAACCCTGCTGCATGATCCCCATCACAGTTAGGGCACTTAGGAGCCTCTGCCTTGCAATTTTGTATTGCATGATCTCCACCGCACTTTGCGCACTTTCTTTTACCCCGACAAGACCCAGCAACATGTCCAAACCTCTGACAATTATAGCAGCGCAACGGTGGTTTAATGTACTCCCTCACTTGATACGCCATACTCCCAAGAAACACTCTCTGTGGCAGTACTCCATCTTTGAACGTAAGCAGGACCGGCGGGTCCCTGACTCCATTCCTACTCTTAAATCTCACAACATCAATTACCTGGGCCCCCTTAACGTTTTCTAAGATCTCCTTCTCAGACAAGCCATCATACGTCCCATACACCACTCCCTTTATTCCCTGCTCTCTTCCTCTAGGGACCAAACTCTCCACCTTGACCACCAACTTCCCCACACCCCTAGCATCATTAAACTGTTTTCTGTCTTTGCAACAAACTCTTAACATCCCATTATACAGAATCTTGGCCTGAAAATCCCTACCTATCTGGCTCTCCAAAGCGGTGGTAATTCTTAATGGATTCACTGCTCTAAATCCTGCATCTCCTTGATTTGTTCCTTTAACTTTAAACAGCACGACGAATTCTTCAATAATTTTCGTTCTCCTAACTTTACTTCCTTCGTCTCCTGACATTTCGGGTCTTTCACTCGATGCCTCTCTCTTAGAGCCCCCCTTTTCGTTACCTACAGTCTGCCACCCACCACCCTCAGAACCACCACTCCGTGAAGCCATGGGCCTCTAGAATCTTTCTCCGGACGGTCGTACGGTCGATCGGTCAGTCATTAATTTCTACTCTTTTCTAATCTGCAAAAACGGTTCTCGTGGGAATATCATTTCAAAGAGAGCAGGTTTTCTTTGGCTGACCCACACGCCTCCGGATCCCCAGCCACAAACTCACTCGATTGCTTCAGGTCGACTTGCAACAATTGGCATGGAAACATTGCCGGGGGCGGGGCCGGTAATAACCCCGAGTAAGTAACTTACCTGTAGGTCTCTGTTTTAAGCTTACCGCTGCGGGGAGCGCCCCCCACCCCCGCCCCCCGCCTGTCGCTCTCAATGCACTAGCGATATGTCACGCATGCGCCCTGGCGGGCTCTTCACGTAGTCACTCACGTGACTCCGAAGTAAAATTGATGCTTGATTAGTATGGGTGTCAGGGTTACGGGGAGAATGGGGTTGAGAGGGAAAGATAAATCAGCCTTGAATTGGCAGAGTAGACTTGATGGGCCGAATGGCCTAATTCTGCTCCTACAACCCATGAACTTATGAACTTATGAACCAGAGCTGTCTCTCAATGCTACATTATTGTCACATGTATAGTGAAATTCTCTTTTTGCAGCCAATTCAATAAAATCTCACCACACATAAGCACAGTCACACCCAAGTACAAGAGTGCAAGAATGGTACTGAGGCAGTACAGTGTGGCATGGTGGCGCAGCGGTAGGGTTGCTGCCTTGCAGCGCCAGAGACCTGGGTTCAATCCTGACTACGGGGGGGGCTGTTTGTATGGAATTTGTATGTTCTCCCTATGACCGCTGGGGTTTTCTCCAGGTGCTCTGGTTTCCTCCCACATTCTAAATACAGTACATGTGGGTTTGTAGGTTAATTGGCTTCTATAAATTGTCCCTTTTGTGTCAGATAGAACTAGAGTACAGGCGACCGCTGCTCGGCGAGGACTTAGTGGGTCGAAGGACCTGTTTTTACATTGTATCTGTAAACTAAACGGCACACAAAAGAGGCACCAGGTTTCTAGTGCCATCTTGTAACCTTCAAGGGCATTCACTCCGGGACTTAATAAAGTTGCTTTTTAAAATGTTTTTCACTGCTATCTTCTCAGCTGTTCAAATGAAATTGATCTGGTCCTCCCGCTATAGGGTGTGTAGGAAGGAACTGCAGATGCTGGTTTACACCGAAGATAGAAACAAAACTGGAGTAACTCAACGGATCAGGCAGCATCTATGGAGAGAAGGAATAAGTGAAGTTTTTCAGGTCGAGACGTGAGACGTCACCAATTCCTTTTCTCCAGAGATGCTGCCTGACCCGCTGAGTTACTCCAGTTTTTTGAGTCTATCTTCGGTTCCCATCACTATAGAGTTAAGCGGTATGATGCCTGGAGACAGTTTTAAGAACTGCCAGTCTCCCTGCAAGAACACATACAGAGCAGCCAAACAGTTAGTAAGAATAGTCTTCACATCCTGTACAAAACATCTTTTGTGGAGGCAGTTATTTAAGCAAGATTGCAAAGCATTATCAATATTCACACATATCTGTGCTTGGCAGATAAGTAAAGTCTGTTCAATTTCAAATTGTTTTTAACCCATGGGTTTCGGGAAAGAGACTGGAGAGTGAACTTGTGACAATATGGTGTAGAAAGTCTGTGATTTTTCTCTGCCCTTTGTCTCTCCCAACTATCCTCCCCTCATCACAATCCTCCCTCTGCAACCCCACTTCCCCCACAACGCTTCTTAGGCCCCCTTCGGTCATGGCTGACCATGGGTGTCTTCAGGGTGCTATTCCCTATATGGAGGACGCATGTGCGTGACTTTGTTTAACGTGGGGAGACTGGTGCACAGACAGCCACCCCGCGGTCCTTGACAGATCTGGGTCAGGATCCAGTGGCATGGAATCCAAGACGACCGGGGACCCTTTTCTGCTGCAGCCTTCATCCGCCTTCCCAGCCATTGTGACGCTCCACTAAGGTCAGCCATCGTCCTCCGCCTGTTCCACCGTTGAGGTCCTGGTTGGATCGCTCTTTGTCAGAGACCTCCCCCTCGACCTTAGCGACATGGATCTCAGGTTCACACAAGCCTCTCCGCCACGACAAGGTGACAATCCCCACAACTACCACCGTAAATATATGCCTCCTGAACCGACCTGCATGACCCTAATCCTACCTCAGCAATAGAACACTAAGGACCACCTGTAGGAACTAGGACTCTATTCCTTGGAGAGCAGGAGGATGATCTTATAGAGGTGTATAAAATCATGAAAGAATATATGTGGTAAACGCACACTTTTAGTTTAGTGCAGTTTAGAGGTACAGTGCGGAAACAGGCCTTTCGGCCCACCGAGTCCGCACCAACCAGTGATCCACATTAATGCTATCGTACACACACTAGGGACAATTTTACTTCGGAGTCACGTGAGTGACTACGTGAAGAACCCGCTCAGTGCGCAGGCGCGGCATTACGCCAGCAGTGCAACAGCGGCAGCAGCTGGAGGAAGGCTCTCCGGCTGCAGTTTAAAAGACGGACCGTTGGGTAAGTATACAGAAGTAGTCTAACGGAGAAGGAGAGTGTGGGTGTTCTTAGAAAAATGAGTACACTGAAGAAAAGACTCTCCAAAAGAACTGCCCCCAGCTCAATTCCACCAGAGGAAGGGGGGCAGCAACAGGCGGCAGGAACGCACATAGAGCGCTCCGCTATCCCCGAGACCGAGCCAAGCCCAGTCCCGCTAATGCCTGAACAGCGGACAGGGAGGAAATCCATGAGGAAAAGTAACCGGCCGGTAATTTCCGATTCGTCGGATGGGGACATGTCTCCACCTAAACGGAGGAGAGACAGCCGCCAGAGCTTACAACAGCTCTTGGAGCAGATGCTCCAGCGGGATACGCAGAAAGAGCGTTCTCGCGGAGGTAGGTCAGGCACCTCCTCCACAGTGTCTTGTGCACTGCCCTCTGCTCCCTCATTACTGGAGGCTAGCATGGGTGACCAGGGTTGGGCTGGTCTGGAACAGGGGCTGGCGGACGAGTTCGGCAGTATGCAAGGGGTGCAGGAGCAGGAAGAGCTGCTGGGTGTGGTGGACCGCTATGTAGCAACCCCACGTGCTGGAAGACCGCTGGAACCAAAAATGGCGGCCAGCATCAATCATCTTTCCAATAAGCCCTTGCAGGAGAAGGTGCTTCTTGAGGCGCTCGAACTTTACACAGCACCAGAGAATTGTGAGGCCCTCAGAGTGAAGAGTGTGAACAGCCAGATCTGGGGGCACGTGGGGTCACACATTCGTAACCATGAACTAAAGCTACAGCGGATCCTAAGGCTCCTGACGTCGGCCATTACAGCCTTTGCTCGTTCTGTGGAAAGCACGGAGATGGATACCTGCCAGCAGGATGTGCTGGCACTGATGTGCAACACACAATTTGAGATCAATAATCTCCGGCGGGAAAACATAAGACCTGCCCTCAATCCCAAATTTGCTGGGTTGTGCAGAGCCCCAGCTGCAGAGACGGATGCTCTGTTATTTGGGAAAGACCTCAACAAAAAACTGAGGGACATGGAGGAAGCAGCGAAAACTTTTGTCTCATGAGGGCAGGCCCCGGGACGAGCAAACCAAGACCTACAATACCCAAGCGGCAGCACCCCATGGCATCCACCAGTCGACGTCCTCAATATGGGACTGGTGAAAGCTCGGGGACCGCATTTTATCCCCAAAGATCTTTTTTAGATCAGGGCCCACAGCGGACCCCATGGAAAATGCGCCACCCCCCAACATCGCCAGCACGTCAGACAAGCAAAGCCTACAAAAACAAAGGAAACAAAAGAAACACCAATAACCATGGAGGTAGGTGGGTCTGGTTCCTGCCAGCATATTGAGAATAAGGGTGCTTTACTAACAGGGGGGAGATTACACTTGTTTAAAGAAGCATGCGTTACTGTCACGGGTGACAAGTATATACTCAACAGCATTAGTGGATATAAAATTCAGTTCATGTCAGAACAATCGCCGCCAGTTCAACATTGGCCCCAAAGGGTATTTTCTCCCTCCGTCAAAGAGAAACGTGAGGGACAAGCTGAACTGGTGAGACTTATCACAAAGGGGGTCATCGAAAAGACCAAACATGAACCTTTGGAATTTGTATCAAATATATTCACTAAAACCAAAAAAGATGGTGGATGTCGCATCCTCATTGACTTAAGATCACTAAATAAGTTTGTTAAGTATATACATTTCAAAATGGAAACATTTGTTACTGCCAAACAACTGATTTCCAAAGGATACTTCATGGCAAGCATTGATCTTAAAGATGCTTACTATTCAGTCCCCATACACAAGGATCATTGCAGATACCTAAAATGTATCTGGTTGGGGCAGCTGTGGCAGTACGAAGCATTGCCCAATGGGATAACTTCAGCCCCAAGATTATTCACCAAAATATTGAAAATAGCCATGGCAATACTAAGAAAACAAAAACATATTGTCATGGCATACCTGGATGATATTCTGATAGTAGGGATAAGATGGAATTGGCTGTGGCAGCAGTATCAGCTACAAAACAGCTCCTCGAAACTCTGGGGTTCGTCATACATCCAGATAAATCTAAGTTGAAGCCATCCACTATCATGGACTACCTGGGCTTCACAATTAACTCAGTCCATATGACTGTTACCTTGCCAAAGGAAAAAATGGTTGCATTAGCATAATCATGCAACAATTTAATGGTCAACAAACGACCAACTATTCGACAAGTAGCAAGAGTGATTGGGAAAATGGTAACAGCATTTCCGGTTACACAATTCGGACTTTTGCACTATCAAAATTTACAAAGAGCAAAGGTACAGGCACTAAAACGACATACAGGTCACTATGATCGTGTCATGAAATTACCCACTGAAGCATTATCAGAGCTACAGTGGTGGGCAGAAAAGGTTTGGCATAGTTTCAGCTCTATCATCATCACTAACCCTACTTTAATTCTTCAAACAGATGCCAGTGCTCAAGGCTGGGGAGCAACTAACTCCATATCCAGCACAGGTGGTAGATGGACTAACCTAGAGTCATCATTACTACTGACACTGGGCATTAACTATCTAGAGATGTTGGGAGCCTTTTATGGTTTAAAAGCATATGTATCTACTATGCAGCACTTGCATGTTCGGTTACAGATTGATAATACTACGGTGGTGGCTTATATTAACCATATGGGCGGCATAAAATCATTATCATGCGACAAATTGGTCAATGTGATTTGGCAATGGTGTGTCGAAAGACATATTTGGCTATCAGCTACTTATCTACCAGGTAAGCTAAACACAGTGGCAGACACCAGGTCACGCAAATTCAATGATAACATCGAATGGATGTTAAACCCTAAAGTATTTGCTAAAGTTATTAAGCAGTATGGAATGCCAGATATCGATTTATTTGCATCACGACTAAATCACCAGTTACCTATGTATGTCGCTTGGGAACCAGACCCAGAGGCAGCAGCGATAGATGCCTTCACGCTGGATTGGGGAAATTTCTTCTTCTATGCTTTCCCTCCCTTCTGCCTCATCAGTCGGGTACTTCGCAAAATACAGATGGACTCTGCTTCTGGAATTTTGATGGTGCCCGACTGATTCCCGGTTCTACATGACATGGTGGTTGAGTCACCAATGGTCTTTCCCAGTGATCCAGGATTATTAACTCACCCAGTATCGGGCATAAGCCACCCATGCCATGAGAAAATTAAACTCCTGGGTTGCAGGTTTTGAATAGACCTTACCTGGAACTGGGATTGTCCGAACGAACCATCACCACCATGTCGGCATCCCTTCGAACATCCACCAAGTGGCAGTACTTAATCAGCATAAGAAAATGGGAGAAGTACTGCCAGGAAACAGGGACAACGTATGCAACAGCCACAGCCACCAACGTACTGGAATTCCTGGCCCATCTACACCATGATGAAGGGATCAGTTACAGTGCCATCAACACAGCGCGAAGTGCTCTTTCTGCTTATCTCAAACCAGCAGGACAACAGGCAATGGGATCCCATCCACTGGTGGTAAAACTGATGAAGGGCATTTATAATATCAAGCCCCTAAACCCAGGTATACCCATATTTGGGATATCAGTGTGGTCCTGACATACCTCAGGGAATGGCTACCAGCCAGATCCCTCAGCCTCGAGCAATCTACACTAAAGACGCTCATGTTGATGGCACTCGTATCCGCTCAGAGGGTCCAGTCACTACACAAGTTAAGGCTGGACAACATGGTGACCACCCCAGATCAGATCACATTCATCATACAGGGTCTGGTGAAGCAAAGCAGGCCAGGAACAGCTAATCCACTGGTGGTATTCCGGGCCTACCCACAAGAGCCACAGTTGTGTGTCGTGACCCATCTACAACATTACATAGACACAACCCACAATATCAGAGGGAGTGAAAAAGCCTTATGGGTCAGCCACAAGAAACCTCATGGCCGGGTAACGAGCCAAACCATTTCAAGATGGCTCAAACAGGTACTGAAGGCTGCCGGAATAGATACTAATACATTTAAATCTCATTCCACTAGGGCAGCATCTACATCAATGGCCGACAGAATGGACATACCGGTTGACCATATTCTGAATACAGCAGGATGGTCGAGGGAAACGACATTCTGAACTTTTTATAATAAGCCGTTGATGAAACCTGATTTATTTGCAGAGAAAATATTACAAGCTGCAAATATTTAATTTAAGCCCGGGGGAGCTATTTAATTTTTGTTATTGTTAATAAATACCTTTTTTGTTTCTTGAGAAACAGATTCATTGGTTGATTACGATAACACTTCCTCCCTCAAGAACTTCGGCAGTGAGTGAAAGAAAACTGTTACACGGTTTGAAATCACAGAGCTTTGAAATCTTCACGTAGTCACTCACGTGACTCCGAAGTAAAAAAGTAAGATTAAACGAGAATTTACCAGTTTGAAGTTTGATCTGTATTTTATGAGGAGTTACGATGAGGGATTACGTGCCCTCCGCTCCCACCCTCATTATATGGATCAAACTAATAAATTGATGTCTCCTTTTCTTTACTATGTTTACTTCAAATACCTGTGTCTATCTGTGATTCCACACCGTTGCTTGGAAGTATGCCGCGCCTGCGCACTGAGCGGGTTCTTCACGTAATCCCTCATCGTAACTCCTCATAAAATACAGATCAAACTTCAAACTGGTAAGTTCTCGTTTAATCTTACTATTTACATTTATACCAAGCCAATTAACCCATAAACCAGCACTCCAAACCTTTGCAGTGAAGAAAGCTAATGGAATGTTGTCCTTCATAACAAGAGGATTTCAGTATAGGAGTAAAGAGGTTCTTCGGCAGTTGTATAGGGCTCTGGTGAGACCACATCTGGAGTATTGTGTACAGTTTTAGTCTCCTAATTTGAGGAAGGACATCCTTGTGATTGAGGCAGTGCAGCGTAGGTTCACGAGATTGATCCGTGGGATGGCGGGACTGTCACATGAAGAAAGATTGAAAAGACTAGGCTTGTATTCACTGGAGTTTAGAAGGATGAGGGGGAATCTTATAGAAACATATAAAATTATAAAAGGACTGGACAAGCTAGATGCAGGAAAAATGTTCCCAATGTTGGGCGAATCCAGAACCAGGGGCCACAGTCTTAGAATAAAGGGGAGGTCATTTAAGACTGAGGTGAGAAAAAACTTTTTCACCCAGAGAGTTGTGAATTTATGGAATTCCCTGCCACAGAGGGCAGTGGAGGCCAAATCACTGGATGGATTTAAGAGAGAGTTAGATAGAGCTCTAGGGGCTAGTGGAGTCAAGGGATATGGGGAGAAGGGAGGCACGGGTCATTGATAGGGGACGATCAGCCATGATCACAATGAATGGCGGTGCTGGCTCGAAGGGCCAAATGGCCTCCTCCTGCACCTATTTTCTATGTTTCTATGTGTCTATGAGTGTGGGAAGAAACCAAAGTTCTCGGAGAAAATCCATGCGGTCACAGGGAAACTCCGTATGGACAGCACCCATATTCAGGATCGAACACTGTAAGCGCTGTAAGGCGGCAACTTTACCGCTGCGCCACCATGCCGCCCTACATTTGCCCAGAGTAGTTTCTTAAACTTTCCGATTGTACCTGCTCCAATTACCTCCTCTGTCATCACCCACCACCCTTTGAGCAAAAAAGTTACCCCTCAGGTTCCCTTTAAATCTTCAGTCTGAAGAAGGGCCCTAACCCGAATCATCACCTATTCATTTTCTCCAGACATGCTGCCTGTCCCGTTGAGTTACTCCAGCATTCTGTGTTTGCCAATTAGAATTCCCTGTAACAAACATTATTCTGATTTGTTTTAAATGAAGCCTAAACTCCCAAACCAAACTAACTGATACCATTCTTCTCCCGAAGATTGCCTTGAAATTGTCATTATGGGAACTTTTGAAAATGGAGAAAATCCACGAATTTGTTCCCGAAAAACAAAATTCTTATTTAAATATTCTTCCGATGGAGAAATGGTGGGGGGGAAGGGTCAACTAAATATACAAAAGGAATTTTAAATGTGAATTCCTGACATTTGACAAAAGCATTATTAATTTTAAGAAGCAACCCTCATGAGAGAGCACTTTAAACAATCAACACATTGGACAGATTTCAAAGTTAAATTTGTGCAAGAATGTTGGCTGAATGATGTGTTAGCTGGTGCTGTGTAAAAACTGCAGAGAGGATTACATGCTGATATGCAAACAGTGGTTACATTGATAGATTCCAAAATCAATCTGGATGGGATTGAGTTGGGTTGTGACCCAGAACTAACTCAGGAAATCTCTGACAATAGAGATGAAGAAACAGCTCTGCGGTTAGTGACCCAAAAATCAAACTTGTTTTTGGACTAAGGCAGTGATGAACTAGGTTAACAGCACTTGCAGAAGGTCACTGAGTTCCGCTATAATTCCATTACCAAAAAGTGTCCGTAATCCGAGTTCTCTTTAAGTAAGGGTGGCACGGTGGTGCAGCGGTAGAGTTGCTGCCTTACAGCAAGCACCAGGGTCATAATGGTCATAAGGTCATAAGGAATAGGAGTAGAATTAGGCCATTTGGCCCATCAAGTCTACTCCGTCATCCAATCATGACTGATCTATCTCTCCCTCCTAACCCCATTCACTTGCCTTTTCCCCATAACCTCCGACACCTGTACTAATCAAGAATCTATCTATCTCTGCCTTAAAAATATCCACTGGCTTGGCCTCGTCAGCCTTCTGTGGCAAAGAATTCCACAGATTCACCACCCTCTGACTAAATAAATGTCTCCTCATCTCCTCCCTAAAAGAACGTCCTTTAATTCTGAGGCTATGGCCTCTAGTTCTAGACTCTCCCACTAATGGAAACATCCTCCCCACATCGTTGTTTTCAGTCCACTGAGAAGAACAGCTAGTTTGAATGGCATCTGAAGAAGGGTGCCGACTCGAAACGTCACCCATCCTTTTTCTCCAGTGATGCTGCCTGACCTGCTGAGTTATTCCAGCACTTTATGTCCATCACCAATTGTCCATCACCAATTGGTGTTTGTAGATTAAAGGTTATGGGGCGAAGGCAGGAGAATGGGGTTGAGAGGGAAAGATAGTTCAACCATGATTGAATGGCAGAGTAGACTTGATGGGCCAAATGGCCTCATGCTGCTCATGGAATTTATAAACCTATGAACCTATTAGGATTGAAGCTTATTGATTATGTTGGTGCATGCTGTGACTGAGCTCATCGGGGGCAAGAATTCACCTTGGATTGGGATTTGGAACAATTCCAGGACTCTCAGGTTCTCTAGACCAGCCTTAGTAATTGCCCCTGGTGTGTAGAGATATGTGAAAGTGGGATAGCATAGAACTAGCATAAATGGGTAATTGATGGTCAGCATGGACTTGGTGGGCTGAAGACCATCCACATGCTTTTTTCCATCAATTAAGCAATCAAAATCAAGAATATTTTAAAGACAACCTAGGGATGTAGAATGAAGCATGTGAGATGTTGGAGATCGGAATGTTTATCATAGTCAGTAATAATCTTCAGCTGGGAGATAGCGCTGAAAACATGTTGCAAAGGGGGAATGGAAGGACGCTTTTTTTTTGAAGTAATGGGCTGTGAAGTCTATCACACCGTATCCAATTCAGTAGCTCCACAGAAAGTGATAGAGATCTTTGTTTGTGGAAATGATTCCATTTATAGGAAGAGTACTTTAAACCTGAGCCATTTGAGATGGTGGAGGAATATACATTTAGCAATCACATTTTGCAATCCAAAGCTTTGTTGAAGCCATGAAATCCCGCACTCGGAGATAGAACCCTCCACAGTCTAAGAGATTAAAGAATTCAGGTCAAGTCAAAGACACCAAGTAAATTACCTTGCATTTGATTTGGTGTTAGAATTGTGGCTTCCATGGAGATGGCAGCCAAGAATGTCAAGGAATTCTGCCTTGTGCCAACCACAAGTGGAACAGGGATAGCCTGCAATTGAGGCATAGCGCAAAAGCTTTGGTTCAGAAACTGGGCGGCATGATGGCGTAGTGGTAGAATTGCTGCCTTTCAGCGCTTACAGCAATGGAGACCCGGGTTCAATCCCAACTACGGGTGCTGTCTGTTCGCAGTTTGTACGTTCTCCCCGTGACCACGTGAGTTTTCTCCGAGATCTTCAGTTCAGTTCAGAAAGACCTACAGGTTTGTAGGTTAATTGGCTTTGGTAAAGATTGTAAATTGCCCCTAGTGACTTGGATAGTGCTAGTGAATGGGGATCACTGGTCGGCACATATTCATTGGGCCGAATGGCCTTTTTCCGCGCTGTATCTCTAAACTGAACTAAAACTGGGACGTGATCATATGACCATAGTGTTAAAGATGTACTGGCATCCCTCGTGCAACTATTCTTGAAAGAAGTTTAATTGCTACACGTGTTAAAAGTATCCATGGTAGTGGTTAATGAAACAAAATAGGAGACAACAAATGTGAGTGTAATCTCGAATGCAACATCGGTGCAGATTGAACAAATTACTAATAGCAAGTCGAAATCAGGAAATTGGTACAATATTACCAATGCTGCCCAATACTACCAATGCGGCATTTATTTGGCAAGTCTGAAGAAGGGGTCCCACCTGAAATATCACCTATCCATGTCTTCCAGAGATGCTATCTGATCCACTGAGCACTTTGTATTTTATGCAAGATTCCAGCCTCTTTGTCAAAAAGTTACCCCAAACATCTACTTTAAACTTTGCTCCTCTCACCTGAAAAATGTTTGGGATTAGAATTTAGAGTGGGCACGTGCCACTTAATGGCAGAAAATAACAAAGGTAGTTTCAGGAATCAGGCATTTCCCCAGTTTTTAATGTGTAACTTTGTGAACACTGTGAACAATTCATTTCTGTCATGGAGCGTACTAAGTATAATGGCAGTAATGCTGGAACTGTTCAAATGCACAAGGCAGAAATGAGCCAACATTGCTGCAGAATGTATAAACCTGCAAGTGAACACTGTCAAATATACTATCTAATGCAGCACAGGTATACTGTTAGCGTACAGACTTCAGGTGACACTCTCCCTTCCTCTATATTCCATTTATATTGTGCCTCATTGCATAACATGGTTGAACAGGCAGGCTTAGACAGGGACGCATGGCACTCTACCTATTTCTGCAAGGGTTGGGCACAAGTAGAATGGCTAATTGGGAGATCCACAAGACCAACCCTCTACATTTAGGGTGGCATGATGGCACAGCAGTACAGTTGTTCCCTTTCAGCGGTGGGTTCGATCCTGACTGCGGGTGCTGCCTGTATGGAGTTTGTATGTTCTCGCTGTGACCGCGTGGGTTTTCCCCGGGCGTTTCGGTTTCCTTCCGCACTCCAAAGACATACAGGTTTGTATGTTAAATGCCTTGGTAAAATTGTAAATTGTCCCTCGTGTTTAGGATAGTGCTGGTGAACTGGGGTTGCTGGTTGGCGCGGACTCGGTGGGCAGAAAGGTCTTTTTCCGCAATGTATCTCTAAACTAAACTAAACCAAACTAAACTAAACGATTTTTTCACATAACAATGATGAGCAATTTAGATGTCCAGACACCCAGGTTGAAATTCCATGCCAGCTATAAAAATTAATTTGGAAATAAGAACAATAAAGGTTGTGTAAATGGCATTCGCATATCTTTCCCATTCTTCTCCGTGGATTGTCACCTTGTCGTGGTGGAGAAACTTGTGTGGTCCTGAGATCCTAAGAGTGATGCTCTCTGGAGCTATGCTCCTGGTAGGGCCACCCATGGCGGTAAGGTCGAGGGGGAGGTCCCTGACAAAGAGCAATCCAACCAAGACCTCAATGGTGGAGCAGGCGGAGGATGATGGCTGACTTTAGTGGAGCGTCACAACGGCTGGGAAGGCGGATGAAGGCTGCAGCAGAAAAGGGTCTCCGGTCTCTTGGACTCAATGCCACTGGATCCTGACCCAGATCTGTCAAGGACCGTGTGCTGGCTGTCTGTGCACCAGTCTCCCCATGTTAAACAAAGTCACGCACAGGCGTCCTCAAGAGGACAGTCATACTCGTTTCGAGTGACCGCCGATGACGATGATCATTCCCATCTTGCCACTAACTGTATACTTCAACCTTACATTTGACTTCCCGGGGCGCAACGCCTCACACTTGCTTCGATTAAACTCCATCTGTTTGTGGTCATAAATGTCCTACAGGGGAGAACAATTGTCATCCAGACACACCCCGTGTGGTTGTCTTTCTGATCCAGGGCAATCATGGATGGACAATAAATGTTGGCCTTCCCAGCTTCAGAATAACATGTAGGAATATGGAGGTGCATAAAATCTTGGGGGAATAGATGGGGTAAATCCACAGTCTTTTACCCATTGTAGGGGAATCAAGAATCAAGAACCAGAGAGGACATAGGTTTAAGGTAAGAGGGGCAAGATTTAATAGGAAACTGAGAGGGAACTTTTCACTCAGACGGTGGTGGGTGTATGGAATGAGCTGCCAGAGAAGGAAGTTGAAGCAGTTACAATAACAATATTTAAAAGGCACTTGGATGGATACTTGGGTAGGAAAGGTTTCGAGGGATAAGGGTCATATGTGGGCAAATGGAACAAGCTTTGGTGGGGCAGCTTGGTCGGCATGGATGAGTTGGGCCGAAGGGCCTGTTTCCATGCTGTATGACTATGAAACATCACTAGAAACTGCAGGTCTCCTTGTAACCTATTGCATTCTAGAGAAAACTATCCACTCTAACCAGGCCTTTCACTATTCGGTAAGTTTCTATGAGGTCCTCCTCATCCTTCTAAACTCAGTTTCAGTGAGGTCTCCCCTCATCCTTCTAAATGTCATCTAGATGTCATTTATCCACGTTCTCCAGAGATGCTGCTTGACTTGCTGAGTTACTGCAGCACTTTGTGTCCTTTTGTGTAAGTCAGCATCTACAGTCCCTAGTTGCTAAAGGAGATTTGCTTGCTTTTGTCTGATCCTGATGCCACAAAATGTCATGTGATCCAGGATTTCCTAAGAAAGGCGGGAGAGAGAAAACAGGGAATTATCGACCAGTTAGCCAGACATCGGTGGTGGGGAAGATGCTGGAGTCAATTAAAAAAGATGAAATAGCAGCACATTTGGATAGCAGTAACAGGATCGGTCCGAAGGGGAAATCATGCTTGACTAATCTTCTGGAATTTTTTGAGGATGTAACTAGGAAAATGGACAAGGGAGAGCCAGTGGATGTGGTGTACCTGGACCTTCAGAAAGCCTTTGATAAGGTCCCACATAGGAGATTAGTGGGCATAATTAGGGCACATGGTAGTGGGGGTAGAGTGCTGACATGGATAGAAAATTGGTTGGCAGACAGGAAACAAAGAGTAGGGATTAACGGGTCCCTTTCAGAATGGCAGGCAGTGATTAGTGGGGTACCGCAAGGCTCCGTGCTGGGACCACAGCTATTTACAATATATATTCATGATTTAAATGAAGGCAGATGCATGGCAGATGCAGTTTAATGTGGAAAAATGTGATGTTATCCACTTTGGTAGCAAAAACAGGAAGGAAGATTATTATCTAAATAGTGTCAAGTTGGGAAAAGGGGAAGTACAATGGGATCTGGGGGTCCTTGTTCATCAGTCAATGAAAGTAAGCATGCAGTTACAGCAGGCAGTGAAGAAAACGAATGGTATGTTAGCCTTCATAACAATAAGAATTGAGTATAGGAGCAAAGAGGTCCTTCTGCAGTTGTACAGGGCCCTAGTGAAACCACGACTGGATTATTGTGTGCAGTTTTGATCTCCAAATTTGAGGAAGGACATTCTTGCTATTGAAGGAGTGAAGCGTTGGTTCACAAGGTTAATTCCCGGGATGATGGGACTGTCATATCCTGAGAGAATGGAACGGCTGGGCTTTTATACTCTGGAATTTAGAAGGATAAGAGGGTATCTTATTGAAACATATAAGATTATTAAGGGTTTGGACACGCTAGAGGCAGGAAACATGTTCCCGATGTCGGGGGAGTCCAGAACCAGGGGCCACAGTTTAAGAATAAGGGGTAAGCCATTTAGAACGGAGATGAGGAAACACTTTTTCACACAGAGAGTTGTGAGTCTGTGGAATTCTCTTCCTCAGAGGGCGGTGGAGGCCGGTTCTCTGGATACTTTCAAGAGAGAGCTAGATAGGGCTCTTGAAGATAGGGGATATGGGGAGAAGTCAGGAGTGGGGTACTGATTGTGGATGATCAGCCATGATCACATTGAATGGCTGTGCTGGCTCGAAGGGCCGAATGGCCTACTCCTGCACCTATTGTCTAATGTCTATTTTTTTATTTATTTTTAATTTTTATTTTTTTAAATTTATTAGAAGTACATTACATTACAACTAATTACATTAGTACTCATCACGTATATCTTATTACAATTAATGTACTCCGTCATTTTTTACCCTAATAAAAAGGAAAGGTTGAGATTAAGAAAAAAGAGAAAGTGAAGGAAAATAGTGAAGGTGTAAAAACGTGACAACAGGAAAGAACAGAGACCCTGTAGAAAAGAAATTAAAAAGAAAGGATTAAGAGATAGACCCTAAATAAGAAAAAAAAAGAGAAAGAGGAAAAAAGAGAAAAACAAATACTTTGTTATAAGCATCACGCAAATGGGATATACCAACTCTCCAGCTTTCATCCCCCTTTACCTGACCTCAGTTTTTTTCTAAAGTACTTTTGCACCCTATACTTGTAATAATTCTATAAATGCAGACCACGTCAGGTGGAAGTGATCTGGTTTACCTGCCAGGAGGAGTCTTATCTCTTCTAGGTGTAATGTTTCAAACATATTTGAAATCCACATGTTTATAGTTGGTATTGGAGCGTTTTTCCAGAATTTTAGGATTAACTTTTTTCCAGTTATTAACCCATAGTCTATTAATTTCTTTTGGAACACATTTAGTTCCGAAGATAATCCATTCTGCTTTTGGTGTCAGTTTTATTTGAAATAATTTTGTAAAGATTTCAAAAATTTCAATCCAAAATTTTTGAATTTTTGTACAAAAAACAAATGAGTGCACTATAGTAGCTTCTTGAGATTGATATTTATCACAAATGGATGATACATTGGGGAAAATTTTATTAATTTTAGTTTTTGAATAATATAATCTATGTAAAATTTTAAATTGTATTAAAGTGTGTCTTACATTAATCGAACATTTATGCACGTTTAATAAATGTTCATTCCACCTTTCCTTTGAGATTTTAATAGCTAATTCTAATAGTATTAGAAGAGACTGGGTCTAATGTCTATTGATTGTACTTTGAAGTTCAGCAGATTGAACTCCTCCATAATCACATATTGTGATGATTGCTTCTGCCAGTGTGGTTGTGATTTGATTTCACAATCACACTGATATTTTCAGACAACAAGTAATGCAGCCTGTTGTTTTGGCCTCTTTGAAGATACATGGAATATGGTGGAGAGTCCACATCATTTACCTGGTACTAAAATGACAATTAATAGTCCTGTCTTTTTTATTTTATTTTCATTGTAGGAAAAAATGAAGTCTCAATTCCCGGGAGATGCGAATCTACTTCTGGAAAGAACCAATTCACTGTTAGTACAAATTCATGGATGTTCGGAGAGAATACCAGTTTGAATAGTTTTACCTGCAAGGCTTCAGGCTAGACTAATGTTTGCCTATTGTAGACATAAGTTGCTGGAATCTTGAACAAATCACAAAGTGCTGGAGGAACTCAGCAGGTCAGACAGCATCTGTGGAAGGAATGGACAGATGACGTTTCAGGTCAGGATCCTTCTTCAGACTAGGGAAGAGTATGCTGGAAAAGGGAGGTGAGGGCAGGACAAGTTTTAGAAACAAGCAACTGTGGATGGTGGTCAACCAAAGAAGACACAAAGCGCTGGAGTAACTCAGCGGGTCAGGCAGCATCTCTGGAGGACATGGATAGGTGACGTTTCAGGTCAGGACCCTTCTCCAGACTGAAGTTTTACGTGGGTAGATGAGCTGGGTGGAATAAATGACAAAGGCTGGAGGTGAAAATGAGACAAAAGGACATCAGGAGAGAAGAGGAGGAGTGAAACATAAAGCCAGAGGGAGGGAGTGCCTGTTGTAAATTGGCTCCTACATCAACCTCTTGAAAATGAGTTACATATGTGGCCACATTTTAAGTATGAGCAGATACACATCTCAATAGCCTCTGAAAAACAAATATTACTCAAGCTATTGATTATGAGTATAGACGTTGAGAAGTCAGGTTGCAGTTATAGTTATGTAAGCAATTGGTTAGGCTGCATTTAGAGTATTGTGAAGGGCCTGTTTCCACACTGTATCACTGTATGACTCTATATGGTACTGACCTAAAGCTGCACAATGCCGAACATTGTATTGTGTTTGAGCTTATTATTATTATGATTTATTGTAGGAGAAAGGAAAAGGAAGCTTTCAAATACTGTCTGTTAGCAGCCGTTTTTGGATTATGAATTTCATGATTAACGAGTTGTCAGCAGGCTACTGACGACTAAAAATCATGGAAGTTCCCTTACTGTTTAAGCCAATTGCTGTTGTTCAGCTGAGATATTTTTAATTGTCAGCCAGCTTTGTAGAATTAAAAGTCTGGTCCTAGACTCTCCCACAAGTGGAAACCCACACTGGTATTCAAAGGAAGATCAGCCTACCTGTGCCAAGCTGTAGTGTGACCACCTACCTCAACCACTACCCTCAATGTTCGCAGGCTTCCCAGTGTGATTCCACCCGCCTCTGCCGCCCCGACACCTAGACTTGAATCTGCTGCTGCTGCTGCTGCTCGAGATACTCTCTCTTTCAGTTTAAGGTAGACAAAAATGCTGGAGAAACTCAGTGGGTGAGGCAGCATCCATGGAGCGAAGGAAATAGGCGACGTTTTGAATCGAGATCCTTCTTTGCCTCCTCCTCTCTTTTAGTTTAGTTTAGTTTAGAGATACAGCATAGAAACAGGCCCTTCGGCCCACCGGGTCCTCACCGACCAGCGATCCATGCACATTAAAGGGCCTGTCCCACTACGCGACCTTTACAGGTGACTGACGGCACACGTCATAAGTTGCCGAAATGTTCAACATGTTGAAAATTCAGCGGCGACCAGAAAGACGCTACGACTCTTTGGAGACCTCTCACAACCATAGGCTGTATGGTCATGAGAGGTCTCCTATGGTCGTGAGAGGTCACCCGCGACATGTCACCAGGGGTTGCCTGTATGGTCGTGAAAGGTCTACTATGGTTGTGAGAGGTCACCAGGGCCTCCACCATCACCCTCGACCCCCTCAGCCCGTGAACCAACGTCCCTCTCCTCACCCTGGGTAGGGTTGCCAAAAGACACAAGACAATAGACAATAGGTGCAGGAGTAGGCCATTTGGCCCTTCGAGCCAGCACCGCCATTCAATGTGATCATGGCTGATCATCCCCAATCAGTACCCCGTTCCTGCCTTCTCCCCATATCCCCTGACTCCGCTATTTTTAAGAGCCCTATCTAGCTCTCTCTTGAAAGCATCCAGAGAACCTGCCTCCACCGCCCTCTGAGGCAGAGAATTCCACAGACTCACAACTCTCTGTGAGAAAAAGTGTTTCCTCGTCTCCGTTCTAAATGGCTTACTCCTTATTCTTAAACTGTGGCCCCTGGTTCTGGACTCCCCCAACATCGGGAACATGTTTCCTGCCTCTAGCGTGCCCAAGCCCTTAACAATCATATATGTTTCAATGAGATGCCCTCTCATCCTTCTAAACTCCAGAGTGTACAAGCCCAGCTGCTCCATTCTCTCAGCATATGACAGTCCCGCCATCCCGGGAATTAACCTTGTAAACCTACGTTGCACTCCCTCAATAGCAAGAATGTCCTTCCTCAAATTAGGGGACCAAAACTGCACACAATACTCCAGGTGTGGTCTCACTAGGGCTCTGTACAACTGCAGAAGGACCTCTTTGCTCCTATATTCGATTCCTCTTGTTATAAAGGCCAACATGCCATTCGCTTTCTTCACTGCCTGCTGTACCTGCATGCTTACTTTCATAGACTGATGTACAAGGACCCCCCAGATCCCGTTGTACTTCTCCTTTTCCCAACTTGACGCCATTTAGATAGTAATCTGCCAACTGTCCCGTATTAGCCGGGACATCCCGTATATTGGGCTAAATTGGTTTGTCCCGTACGGGACCGCCCTTGTCCCGTATTTGACTGCTACTACTCGGGTCGAGGGGTCTGTCGGGTCGGAGCGCCGCATCCATCCCCGACTCAACCATCCCAACGTAGTACAGCCCATGGAATGCAGCAGCAGCAGCGCCTCACCCGTGGCCCCGTCGGTCAGCAGCCCGGCCAGCTGTCCGACCTTCGGACCTTCGCTTACCGCCGACACCACCACCACCCCTCCTTCTCATGGCCGATCATCAGTTCATGAGTAGGATGGGGTGCCGGATTTTATGTGCCCCCGGCGCGTGGGCCAAAACTCCTCAGCTGGCCCACCGGCTGGGCTTTGTGTGCAGTCCAGCACCCGGGGCCAACTCATCATTCACCCAGCCACGGCCGAGTCGGTCAACGAATTGCCGTTGGGAATTTGTCCCTTATTTTGACCTTTCGTCCCTTATTTGGGAGTGAGAAAGTTGGCAACCCTTGTCCCGGTGATGCCTACTGCATCCGACCTTGCCGGCGCTGGAGGCAATACCCCAGTCCCTCTCCTACCGGCCCACTCCTCACGTCCGCCCTTGCCAGAGGCTCCCTCCTCCTCGATTCTCCGGTCTTCAGGGCTGAGCTCAGCGGCTTTCGAGCATCCCAGCCGCAAGCCTTTCACTCCTCTTTTTAAAATTCTTGAACAATCTGCATGGCCCGTTTCAAACAAGCATAAAGAGTACTCTCGCTTCAGATAAAGGATTCATTCATTTCCTAGGATACTTTTCAAGATGATAACAATTATCACTTGTTTTCCCTCATTATCTATTATGTTGTGCTTAATTCCCCTCAAGGGGAGGAATATGTTTGGGATGTTTTGAAGTTATAGAGATGTCCTGCTAGCTCTCTTTAGTCTAAAACACTGTCTAATTGGATATTGTCTAAACTGGCTTCTTCTGCAAACTCAGTGACCTTTTTTTGTCGTCATCATTGTTTATACTGTCAGATTTGAGCAGATTATTCAACAGCATCCATGTATTTACCTGGCTTGAAGCCTGTTTTTTTGCTGTAGCAGCGTTGGATTTAATTTTGTGACACTTTCATCTTATTTGTCTTATAATAATTCAGATCGCATCAGCTTCTGGTCATTTTAATCACTAAGTGATTTACCAGTCAGAGACACACAGAAATTATGATACTTATGATACTGGTGTCATGATACTGGTACGGGTGTCAGGGGTTATGGGGAGAAGGCAGGAGAATGGGGTTAGGAGGGAGAGATAGATCAGCCATGATTGAATGGCGGAGTAGACTTGATGTGCTGAATGGCCTAATTCTACTCCTATCCCTTATGACCTTTTGACCATATGATACTAAACCAAAATAGCCATCCTGAATCTGCCTATAGTTTTACCCAGATAGTTCCGACCCAAAACATCACCTATTACTTTTCTCGCAGGGTCTCAACCCGAAACATCACCGATTCCTTTTCTCCATCCCGGGATGGCGGGACTGTCATATGTTGAAAGAATGGAGCGACTGGGCTTGTATACACTGGAATTTAGAAGGGTGAGAGGGGATCTTATTGATACATATAAGATTATTAAGGGATTGGACACGCTAGAGACAGGAAGAATGTTCCCGATGTTGGGGGAGTCCAGAACCAGGGGCCACAGTTTAAGAGTAAGAGGTAGGCCATTTAGAACGGAGTTCAGGAAAAGCTTTTTCACCCAGAGAGTTGTGAATCTGTGGAATTCTCTGCCTCAGAAGGCAGCGGAGGCCAATTCTCTGGATGCTTTCAAAAGAGAGTTAGATAAAGCTCTTAAAGAAGGTGGAGTCAAGGGATATGGTGAGAAGGCAGGAAAGGGGTACCGATTGTGGATGATCAGCCATGATCACAGTGAATGGTGGCTGGTTTGAAGGGCTGAATGGCCTATTCCTGCACCTATTGTCTATTGTCTATTGTCCATTGTCCAGAGGTGTTGTCTGACCCGCTGAGTTGTTCCACCTTTTTGTGTGTATCTTCGATATAAACCAGCATCTGCATTTCCTTCCTACTCACTAATCATTTGCCTAGCCCTGCCACCACCTATGCAAGTCCTCCAGAGATGCTGCCTGACCCACTGAGTTACTCCAGCACTCTGTCTTTTTTTGTAAACCAGCAACTGCAGTCCCTTGCGTTTACAGACATAATCCTGCTTTAATTCACATTCATTTTGAGTTAAGCATCTTTTATTTTAATTTAGTTGAGTTTAGAGATACAGCGTGGAATCAGGCTGTTTGGTCCACAGAGCCTGCGCCGACCAGCGATTACCCCGAACACTAGTTCTATCCTACACACTATGGATAACTTACAGAAGCCAAGTGACCTACAAATCTGCATGTTTTTGGAATGTGGGGGGAAACTGGAGCACCCAGAGAAAAACCATGTGGTCACAGGGAGAACGTACAAACTCCATACAGACAGCACCCGTAGTCAGGATCAAACCTGGGTCTCTACCACTCTACCACTGCACATGAATAATAGGGGGCTATTACAATTGGCCACTGCTTCTGCATTGGGAAATAAAAGTCTATCAGACCATTCCTCATTCTAATCACGACTTGAGGGCGGCACGGTAGAACTGCTGCCTTACAGCGCCAGAGACCCGGGTTCAATCCTGACCACGGGTGCTGCCTGTACGGAGTTTGTACGTTCTCCCCGTGACCACGTGGATTTTCCCTGGGTGCTCCAGTTCTCCTCCCACATTCCAAAGACGTACAGGTTTGTAGGCTAATTGGTGCCGGTGAAGATTGTAAATGATCCCTAGTGTGTAGGACGCTAGTGTACTCGTGCTAGTGTGCGGGGGTCGCTGATTGGCGCGGACTCGGTGGGTCGAAGTGTCTATTTCCGCGCTATATCTCTAAACTAAACTAAACTGATGGCAAAGGGGGAATTATTGAATCTGGATCTGATAGATTTATGCAAAGGAAATGGCGTTAAGGCAAATGGTAGGTGTTCGGATATAGAGTTGCCCATGATTTGCTTGAATGTGTTAAGGGCCTGTCCCACTTGCATGCGATTGCGTGCGTTTGGCGCGACCAACCGGAAGCGGAGTTCGTGCGAAGTTCACGCGAAGTTCGTGCTAAGTTTGCGCGACGTTCGCCCTAAGTTCGCGCTAAGTTCGCGCGTGACGTCATTTAAGTCATGCTTACAAATCAGCTGGGCAGGAGGCGGGCCGACTGAATTTGGCCGTCGCACGGCGTCGGGAGGTGACGTCATCACGCAACGCCACGCCGGGCGGTGACGTCGTCACGCAACGCCACGCGCTAGGTGTACGCCGTCAAGACACTGTGTACGCCGTCAAGACGCTGCGTACGGCCGCAATGAGCCTGCATGCATACGCGGGCCGACAGGCCGTTGGCACGTAAAGATTTCGGTCACTGCAGGAATTTCAGAGCCCCGCGCGATGTCGGGACCAGCCCCGCACAACTCCATACCCCTCCGCGCTTCTAAGTGGGACCGGCCCCGCGCGGCCATACAGTGCCCGTACGTCTCAAGCGACCACGAGGTCGCGTAATTTGCGAGCCAAGGTCGCGTAAGTGGGACAGGCCCTTTAGGCTCAACAGATAGAATGTTCCACCTTTGTCTTTATCTTTCTGCTACAGGATCAAAAATAATGTTTAGTTTAGTTTAGTTTAGTTTAGAGATACAGCGTGGAAACAGGCCGTTCAGCCCACCGGTCCGCGCTGACCAGCAATCCCCATACATTAATATTATCCTACACGTTAGGGACAATTAATTACCAAGCCAATTAACCTACAAACCAGTACGTCTTTGGAGTGTGAGGGGAAACTGGAGATCGTGGAGAAAACCCGTGCGGTCATGGCGAGAACGTACAGACTCTGTACAGACAGCACCCGTAGTCAGGATCGAACCCGGGTTTCTGACGCTGTAAGGCAGCAACTCTACCGCTGCGTCACCGTGCCGCAGTGTAATGTAATATAATTATATTCCGATTATATAATCTGCTTGAGTAACCCATTAACACCGTCAGGATTCAGGAATTAATAATGGTCCCTTGTGTTATTCAAAGGATGACTGCCATGAACTATGGTCATCATGAAGGAGAATGGGAGGAATGGTGGTGAAAAATGTGCCAAAATGCAAGAGAATAAACACAACATTGATGCCAAAATATCATTCACAACCGATGGTAACTGCATTCTCACTAGAAGTTCGTTGATACATATTGAATTCCATGGAACTAGGATAGTCAATGAACTTTGCATTAAGGAGCGTTGACAATGCTTTGAGATCTTGTTAGTGTTGTTCTGATCATTAATACTGTTTTTAACCCGGCCTGTTTAACCGGAATTGTACATTCAGGCCAAACTAAATCAATGGACTGCCTTGCTACAATAAGCTTCTAATTGTCTTTTTTTTGGTCAAGTGGTCTCTCCAGTCTGTTCGTTTGTTTTTAATAAAATGTTTTGTTTTTTTTTGCGTCTAGATTCAAGGCTTCTTTGTAATAAATGACAAAAAGTATCCCCGCACTGGGTGCCAACTAGGGAACACTGAATCGTGAGAGCTTAAGGATTATTCGCGGTCAAATCAGGCTTCCAGTCAGAAAAACTTCTCAAAGACTTCAACAAAATAAATACCTCGTGAGACATATGTCTGAAAAGAAATCTTCCAGTCCAACTTGAATTTATCAATTAATCATTTTCTGAGAATCTTTTATGCAGACTTTCTCAATTTGGCAGGAGCATTAAAAGAAAGATTATTTAGCTGGGGAGAGAAAGAAGGCATATCATAAGGCCCAGGAGCAGAATTAGTATATTTGTCCCATGGAGTCTGCTTCGCCATTCGATCGTGGCTGATCTATTTTTCCCTCTCAATCCCATTCTCCTGTAACCTCTGATGCCCTTACTCTGAGATAGAGTCAGAGAGTCATACAGTGTGGAAACAGGCCCTTCGGCCCAAGTCGCCCACACCGGCCAATAATGTCCCAGCTAAACTAGTCCCACTTGCCTGCGCTTGGTCCATAGCCCTCCAAACCTGTCCTATCCATGTACCTGTCCAACTGTTTCTTAATGTCCAACTTAATGTAACCTGTCCAACGTTTTCACACAGAGAGTGGTGAATCTCTGGAACTCTCGGCCGCAGAAGGTAGTTGAGGCCAGTTCATTGGCTATATTTAAGAGGGAGTTAGATGTGGCCCTTGTGGCTAAAGGGATCAGAGGGTATGGAGAGAAAGCAGGTACAGGATACTGAGTTGGATGATCAGCCATGATCATATTGAATGGCGGTGCAGGCTCGAAGGGCCGAATGGCCTACTCCTGCACCTATTTTCTATGTTTCTATGTTTCTATGTTAACTTGTTTCTTAGTCCCAGCCTCAACTACCTCCTCTGGCAGCTTGTTCCATACACCCATCACCCTCTGTGTGAAAAAGTTACCCCTCTGATTCCTATTAAATCTTTTCCCTTCACCTTGAACCTATGTTCTCTGGTCCTCGATTCCCCTACTCTGGGTAAAAGACTCTGTGCATCTATTCCTCTCTTGATTTTGTATATCTCTATAAGATTTCCCCTCATCCTCCTACGCTCCATGGAATAGAGACCCGGCCTACTCAACCTCTCCCTATTGCTCACACCCTCTTGTCCTGGCAACATCCTCGTAAATCTTTTCTGAACCCTTTCAAGCTTGACAATATCTTTCCTATAACATGGTGCCCAGAACTGAACACAATATTCTAAATGCGGTCTCACCAACGTCTTATACAACTGCAACATGACCTCCCAACTTCTATAAATACTCTGACTGATGAAGGCCAAAGTGCCAAAAGCCTTTTTGACATCCTTATCTACCTGCGACTCGACCTTCAAGGAACCATGCCCTAAACTCCTAGAGATCCCTCTGTTCTACAACACTACCCAGAGGCAGAAGGATTTGTTGAACTCGCTGAAGCAGGTGTAGGGACAAAGGAGAACGCCAACAAACGTTATTATGCATCACTAGGGGAACTGAGTATAAAACGTAGGGAGTTCATCCTTCAGGGTCATAACTTGGGTACTGTATGAAACACCAGTCTCTGTATCTGAGGAAGGACGTTAGCGTGTTGGATGTGGTTCAGAGAAGATTTATCAGTTTGATACCTGAAATGGATAGAATGCACTTTGAGAAAAAATTGGGTAGGCTAGGCTAGCCTCCACTGGAGTTTAGAAGAATGAGAGGACACTAGGTTGAAACATGTAAAATCTGGAGGAGTCTTGATGGGGTGGAAATGGAGAGGATGTTTCCAGAGCCAGAGGGATACTGTTTAAATTGTGGAGTAGCCCATTTAGGACAGAGATGAAGATAAATGCTCCCTGAAAGGTTTATAGGGTAGTCAATAAGGGCGGTACATTGGCTTTCATCAGTTAGAGTTTTGGTGTTGATGAGGCCGCATTTGGAGTATTGTGTTCAGTTTAGGTCATTCTGCGATTGGGAGGATCAGAGCGAGGGGCGGTTTCGGAGGATTATGTGTTGTATGAGACGGCTGATGGGGTGAAAGGTAAAGATTGGGAGGATGTTGTTAAGATGGAAAGAATGCAGCGAAAATATACGAGGATGTTTGCAGGACTCAAGGGCTGAACTTTAGGGAGA
Source organism: Malacoraja senta (assembly GCA_038087875.1). Taxonomy (NCBI): domain Eukaryota; kingdom Metazoa; phylum Chordata; class Chondrichthyes; order Rajiformes; family Rajidae; genus Malacoraja; species Malacoraja senta. The sequence goes on along the minus strand of CM075977.1, from coordinate 216,007,165 downwards.
CGTTGGGCAGGTTAGGACTTTATACATTGGAGCAAAGGAAGCTGAAGGATAAAATCATGAGAGGAATAGATACATAGATACATAGAAAATAGGTGCAGGAGTAGGCCATTCGGCCCTTCGAGCCTGCACCGCCATTCAATATGATCATGGCTGATCATCCAACTCAGTATCCCGTACCTGCTTTCTCTCCATACCCCCTGATCCCTTTAGCCACAAGGGCCACATCTAACTCCCTCTTAAATATAGCCAATGAACTGGCCTCAACCACCCTCTGTGGCAGAGAGTTCCAGAGATTCACCACTCTCTGTGTGAAAAAGTTTTTCCTCATCTCGGTCTTAAAGGATTTCCCCCTTATTCTTAAGCTGTGACCCCTTGTCCTGGACTTCCCCAACATCGGGAACAATCTTCCTGCATCTAGCCTGTCCAACCCCATAGGGTGAATGCACAGAATCTTTTACCCAGATTAGAGGAACAAGAACCAGAGGCCATAGATTTAAGGATTAAAGGATTTAACCATTAAAGATTTAACAGGAACCTGAGCAACTTTTACACCTAGAGAGTGGTCGGCTATATGGGACGAGCTGCCAGTGGAGGTAATTGAGGCAGGTACTACATTTAAAAGACATTTAGACAGGTACATGGATAGGAAACATTTTGAGGGATATGGGCCAAACGTGGGCAGGTGGGACTAGTGTAGATGGGACATCTCAGTCTTGGTATCAATAAGTTGGGTCAAAGGATCTGTTTCAATGCTGTATGATTTTATGACTTTACGAAGTAAAATCTTTTCTCTGAAGCTCATGACTGTTTGGAAGTAGGACTTCCATACATTTTAAATTGCAGTTAGATAGATTCTTGTCAAGTAGTTTTCATGGGTAGGTAATGCAATGGAGAGGTAAATGAGATCAACCATGATCTTATTAAGTTGCAGAGCAGGCTCGGGGGTGGGGGGGGGGGGGGCGGGGGAGGTGGATATGGGGTGCAACTAGTTCACTCCAACTCCACATACACGTGGGCTCATAAGATCACGTGATAGGAGAAGAATTAGGCCATTCAGCCCATCCAGTCTACTCCGCCATTCAATCATAGCTAATCTATCCCTCCCGCCTAACACCATTCTCCTGCCTTCTCCCCATAACCCCTGACATCCGTACTAATCAAGGAACTATCTATGTCCGCCTTAAATATATCCACTGACTGGCCTCCACAGCATTCTGTGGCAAAGAATTCCACAGATTCACCACCCTCTGACTAAAGAAATTCCTCCTCATCTCCTTCCTAAAAGAACATCCTATCATTCTGTGGCTATGATCTCTAGTCCTAGACTCTCCCACTAGTGGAAACATCCTCTCCATATCCACTCTATCCAAGCCTTTCACTATTCGGTATGTTTCAATGAGGTCCCCCCTCATTCTACTAAACTCCAGCGAGTACAGGCCCCAGTGTACGTTCATAATTGGTTCATCATAGGTTAACCTACTCATTCCTGGGATCATTCTTGTAAACCCCCTCTGGACCCTCACCAGAGCCAGCACTTCCTTCCTCAAATATGGTGCCCAAATTTGCTCACAATATTCCAAATGCTGTCTGACCAGCACCTTATAGAGCCTCAGCATTACATCCCTGTTTTTGTATACAAGCCTTCTCGAAACCTCAGTCTTAAATGGCCTCCCCTTTATTCTAAGACTGTGGCCCCCTGGTTCTGGAGTCACCGAACATTGGGAACATTTTTCCTGCATCTAGCTTGTCCAGTCCTTTTTAAAATTGTATATGTTTCTATAAGATTCCCCCTCATCCCTCTAAACTCCAGTGAATACAAGCCTAGTCTTTTCAATCTTTCCTCATATGACAGTCCCGCCATCCCAGGGATCAATCTCGTGAACCTACGCTGCACTGCCTCAATCACAAGGATGTCCTTCATCAAATTAGGAGACCAAAACTGTACACAATACTCCAGATGTGGTCTCACCGGAGCCATATACAACTGCAGAAGATCTTCTATACTGAAATCCTATTGTGGAATGGAGGGAATGGAGGAATACGGATCATATGTCGGCAGAGTTTAGTTTTTTTTAGTTTAGTTTAGTGACAGTGTGGAAACAGGCCCTTTGGCCCACCAAGTCCATGCCGACCAGCGATCCCCGTACATTAGCACTATCCTACACACAAAGGAAAAATTACAATTTACAATCTTTACCGAAGTCAATTAACCTACAAACCTGTACGTCTTTGGAGTGTGGGAGGAAACCGGAGCACCCGGAGAAAACCCACGTGGTCAAGAGGGTGGGGGATCGTACAAACTCTATACAGACAGCATCCTTAGTCAGGGTTGAGCCCGGGTCTTTGGCACGACAGTGCAGCAACTCTACCGCTGCGGCATCGTGCTGCCCAGAGATTAGTTTGACTTGGCATCAAGTTAGGCACAGACACTGTGGGCTGAAGGGCCTGTTCCTGTGCGGTACTGTTCTATGTTCTAACGCCTTGAGTGTTGTGTAGACAGATGCCTAGATATACTTATTCTGATAATTAGTCATCAAGTCCAGCCTGTTCCAGTAATCACACTCATTAACCTGTGTGAACACTGCTTTAGATCTGATTAATTTTTACTGGAAACCTACGACAGCAGTGAAAGTCTGTGTAATAATTAAATTAAGGTAGGACTAGTAAAATAGTCAATTGTATCCTTTATGGTTAACTCACTGAATGCACCATTGGAAATAAGTAATCAGTTTCTGATGCGGCAACCGATAACAATATTTTTAATGGATTCGTACCCAATGCAATGATTGTTAACTATTAATTTTGTTTAGAGATATAGCATGGAAACGGGCTCATCAACGCAACAGTTCCATGTGATGGGAGTAGAATTAGGCCATTCGGCCCATCACGTTGACCATCAATCACCCATCCACACTAGGTCTGTGTTATCCAACTTTTGCATCCATTCAAAGGTAGACACAGACTGCAGGAGTCACTCAGCGGGACAGGCAGCATCTCTGGAGAGAAGGAATGGGTGACGTTTTGGATCTTGCATCCACTCCCTACACACTGGAGACAATTTACAGAGGCCAATTAACCTACAAACCCACACGTCACTGGGATGTGGAAGGGAACCAGAGCATCCAGAGGAATCCCACGAGGTCGCAGGGAGAATGGACAAACCCCACACAGGCAGTACCCAAGGGCAGGATTGAACCCGGGTCGCTGGCGCTGCAAGGGAGATGCTCTACCAGCTGCGCCACCGTGCTGCTCATGATCAGGTTATAGAGATGAGATCTCACTGTGTTCGAAAATGTTTTTCGACAAAAATTAATGTAATAATGCATAAAGTTTGACAGTACCAAATGACTGAAAGTCACTCAAAATAGATAAAAATATGGGACAGGCATGATTGCTAGTTTGCGGTGAGACCTGATAGAAGTATATAAAATTATGAGAGGCATGGATAGAATGAACAGTAGTAGAACCTTCTTCCCAGGGTGGAAAAGTCAAATACTAGAGGGCATCAGGGCAAAGTTTAAAGGAGATTTAGTTTTAGTTTAGTTTAGAGATACAGCGCGGAAACAGGCCCTTCAGCCCACCGTGTCCGCACCGACCAGCGATCCCCGCACAGTAACACTATCCTACACCCACTAAGGACAAGCTTTACTTTTACCAAGCCAATTAACCTACAAACCTGTACGTCTTTGGAGTGTGGGAGGAAACCGAAGAACTCGGCGAAAACCCACGCAGGTCACGGGGAGAAGAATTTACAAACTCCATACAGACAGGGATCGAGTAGTCGGGATCGAACCTGGGTCTCAGGCGCTGCATTCGCTGTAAGGCAGCAACTCTACCGCTGCGCCACTGTGACAGGAGAACGTTTTTTTTTAACGTAAAGGCTGGTAAAGAATTCTCACCTGGTTTCAAATCCCCTTCATGACTTTGCCCCTTTTTATTTTAAATGACACAATGAGTTAACGTGCTGTGTTTTATGTATCTGTAGTACTACCTTGTAAAATATCGAGGACCTTCAATTGCAGCCTTGTCAATATCACCAGCTTTCACATGACTCCACCATTCAAGTCCACACAGCCAGCTGTTAAGGCTTTAAACCCTAGAGTTTCCTCTCTAAATCTCCGCACCTCTCTTTGAGATGCTCCTTTAAACCTATTCCTCCCGCAAAGCCTTTGCTATTTCATACTAGCATTTCCTCACGTGGCCAGGTATCAAATATAAAGTGCCTTTCCAAAGTGTTTTTCCAAAGATGTGACAAAAATAAAAGTTATTGTTTCCAGAGTCAAGAGTTGATAATGTTTTCTTGTCATATGTCCCAGGACAGAACAATGAAATTCTTACTTGCAACAGCACAACAGATATTCAAACACAGCTACTCAGTAGACTCAGTACTTAATTTATTAAAAGTAATGTTACTTGGAATGTTACAAGTAACATTAGCAAATTTGCAGATGACACAAAGCTGGGTGGCAGTGTGAACTGTGAGGAGGATGCTATGAGAATGCAAGGTGACTTGGACAGGTTGGGTGAGTGGGCAGATGAGGTTATCCACTTTGGTAGCAAAAACAAGAAGGCAGATTACTATCTAAATGGTGTCAAGTTGGGAAAAGGGGAAGTACAACGGGATCTGGGGGATCCCTGTTCATCAGTCAATGAAAGTAAGCATGCAGGTACAGCAGGCAGTGAAGAAAGCGAATAGCATGTTGGCCTTCATAACAAGAGGAGTTGAGTACAGGAGCAAAAAGGTTCTTCTGCAGTTGTATAGGGTCCTAGTGAGACCACACCTGGAGTATTGTGTGCAGTTTTGGTCTCTAAATTTGAGGCAGGACATTCTTGTTATTGAGGGAGTGCAGCTTTGGTTTCACAAGGTTAATTCCCGGGATGGCGGGACTGTCATATGCTGAGAGAATGGAGCGGCTGGGCTTGTATACTCTGGAATTTAGAAGGATGAGAGGGGATCTTATTGAAACATACAAGATTATTAAGGGTTTGGACATGCTAGAGGCAGGAAACATGTTCCCGATGTTGGGGGAGTCCAGAACCAGGGACCACAGTTTAAGAATAAGGGGTAAGCCATTTAGAACGGAGACGAGGAAACACTTTTTTACACAGAGAGTTGTGAGTCTGTGGAATTCTCTGCCTCAGAGGGCGGTGGAGGCCGGTTCACTGGGTACTTTTGGGAGAGGGCTAAATAGGGCTCTTGATGATGGTGGAGTCAGGTGATATGGGGAGAAGGCAGGAATGGGGTACTGATTGTGGATGATCAGCCATGATCACATTGAATGGCGGTGCTGGCTTGAAGGGCCATATGGCCTACTCCTGCACCTATTGTATATTGTCTAAACTTCATACAATTGTGCAAAACTGATTTTCATCTTCACTTTCTGCTATTACTGTTAATTATTATCTTTGTACAAATATATAGATTAAAAGAACTGAAAGTACTTTTGGCAGAATATATTCATTTTTCTAGGTCATAAAGTCTCCAATGTCCCAAATAGTGACATTTTTTTCCCACCATGATATCGACTTGCTTTAACCAAGCCTCAGGCCTGATATTGCTCAGTGTCACATCCCTGTATCTGTGTACATAATAACCTACCTGTGATCCACATAACATTGTTTCAGGTAGACACAAGGAACCACAGATGCTGGAATCTTGCATGCCACACAAAGTGCTGCAGTAACTCAGTGGGTCAGGCAGCATCTCTGAAGGACATGAAAGGCCTGGATAGTGTGGATGTGGAGAGGGTGTTTCCACTAGTGGGAGAGTCTAGGACAAAAGGCCATAGCTTAAGGACGACAGATGGCGCAATGGGCTAAGTGTTCGGCTGGCAACCGGAAGGTAGCCGGTTCGAATCCCGCTTGGAGTGCATACTGTCGTTGTGTCCTTGGGCAAGACACTTCACCCACCTTTGCCTGCGTGTGAATGTGTGTGAATGTGTGTGAATGTGTGTGAGTGATTGGTGGTGGTCGGAGGGGCCGTAGGCGCAGATTAGCAGCCACGCTTCCGTCAGTCTGCCCCAGGGCAGCTGTGGCTACAGAAGTAGCTCACCACCACCGAGTGTGACTGAGGAGTGAATGAATAAAGCGATGTAAAGCGCCTTGAGTATTAGAAAGGCGCTATATAAATCCCATCCATTATTATTATTATTATTATTATAGCTTCAAAATTATAGGATGTTCCTTTAGGAAGGAGATGAGGAGGCTTTCTGTAGTCAGAGGCAGGTGAATCTGTGGAATGCATTGCCACAGATGGCTGTGGAGACGACGTCCTTGAATATTTTTAAGGCAGAGATAGATAGATTTTTGAATAGCATGGGTATCAAGGGTTATAGGGAGAAGGCAGGAGAATGGGGTTTGGAGGGAGAGATAAATCAGCCATGATTGAATGGTGGAGTAGACTTGATGGGCCGAATGGCCTAATTCTACTCCTATCACTTATGAATATGATTGGCCATAACTTTGCAGTTAATATTGATGTTTCAGATCAGGACCCTTCTTCAGATTGATTATAGTGGGAAAGAGAGAGCTGGAAAAGAGGTGGGGGCAGTAGAAAGTCTGGCAAATGATGTTTTAGGTGTATTAGTACATTCTAGTTGTACAGATCAAGCCCTTAAAGTTATTGATAGTTGATTTTAATAGTAATATTTTAAGAAAGGCAGTTGATAGTGAGTGGCTGCAATGTCACCAAGTGAATGTTTGACAGCACGGTGGCATGTCGGTAGAGTTTCTGCCTTCCAGCGCCAGAAACCCGGGCACGATCCTGACCACGTGTGCTCTTTGTATGGAGTTTGTACATTCTCCCTGTGACTGCGTGGATTTTCTCCACGTGCTCCGGTTCCCTCCCGCACTCTAAAGGCGCACAGGTTTGTAGGTTGTTTAGGAAGGAACCGCAGATGCAGGAAAATCGAAGGTAGACAAAAATGCTGGAGAAACTCAGCGGGTGAGGCAGCATCTATGGAGCGAAACCCTTTGTAGGTTGTTTGGGTTCAGTAAAATTGTTTACTGTCCCCAGTGTGTCAGACAGTGTTGGTGTACAAGGTGATCTTTGGTAGGCGCAGACTCGGTGGGCCGAAGGACCCTGTTGCCGCGCTGTATCTCTGAAGTCTAAAGTTTCATGATCTAGGGTTCTGGCAAGGTTACTCAGTTCCTGGTCTCATTACAGCCTTGGTCCAAATGGACAAAAGAGCTGATCTCCACTGGCAAAGTAAATCTAGTTGCCCTTGTCATCAAGTCCACATTTGATCGAGTATGGCATCAAGTATCTCTGGCAAAATTGGAGTCTATGGGAGTAAGGGGGAAGCCCTCTGCCAGTTTAGATGCCCAGCAGACAGAAGATGGTTATCCAGGTTGGAGGTCAGTCATCTCAACCTCGGGACATCTCTGCAGGTGCCTTTCAGGGTCTTAGACCTGACTTCTACTTCCTGAGAAGGCTTAGGAAGTTCGGCATGTCCCCAACAACTCTCACCAACTTCTACAGATGCGTCATAGAAAGCATTTTATCGGGATGTATCACAGCATGGTTTGGGAACAGCTCCATCCAAGAACGCAAGAAATTGAAGAGAATTGTGGACGCAGCCCAGACCATCACACAAACCAACCTCCCTTCCATTGACTCCATTTACACCTCGCGCTACCTCGGCAAGGCCACCAGCATAATCAAGGAGGAGTCACACCCTGGCCACTCCCTCTTCTCCCCTCTCCCATCGGGCAAAAGGTATAGAAGTGTGAAAACGCACGCCTCCAGATTCAATAGTAATTCAGGAGTCATTTCTTTAGTCAGAGGGCGGTGAATCTGTGCAATTCATTGCCACAGAAGGCTGTGGAGGCCAAGTCAATGGATATTTTTAAGGCAGATAGATTCTTGATTAGTACAGGTGTCAGTGGTTACAGGGAGAAGGCAGGAGAATGGGGTTGAGAGGGAAAGATAGATCAGCTATTATTGAATGGCGGAGTAGACCGGCCTACTTCTTCTTATGAACTTATGCAGGATATAGCAGCTCACTTGACAGGCACCCCACACACAACCATTCACTCACTCACCAACAGCAAATAGTTGCAGTAACTTGTACCATCAAAGGGGACACACTGCAGCATCTCATCAAGATTCCTGAGACAGCAACTACCAAATCCACGACCTCCACCACCTAATGAAGAGACTCGACCCGAAACGTCACCTATTCCTTTTCTCCAAGATATTGCCTGTCCCGCTGAGTTACTCCAGCATTTTGTGTCTGTCTTCGGTTTAAACCGGCATCTGCATCTCCTTCTTACACTTCTACCACCTAGAATAGCAAAGGCAACAAAAGCCAGATAGGAGTTGCCCGCCAAGCCACGCACCGCCCTGACTTGGAATTGCATGGCAGTCTCTTCATTATCACCGCATCAAAATCCCGGAACTGCCTCCCCGGCAGCATTGTGGGTATACTCAAACCTCAAGGATTGCAGCGGACCAAGAAGGCAACTTACCACCATCTTCTCCAGCGCAAATACGAATGGGCAATTAAATACTGGCTCAGCCCGTAATTCCTTGAATTAATAAAAAGCAATTCACTAAGTGATAGAGGAGAATTTGTTCCTAGTGTATAAGGTCGCCACCTTGTGGCCACCATATTTATACAACCGCACTGTCTGGAGGCCCTGAAATATAGGGTCAAACAGTGCCTAGTTTTAGCCAAATCAATCATTTATCACACATACATTCATAAGATCATAGGACATAGGAGCAGAAATAGCCATTCGGCCCATCGAGTCTGTTCTGCCATTCGATCATGCCTGATCTATTTCCCCTGTCCACCCCATTCTCTTGGCTCCTTCCCTCTAATCTTTGATGCCCTTACTATCACAAACCATAACTCAGAGACAATTAAAATCATTCTCATATATCACACAACATAGAAGGAGGCCGTTCAGCCCATTGAGTTATGCTAGTTCTCAGCACAATCCAATCAGTTCTATTCCCCATTTATTTCCTGGTATCCTATTCTCTGCCACATGCTTTCTGTCCTGGGCCTCCTCCACTGTCAGGTTGAGGCCCAGTGCAAATTGGAGGAACAGCACCTCATATTTTGCTTGGGCAACTTACACCCCGGCAGTATTGCTTCTCTAACTTCAAGTAACCCTTGCTTTCCCTCTCTCTCCATCCCTCCCCCTTCCCAGTTCTCAGACTAGTCTTACTGTCTCCATTGATTTATGTTTGCTTTGTTGTTACCTTCTCCCAACTAACAATGATCTATTCTACATTTTCCTTGATCTCCATTCCCTTTGTCCTGTTTTCACACCCTACACTTCCTTACCTATGTATCTCCCTCTCCCCTGATATCTGTCTGAAGAAGGGTCTCGACCCAAAACCTCACCTATTCCTTCCCTCCAAAGATGTTGCCTGTCCCGCTGAGCTACTCCAGCATTTTGTGTCTATCTTCGGTTTAAACCAGCATCTGCAGTTCCTTCATACACATGCTCATCAAATTTACTTGGTTTTCTAAACGCCTAATGACACAAAGGGCAAAATATATAGTAGTCAATGTACTTTTTACCAAGCATGTCTTTAGGATGTGGGAGGAGACCAGAGCACTGGGAAGAAACCCACACAGTCTCAGGGAGAATATCCATTCTCCAAACAGATAGCGTCAGAGGTCGGGATTGAACTGGTGCCACTGGAGCTGTGAGATAGCAGCTTTACTTGTAGCACCACCTTGACAGGAGCAAGTCTTGTGGGAAGCCTCTTGGATACAAAGGACCTGCTCATCTCTCCATATTTGTAACAGGAGGTGGGAGGCAACTTGGACTGCAAATTTGGATGGAAATCTCTTCCTCAACCTTCCTCCTCCTCATTAACACAAAGATGCTCTTGCAAGAAATTTAGATTGTGTAGCCTAATTTTCCCAGCACTGCATGGATGGATGCAGATATACATGGAGGGCAGTGCAATACCACTATTTCTGTTTGATGTACAGAGGGGTTTGGGGTGTCCAATAGCTCCCTGAAAGTGGAAACACAAGGAGATAGAGTGGTAAATAGGGCGTATGAGATGCTTGCCTTCATCAGTAATGGCATTGAATATAAGAGTCAGGAAAATCATGTTGCAGCTTTATAAAACTTTGGTTAGGCTGCAATTGGAGAACCTCAGACTATCTTTAATCGGACTCTACCAATTATCTTGCACTATATACCATTTCCTATATCTTGTGCAGATGCTCCCCGATTTACGATGCTTTGACTTACGATATTCGACTTTACGATGGTGCAAACGTCAGCGAGCCGCAGCTCACTTCGGTCACGTGATCAAATTGTATTAAATGCGTTTTCGACTTCCGATATTTTTGATTTACGATGGGTTTATCGGAACGTAACCCCATCGTAGGTCGGGGTGGGCAGCTGTATCTGTACACTGTGGATGGCTTGGATTTTGAAGATGTAAAGTCTTTCCGCAGACTGGATTGCACGGAACACAAAGCTAATCACTGTACCTCAGTACAAATGACAAGAAACTGAACTGAACTGAACTAAACTAAACTAAACTAAACTAAACTAAACTGAACTGAACTGAACTGAACTGAACTATACTAAACTAACTGGGTGCAGTTCTGGTCTCCCTGTGACAGGAAGGATGTGGAGGCTTTGGAGATATTTACCAGAATGCTGCCCGGATTAGAGGATGTTAGTGATAAGGAGAGGTTGGACAGACTTAGATTGTTTTCTCTGGAGCATCAGAGTTTGATGGGAGCCCTGTTAGAAGAATATAACATTATGAGAGGCATAGAAAGGGCAGATAGTAAAACCCTTTTTTCCCAGGAAGGAAATGTCAAAGACTAGAGTGTTAAGTTTTAAGATCAAAGGCGATAGCGAATAATCCTTTATTTAAACCATCTATGATGGATAAAATATATAATCAATGGGAAAGTTTAGGAATTAAAAGGATCGGGGACGTATGAAATGGGAGATTTATTATCATTTCAACAATTACAATTAAAATTTAAACTGAAAAACACTCATTATTTTAAATATTTTCAGATTTGTAATTTTTTGAAGACATACATACAGGGATATCAAAAAATAACTCCTGATTTACTAGAAGAAGTAATGAATATAAAAGCTGATACACAAAAATTAATATCATATTTATATAATAGTATCTTAAATATAGATTTACCTGTGACCGAGGTAATTAGAGAAGAGTGGGAATGGGAATTATTGATAAAAATTACGAAGGCTACATGGGAAAAGTATTTGACATACATTCACAAGTGTTCGATTAACGCAAGACATAATCTAATCCAATTTAAAATTTTACATAGATTATATTACTCAAAAACAAGATTAAATAAATTTTATCCAAATATATCGCCCATTTGCGATAAATGTTTAACCCAAGACGCAACTATAACACACTCTTTTGTTTCTTGTATAAAACTTCATGGATTTTGGAGTGATATTTTCGAAATATTTACAAAACTATTTAAGACAAAAATGGAACCCAATAATGAATTGATTATATTTGGGGTAATGGAAGACGGGAACAAATTGAGCTCATCTCAAAAGTCAATTTTTAATTATGGTTTAATAATAGCAAAAAAATTAATATTGAAGTTTTGGAAAAATACACCAATACCAACGCTCAAAATGTGGATTGCAAGTATGTTGGATACCGCACATCTTGAGGAAATGCGATTCCTCCTAATAGATAAATTTGACCAATTCATAACGAGTTGGTCTCCATTTGTCGTCTTTTTGGAAACATATGGTGCAACACAGGTGTAAAAGCTAATCCGTGACTGCAGATGGTCAAGATTATAAATGATCTCCTTCTATTTTCTTTTCTTCTCTTCTCTTCTTTTATTCTCTTTCTTCTATTTTCTATGTCTCAACTTTCTTTTTTCATTCTTTATTTTTCTTTTTCACACACTATATATCTCACATTTTTCTATTTTTCATTATCTAACTTTTTTCTTTTTCTTCTTTATTACAAATTTTTTTTAAAATAAGAAGCTGTACATAAAAGGTATTATGAATATATGATTGTATACAATTGTACTTCTAATAAAATAAAAATATTAAAAAAAAAAAAAAAAGTGAAAGTTAATGAAGATGTATGGAGGCAAGTTATTTACTCAGAGAGTGGTGGGTGCCTGGAACATGCTGCCAGGAGTGGTGGTGGAGGCAGATATGATTGAGGCATTCATGAGTCTTCTAGATAGGTGCATGGATATGTGACGAATTGAGAAATATGGATCACGTGCAGGCAGATGAGTTTATTTTATCATCATGTTCCGCACAGACTGAGGGCTGAAGAGCATTTTCCTGTGCTGTACTGTTAGACGTTCTATGCTCTTCAAATTTGAGTGGGCATCTATACCTGTGAATCTGATATGATTTTCACATTAAATGGCCGTGCAGTGTCGTTAGTCCATGTGTAATGCTGTGTTGGCCTGCTGCTGATACAGGTGTTAGGCAATGCTGGTCTGGGGACTAACGCTCCGTCACCAACCAAGCAGGTCTCCTTCATCATCCTTTTTCTCCAGCAGCCACTCATAGCTGCCTCATAGCTCAAGCTGCAAGGAACCGCTGGTCACAAAAGACTCTTCAGACAGTCGGGCCACTGAGAACAAAGAGGGACCCAGCAAACATTTGTAAATTTGACGGCACCGGTTATGTGGTGACCCTGTGCGTACTTTATGCATTGCATACAAACCAAATTTCACTGTACCCAGGTACGCATGACAATAATGCATCATTGAGTTGTATGGTACAGGATACTATTGCAACTTCAGCACTTGAGTGATCACACCGACTACACTCGTTGGGTGGGAGACCACATTCAAGGTCTGTGGGACCATAGATTTGTAGATGTATCTATATGCATATCTGTAGACCAAAAACCCTTCACTGAAGCTCACAAGAGGACGGGACTTTTACAACACATATGTAGGTGAAGCATCCATAGTCTAAATGTAGCCACTGCACATTACCACTGACCCCATCACACTGCACCCACTCTTCCCAGCCCCAGCCCTGGGTAATTAAGATCCATGACGCGACATTGGACCAATGTGATTCACTTTCCTTATCGTGGGAGCACTGGTGATGACATTCACAATTGCCTTCAGTTTGTTACCACAGCCTTTGTTGTGTGGAGGAGCATTCTCATCGACCCAGATCCCGAAGCTAAACATGGATTTTACTGACCAACAGTGGTCCACAGCCTCCTGAATACAGCAGAGACATGGGTGACCTTTTTCGAAGCACTGGAATTGTATCACCATCGCTGGGTCATAGAGTCATACAGCGTGGAAACGGGCCCTTCAGCCCAACTTGCCCACACCGACCAATATGCCCCATCTACACTAACCCCACCTGCCTGCATTTGGCCCATATCCCTCTAAACCTGTCCTTTCCATGTACCTGTCTAAATGTTTCTTAAACGTTGCTGCAAACGTTTCTGAAATGTTGCTGTGGCTGCAAAAGCCCCTAAACCGACCTGGAGGATATGAGAACCATTGTCAGCATTCCCTTCCAGACACTCTTATCACTCTGATCATGCACTACTCGCTGTGAACCGCAGCCACAGTGTCCATTTGCCTGACACCAGACTCTGAAAACAAATAAAAGACACAAGATGCTTCAGCTCCAGCTCCAGCTCCAGCAGAGGGTGGCACAGTGGTATTGTTGCCTTACAGCGCCAGAGACCCAGGTTCGATCCCGACTATGGGTGCTGCCTGTACAGAGTTTGTACGTTCTCCCCGTGACCGGGTGGGTTTTCTCTGGGTACTCCGGTTTCCTGCCACATGCCAAAGACGTGCAGGTTTGCAGGTTAATTGGTTTCTGTAAATTGTCCCTAGTGTGTAGGATTAAACGAGTGTATGGGTGATCACTGGTCGGCGAGGTCTTGGTCATAATCCGGCAAGGCTCTGGAAGCAGGGGTGCCGGAAAATCGGTGGTGGACCTGTTTTAAATTATCCCCAAACAAGGATGTACATTCAGGTGTCAGAGGTTATGGGATTAGGAGGGAGAGATAGATCAGCCATGATTGAATGTGTAGGAAAGAACTGCAGATGCTGGTTTAAATTGAAGATAGCTACAAAAAGCTGAAGGAACTCAGCGGGACAGGCAGCATCTCTGGATAGAAGGAATGGGTGACGTTTCGGGTCTGAAGAAGTGTCTCGACCCGAAACGTCACCCCTTCCTTCTCTCCAGAAATGCTGCCTGACCTGCTGAGTTAATAGACAATAGACAATAGACAACAGGAGCAGGAGCAGGCCATTTGGCCCTTCGAGCCAGCACCGCCATTCAATGTGATCATGGCTGATCATCCCCAATCAGTACCCCATTCCTGCCTTCTTCCCATATCCCCTGACTCCACTATTTTTAAGAGCCCTATCTAGCTCTCTCTTGAAAGCATCCAGAGAACCCGCCTCCACCCGCCTGAGGCAGAGAATTCCACAGACTCACCACTCTCTGTGAGAAAAAGTGTTTCCTCGTCTCTGTTCTAAATGGCTTACTCCTTATTCTTAAACTGTGGCCCCTGGTTCTGGACTCCCCCAACATCGGGAACATGTTTCCTGCCTCTAGTGTGTCCAAGCCCTTAACAATCTTATATGTTTCAATGAGATCCCCTCTCATCCTTCCAAACTCCAGAGTGTACAAGCCCAGCTGCTCCATTCTCTCAGCATATGACAGTCCCGCCATCCCGGGAATTAACCTTGTAAACCTACGCTGCACTCCCTCAATAGCAAGAATGTCCTTCCTCAAATTAGGGGACCAAAACTGCACACAATACTCCAGGTGTGGTCTCACTAGTGCTCTGTACAACTGCAGAAGGTCCTCTTTGCTCCTATATTTGATTCCTCTTGTTATAAAGGCCAACATGCCATTCGCTTTCTTCACTGCCTGCTGTACCTGCATGCTTGAATGGAGTTGGAGTTACTCCAGCTTTTTGTGTCTACCTTCAGCTATGATTAAGTGGCGGAGTAGACATGATGGGCCGTATGGCCTAATTCTGCTCCTATTACTTATGACCTTATGACATTAAATCCAGCAGGCTCCCGTGCTACTATTCAAGTGTACCTCCAACAAAGCAATGTGATCTGTTTCAGCCAGTTTTTTTTTCTGAGCTATCTAATTGTCCAGGAAACCTCACATGGGACCACTCATTGCCCTGTCATGGCCTTGGTTCAGGTCAGCGATCTTGACATTAGCCTTGTGCTAACTTTCAGAGATTAGATTTTCTATCATGCACGCACGCTCAATGCCAGACTACACACTAACCTACAATAACCCAAAATAAATAGGTATAAGAGGCTGGTTTAATAATGATCAAACTCAACAAATTATTTCAACACCACCTTCTCCAACTCACTTGGAAATTGTGTAAGATTCTAAAATCCATGCAGAGGTTATTATGACCATTTATCACATTATACATTATTTTTAACAAGTTATTTTGAAGTTTACATAATGGCATTTGCACTGCACATATCATTACTCAGATAATGGTTCAAGCCCCTGCACTGCTCGTCATAAAGTGTCCCTGGCCTCAGAAAGGTGAGTTTGCTGTGTTTTCATTGGCACCACACATCGATATGGTGTATCTAGGTGAAATGTTCACCCATATCAAAGGTGAGGTTGGTTCTATTTGTTTTGTGCTACTGAATCACACTATCAATCTGGAGATGTCTCTGGCCTTTTTCATGGGGATGCAGACCCGTGTTACTTTGAAGATAGACACAAAAAGCCCAAGTAAGTCAGCGGGACAGGCAGCATCTCTGGTGAGAAGGAATGGGTGACGTTTCGGGTTGAGACCCTTCTTCAATTTCAGGTGTCGACCCAAAACGTCACCCATTCTTTCTCTCCGGAGATGCTGCCTGTCCCGCTGAGTTATGGGCCTGTCCCACTTAGGCGATTTTTCAGCGGACTGCCGGTGACTGTCAAGTTGCCGGCAGTCGCCTGAAAAACCAGCAACTGGAACGGCGACTGTCAGAGTGGAAAACACTCACAAACACATTGCTTCTTTCACCAGCCCGTTATGTAGGCGGGGGACAGGGCAAGCGGGGGGAGCACTGTCTAAAAAATTCACATGGTGCAAAGCCAAGGTGAAACAGACACACACCGCGATGAACAGGAAGGTTGGCGCTGTAAAAAGACAGTACTGTAAGTCCTTTAAAAGAGGGGGGGGGGGGGTAGAAGGAGTAGAGACAACTTTTAAGAAGCCAAAGATATACGGCTGTGAAGCTCGGCGGACATTAACATTCCCGGTCGGTTATCCTTGGTTCTGAAAACTACTGCTTACCTTATTTTTTCCCAATGAGCCAATGAAATGCACCAGTCAGCACCGGCTACAACCTACGAGAAACTACGAGAAACTTCGACCTCCTGGCGACCCACTAGGACCTCCTGGCGACCCACCTACGGCACGAGAATTCTCGCTACCCTCCATGGCGGCTTCATTCTAGTCGCCGCTAATTTTTCAACATGTTGAAAAATTCACGCCAACCATAATGAGGCCGCGACCAGTTCCCAGAATGCGGGAACTCCTCACGACCATGAAGGCAACTCCCCGACAAGTACCCGAAAAAGTCGTCTAGGTGGGACAGGCCCATTACTCCAGCTTTTTGTGTCTATCTTCGGTTTAAACCAGCATCTGCAGTTCTTTCCTACACATATTACTTTGGTTAAGCTGCATTTGGAGTATTGCGTGCAGTTCTGTTTCAGGGGAGGATGTGGAGGCTTTAGAGAGGGTGCAGAGAAGGTTTACCAGAATGCTTAAGAAGGAACTGCAGATGCTGGTTTACACAAGATAGACACAAAATGTTGGAGTAACTCAGTGGGTCAGGCGGTATCTCTGGAGAAACCAGAATGTTGCATGGATTAGAGGTTTTCAGCTGCAGAAAGGGGTTGGATAGACGGATTGTTTTATCTGGAATGTCAGAAGATGAGGGGAGACTTGATATGTATATAAAATTATGAGAGGCATAGACAGGGTAAACAGTCAGAACCTTTTTATCCAGGGTGGAAATGTCCAACACTAGAGGGCATGACTTTTAGGTGAGAGGGGGGAAAGTTGAATGGAAATGTGTGGGGCAGGTTTTCTACACAGAGAGTAGTGGGGGCGTCTGGAACGCATCGCCGGTGGCGTTGGTGGAGGCAGATACGATAGTCATGTCATAAAGGATAGGAGCAGAATTAGGCCATTCGGCCCATCAAGTCTACTGCACCATTCAATCATGGCTGATCTATCTCTCCCTCCTAACGCCATTCTCCTGCCTTCTCCCCATAGCCTCTGATACCCGTACTAAATAAAAATCTATCTATCTCTGCCTTAAAAATATCCACTGACTTGGCCTCCACAGCCTTCTGTGGCAAAGAATTCCACAGATCCACCACCACATAGTAACGTTTAAGAGGCTTTTAGATAGGCACGTGGATGTGCAGGGAATAGAGGGAGATGGATCATGTACAGGCAGATGAGGTCAGTTTAACCTGGCATCATGTTCAGCACAAACATTGTGGGCCGAAGGGCCCGTTCCTGTGCTGTACTGTTCTATGTTCTATCCATCATTTCATGTATTGCTCCACTGCAGCGGAATGTTCAGCTGCAAGTAAGAATGTCATTGTTCTATCTGGGACATGTGACAATAAAACACTCTCTTGACTCTGGGAACAAATCCCAGGGCAACGTAAATTCATAAATTGGATTAAAGTTGGAAGGATTAACGTAAACAGAAGAAATGCTCATAACAAAATATAATCTTTGAAGAGGCGATTGCAAATTGGAATTCTTTAATCAGTCTAAAGAAGGGTCTCGAACCGAAACACTACCCATTCCTTCTCACCAGAGATGCTGCCTGTTCCGCTGAGTTAAAAGTGTCTATCTTGGAATTCCTTAACAAGGAGCAAAATATAAATGCTATATCAGAAACAAAGTGCTGGTGGAACTCAACAGGCCAGGTCTTCCATGGAAAGAATGGGCAAGTAGGTCTTCATCAATATGGTAGACCGAAGCAATTGCTACTGTGCTCAACAATGTTATGACTCAATGGCATTTTGGTTGCATTTAACTCATTTTCTATCACACTACATTTAGTTATTGCTAGTTATTTTCTGTTTCTGTACAATGCCAAAAGCCCATTTTTTCCTGTTTCCTTACAGCATCTTATAGATGATCTTATAGAGTTGTACAAAATCTTGAGAGGAATAGATCAGATAGATGCACAGGGTCTCTTGCCCAGAATAGGGGAAACAAGAATGGAGGACAAGGGACTGGGACAAGGGACCAGGGACAGTTTGCAGCAGAAAATGACCTGTTCCCGTAACAGCCATGATTGATGGCAGAGAAGACTCGATGGGCCGAATGGCCTAATTCTGCTCCTATAACCTGTGAACTTGTGAAGGACATAGGTTTCAGGTGAGAGGGGAAAGTTTGAATAGGAACCTAAGAGGTAACTTTTTCAACACGAGGGTGGTGAATGTATGGAACGAGCAGCCGGAGGTGGTAGTTGAGGCAGGTATCAACACTCAACAACTATCGCAACATTTAAGAAACATTTAGACAGGTTTGGAGGTATATGGGCCAAATGCAGGCAGGTGGGACTAGTGTAGATGGGACATGTTGGTCAGTGTGGGCAAGTTGGGCCGAAGGGCCTGTTTCCACTCTGTAAGGCTCTACATTCAATGTATTGGACCAGTCTTTTCAAATACAAGTAGATCTCACCCCTCAGAATCCACCTCCCCCTCCCACTAAATAACGTACCCACCAGTGAATGCTCGACTCACCAGCCTGTAGCCCACAGCTTTTGTTTGCAGCCTTTCATAAACAGAGCCACAACATTCACCGCCTTCCAGTCATCCACTACCTCATCCATGGCTGTCCATGATACAAATATCTCTGTCTAGGGCCCTGGAATTTCTCTCTAGCTTCCCTCAATATTCTAAGTTATACATGATCAGGCCCCAGAGATTTATCTACATTTATGTATTTTATTTCTTGATCTGTTTGTTGATTTTAGCTCTGCATTCAACACCATTGTGCCAGAGCTACTACACTCCAAACATTCAGAGTTGACTGTGCCTGAACCCCTCTGTCGGTGGATCACCTGCTTCCTGATAGACAGGACGCAGCATGTGAGGCTGGGAAAGCACATCTCGGACCCGCAAACGCTCAGCATAGGAGCACCGCAAGGCTGCGTACTCTCTCCTCTCCTCTACTCTCTCTACACCAACGACTGCACCTCCACACACACCTCTGTCAAGCTTCTCAAGTTTGCGGACGACACAACCCTGATTGGACTGATCCAGGATGGGGAGGAATCTGCCTACAGACAGGAAGTGTCACAGCTGGCGGCCTGGTGCCATCGCAACAACCTAGAGCTCAATGCTCTTAAGACAGTGGAATTGATTGTAGACTTTAGGAGAGCTCCCCCTCCCCTCACCCCACTCACCATCAACAACACCACAGTCACATCTGTGGAGTCTTTTAAGTTCCTGGGAACCATCATCTCCAAGGACCTTAAGTGGGAGGCTACCATCGACTCCACAGTCAAAAAGGCCCAACAGCGGATGTACTTCCTACGGCAGCTGAGGAAGCACAGTCTGCCACAGGCAATGATGGTCCAATTCTACACGGCCATCGTAGAGTCTGTTCTCACCTTCTCCATCATGGTCTGGTTTGGCTCAGCCACCAAGCACGACACCTGGAGGATGCAGCAAATCGTCCGATCAGCAGAGAAGGTTATTGGCTGCAACTTTCCCTTCATTGATTAATTGTACACTGCAAGGGCCAGGAAGCGAGCGGGTAAGATCATCTCTGACCCCTCTCACCCTGGCCACAAACTCTTTGAATCACTTCCCTCTGGAAGGCGACTCCGGACTGTCAAAGCTGCCACAGCCAGACATAAAAACAGTTTTTATCCACGAGTAGTTGCTCTACTCAACAGCCAAAAATCTGTAGCCTCTCTTTCATCTGGTATTTTGTTGGTTCATATGCTTGATCAATGGTGTTTTATCATTAATGTTTTATTATTATTAATGTTTAGTGTTTTCTGAGTCATTCGTAACTGTCACTGTATGGCATGAGGTTACTTGTGGGCAGAGCACCAAGGCAAATTCCTTGTATGTGAATACTTGGCCAATAAACTTACTTACTTACTTACTTACTTAAGACATGATGTACCTCCTGCTCTCAAATGTGGACGTCTTCACGATATCACTATTCACTTTCCCAATTTCACTCATAGCCATGGTCAATAATAAAATAAATTACAGTTGAGTAATATTCTTTTAATACCTTGGCCATCTCCTATGGCTCCACACATAGATAATCTTCTTGGTCTTGAAAGGAAGGATGTAAATTCTTATGCTGCTGCAAGAATTTCATTGGTAGACAAAAAAGCTGGAGAAACTCAGCGGCTGAGGCAGCATCTATGGAGCGAAGGAATAGGCAACGTTTTGGGTCGAGACCTTTCTTGAGACTGATGTCGGTGGGGGGGGGGGAGAAAGGAAGAGGCGGAGACAGTAGGCTGTGGGAGAGCTGGGAATGGACTGCCTGAAATTGGAGAACATTTCTCCGCCTCTTCCTATCTTTTTCCGCCCCCCCCCCCCCCGACATCAGTCTGAAGAAGGGTCTCGACTCGAAACGTCGCCTATTCCTTCGCTCCATAGATGCTGCCTCACCCGCTGAGTTTCTCCAGCTTTTTTGTCTACCTTTAATTTTTTCAACATCTGCAGTTCTTTCTTAAGCGAGAATTTAATTGTTCTGTTTTCAGTTCATATGACAATTAAACACTCTGGACTTTCTCTTAACTCTTAACGGTGGTGCAGCGGTAACGTTGCTGCCTTAAGCATCAGAGACCCGGGTTCAAAACACTACAGGTGCTGTCTGTACCAGAGACTACCAGAGACTACAGGTGCTGTCTGTACAGAGTTTGGATGTTGTCCCCGTGACCGCGTGGGTTTTCTCCGGGTGCCCCGGTTTCCTCTACACTTCAAAGACGTACAGGTTTGTAGGTTAATTGCCTTTGGTAAAAATGGAAATTGTCCCTCATGTACAGGGTGATCACTGGTCGGCGCAGACCACCCCTCCCCGGGTACTTTCCCTTGTAACCGCAAGAGATGCTACACTCGTCGCTTTACCTCCCCCTCGACTCCATTCAAGGACCCAAGTAGTCGTTCCAGGTGTGACAGAGGTTCACCTGCACCTCCTCCAACATCATCTATTGCATCCGCTATTCTAGATGTCAGCTGATCTACATCGGTGAGACCAAGCGTAGGCTTGGCGATCGTTCCGCCGAACACCTCCGCTCGGTCCGCATTAACCAACCTGATAACCCTGTGGCTCAACACTTCAACTCCCCCTCCCATTCCGAATCTGACCTTTCTGTCCTGGGCCTCCTCCATTGCCAGAGTGAGCACCACCGGAAATTGGAGGAGCAGCACCTCATATTCCGCTTGGGCAGTTTACACCCACGGGTAGTTTGCACCCTAGTGGCATGAACATTGACTTCTCCAATTTCCGGTAGCCCTTATTGTCTCCTCCCCTTCTCAGCTCTCCCTCAGCCCTCTGGCTCCTCCTCTTCCTTTCTTCTTCCCGACCCCCCCACCCTGCATCAGTCTGAAGAAGGGTTTCGGCCCGAAACGTTGCCTATTTCCTTCGCTCCATAGATGCTGCCGCACCCGCTGAGTTTCTCCAGCACGTTCGTCTACCTTCGATTTTCCCGCATCTGCAGTTCCTTCTTGAACATCCAAAATCAGTAGCCCGCTCCTGCTTTTTCCCCATATCCCTTGATTCCGTTAGCCCTAAGAACTAAATCTAATTCACTCTTGAAAACATCCAGTGAATTGGCCTCCACTGCCCTCTGGCAGAGAATTCCACAGATTCACAACGCTCTGAGTGTAAAAGTCTTTCCTCATCTCAGTACTAAATGGCCTACCCCATATTCTTAAACTGTAACCCCTGGTTCTGGACTCCCCCAACATGGGGAACATTTTTCCTGTATCTAGCCTGTCCAATCCCTTAAGAATTTTAAATGTTTTTATTAGATCCCCTCTCATCCTAAATTCCAGTGAATACAAGCCCAGTCGACCCATTCTTTCCTCATATGTCAGTCCCGCCATTCCGGGAACAAACCTGGTGAACCTCTGCTGCACACCCTCAATAGCAAGAATGTCTTTCCTCAAATTGGGAGACCAAAACTGCACACAATAGTCCAGGTGTGGTCTCACCAGGGCTCTATACAACTGCAGTAGGACCTCCTTGCTCCTAAACTCAAATCCTCTCGCGATGAAGGCTAACATGCCATTAGCTTTCTTCACTGCCTGCTGTACCTGCATGCTTACTTTCAGTGACTGATGTACAAGCACACTCAGGTCTCGTTGCACCTCCCCTTTTCCTCATCTGACACCATTCAAATAATAATCTACCTTCCTGTTCTTGACACCAAAGTGGACAACCTCACATTTATCCACATTATCCACAAAAGTTGGACGCTTGAAGACCGAAAAAGGTGAATTTATTATGGGGAACGTGGAAATGGCAGATGAGTTGAACAGGTACTTTGGATCTGTCTTCACTAAGGAGGGACACAAACAATCTACCTGATATAGTAGTGGCCAGAGGATCTGGGGACAGAGGAACTGAAGGAAATCCACATTAGGCAGGAAATGGTGTTGGATAGACTGATGAGACTGAAGGCTGATAAATCCCCAGGGCCTGATGGTCTGCATCCCATGGTACTTAAGGAAGTGGCTCTAGAAATCGTAGATGATTGGTGATAATTTTCCAATGTTCTATATACTCAGGATCAGTTCCTGTGGATTGGAGGGTAGCTAATGTTATCCCACTTTTTAAGAAAGGCGGGAGAGAGAAAACGTGGAATTATAGACCAGTTAGCTGACATCGGTATTGGGGAAGATGCTGGAGTCATTTATAAAAGCTGAGATAGCCGCACATTTGGATAGAAGTAACAGGATCGGTCCGAGTCAGCATGGATCTACGAAGGGGAAATCATGCTTGACTAATCTTCTGGAATTTTTTGAAGATGTAACTAGGAAATTGGACAAGGGAGAGCCAGTGGATGTAGTGTACCTGGACTTTCAGAAAGCATTTGATAAGGTCCCACATAGGAGATTAGTGGTCAAATTAGGGCACATGGTATTGGGGGTAGAGTGCTGACATGGATAGAGAAGTGGTTAGCAGACAGGAAACAAAGAGTAGGGATTAACGGGTCCCTTTCAGAATGGCAGGGCTTTGACTAGTGGGGTACCGCAAGGCTCGGTGCTGGGACCGCAGCTATTTACAATATACCATCAATGATTTGGATGAAGGGATTCAAAGTAACATTAGCAAATTTGCAGATGACACAAAGCTGGGTGGCAGTGTGAACTGTGAGGAGGATGCTATGAGAATGCAGGGTGACTTGGACAGGTTGGGGGAGTGGGCAGATGCATGGCAGATGAAGTTTAATGCGGATAAATGCGAGGTTATCCACTTTGGTAGCAAAAACAGGAAGACAGATTACTATCTAAATGGCGTCAAGTTGGGAAAAGTAGAATTACAACGGGATCTGGGGGCCCTTGTACATCAGTCTATGAAAGTAAGCATGCAGGTACAGCAGGCAGTGAAGAAAGCGAATGGCATGTTGGCCTTCATAACAAGAGGAATTGAATATTGGAGCAAAGAGGTCCTTCTGCAGTTGTACAGAGCCCTACTGAGACCACACCTGGAGTATTGTGTGCAGTTTTGGTCCCCTAATTTGAGGAAGGACATACTTGCTACTGAGGGAGTGCAGCGCAGGTTTACAAGGTTAATTCCCGGGATGGCGGGGACTGTTCATATGCTGAGAGATGGAGCAGCTGGGCTTGTACACTCTGGAGTTTGGAAGGATGAGAGGGCATCTCATTGAAACATATAAGATTGTTAAGGGCTTGGACACACTAGAGGCAGGAAAAATGTTCCCGATGTGGGGGAGTCCTGAACCAGGGGCCACAGTTTAAGAATAAGGAGTAAGCATTTAGAACGGAGACGAGGAAACACTTTTTCTCACAGAGTGGTGAGTCTGTGGAATTCTCTGCCTCAGAGGGCGGTGGAGGCAGGTTCTCTGGATGCTTTCAAAGAGAGCTAGATAGGGCTCTTAAAAATAGCGGAGTCAGGGAATATGGGGAGAAGTCAGGAACAGGGTATTGATTGGGGATGATCAGCCATGAACACATTGAATGGCGGTGCTGGCTCGAAGGGCCAAATGGCCTACTGCAACCTATTGTCTATTGTCTATTGTCTATTTTACTTCGGAGTCAAGTGAGTGACTACGTGAAGACCCCGCCAGCACGCATGCGCGACATAGCGTCTCACGCAGGTGCAACGCGACGGGCGGGGAAGAGCTCTCCCGCGGTAAGGTTTAAAACGGGACCTGCAGGTAAGGAAATCTTAGTCTGAGGTCGTTGTTTGGAACCCTTGTTGTGCTTTAATTTTAGCAGCTATGACAAGGGAGAAAAACAAAGAAAGTCGCGTCCCGTACACCTGTGGTGACCAAGAAGTTTCCGGCAGGGGGGGTCGACCGACGGCACCGGGACCTCATTCCCTGCGGTCCACAGTCACCGACTGTAACACTGCGCAGCCAAGCCCAACACCGCAAGCTGCTCAGCTGGAACCAACGCAGCGGGTTGGAGGCAAGGCGAAGCAGAAGTCGGTCCGGCCGATAGACTCGGATGAGTCCGGTCAGGAGGATGCACTGCCCGAGAGCAGCAAGGTGACCGTCTATCCCGCATGGAGCGGTTGATGGAGCAGATGCTCCAGCGAGACTTGCTCCGGGAGATGGAGCAAGCTCGCCATGGGAGTGCTCGCACACCCACAACAGCACCGTATTCGGCGCTGTCCATCGCATCTCCCTCGACAGAGGGGAGCGTTGGGGGCCAGGGCTGGGCTGGCCTGGAAGAGGGGTTCATGGCTGAAGATACCAGCAGTGTGCTGGGGGTGCAGGACCAGGAAGAGCTCTGGGAGTGGCCAACAAGTTTGGGGTACCACCGCGTGCGGGACAACCATTGCAGACCAAACTGGCGGCCAGTATAGACTAACCTGTCCTTCCACCCTCTACAGGAACAGGTAGTCAATGAAACTATGGAAAAATACATACCTCCGGTGAACTGCATCTCGCTAAATGTACCCGCCGTCAACAGCCAAATCTGGGGGTACATTGGGCTGGGCATCAGGGCCAGGAGGTGAAGCTTCAGAAGATATTAAAACTTTTGACTTCAGCTATAACATCCTACGCTCGTTCTGTTGATGGGGTCGAAATGACCGATAACCAGCAGGACACACTGGCCCTACTGTGTAATACACAGTATGAAATAAACTGCCTGCGGAAGAACGCCATCAAACCTGCCCTCAACCCCAAATTCGCAGGTTGTGCAAAACTGCAACTGCACAGCCACAAATACTGCTGTTTGGGAAAGACTTGTCCAAACAAGTAAAAGAACTGGACGAAGAGTCTAAAGCCTTGGGACTTATGAGGGCAGCTGCAGGAACGAGCAAAACCACACACCCCAGGCGGCAGCACCCCTATGCATCCACCAGCAGGCATCAACACCAGGGTGCTGGTGAAAGCATGAGGGGCCGCACATCAACCACGAAGGTCTTTTTTAGGCCAAGGCCCAGAGCGGCCCTCATGGAAGATGCGCCAACCCACACTCCGGCGCCTCAACCAGTGAAGAGACAGCGGCGGAAGAAATGAACTTACCACCGGTAACCATGGAGGTAGGTGGGTCTGGTTCCTTCCAGAACATAAAAGGTGTAGGTCCTGTACTAACAGGGGGAAGGTTACACTTGTTTTGGGAAGCATGGAGGAATATTACATTTGATAAATATATACTACAAAGTATTCAGGGATACAAAATTGATTTCATCCAAAAAAGTATGCCACCAGTTCAACATGTACCTGACAGGGAGTTTGTACTCTCACAAGGGGAAAAATTCAAAGGAAATGCAGAACTGGTGAGGTTACATGCTAAAGGAGTTATAGAGAGAACGGAGCATGACTCTCTGGAATTTGTATCGAACATATTTACAAAAACTAAGAAAGATGGTGGATGTCGCATCATCATTGACTTAACTAAACTGAATACTTTTGTTAACTATATACATTTCAAAATGGAAACATTTGTTACTGCCAAACAATTAGTTTCCGAAGGATACTTCATGGCATGCATCGATTTAAAAGATGCCTACTATTCAGTACTCATTCATAAGGATCATCGTTGATACCTAAAATTTAACTGGATGGGGCAACTATGGCAGTATAAAGCGTTGCCTAATGGGTTAACATCAGCCCCAAGACTATTTACCAAGATATTGAAACCAGCCTTGGCAATACTAAGGAAACAAAAACATATTGTTATGGCATAACTTGATGATATTTTGATTATGGGGAAAACCCTGGAATTAGCTAAATCAGCGGTTTTAGCTACCAAACATCTGTTTGAAACACTGGGGTTTATCATACATCCAGATAAATCTAAGTTGACACCAACCACAACTATGGACTATCTGGGATTCACAATTAACTCTGTCCACATGTCTGAAACATTGCCAAAGGACAAAGCAGCAGATTTGGTGGAAGTCTGCAACAAATTGATTGTTACTAATCAACCATCTATTCAACAGGTGGCAACAGTGATTGGGAAACTAGTAGCAGCATTTCCAGCTACTCAGTTTGGACCTTTGCATTACCAAAATTTACAAAGGGCAAAGGTGCAAGCGCTAAAATAACATAAAGGTCATTTTGATCGGGCAATGCAATTACCAGCCAAAGCAATTTTGGAGTTACAATGGTGGAGAGAAAACATTTGGCATAGTTCCAGCCCCATTGTTATTAGTAACCCATCATTCACATTACAAACGGATGCCAGTGCTCAGGGCTGGGGAGCAACTAACGCTATATCTAGTACTGGTGGTAGATGGAACATACAAGAATCATCACTACTACAGACACTGGGTATAAATTACTTAGAAACGTTGGGTGCGTTTTATGGGCTAAAAGCTTACTGTTCAGCTATGCACCATTTGCATGTCCGCCTAGAAATTGACAATACCACAGTGGTGGCTTATATTAATCATATGGGTGGAATAAAATCGATATCGTGTGACGATTTGGTCAGCACAATTTGGCAATGGTGTGTCGACAGACATATTTGGCTATCAGCAACTTACCTACCAGGTAAGCTCAATACAGTGGCAGACACCAGGTCACGAAAATTTAATGACAACACCGAATGGATTTGAACCACAGTATTTGCTGATATTACAATGCGGTATGGTACACCTGATATCGATCTCTTTGCATCCAGACTGAATCACCAGTTACCAACATATGTCGCTTGGGAACCAGACCCTGAGGCAGCAGCGATGGACGCGTTTTCGCTGAATTGGGGAAAATTGTTTTTCTATGCCTTTCCCCCCTTCTGTCTCATCAGTCGGGTCCTACGCAAAATACAAATGGACTCAGCTTCAGGTATTTTGGTAGTACCCGATTGGCCTACACAGCCATGGTTCCCTGTGGTCCTCGACATGGTCTCTGAACCACTCATGACCATTCCCAAAAGACCAGATCTCTTGGTCCATCCTGTTACGGGCAAAAGTCATCCATGCCATGACATGGATAAATCTGTTGGCTTGCAGAATTTAAAAAGACCTCTTTTGGATCTGGGATTGTCGGACAGGACCATGAACATGATGATGGCGGCCTACCGAGAATCCACTAAGAAGCAGTACCTCTCCAGCATTCGGAAGTGGGAAGCGTACTGCTCAAGGACTGGGGTAGCAGACAAATCAGCTACAATTACCAATGTCCTGGAGTTCCTATCCAGCCTTCACTTTGATGAGGGACTGAGTTACAGCACAATTAACAGTGCTAGGAGTGCTCTGTCAGCATATTTATGGCAGGCACCGGGACAGCAGTCCATGGGATCCCACCCTCTAGTTGCCAAACTAATGAGGGGTATCTACAACACCAATCCCCCCAGACCAAGGTACACCCAGATCTGGGACGTCAGTGTTGTACTGACATTGCTAAGGGGTTGGTCACCAGCAATGTCCCTGTCCCTGGAACAGCTCACACTGAAAACAGTAATGCTGATGGCTTTGGTCTCAGCTCAAAGGGTCCAGTCCCTATACAAATTAAGATTGGACAATATGAAAACATCAACTGACAAGATAACCTTCCGGATCTTGGAGTTGGTCAAACAGAATAGACCAGGAACTTCGGGACTGAGTTTGGAATTCCGGGCATACCCATCTGACCCCCGTTTGTGTGTCATGACACATCTACTGCTTTATCTTAGGACAACAAAATCCTTAAGAGGAAGCGAAATGGCATTATGGGTTAGTTTCAAACAGCCTCATGGACGGGTGTCAGTACAGACCATCTCAAGATGGCTCAGACAGGTTCTGGGGGCTGCTGGGGTGGATACTGACATTTTTAAATCTCACTCCACCAGGGCAGCAGCAACATCGGCGGCAAGAAATATGGAGGTACCAATGGACCATATCCTGGCGACAGCAGGATGGTCTACGGAAAAGAATTTCCAAATATTTTATAATAAGCCGATCGCCAAACCTGCAGTGTTTGCAGAAAGAATTTTAAGTTCTGCAATATAATTTAGCCCGAGGGAGCATTATTTTCTTTGTTAAAAAATAAATAAATAAATCGTTATTGGTTGAAAATTTGATTCATGTTTGATGACGAAAACATACTTCGTCCCTTGGATGACTTCTGGAGTGAGTGAGGCATGGACTTGTTCCACGGTATGAAATCACAGATCTTTAAAATCTTCACGTAGTCACTCACGTGACTCCGAAGTAAAATAGTAAAATTAAACGAGAACTTACCAGTTTGAAATTTGATCTTTATTTTATGAGGAGTTACGTCGAGGGATTACTTGCCCTCCACGCCCACCCTCTTGTAAAGGTCAACTGGTATCCTAGTTCTACTTATCTTACTATGTTTATTTCATTACTATTACTGTGATTCCACACCGCTGCTTTGAAGAATGTCGCGCATGCGTGCTGGCGGGGTCTTCACGTAATCCCTCGACGTAACTCCTCATAAAATAAAGATCAAACTTCAAACTGGTAAGTTCTCATTTAATCTTACTATTGTACTGCATCTGCCATGTATCTGCCCTCCCACCCAACCTATCCAAGTCACCCTGCAGCCCTGCAGCGGTATGGTACACCTGATATCGATTTCTTTGCATCCAGACTGAATCACCAGTTACCAACATATGTCGCTTGGGAACCAGACCCTGAGGCAGCAGCGATGGACGCGTTTTCGCTGAATTGGGGAAAATTGTTTTTCTATGCCTTTCCCCCCTTCTGTCTCATCAGTCGGGTCCTACGCAAAATACAAATGGACTCAGCTTCAGGTATTTTGGTAGTACCCGATTGGCCTACACAGCCATGGTTCCCTGTGGTCCTCGACATGGTCTCTGAACCACTCATGACCATTCCCAAAAGACCAGATCTCTTGGTCCATCCTGTTACGGGCGAAAGTCATCCATGCCAGCTCACACTGCCACCCAGATTTGTGTCATCCGCAAACTTGGAGATGTTACTTTTAATTTCCTCCTCTAAATCATTAATATATATTGTAAATAACTGGGGTCTCAACACTGAGCCTTGTGGCACCCCACTAGTCACTCTTTTTCTTTGTCCTGTGCCTAATTTAGGGATTGGGCACCATCTTCATGTTTATAGTACTCTATTTAGTGTTATACACTGGCTAGCAATTGCAGCATTGAGTAGAGTGAAAAATGCTGAGAAACCAAAATCAATCAGGTTGAAAATACAGACTAAAGGATTTGTTGGAGACACAAGAGACGGCTGATACTGGATCACTGAGCAAAAACACAAGTGCTGAAGGAATCCCAATGCTTCAGGCAGCATCTAGGAGGGGAATGGACAGGCTGAAGGAGGGTGCTTACCCAAAACATCACCTGTCCTTTCCCTCCCCAGATGCTGCCTGACCAGCTGAGCTCAGTTTAGTTTAGTTTCAGAGGGACAGTGCGGAAACAGGCCCTTCGGCCCACCGAGTCCGTGCCGACCTGCAATCCCTGCACACTAACGCTAAGCCAATTAACCTACAAACCTATACGCTTTGGAGTGTGGGAGGAAACTAAAGATCTCGGTGAAAACCCACAGGGAGAACGTACAAATTCCATACAGACAGCACCCGTAGTCAGGATCGAACCCGGGTCCCCGGCGCTGTAAGGCAGCAACTCTACCCGCTGCGCCACCGTGCCACCCTGGTTCCACTGTTCCTCCAGGACTTTGTGTTTTGCTGGAGGTGTTACCAGCAGGTTTATTAAGGGTGACACTAGCCATTGTTTTCCTTGCCCTTTAATGAGTAGGCATCTTTTATGCTGAATATATTGCTGAGTCAGTGACCTCACTCGCTCTGCGTTCTGAAGAAGCAGCGATTTTAACTTATTGTTCCATAGAATAGAAATGTTACTTCGGAGTCACGTGAGTGACTACGTGAAGAACCCCGCCAGGACGCATGCGTGTCGTGACATATCGCTACACGCATTGCGAAACAGTCACACGGGTGGAACGACGTTCCCTCAGCGGCCAAAGTTTAAAAGCCGGGAACTGCAGGTAAGAGATACTCTGCGTTCTTTTTGTTCTCTACTTACTGTCTACAGGTGTGGAGTCAATGGACAAGACGAGAAACCAAGAAGCTGCTACAAAGCTGGCGAGGGAGGACCGCGGAGTTGCGGGCAGCCAGCAGCGGCCAGCGGCACGTGAATCACCCGTAATGGGAACAGCTGTGCCCGACTTCGGCCCCCGCACCAGCCAAATCTACACCGCGGCCGGGCGGTAAGGCAATACAAAAGTCTAATAGAGTCGTTGACTCGGATGAGTCCGACTTTGAGCAGCCGCGAGCGTGAACGCTGGAGCCGGATGGAGTGGCTTATGGAGCAAAATGCTCCAACGTGACAGGCTCCGGGAGATGGAGTCTAGTCACTGTGGGCAATTTAATACACCCACAGCAGCACCTCTTGTAGGTCTGCACAGTGCATCTCCCTCATCAGAGGGGAGTACTGGGGTCAATTCTGGGCTGACCCTGAAGAGGGGTTTCCAGAACAAACATCAAGTGTGCGAGGGGTGCAGGAAGACCAAAATCTACTGGACATGGTGTCCCAATTCATACAGCCAGACCAAACTGGCCGAAACCTGGAACCGAAACTAGCTGCCATTATTGACTATATGTCATTTAAGCAGCTACAGGAACAGGCTGTAATGGACACCACGGCAAGACATTTGCCACCTGGGAACTGTACATCCCTGAATGTTCCTATTGTAAATAATTGCATATGGAAACACGTCGGAGCAGGAGTTAGAGGCATGGATGTCAAACTCCAAAAAGTACTGAAGCTCCTAACAACGGGAATAACAGCTTTCACCCGCACAGTAGATGAAAAGGAGATGTCGCAGGATCAACAGGATGCACTGGCACTGCTCTGTAATACACAATACGAAATAAACATCATCAGGAAGAGTGCCATCCGACCTGCTTTAACCCGAAATTTGCAGGTCTGTGCAAACCTGGAAATATAAAACCACCAATTTTACTATTTGGAGGTGACCTATCCAAACAAGTCAAAGAGATCGATGAGGAGGCAAAAACTCTGGGCTCATCAAAGCGGCATCATCCAAAGACCTACGCGGCATCATCAAAGACCTACTATGGTCATAAACAGCACCCTTATGCACCCACCAGTACAACAAGACAAACTGGTGAAAGCTCAAAGGCCAGGTACACCGCACATCGGTCTTTTTTAGGCCATGGCCCAGACCGGCCTTCGTGGAAGATGCGCAAACCCCCAACGCCAACCCAACCACAAACCCAGACACCGGCGCCTCAACCTCCACGAAGGATTCACAAAAAGAAGTAAACCTGCCACTGGTAACTATGGAGGTAGGTGGGTCTGGTTCCTTACGAATTGCAGGGAATATGGAGGTTGGTGGGAGATTACACTCCTTTCTGGATGCATGTTAACTACAGACACTTATATTTTAAGCAGTATCCAGGGATATACCATAGAATTTATACACAAACATTACCCCTTTTGCGTAAAGCCGCTCCAGTTCAGCATGTACCAAACCGAATGTTCGTACTTTCAGGTAAAGAAAAATCAGACGCACATGC